>CM069079.1:13860714-14541413 GCA_035578085.1 Solanum pinnatisectum
TATCATCTCAGATCGTGGATGGACCCAACCACATCCAAGTTTTGAGGAAATTTACATGATGAATCACACACAACTCCACTCTCTTACAAATCATTCATCCACGCATGCATCAGGCAAACAGAGGATCATTCAAGTGTTGTAAGACACGAGAGATGCATGATTGATTTGAGGACATCGGGTAAGTTCCACCACTGCAGGAATTCTCCTATAATAATAGTTAATACTCCAAAGATGACATGGCACCATTTGAGGCACTCCTATCGGAGTGGTATGTGTGACCACCCATGTGGATGGCTCAAGCCAGAGACGTGAAACCATCGGGGTTGATTCAAAGTATGATGCTCAAGATAAAGGATGGTATCAAGCCAGCTTCTAGCAACCTAGAGTAGACAGTAAGAAGCATGCAGATCCTAAGATAAGAGACATGGCGCTTCAAACCAGCCGAGAATGTTCTTTCAAGATATCACCAAGAAAGCGGGTGATGAGATCTGGACAAGGCTAAGCTAAGTCCGCATACATCGGGTCCCTTTCGAGGTTCTAACGCCAGAAATGATGGCTTATAGATTGGCTCTACCTCCACCCATCGGAGTCTCGCCTAGTATTCTGCTAAGGTCCATGTTAAAGATATATCATGGTGATGGAGATTACATCATTAAGTGAGACTCAAATTTGTGTTAAATATGACTTACACATGAGCAAGAACCAATCAGGACTTCACCGTGACGCGCGTGGAAGCATTTATGACTCCGCTGAGTCAAGCCCGCGGAAAATTCAATGAAGCATCGCTGCTCGAGGAAGCTATCAGAAACCTGAGAGGGACAGTGAGACAAGTATCCTTAATCGTCATTCGCATTACTGCTTCTTTCCTTAGCCTATTTTCTAAGTTTGTCACTTCCTGTGGACGAGCAATGGATAAACCGGGCATTCATCAATCTAACCCATTCCATCATTATAGAAGCCCACGTGGAAAATATTTGGGTCTAAAATTTTTTTCAGAGTAACTCCGGATTTCCTAAATCCAGTCTGCATTTGGACAACTGAAATGTATGTCTGTATTTAACATACTTGAAGTCAAGACAATACTAAAGAGGGGTAATGTCATCATGAAGTTTTACAAAATGGAAGATCAAGTGGCTGACATCTTCACTAAATCCTAAGCAAGGACCAGTTGTACACACTCATAGGAACTTAGCTACAAGGAAGAAAATAGCACAATGTTCAGGGCAATTGATGTCTGATCAAAGACAGGGACCTGGTACCAGTTCAGAGAAGCTGCTAAAAAAGTTTCATGTTATGGATGCCTAGACGATTCATACTTTCATGGGCACTAACTTGAAGCTGGATGTTGATGAACCTAATTCAAAAAATCCATTCCTGTACAAAGAAATCACATTTGAGGGCTGCTAAGAGAATTCGAAGACACTTGAAGAAAACAGGGACCTGGTTCTATTTTGTCCATCAAGAGACTTTTGATTTGGAGGAACATGTGATGCTGATTATGCTGGGTATCAAATTGATAGAAAGAGTACCTCAGGATTGGCTTATGTTCTAGGCTGATTTTCACCATGGGAACTAAAAGGCAAGATTCGGCCGCTCTTTCAACAATCGAGGCAGAATGTTTCGCGCAACTTGATGGGCTTAACTCTATGGATCAAGCAAGATCTCAAGCTCTTAGAAGACCAAAGTGCTGAGATAATCAAACTAATGTTGGGAATGTCAAACCTTCTTGAATGGATCCCGCTCAAGCAATCAACTCACTCATGACTATGCAAAAGGAGTAGGCCTCCTTGCTTTTCAGTTATTTCTTTTTGTATTTCAAACTGCCTTAAATATAGTTTATCAAGTATTGTTATTGTTTACAGAAGTTGTAGTTGGTTTAGTTTATCAATACAAAGGTGTCTTTGAGAACTATTGTTATTGTTCATTAGTAATCTCTTTGTTACAAAAACTAACTAGCTAGGTTCAGTTTTTGAAACATGGTCAGGAGTTTTGTGCCTGCTTCATAGTCTTCTGTTTGATGTTTCTTATAGTCTATGTAAATTCTATTTGTCCAGCTTTAGTGTTCAATTGCTAATTTTGACAAAGAAACTGTTTTTACAAGCTTTATCACTTGTTACAAAAGCTCATACAGTCCCCTCAAATGAAATTTTTGCTCTGTCTAAACCAAATCTATATTCATTCAAACATATAGGTATTTCTAACTGAGTGATGTATCTAGTTTTTTTTTAAAACTTTATGTCCAATTTTATGTGATCGATTTGAAGTACGAATGTAGTAATGAGGAATCAATGTCCAAATTTATGTCACCTTTATTTTAAAATTCTTTCTTTTTGTTTCTTATATTTTCACACTAGATGAAATAAGAATAAGAACCTCAAATAATGATAAGCAAATAAATTTTTAGGGGAGATATTCAAAATTCAAATTATTTGTTGAATCAAAGAAGTGAAAAAATAATTCATGTGTTAGAAGAATAAAAAATACCCATAAACTAAAAAATAACAAGAAACTTCGTTGTAGCCCACAAGTTGATATTTGGGCTCTTGGCTGCCACTACTAAAAAAGTGCAAATTACATGGGGATATTACCTAGGGTAAATTGTCGCGAGTAATACTTGCGGATTTTCTTGCAAAAATCTTAAATTCCTCAATATTAAAATATATTATCTACGAAACGTATATTGCTAACAAATTTCGCAGGTAAAATTAGTATCATTTTGCACAAAATGAGTTCCTGCGATATTACATAGGGAAACATATCCGCACGAACAATTTCCCTAGGTACGTGGACCAATAAGAAAATTTGAAATTCCTTTTTTATTCTGTAGAAAAATTTCAGTTTGTCTAAAAAATTATTTTTGGGGATTTAGCTAGGCATTTTATTACCTGCGGAAATAATTGGAGATTTAAGAATGATTAGACCAATTATCTTTTAGATGGTTGGATTCTTTTACACTTATAATTATTTGGGTTATAAAACCAATTAAAAACTCATTTAAAACTTTAGAAATCGGAAAGTAATCATAAGACCAATTAAAAATTCATTTTGCTTCACTCTAACCCACTAAGCTAGATGCTTCTCTCCAAAACTCACATGCAGTGGAAGAAGTTTCACTACTATTTTCATCTCCAAAGCTAAGGTGAAAACAATTGGATTTTCCATCTCAAAGCTCCAATCAATGGAAGAAGTTTCACGACTGACTCTAAGCTCATCTCAAAGCTCCCAAGCGAACCTCATGCTTCTCTTCAAGCGAATTTTTTTGAAGTAGAGTACTTGCTTGCCAATCTACCTAAAAATTGAGGTTAATCTTCAAATTTCAAGCTCGTGAGTTTAATCGCAAATTTCAAGCTCATGATGTTAATAGAGTGAAATATTTTGTAAATAAAATCTCACTAAATAACTTGGTCAATGATTATTGTGATTTTAAGTTTAGCTCTTTTTTCTTCTTCATTAGTTATATTTCTTCATGTTGTTAGCTATTTCGCTTATGATGGTGTGTTTGGATCAACTTTACACACTGTTAATCATCAAACAGATTGTTATAGCTCCCCACACATATATATATACGGTGGTTGGTGGGTAAACTTGCCACCAATGTCGAGAAGATTAGGGTAAAACTCTCGACCACTACACCTAATCTAGCACCACCCATTGGCGTAAGGATTTTATTATTTATTGTGATGCTTCACATTCTAGTTTGGGTGTTGTGTTGATGCAGATAAGAGTGTTATACCCATGCATCGCGCCAATTAAAGGTGCATGAAAGGAACTATCCAACACATGATTTGAGTCGCGCGTAATGTTTACTCTAAGATCCGCGCAATACCTCTATAGTGTTAAGTGTGAGGTGTTTACGATCATCGAGTTTGCAAAGATGTATTCACTCAAAAGGATCCGAATTTGAGATAGCAAGGTGGATGGAGTTACTCAAAGATTATGATGTCACCATCTAATACCATCCGTAAGGCGAATGTAGGGCGCACGCTGAGTCTAAAATGGTGAGTACGGTAGTCTAGCTTGCTTGAGTGTAACCAAGCGACCTTTGGCTAAGGAAATTTATACCTCGAGGCTAAGTTCATCCAAATAGGCATCTCGTAAAGAGGTGGGGTGTTAGCTAGCATCGAGGTGTGGCCACATTCATCGGCGAGATCAAGGCCAAACAATTTGAGGATGAAAATTTGATTGAACTTAAGAAGAAGACTGCGATTGGTAAGGCATAAGAGACCACTCTTGATGAGGTGTGTGTGCTCAATTTTAAAGGAAGAGTATGTGTTCCTAGAGTTGCTGACTTGATTCAGAAATTATTGGCAGAATCTTATGGTTCGCGATATTCTATTCATTCGGCTGTGACGAAGATGTACCGAAACTTGAAGCGAATTTATTGGTGGCCGGGCATAAAGAAGGATATAGCGGAGTTTGTGGCTAAGTGTCAAAATTGCCAATAAGTGAAGTATGAACATTAAAGGTCTGCAGGTTTGCTTCAAAGAATGCCAATTCCAGAATGGAAGTGGGAAAGGATAGCCATGGATTTCGTGGTTGGTCTTCCCAAGACTTTGGGGAAGTTTGACTCTATTTGGGTAGTGGTTGATAGATTGACTAAGTCATCCCATTTTATTTCAAAAAGAATAGATTATAATGCTAAACAATTGACTAAAGTTTATATGAAAGAGATAGTAAGGTTGCATGGAGTGCCCCTTTCTATCATCTCAGACCATGATACCCAATTCACATCCAAGTTTTGGAGGAAATTACATGATGAATTGGGCACACAACTCACTTTTAGTACAACCATTCATCCACGCATGCACGGGCAAATGAGAGGACTATTCAAGTGTTAGAAGACATGCTTGATTGATTTTGGAGGGCATTGGGATAAGTTCCTACCGTTATGTGAATTCTCATATAGTAATAGTTATCACTCCAGCATAGATATGGCACCATTTGAGGCACTCTATTAGAGGGGATGTAGATCACCTATAGGATGGTTTAAGGCTAGAGATGTGAAACCATCAGTTGATTTGGTGAGGATGCTCAAGATAAGGCGAGGAGTATTCAAGCTAAGCTTCTAGCAGCCTAGAATAGATAGAAGAAGTATATGGATCATAAGATAAGAGATATGGTGTTTCAAACTGGTGAGAATGTTGTTCTTAAGGTATCACCATGAAAGGGGTGATGAGATTTGTCAAGAAGGGCAAGCTAAGTCCGCTATACATTGGTCCCTTTGAGGTTCTTGAACGTGTAGGTGGTGACTTATAGATTGGCTCTACCTCCCAATTTATCTGAGTTCATCCCAGATTTCATATGTCCATGTTAAACGTATATCACGGTGATGAGATTACATCATTGCCGAGACTCAATTGTGTTAAACAAGGACTTACAATATGGAGGAACCAATCAGATTCTTAATCGTGATGTAAGCTTAGACCAAGGAGATCAAGTCCGTGAAAGTTCAATGGAATCATTATCAAGTCGGCGGGTTACTTGGGAAACCGAGAGGGACAGGCGCGACAAGTATCCCCAATTGTTCATCCATTTAGGTACTACTTCGTTCTTTCCTTAGCCTATTTTTCCTAAGTTTGTCACTTGGGGACGAGCAACGGTTAAATTGGTATCTATTGTAACGAACTGGTTCCATCATTATAGAAAAGCCAACAGGAAAAAATTTAGGGCCGAAAAACTTTTTTGTAGTAACTTGGGATTTCCCAACCTAGTCTAGATTTGGATGAAATTAGAGTTAGTAAGGTCTAGGGAAATCTGGTAGCAATTGGGTAGTTTAAATATGATTTTGATTACATGAGTTGATAACTAATGCGTTAAGAGTTGATAGCTAATGCGTTAAGGAACTCGTACGACTTTACGAAATTAAATTCGAGTGAGTAGAACTCCCGAAACTGATCTTGGCATGAGCAGATAGTTTCTATGTGTCATTGGTTGAAGGTGTGTTGTGAAATGGAGTCTTGGAATTATTAAAATAACTCACTGTTTTGTGCAAGCCGCTTGGGTTGATTTTGGTCGCCACATGGGTCAGAAAGGGGTAAGGACCGCCAGGGGCCGTGACTCAAAGTCGTAGATAAATCCCAAAAATGTTTTATTCTGCAATTTTTGAATTTGAGAGCTAAGGAACGAACCCAGGTCTTTTCTTAATGGTTTTCCACCATTCTTGAGACTAAAGGTAAGATATTAACTCCCCAAATCTATTTTTCTATCCGTAGAATGTAATCTAATGGGTAATTATAGATGGGGGGTTATCTAGAATCTATGGTGGAAACAACCCTAATTTGGGTAGTCGATCATAGGTATGATCTAGGTTGATGTAATTGTTGGTAATCCAAGCAATTAGTGATCGCTTATCGATTCCCGTGCTATAATCATTGTTTGTACACCAAGAACAAACTAACGAATCGGAAAAGGGAAGAATTATGTTTCTTGTGGTTTCAAGTTTGTTTTGAGGTAGGTGATGGTCGTGATTATATGATTGTGTGATGTATGTTTGTTTTGCTTCATTATGATACACGATGTAAATGGATGTCGCATTCTTGATTCTTGTTGTAAATGAGGATATATGATTGATGAATGTCATCAATCATGACTTGATTGTATGATTATGAGAATGTACTTGTGATTGTGATTGTGGCTTGTTGAATGGATCGTGTCGCGCTCGAGATACTAACTTCGATCGCTGCCACGCTCCGCATAATTATGGATCAATTGCCATGTTCCCGCATAAACATGGATTGGGTACCACGCCCGTATGCTAACCGCTTGGCTCGTTCCATGAGAGGACCAACGACTTGCCATAATTGTGTATCTTGAGAAATCGTTGTTCGTTGTTCGTGAATGTTGATAATATTGTATATGTTCGATATATGCATATGATTATTGTTGTATTGATTTATGTATGTTACACTTAGCGGATAACCGCTGATTCTACCAAAGACACCGTGGTTGTGTAACGACATCGCTTCTTGCTCTTTCTTTGTTGAGTACAGGCATCTTCAAGCCGCCAATGAAGCGCATTGCAACCTCGCTTAGAAGATCGCGATTGTCGCTTGAATTTAAGGGTGGGCCGCTTCCGTGCCATGAGTTCTCTTTCTATCTATGTCCACATTTCGGACTTAGACTTTCTAGTTAGTTTATTAGTTCATTAGTTTCGGGAGGTATCCCTTCTTGTTTAGACTTTTGGTTCATTGTTAGATGTTTTGGTACATTGACTTTCAAGTTCTAGGTGTATTTTTCCGCATTGTTTAGATGTTAGATCTTTTGGAAGTTTATGGGAACTTCAGTCTTTAGCTATTTAACTTGCTTCCGTAGCTTAAATGCTTTAGTTTTGGTTTAGTTGATTGGTTTGAGTTGTAGCAGTGGTTCTCCCACCGGAGGATTAGTGTGGTGTTAATCACGACGGTCTAGGTCGTGACAATTAAATATGAATTCTAATACAATAAAATTCAATGTAACTTTTAGTTATCTTTTTACTTTACATTATTGTTTATTTTATTTTTATTTTTGCATCAATTTTTGTATCTCTTTGTAATAGTTAAGTACATGCATTTTCTAAACATTTGAGATTACATATAAAAAGGAAAAAGTACAAGCATGTTGTTTTAAAAAGATAAATGATTATCCAACAACGAAGGAGACATAACTATTAATGTTTATCAAAGACTTACTCTTTTACGAGTTTAGTTGTGAAAATATTCTATGAGATTTAACATGCTTACCCTCAAAACAATTAATTATAAATATAAATTGGGATTAGCTTTATCATATTTATATCCTAAATATAGAAGAAAGGAAGAATACAAAAATATAGTAATCAATTACGAAGTTGTATTTAAAAACTCAAACGGATGGAGATATGAAAAATAAAAATTCACCTACAACTTCATATTGAAGAATATTCATCATGTTTTTATGATAATTTACATATTTCTCAACAAAAAAATGTATACGCATGAAATTTTAAACAACACTAATAAATAAATCAATAAGAAATCTTATAATTACAAATTGGTAATGAAAATTTTACAACTGATGTAGACTAACCTAATGTAAAATGCAAGATGATCACAAACTTGAATGAAAGAATAGAATATAAATAATGTTGTGTGAGTGTCTTTGATAGACTCTTCATTACTCCCACTTATCTTATAAATTAAAATTGAAGGTTATTAGACTCTTCATTACCCACATTTAATTAGTACATGAATATATGATTGCATTAAGATCTTGTTTGATTCATGAATTTAAATATAACTATTGCTTAATATTTAGTTTATTTTAGGGGTAAGATAAGGGCAAAATGGTAATCCAACCTTGAGGTTAGGAGCTTTCCACTTATAATAATACTAATTTCTGGACACGTGCGTCACGTGTGTCTCATGCAATATTTTATAAATTCGTTAGAACGATTAAAATTCAATGAAAACATGCGTGTAATGAGTATTAAAATGCAACAATCTCAAATAAATGTTATGATAATAATTTTTTTTTTATAGAAAATTAAATTAAAGAAGACTAATAGATAAGTATAAAAAAAATAAACATAGAAGAAAAAAATAACATACGCATCATTCTTAAGACTTTAATTATAATATTATATAAATGAAAAAAGAAATACAAATCGGTACATAATTTTCCAAGTTTTTGTTGACACCTTGTCTCATATCCAATCAAAATTCAAAAGTCTTCTCCATCGAGTCAAACTAAAGCATGAATCAATTACAAAAATCACTTTATTTTCATAAAGTGATATATTATTAGACTACGGTAGATATATCATATACTTTAGATGTTGATGGCTTCACTACTTTAACTACAAAATGAAAAGGATAATTTTGAATGTGAGTTTGATGAAACAAAAAAGAAAAATTTATATAGATAAAAATAGAGGAATACCAAAAGATATCTTAAAGTTTTAAATTAAATATTTGAAGGTTTCAAAGGGCCAAAATAGATAAAAGAGAACAACTTTAAGAATATTAAATATATGCAATTAACCTCCATTAAAATCTGGAAGATTAAACAATCCTCATTTGAACACATTAACTCTCCATTTACTCAATGTAATAATTGATTATCACTAATATTTAAACATGTAATTAACTAAATATTTATAATATTTTAATTTAGTGTAGGCGCAAAATGGTATTTCAACTTTCAACTTTTTTTTGTTCCCACTTTTAGTAATATATGATATGATATGATATATGATATGATCTTAATCTGTTACTACAAGTCATAGTGATTCATGTAACTATTGCAATTTCTTTTTGCTATTTTGGTGACTTTTTTTAACTCTATTAAAAAAATCATCAAGAATGATTGAAAATTGATCTTCTCTTTTGTCACTTTCTATAGGCTTCTTCATATAATTTTTGGGAAAATTGTGAGTGGGTTGTGTTATATTTGATAGCACACAACAACAACAAATATGTGATAACTAATATAGAACCAATGGTGAAGTTTGTTTAAAGAACCAAACAGATTGCTCTCTTGTTTGTCACAGTTAGTATATTATTCTGATTGTTTTATTTTAGGTACAAACATTTTGTATGTCATTGCACACTTTCTAAAATATTAGTGTAGAGACAATTAGTTTAAAATTATATTTAAGAATATTTTTCTTAAAATTATTATGATTACAAAAATTCATGTACAGGTATGTTAGATCCTTCTAGTGAAGTTCATATTTTTTTAGTTCATGGGTATTTTTTATTCTTCTCATACATGAATTATTTTTTCACTTCTTTGACTCATTAATTTGAGTTTTGAATATCTCCCTTAAAAATCTATTTGCTTATCATTATTTGAGGTTCTTATTCTTATTTCATTTAGTGTGAAAATATAAGAAATAAAAAGAAAGAAGGGTAAATGGAAAAAAGGAAGAAGATTATATTGTAAATCTACGGAGGCACAACTCTCTAGTTGTAGTTACTCCTAGGAAAAAAATTATTATGCATTTCCAGTCAACTTGATGAACCCAAACCTCTTAATTCCTTCATAAACAAGGCATAGACATCATAAATAGTTTTTAGTAGTCTTAGAAACTTAACCAAACATGCAATAATGTTAAGTAAATTATGATCAAATAAAATATACCAATTTTTTTCAAGCAGATACATAAGTGAAAGGAATGTTAGATTCTTCAATGGGTTTCTTCGAATCCCCATCATTTCATCATCAAATGTGACTCTACCTGGATCCATTGCATTTTTCATTTTTGCTGGATCCGTTTCAAACTCAGATGGAAAAAATTTATGTACATTTTATATGTCTGTGAGAAAGCATATCAAAATTCTTCAATTTGATAGAGTGATCGGATAGGCCAGGGACTCCAAAGCTAGTACTCTCAAGTGCTAGAGAGCACTACGTAAAACTCATGTTTTATAACACAAATTTGAAATAGATTCAAGATGGGAAATAGATCACAGAAAGATAATTCTGAAATTTAAATGACATATTGGTAACTTTGAAATTGAAAGTGTAGCACACAGATCATCATACAAATGAATCTGCAATAGAGTTTGCAGTACTTTGAAATTGAACTACCAAACTTAACACTAATAGAGAAACATAAATGAGAGGTGTGCATTCATTTTACTATGGCAAAATATAGATAACAACTCCCCTTTCTTCATAAAGAATGTTGATCAACTATACAATTTTTTTAAAAAAATAAACTAAAAAGGGGATGCACATGATTATTACTTTCATAGGCATCTTCTTGGCCAGCCACTTATTTCTATATCACTATGCCTTCGAAGGATGTTTTCAAATTTGAGTAGAGCTGCAAAATATGATACAACAACACCCTATTTTGATCAATTTCTTGAGTATCATGAACAACTTGTGCAAAAATGATACCTCAAAACTCCAAATGCTGAACCAGAGAATGGAGGCACCCCTATTTTAAATGAAATGGTGCAACTTCACTGAAAAAGTCACAAGACAAGTGAATCGAAGAGGAGATCGAACTATGCACTTAATAAAATCATTGCAAGTCTTACCTAAAAAGAGCAATCAAAAGTCAATTCTCGAAAAGCATTTGAGATCATCACCAAGAGTCTTCCTGACCATACAAATATAATTTTTTATGAAGCAAACCATAGAGATATAATTATGAACTGTAAAAGAAAAAAATATAAAAATCTGCAACAAAGGTAAATAGTTAGAGAAGAACCAATGTTTCATTTCTATAGCAAAAGCTATAGTAATGTGTATATTTCAAGATCTTTTGATATAAACACCTGGCGTGGATTAGTTTTTAACATCCCTCTTACTATAATCTTCTGTTTAATTCAATCAAACATTCACAACTTATGTGTATATTTCAGGATCATTTTTTGTACCCTGAACAGTGAGGATTTTAAGTTAACATACCTTCATTTTTCTTTGATCTTTTTTTTTCCTTCTAAGCTGGGGCAGATCTATAGGTAGCGGTGGGGGTGCCACGGCACCCAGTGACCTTGATGAAAATTTTGTTTGTATATGTATATACGTATAGGATATATTATAAATAGTATACTTGCCACCCACAAAACAAGTTGATGGGATGGTGCCACTGGTGGCGAGTTGTGTTTTTCACGCCAGGTACGCAGGATCGATTCCTGATGGTTACGTTTTGAATATACTACACATTTTCTTTTACAAATAAAATAGAATCCCCACAAGGATTCGAACCCGCAATGTTACTCTAGTTAAAAAATACAATTTCCATTATGCTATGGATACAACTTGATGAAATATGCTTTACTTGATTAGATAAATAGAACATGTTAACATGTTGTAAAACTTCTTCATTTTTATTTTGTTGACTTTATTTTTCTTTTTTATTTTAAACATAAAATATTACTCTTTCCAATTTAATTTATGTGATATACTTTCTTTTTAAGATTATTTCAAAAGAATATCACTTTTCTATTATTAGAAACAATTTTAATTTGTATTTCTCTTCTTACCCTTATGAAAAAATTTATAGTCATATAAATGACTAAGATTTGTTTTCGATCTTCTCCTCAATAAATTTATTTTCTTTTTGTTAAAATATTTTATTCTGACACCATGTTTGTCTTATTCTTTGTTGTATTATCTAAATCATGTGAATGCATATGAAAAATGAAATAGTTTAGATTATGATCATTTAAATCATATCGAGAATTTTAAAATTATAAAATAAAATGCATGTTGCATTAAAGGCCGACATGAAGTCATACTGAAATCTCATATGATTTCGTTGGTCTTTTAAGATTTATATTGTTGTCAGTAAAAATATCAACATAAGACTTCATTTTTTGTTACTGGAATTATGCATGTGAAACAAATTCACCCACTTTATTTAAGTATGTTATATAGAGCTTGAACAATTAATAAATATAAATAACTAAGTCAATTATTGAGTGTATTTAAAATATGAAAATTCATCAAGTGCAATTATAGAAGATATCGTTGGAAGTTTATTTATTTATTTATTTTTTGGGTCAAGTTGTCATAATTTATTTATTTTTTTCAATTCATTTATCTTTATAAATTGAAAAGATGAATAACCGAATAATAGTCCCAAGTTACTATTTAGAAGAGGAAAATAAAATAAATATTTGATCGATTTAATGAACACGTCTATTTAAAGGCGATATGGCACCCACAACCTTCAAATCCTGAATAAGATAGCTAGTTCTATCATGCAACAATAAAAATTTTATTATGTATGAGGCACAACTAATACTAATTGTATGAGGAGATTATTTTATTGATATTATATTTTGATGTGTGGGGCCATGCTTTAGTTTCCTTGTTGGCCTTTGTTTCACTTCGTTACTTTTCTCTTTCCTCCTTTTTCTCATTTTTTGTTTTCTCTAGATCTAATTTGAAACAAATTACATTACTCCCTCAATTTATATAATGAAAATAATTTATCTTTTTACTTATTTATTTTTACAAAAAATATTTTTAAAAAATTATTATTATTCTCATTAAATAAATGCATAAGATATTAATAATAAAATTTTAAATTTCAAAATATAATTAATAAAACTAAATTACTAAAATAAATCTCTAATATAAATACAATTGAATATAAAATGAAAAACTTATTATTGTATTACACATTAAATACTTAGATGTTATCGACATAGAAAGCGTGATTATGATCATTATTATTATTAGGTATTTGACTATAGAATTCATATATATTTTTATTGTATTTGAAATATATAGAGTTAGAGTTGAAAATAGAGTTATGCTTTATTCTTGCAAAAAATTATTCAAAATAATGTTCATGTTATACTTATATAAAATTTCAAAAGTGAAAAATGAGGTGAAAAATATATTACACCAACATATTTCCAAATTTAAAATATTCATTTAGAAAGAAAAGGTTGTGTTTCAAATTTTCATGGTCAAAAATCTATTTTCAAATAAAGTGAAAATTATTTTTATAAATAAGTAAATAAATTTTTATGTTTAAATGGGTCCTAAAAGTAGAAGTTACAAAGACATGAAATATAAAGGCAAAAAATTTTAAAGTACAATACATGAAAAATGGGAGGAAAAGAAATAAAAATAATGTTAGTGGTCAATTTTTATGGGATAAGTGACCATTCATAGAATTAACTTGAATTTATTTATGCTCACAACCTTTAATTATAAAATAATAAAAATTATAATTTGAAAAAACATTTTCTGTTAACACAAATAAGTAAAAGTATAATAAGTATTTTCATTTGAACAAACTAATGGAGCAATTAAATTGATTTCCAAATAAAATTTAAATTGTTTTTAAAAAAACAAAAATCGTGGGAAAATGAGGAAAGAGAAAATAAAGCTCAAGAAGGAAAATAAAACATGAGTCCCATAAAGCAGAATATAATATCAATAAAATAATCCCTTCATACAACTAGTACTAGTTGTGCTTCACACACAATAAAAATTTTCAAATAGTTCCTATATTGACATATAGTTGTGTATATATAGATAAACATATATTTAGTATATAAAATATATTTTAGACTAACATATTATGTCTGATATCATCTTTTTCATTATAATTTTTTTGAACGCAAATATAAGCTCTATATATAAACACATTAATCAATACATAAGACCTATCATATTTACAAAAATAATAAGCGATAAATAGCTAAGAACATAAAGTCAATAATGTATAAATTTTATGATGTGGTAAGGGAAAAACGTGGGACGCACGTTCCTAGAGACTAGTAAAAGGAAAAATTACTTAAAATATTTGGATTTAGCTTTGATTTTCATGTCGTGTTTTGATATGAGTTAGGCATTGTATTTATGCATTGTTGATGCATTTGTGCTAGTTATACACCTAACAACATGTTCTATCTATGTATCTATTGAAATTCATGATCAAATATAATGTGTTAAAGACTGAGTTATTTCCTCATATGTGATCTTGTGGAGTTGAGTTGTGAAGGATTGAAGATTGAAATATGATATATTGATGTGGACCATGTAAGTCTGAGATTGAAATATGAATGAGGATCGTATAGGTCCAATTTGATACAAAATGATTATTGAGTCGGACAACTATGATGATATATGAGGACCATTTCATGAAATCATTGATATGACCAGTTACGCGTATGCATTTTTAATTAAATTTTTTTGTGGAGCATATTTTCCTTAATACCAAACACACCCTAACTTTTTCCTCATAATGAAGTTTTGGCTTTGACTTCTTAATCATATAAATCAACAATTATATACTAACATATAGAATACATAAACTCCTCATATTTAGAGCTAAAATGCCAAAATACGAGTCATCTTTTTTTTTTTTTTTGAGACCCATTGCGGTATTGCCCCAAGTTTATTATCTTTTCAATTTGTTTATATTTTTTTAATATTTCAAAAATAGTTTTTTATTGTATTTTTTCATTTTTAACAAATAAAGAAGAACAATTATATTTTCTATGTCTTAATTTCAGCATTAATTCTTCATTGACCAAATTATTTTTCAAAATCTAATACTCCACTAAACATTAATTAATTGAGATAATATGGTAAAATAATTATGTCTGAATATTTTAAATTCATATGTAACAGGTAAACGTAAGTAGAAAATAATAGCAAAACATATGAATTGAGTGTCTGAGTAGGACCATTTGGGACCTTTTTTCTTTGTTTGTCGGTGTGCCGCTGTGGAACTCAAATGACCACTCATTCTTCGATACAAAAGTATTATCCTCGATATCTTCTTTTGGACAGAAAAGGGGGGTTTTAGAGCAACAAACACAACCTGTTGTATTTAAAGCATAAATCTTGATGCACATAATAAATCTCTTCAGACTATTGTCTATCTAAAGCAATATGATCATATAATCTTTATCTTTGCAGAAAAAACAAAAAATTAAAAACACAACCATAGTGTAAGATGCATTGATGTTAAACTATTTTCAATATAAAATTTTAACAAATCAGTAAGCTGACTTTGGAGTAAAGCAAACACCCTTAGTACTGAAAGAGCAACACAATATCCTAATACGCGGCAAGTATATAGTAAAAAAATTAGAACTTGAGACAATTGAACTACACACAAAATAATTAGAAAAAAACACCTAACAAACAACAATGTATTGATTACTATTGCCTAATGGAGATATAATCAAAGTTATTAATAGTCATGGGATGGTGATATATATGGCTCTTAATGATATAGAAGATATTATTATAGATAACACTTGTACATAATTCAAACTTCTTATAAAAAGAAATCATACTAGACAAACTTACTGTAGAGTTGAGAACTATAGAAGTTAATATTGCTATTTAAAGTATGTGCAATAAGATGGTGCTAGTACAACTTATATTATTCTTATTTGGGTTCACCTCAGCACGAAAGTACTATTTCACATGTACTTACTTCTCTTTTGTCAAGTACTGCATCTTTTTTTTTATGCAGTATGGACCCTCAGGGCGGCACTAATCCTCGCTAGGCATGCTGCTCATTCCATTGGCGTGTTGAACCCTATTTATTATTGAGGCACTTTTGCTTATGAAGTAACATTTTCTATCCTTACCTTCAACCGGTAGTGCTAGAATAGGTGCGGTGGTCAAGAGAGTCTAGAGCTTTTGGAAGCTCTCCTCACATTTTTCAGTCCATTCAAATGGTATCTCCTTTTTGGTCAAATTAGTCAAGTGAGTGGCATTAGAAGCAAAGTTCTTCACAAATCCATGATAATAGCTAGCGAGCCCCATAAAACTTCTAACTTCCGTCACAAACATAGGCCAAATCCAATTCTTAACCGCCTCAATTTGTTGAGGAACTACCATTAACTCTTCTTTTGAAACTACATGCCCCAAAAATGCAACCGAAGTCAACCATAATTTACACTTAGAAAACTTAGCATACAACCTTTGTTTCCCAGGAACACCCAAAACAATACAAAGATGGTTGGCATGCTCTTCCTCACTTTTTGAATAAATCAAAATATCATCAATAAAGACTATGACAAATGAATCAAGAAATGTATTGAACACCCCATTCATCAAACTCAAAAAGTTGTAGGCGCATTAGTCAACCCAAAAGACATAACCAGGAACTCATAGTGCCCATCTAAACGCTGTTTTGGACACATCCTCAGGCATAATTTCAATTGATGGTAACCAGACCTTAGATCAATTTTAGAGAAGACTGATGCACCTTGCAATTGGTCAAAAAGATCATCTATTCAAGGAAAAGGGTACTTTTTTCCAATAGTGACCATATTCAATTGACGATAGTCTATACACATTCTCATACTACCATCCTTTTTCTTAACAAACAAAATTAAAGCACCCTATGGGGAAGCACTAGGACGAATAAATCATTTATCAAGAAGCTCTTGGATTTGCGCCTTAAGCTCTCTTAATTCTGCCAGAGCCATACGATATGGAGGAATAGAAATGGGGCACGTACTAGGCTCCAAATCAATGCACAAGTCTATATCTCTATCCAGAGGCATACTAGGCAAATCGGTAGGAAACATTTCTCTAAATTCTGACACCACAGGAATAGACTCAATTGTTGGAGACTCAACCTCCACATCCCGAATATGAGAAAAATAAGCTAAACAACCCTGCCCTACCAGTTTCCTAGCTAGAATGGAGGATATGATCTTAGCTTGCTTAGGCTTGTACACCCATTTCCACTCTAATTTTTCTCTTCCCAGAATTTCTAAAGTTACAGACTTAGTATTACAATTCAGCACAACATAATAGGGGGACAACCAAGTCATGCCTAAGATAATATCAAAGTTAGTCTTATCCAAAATCACCAAATCAGCCCAAGTCTGAAAACCCATATACAAATAGGACAAGTAGTATAGATATGGGTGACTATGACAGACTCTTCAATTGGGGTAGAAAAATGGACGGGAGCATCAACTATATCACAAATCATAGCAAATTCTAAGGTAAACCGCACGGATACATAAGAATAAGTAGAACCTGGATCAAATAACACATTAGCCATCCGGTCACAGACAAGAATAAAACATGTGATCATCAAGCAGATGCCTTTGCCTCATTCTTGCTAGGAAAGGCTTAACACTAAGCTCTATCATTATGTCGAGAGACTTCCTACCTAGTCAGTGTGTTACCTCTACCTACATTACCATTTTCTCTTCCCCTACGGCTTCGTTGATTACCTTCTTGCCCATTTTGTGGACGCCCTCGACCATTATTACCATTTCCCGCAGTACCATCGCTTCTAGTTTGTCACGCACGCACTCTATCATACGCGTGGGGACAATCTCTCCTAACATGCCCAGGTTCTCCATAGTTAGAGCAAGTACGATCAAAAGACGGTCCACGCCTATCAAGGTGCGACTGCTATCCTGAATCAAATTATGAGGTGGAGTTCACGAGTAATTACCTGTAGAGGCGAGCATAGCAGACTGAATTGGCTTGGCTGCAAGCGTTGGCCTTCCGAACCCCCTGGAGTAAGAACCTTAAAAGTTACCCAAGTTCTTAGCCCTTTTAGTCAATGCCTTAGCCTGACCGTCTCGCCTCACCCCCTCCACTTTCTTCACAAAGTCTGCTACCTCATTAAAGCTCCTTCCTGTAGAGGTCATATGAACAGATAATACATGCAACTTAGAATTTAGTCCCCTAATAAATAACCAGATTCTCTCCTCCTCAGTAGTCACCAATTGTGTAGCATATCTAGAAAAGGCATGGAACTTGGTCTTATAAGCAGCCACAGACATACCACCTTGCTCCAAAGCCATTAACTCATCCTACTTGTGGTCTCTCAAAGTCCTAGGCACATATTTCTCTAAGAACAGAGAAACTGAGTCCAAGAGAGTGGGGATAAAGTTGAAGATCTACATTCCGCATAAGCTCTCCACCATTTCTTAGCCTCACCTTGAAGCTGAAAAGTCACAAACTCAACCCCATGCTGATGGACAATTCCCAACTTATGAAGCCTCTCATAACAATTTGAAATAAACTCATAAGCATCCTCACTCTCAGAATCAAGAAATATAGGAGGCTTTAGCTTAAAAAACTTAGTCAACATTTTATGCTCGTTACCAGTCATAATAGAACCCAACAAAGGACTAAGAAAGCATCATTACCTCTAGTTCCATCCACCTCGGGGTAGTGTTAGCAATAGGGGGGGGGCGGGAGCCTGAGTTTCTTAAACAGAGGGAAGCACTCCAGGACCAATCAATCCTTTCAAGAATGACATGATTTGCTGAGCTAACACTGGGTCCAAAAGAGGAATACATGTAGTCTCAGCCTGCACCTCTTCCTCTTGTTCCACATCCTCAACATTCTCAACATCAACATTCTCCTCTATCTCTTCACGAAGCGTAGGAGGGTTCTTATTCCTAGGAGCATTCTCAATAGGAGGTCCATCCCTAGCACGCGTCGCTTCTTTCACGATCTTTACCCCTAGGTCCTCCTCTACCCCTGCCGATCGTGACCTCTCGCTGTAAATTCCTCAGCTGGAGCATTGACGGGAGTTACGGGCCTGACGCCGTTGAATCTAGTGTTAACCATCTGCGGACAGAAGAGTGAAAGAGGTTAGATACCAATTCGAATCGACATATATCAATTGGAATCAAGTTATAGCATGAAAGGAGACAAGAGAAAACAAAGAGATTTCCTAAAGTCTTATATCCTCTCGAAGAAAAGTACAGACGTCTTCGCACCATTTCACAAGACTCTACTAGACTCGTTTTGGTACATCGAGATTAACAAACCTAGGCTCTGATACCAATTTTGTCACGACTCCAGCCACATGATTGGCACCTACACTAACCCTTCGGTGGGAGAACCACTACTACAACCCAAACCAGGCAACTCAACCAAAACTAAAGCATTTAAGTTACAGAAGCAAGTTAAATAGCTAAAGACTGAAGTTCCCATACACTTCCAAAATATCTCACAACTAAACAATGTGGAAAAATACACCTAGAACCTGAAAGTCAATGTACCAAAACATCTAACAATGAACCAAAAGTCTAAACAAGAAGGGATACCTCCCCAAACTAATGAACTAATTAACTAACTAGAAAGTCTTAGTCCGAAATGTGGACATAGACAGAAAGAGAACTTATGGCAGCCTGGAAGAACTGGCTCATCCTTGAATTAGAACGACGATCATTGATCTTCTAAGCGAGGTCTGTCAATAGCCGCTTGAAGATGTTATGTACTCAACAAAGAAAGAGCAAGTGCAGTATCAGTACACAACCACAGTGTACTGGTAGGATCACGCGGCCATCTCACTAAGTGTAACATGCATAAATCAATACAACAATAATCACATACATATATCGAACATATACAATATTATCAACATTTACGAACAACGAACAACTTCATATTTCTCAAGATAAACAATTATGACAAGTCATAGCTCCTCTCATGGAACCATAACCCAAATAGTTAGCATACCGAAACGTGGTACCCGATCCCATGTTTATGCCAGAACGTGGCAACCGATCCATGTTAGTGTGTCGGAACGCAACACCCGATCCATTCAACAAGCCACAATCACAATAACAAGTACATTCTCATAATCATACAATCAAGTCATGATTCAATGGCATTCATCAATCATATATCCTCATTTACAACAAGTTGTGATCAATAATGCAACATCCACCTATATATATGTATCATAATGAAGCAAGACAAACATACATCACACAATCATAAAATCACAACCATCACCTACCTCGAAACAAGCTGGAAACCCTAAGAAACTTGATTCTTCCCTTTCTGGATTCATTCCACTTGTACTTGGTCTACAAACAACAATTATAACACGAGAATCAATAAACGATCACTAATTACCCAGATTACCAATAATTCCATTAACCCTAGATCATACCTATGATCCCAAGTACCCAAATTAGGGTTGTTCCACCATAGATTCTAGATCAAAAACCTTCCCCCATCAATAATTACCGATTAGATTATGTTCTACGAAACGAAAAATGGATTTGGGAGTTAAAATCTTACCTTTAGCCTCAAGAATGGTGAAAAACCATCAACAAAATATCTGGGTTCATTCCTTAGCTCTCAAATTCAATAATTGCAGAATAAAACATTTTTGGGATTTATTTACGACTTTAAGTCGCGTCTGGCCCGCCATAGCGGTCCTCACCCCCTACAGCGGCCCCGCCCTGGCGACCAAAATCACCACCAAAGCGGCTTGCACAAAACAGTGAACTATTTTAATAATTCCAAGACCCCATTTCACAACACACCTTCAACCAACGACACTCAGAAACTACCCGCTCACACCAAGATCAGTTTTGGGAGTTCTACTCACCCGAATTTAATTCCGTAAAGTCGTATGAGTTCCTTAACGTGTTAGCTATCAACTCATGTAATCAAAATCATATTTAAACCACCCAATTTCTACTAGATTTCCCTAGACCTTACTGACTCCGATTTTGTCCAAATCTGGACTAGGTTGGGAAATCTCATGTTACGACGAAAAAGTTTTCGGCCCCAAATTTTTCCCCATTGGCTTTTGTATAATCACGGAACCCGGTCATTACATTAATTATTTATATATAGATACTTTAATATATATTTTAAGAAATATAGTGTATCTGTATTTTTAATATATTCATGCTATCTTTTCTGTTTTTTTTTTATGATTTTAGTTTTTTATACATATGAAAAATATTGTCTATAGAAAGTCGACTTTTAACAAAATGTAATTCAATCAATATGATGATATTTTTCTCTATATATTTTAATGTGATGTCTTTTATTATGGATGTCATGTCTTTATTTACTTTTCTTTCTTTTTGTTTGTACTTATAATTTTTTCTATAAATTTGATGTTAAACCACCTAGACATTTTGTAATATTTTTCTTTATACGTATCTTTTTTATAGCCAATTTATTTTTGGATTATTAAAAAAAATTACGTTTAGTAATTAAAATATATTAACTCTTTTGATATAATAAAAGGTTAATTTTTTATGAAGTATTGAAAATATCAAGCCTCCAACATCTGACACAAGATTTTCATGCTATATTTTGGGAGCGTTATATTCTTATGTCAAACTTACATACAAAAGGACTTAGCTTTAAACTTAGCGATGAATTTATGTAGGCTCCACTATGATTATATAAATAAACTTTTCTAATGCCAATTAGGGACAAATGTGCAATGCATGTTCTCTGTGACTACTTCATGAAATAGAGGAAGAAAACTTTGAGGAATGAAACGCACTTCATAAGAAGCTTAATTAATGTATTTGAATTCGACTCTCTTATAACGTGAAAAAACCTACAAATAATAGTGGCAGAAATAGAAGTTTTGTTTACTAACAAAAAAGTATGTGTACTTATTAGCATGGGGGATACACATGGTGCAACACACGTGTTAGAATATATTTATATATACCATTAAAATAACTTCACTCAACTTAGCAGGGAACACACATGAAACACGCGTGTCAAGGACTAGTAGGAATTGAAAGTGTACGAGACTTGCACTAGAAGGTAAAAAACTAGGAAAATAATTAATCCAAATTGATGTAATCATTTTTTTGTCATGTGTGAGGATTTTAATCGTTTAAGAAACTATGAGAATCAATTTAGGTATAATAAAGGGAATGGAAAAGAAAGTTTTAATCCAAATCTATAAATAACTCTCAATTCTATATTATACTACTAGCACATTGCACATCAAATGGAAGAATTATTGTGTATGAGAGTCACAACTCTTGGACAAGGTAGTTTTGGTGTCATTTCATTAGCTTCTATGTCCAATGCACTATTTTGTGGTGTTACTCTCCCCTCTCTCATTACCCTCAAATCATGCAACTTGAGTGATTCTCAATCGTTGAAAGAAGAAGTCGAAATCCTCTGAATGTTCAATCACTCTCCTTACATTATTCACTATTTTCGAGCTAATATCTCTTTGAAGATAATGTCAATCTTCACAACTTGTTGCTTGAGTATGCTTCTGAAAGCTCTTGCGATCATCTTTGAAATTGCAATTCACTATCGAAGTCAAGTTAGGAAACACACGAAGAATGTTCTTTAGGGCTCACTTGCATTCACAACAATGGAATTATTCATCGCGACATCAAGCTTGGCAATATTCTCCTTGTGGATAGGGACAAACTGCCAAGATCGCTGATTTTGGGCTTTCCGTGACATTGGAACAGGGCATGAACCAAAACCAGGGACTTATAAGGGGAATAAAAAGGTATAACACACTATAATACATGATTAACACTGAGTATACCCCACAAGTTGATATTTGAGCTCTTGGCTGCACTGTCTCTGAGCTAATTATGAGGACGCCGCAATGGGAAGACGCAGATGGTGATGATGTGTCAAACAAAATCGAGTTTATAAACCAAAGTTTTAGAATTTGAAGTTGTCAAACGAGGCTCAAGATTAGATGGAAAATATCCGTGAAGAATCCCATCATGCATTGGATCGTGGACATGTCATTGAACCATACTTTTCTCGCAAATTCATCCATAGTAGCCAAAATAAGGAAGAAGAAAAGTGATTCAATGTTTATTCTACACAAACCAATCCAAAAGATAATATTCAAGATCAGCAATCTTAATTTGTCGAGGTAATTGTCGAATCCAAATCCCTTGTACACAAAACAATACAAAAGATAACATTCAAGATCGATAATGATTAATTCGTGAGGCAATTCCAGATCCAAGGAAGTAGAGAATGAAACTTGAGGAAGGATAATGATATTAACAATAGATAGATACATAATAAAAATCAATTTGTAAATATATAGAGAAGTATGTATGGGCTTGATCCTCTTAGGATTTCTTTTGGGGTATGTAGGAAACATTTGATGAAGATGATCTCACGTGCATTTCTTATTAGTTTAATAAAAAATTTGTATAGTTGATCAATATTCTTTATAAAGAAAGGCGAGTTGTTATATATGTGTTGAAAAGTTGAGTTTGTTATTATGATTGAATTGCTAGGTTAGAAATCTATGGTTTCCTTATTACTATGACTGATATGTTGTGCTTTACCATATTTTCTCCATCTCTTTGTCACCAATTTAAAAACAATGGTTTGCCTTCACCATTAACGCCCTCCAACATGAATTTTATGGACTCTAAATACGCGTTTACATATATAAAATGCTTTGAGGAAAAGCATGTCCAAATCTAGCCCTCAATTTTTTACAATGGTTGAAAAATTACCCTCAGGTTGGAGCTCCGGTAGAGATCAAGAGCAAAATAACACTTTTTCCTTTGCAATGGAATCTGTTGGAATGTATGCGTCTACTATCAGTCAACGGACCAGGTCCCTTGACTCAGCAAGAACAACTAAAATAAAAGTGCAGAAAATAAATAGCTCAAAGTAAATCAGGCACAAGGAGTTTATATGGAAACCCCCTTGCTCAAGGGCGTTGAAAACCACGACCTGTACTCACATGATTTCATCCCAAACTCCATTTCACTTAAACAGAGCAATGATTCAGATTACATACTCTTGTAACCTAGGAATTTACCTCTAAATCCCTTGCCCCTCAATGTAGCAACTCTACTACAAAAAAAGAACTAAGCAATAACTCTATTGCCCACTAAACCACCCAACTCAAGATGATTTAGACTTCAACTAAGCAACAAGTTTGTTGCCCACTAAACCACCTAACTCTAGATGATTTAGACTTCAACTAAGCAACAACAATGTTACCCACTAAACCACCTAACTCTAAATGATTTAGACTTCAACTAAGCAACAACAAAGTTTCCCACTAAACCACCTAACTCTAGATGATTTTGACTTCCACTAAGCAACAATAATGTTGCCTACTAAATCAATCAACTCTAATTGATTTAGACTTTTTTCTTGAAATGAGCAAAGATCTGATTCCTTTATAATTTAGGAATTGATTTACAATTTAAGCACATAAGACACAAAGCGCAAAATACAACAAAGATGCTTCAGCACTCTATCATGTCCCTTTATTAAGCATGAGTAGTATTATTTCTTGAAGATGGCCCTTTCTTTTTGAGCTTATGAATTTTCAGAAATTCACATCTTTGTTTCACAAAACATGGGTTTGTATTTTGAGAAGAGACTATTATCAAAATGGAAATAAACCCTTGGGACAAGGCCATTGGTCGAGAGCTCATTCTAAAAGCTCGCACCAACCACATTAGAGTTGGCACTTGTTGCAGTTTTTTCACACCGCCTTTTCATCTTTCACGTGACGTTAGCCTTTTCCGACTAGGTCCCTTATTGTGTTCTTTAATGCTTGAGTTCTTGAAAAAGACTTGCTAGCTCTCTTTTGAATAAATAATGTGTTTGTTTATTGTTGTGTATATCGACACACCAAGGGTTTTGACCAATGAAACAAACAATTTCATCCACCTTCCTATCGTGAAGTACGCTGCACATTTCACCAACCAACTTGATAAGACAACTGTAAAGATAGCTTTATAGTTGTACACCACTTTGAATCTGGACGAGAGCACTCTTCCAGGCACCGTGTCCCTGCACATGAGCACTTTCTTCAATGCACAATTTTTGTTTTTATACACCCGATAAGCCTTGCTGGAGGAAGAATATCCCACAAATACTCTTTCAACATCATTGACAGCAAACTTCTCAACATCATCATTTTGGTCACAAAACATGAAGTATTCACCACTTCAGCTTGAAAGTTCTTTGGAAGATTAAAAGCCTACTTATTCCACTTGAAGGATGGTCTAATCTACTTCTCTTGAACACAAGCATCACAAACTTTATCATCTGCAAATTTTATTTTGGGCACACCACGTACCTGGTCCCTTGACACAAGTTCGTTTAGTAGAGAAGTCCTCACATGGCTAAGTCTATTGAGTCATTGATCAATATTCTCACCTTGAGCACTAAGGTAAGTTAGACTTTTACTACGAGCAGTGTTCAGGTTAGCAATATACATGTTCTTGCATCTTCTTTCTTTCAAGATCATCACCCGAGAGACCAAATTTGTGACACACATTTATCTTATAAGAACTTAACTTCATTTCGTTCATCACAAATCTGTGTAACACTTGAAAGATTGTACTTCAACAATTGACATAGTACACATCCTTAATGGTGTGTTCCACAAACTTTGCAAATATGCCTACACCAAGAATAAACACGTTCTAGGCATCATCAAAATAGACACCTCCACCTTGAAATGCCTTGAGTGAGATAGAGAGGAAGTTTTTAGTTTTCCCGGTAACGTGCTTTGAGCATCTGCTATCCATGAACCAACACTGGCTGCATCTACTTCCTCTCACCTCCATACCAAATCACTTGTTAGCCATGGGAACCCACTTTAGTCGGAGTTCCCCGTAAACAGCTAAAGGAGTGATAAGAGAATTATTTGTCCAATGAGGTAGACTGATTTTCTTCAACTTAGGACCAGAAGCAACACCAGGTCCCTTCTTCTACCTATTTCTCTGTTTGGAATAGTTTGAAGAACTTTCTTAAGTTCTCTTCCAAGCTGGACACTCCTTCTTCATATGATCATTTCACCCGCAATGGAGGTACAAAAGATTGTCAGACCTTGACACATACTTGATATGGTAATTATAAGGACTTAGGTTCAATCTTCCTAAACCCCTCCTATCATTTTGGGCTTGGCTCGTAAGATTGACGAGCAACTTCGAGGAAGTAGTCTATTTAAGAGATTTTTTCAGTTCATCTTTGAGGCTGACCAGGTCCCTTTCTAACTGATCATTTATCTCCAATGCCATAACTAGTTTAATTTCAGAAGTATTCAAGCTAGTTTCTAGCTCGAGTTGTAGACTACTAGCTTCACTCTTCCCTCTAGCACAATTATCGCTTAATTTCTTCCTGAGTTCTAGATTTTCAGATTCCATAACCATCATTCGTTCTTCCATTACAGAAATTTGAGAGACCAAGGCTACCTTTTCATCATGAAACATATCCAGACTGTTATTCAGGACATCCTTTTCAGTGGTCAACTCAGTGATTGAGTTAATCAATACAACCGCTAGGTTTCTCAATCGTTTAACAAAATAAACATGCAAGTTCTTTTTAAAGTCAGAAAGAGTTACCTCTTTTTCAGCTTCTTCATCATCAAATTTTTCCATAAAGGCAAAGATTTCATCAAAGATAACATCATCATCTTTCACTGGAAGCATGGAGGCATCTTCAGGATGTTCAGACTCTTCTAAGTCACTTGAGGTGTCTCCCCAAACTTCAAGGGCTTTCTTCACAACATAGTATGCAACTGGTTTTCTTCCACTCTTTTCAGGAACTAGGTCGCTTCTCTTGTCTTTTTCTCCTCCAATCTTGACATAGTCTTTTTATTCAAGTTTATGCATGGGGCAATCTTTGATGAATTGCCCTAGTTTTCAACACTTGTTCCATACATCACTTGCATTAGCAGTCCTATTGGAGTTCACTGTCTTCCTAAAGCCTCCATTTTTCCTCACTAATTTTTGAAATCTTCTAGTGAGATATGCCATGTCTTCATCATCTTCGTATATCACCGTAAGTCACTATGAGAGCTAGTGACTTGTCCTCTTTATTTCCTTATTTCCAATTTCTTGATTTTTGTTCGTCTCATGAATTTGAAGATTTCCAATCAAGACATCCATTGTGAGCATTTTCACGCCCTTTGCTTTAGTAATAGCATCAGCCTAAGACTTAGGAAGAATTTTGAGCATCATCCTGACTTGTTTATGATTGTCCTTCTTTCAATTTTAGTGGATCAGCCATTCTTCCACAAGATTCTCTCTAGGTGTTAATTCAGTTAGAGAGCCTGTGCTCTAGTACTAATTGTTGGAATGTGCATGTCCACTATCACCAACGGACTGTGTCCCTTGACTTAACAAGAACATTAACTGAAAAAAAAAGTGCGGAAAATAAATAGATCAAAGTAAATCAGACACAAGGATTTTAGGTGGAAACCCCTTGCTCAAGGGCGGTGAAAACCACGACCTGTACTCACAGGATTTCAACCCAAGCTCTATTTCACTCAAACGAAGCAATGATTCAGATTACATACTTTTTTAACCTAGGAATTTACCTATAAATCCCTTTCCCTCTCAATGTAGAAACTCTACTACAAAGAAAGAACTAAGCAATAAATTTATTGCCCACTAAATCACCCGACTCTAGATGATTTAGACTTCAACTAAGCAACACCTATGTTGCCCACTAAACCACCTAACTCTAGATGATTTAGACTTCAACTAAGCAACAACTTTGTTTCCCACTAAACCACCTAACCACCTAACTCTAGATGATTTAGACTTCAACTACGCAACAATGCTGTTGCCCACTAAACCACCTAACTCTAGATGATTTAGACTTCAACTAAGTAACAACTATGTTGCCCACTGAACCAATTAGCTCTAACTGATTTAGACTCTTCTCTTGAAACGAACAAAGATCTAATTCATTTATAGCTTTGGTACTTATTTACAAATTAAGCTCATAAGACACAAAGCTCAAAATACAACAAAGATGCTTCAGTACTCTATCAGGTCCCATTGTTGAGCATGAGCGGTGTTCTTCCTTGACGATGAACTTTTCTTTTTGACCTTATGAATTTTCAGAAATTCACAACTTTGTTTGCCAGAACTTGGATTTGTTTTCTGAGAAGAGACTATTATCCAAATGGACACAAACCCTTGGGACAAGGCCATTGGCCTGCTGTTCTAAAAAGTTGTGCACTAACCATATCAGAGTTGGTAGCTTTTTGACAACTGTCTTTTCGTCCTTTTCACGTACGCAGTTTTTTCGGGACCAGGTCCCTTACTGTGTTCTTTGATTCTTAAGTTCTTGAAAAAGACTTGCTAGCTCTCTCTCTTTTTTTAATGAATAATGTTGTTTGTTTATTGTTGTATATATCAATTACCAACAAGGGTTTTGACGACTGAAACAAACAACTATGTCCGCCCTTCCTATTGGTGAAGTACGCTTCATATTTCACCAACCAACCTGACAAGACAACTGTAAAGATAGCTTTACAGTTGTACACCACTTTGAATATGGATGAGAGCACTCTTCTAGGGACCGGGTCCTTGCATTTGTGAGGATCATCAAAACACCTATATAACAAAATCAAGTAAAGTATTTCATGCAAGCATATTTTTAATCATATGTATGGATCTATATCCTTTTTTGTAGGGATACAAATGGGGTGGGCGGACGTGGGGAGCTGTTTAAGGCTATGCGGGGCGGGTGGTTTTAAGGTTGTGTGGGGTGAAGGTGGATATCATTCTAATGATCTTAAATCAATGGATACGTTGGTTGAAATACAGTGTTGAAGAATAATCCAACTTGTGGAAGCCCCGATAGAATTGGAACTACCTTAGTTGATAGTACGAGCTAATAGTTAGTTAAGAATTAACTTTCAAATAATTTGCACTATACACTTAGGAATTAGCTTTCAAATTATTCTATCTAATGCATTACAGCTTCTTGTATTCTTCTATTTAAAGAGATTTATTTGTTATGATCAAACTTTGTGTTTTCTTGATATTTAATCCAAAGAGGTATTCTTCTAAATAACTTTCCCGTTTTCTTATTATAC
Organism: Solanum pinnatisectum; assembly: GCA_035578085.1. NCBI lineage: Eukaryota > Viridiplantae > Streptophyta > Magnoliopsida > Solanales > Solanaceae > Solanum > Solanum pinnatisectum. The sequence continues at coordinate 13,889,735 of CM069079.1, forward strand.
ATCTCATAATTGATAATGTCCATGTCTACTCCTCAAATAATCAAGTTTATTTAGTCGTACGCAATATAGTTTATCTAACTATGAGTTGAGATAAAATTTCACAAAGAACAATATATGGGTGATTAAGCAAGTAAGCAATCATCATCAACTATACTCTAAGCCTAACACTTGATAATGTTTGATTTTTTGAGAAAATCTAAACTAATCTAGATAGAAAGCAAGTAAAAAATGATCAATAGCCACAAGTAATTTATCTAATTTATTTCACGATTTTACAAATAACAGCGAGTTTATGTTAATTAGCTTCGAATAATGATTCTATATTAGTTCCTCCTAGACACTAACAAAACTACCTAACTGGCTATTTCTAGTCCAATTAAGAACATCCTAGCATGTATTAACATATATATAAATATATATATATATATATAACATTTATATAACATGCATATGTATCTGATACATATGTAACTAATATGAGTGGATAATCACCGCAGCTAGGGGTGTTCACGGGTTGGTTTGGGACGGTCATTGGTTAAAACTAAAACCACACCAATTTAATAATTTTTAAATCATCAAAACCAAACCAAATCAAATACAATATACATTTATTGGTTTGGTCGTTATCAATTTTGGTTCGGCTTAGTTCGATTATTCGGTTATTAACCATACACAAAAATTAAAAACTATTCATTCAAAAGAGGGGAGAAAAGACAACAATCATTCAAAACGCAAAATAGTTAGATCGACTAACATTATAAAACTTTCGATCGTTGAATTTGTTGTAAATAAAGCTTCAACATTCACCATTTGTCCTAGAAGGAAGAGACAGTGACATTCCTAGTCCCACCAAAACTTGTGATAGGCACTCATACAAATGAAACCAATAAGATAAATGGTCTCGTCTTTCATGCTTTTTTCTTGCATAAATAAATTATAAATAAAAATTTTTGGAAACATATATTAGACATTTAAAATTGTTTATAAAAGTAATGATGCATTTGGGAATCATTTAATTCCCTTAAACTCTTCTCAAGAAAAAGGATATTTGTACTTTAACTTTCTCTTGAACTCACTTTTAGCATTAAAAAATCAATGTATGGAGAAATACTCTTTCAAAAGACTCTAGATCAAAAATCAGTAATTAGGGTTCATGTGGGAATATAATCATGAATAACAAGTCAAAGATCTTAATGCATAATATAGCACAACTCACAATCAAGAATTTAGAACTCACAATCAATAACTTAACTCATATCAAGAATTTAGAACTCAGAATCAATAACTTAACTCATATCAAGAATTCTTGAAACTAAGGGTATAACCTTAGATTAAACTTTACTAACTGAACTGAGATATAAGGCGTGAGGACGAACTCAGTCCATCACCATGAATAGCCTTATACACCTAGAAGAAAAAAATTCTTGAAGAAGTTTGAAGAAGAACTTGATTGGAAGCCTTGAAACCCTAGCTTTTGTCTTCTTTGCGGTTTTCTTTGAGTTGGGGGAATTGAGAGCATAAAATAAAAGAAATCTAAGTACTTGGTAGAATATATTCCCCTAATTGAAGTTAAAATGTCATGGCTTTGGCTTAGGAAAAGTGTGAAAGGACAAAAGAAACCCCATTTAAAAACTGTCCAAAACCTTCCACGAGGCCAACTATGATTCGTGGTTTGAACTACGTACTGTTGATCGTATTTGTGAAATTCATATTGAAATTTTAAGGCTGAAAAGTTTATTCTCCGGGTTCAAACTACAGCTTGTAGAGGTTCCTACGACCCGTAGATGGGTCTGTAGGAATCAGACCACAAAATTTGACCCCTGGAACTTTTTCCACGAGTCAATAGTACATATCGTAGCTCTTTCTATGACTCGTAGAAGGGATTCGTAGGTCACTAACTCAAAAAACTATGTTGTGGTAGTCTCAGGTAAAATAATCGTATATTTATACTCCAAACTTGAAATGAGGCAAACTTGGTAGTGTTGGAAAGAGGACTCATAGATATTTAATTTGATAGGTCATTGGCCATCTAATTCATTATGTGCTGAGAGATATGATTATTTAGAGTTGACCTAAGTAGAATCTTATATAAAAACTTAATCGATAAGGGAGCTTACAACTCAACTTTGTGCTAGGGGATTTTTGCGACCTTAATTCATATCTAAATAAATTCATTACCACACTAAAGATTGACATTAACACCTAAGAACAATTTAAGAATCACCCCATACAAGCTTATATGCAAATGAAGAATGGTTTGGATCTTAAGTTAGAGTTTTTCGTGGTGTTACTAGAATATAAACTAATAAATTATTTAAACTATTAAAAGGGGCTAAAAATTCCTTTGACCTATGCAAAATTAAACATTTAAACTATTTTTTTTTAAACTGAGGGTCTTTTTATTCAATTAACTGTTTTATTGTTGAAAATTGTAAGTAAAAAGAAAATGTAAGTTTCTAAAAAATCTCTTTACTATTGAAAATCCCAAGTTTCTAAATATGGTAGCCATATTGTTGAAAATTGTAAGTTAAAAAGAAATTAAAAAAAGTTGTAAGTTTCTATACATTGTTTTATTGTCAAATATGGTAAGTTTGAAAATATTTTATTTTCCTAATTTCTTACGAATTGGGTTTCTAAATATTGTTTTAATGTTGAAAATTGTAAGTTGAAAAAAAAAAAGAAACCTAAGTTTCTAAATATTATTTTATTGTCGAAAAAACCTGGTAAGTTACTAAATATAGTTTTCCCAAGTTATTACCAATTGGGTTTCCCAACAAGGCAAGGGGGTTGAAGCTAGTTATAATTATGGGATTCCTAAATTTTCCCCATTACGTTCAACTTTATACTTTTTGTTTCTAAGTAGTCACAACTCATAAAATTATTTTAATTCATTCAAGAGTGATGGAGTTCGAAGAAAAAGGGTATCGATTTCACCCAAGAGATTCAGAGTTATTCCATTCCTTCTTAGGTTTATTGCTGAAAATATTTGTGTGACAATGGTTTTATTACGGAGTGTGATGCTTACAAACAAGAACCATGGGTAACTTATGGCTATGGGCGTCATTATGAGGAAAAGACGATGGGAGACTAATATTTTTTGATACTTTATTTCGCCGAGGCATAAGAAAATGAAAACTAATGATAGATTTTGCAGAGTTGTCGGTTAAAATCTAGGGACTTGGAAACAACAAGATAAAGGGAAATAGGGTAGGAGTAAACAGAGCAAGCCTTTGAATATGGGATGCAAGAAGAGTCTCTATTATAATACTAAGATATGTTGTCCTGATGATGGCAAGTGGCTCATGAAGGAATATGTTTTTTTGTGAAGCTATTCTTAGAAAGTTCAAAAACTCAAATTTTAGAGATTGTTGTATTTGTGCTATAAAAACGAAGGCCGAAAAAAATTCTGCTAATTGTTATCGAAGTAGACATATGATTACAATCATATGGATTTTTTGGATGAACAGAAGGTGGATACAAAGGTAATTTCAGGGGTAAATTTTGTTGTGCCGCAGATGGATCAGGAAAATAAGACAGTCACTCCGATCAATATTGTTGAACCAATGGTGTTATATTCTAGGTGTTTTGATGATTCTCACAAATGCATAGACCTGGTCCCTGGTAGAGTGCTCTCGTCCAGATTCATCATGGTGTACAGCTGCAAAAGTGTCTTGTTAGGTGGTAGGTGAAAAGTCCATTGTACTGCACCAATAGGAAGAGCGGACGAGATTGTCTGTTTCAGTGGCTCACAACTGTAGGGACTCGGTCCCTGGCAGAGTTCTCTCCATCAGATGCATAAGAGGGTACAACTGTAAAGTTGTCCTGTCAGTGGTAGGTGAGGCACCAGCATACTGAACCAATCAGAATGGAAGATGTTGTTTATCTAACGGTTAATAACTCTTTATGGTTGATACTTTCAGCATGACAAACAACATATTAAATTCATTCATTCAAAAGACGAAGATAGCTTGCAAGCCTTTCAAGAACTCACAAAGACCATTGCAAGGGACCTGGTCCCTAAAAGATTGCTTATATGAACAGGTAACAAGACAGCCATTGGAATAGCTGCCACCTCTGATATGGTAGTTGACAGCATTTCAAAACAGCAGGCTTTCATCTAATAGGGTCGTCTCAAAGAGTTTGTGTTTATTTTATATAGTCTCTTCTCAAAAACACAAACTCAAGATTTGGCAAACAAAAACTCACAAGCTTAAAAAGACAAAGCCATCTTCATGGAAGAACTCAAGCACAAGAACACAAACAACAAGGACCTGATCAACTGAAAGAGTGTTTTCCATACCTGTTGTTGTTCTTGATTGTTCGTATTTATGCTTAACTTGTAGGATTCGTTTCACTTGTGTTAGAAACGTTTCAAAACTTGTGTAAATCTTTTTAAGAACATAGTTAGGGGTAACTTTGTGTCTTATCAGAAAAGTCTAGATAAATCGTTGAGGGTTAGTATAGTGGGCCATGCAGGCATTGCTTAGGCTCATTTAAGTAATAGGTTGTATTACTTAGTGTGGAGATTAGGAGGTTAATCCCTTGTGTGGTTGTAAACTGTGTTTTACTTTTGCTTGAGAAGATTAGTAAAAATAGTTTGGAAAGTCCTGTAAGACAAGTCGTGGTTTTACTCCCTTGAGCCAAGAGGTTTCCACGTAAAACTCGTGTGCCGAATTTACTTTGACCAATTTATTTTCTGCACTTTTGTTCTGTCGGGAACCTGGTCCTGTGAAAACTGGTGGACGCATACATTCCAGTAAGTGGTATCAGAGCTTGGGCTCTCTATCTGGTTAACACCAAGAGAGAGATTCCTGAAGGAAATGACGACACCAGTGAGAGTGCAAAGAAGTTAGTCTCCCACAAAACCTCCTACTTTTTATGGTCAATTCTATAGACACTGGAGGATTCGGATGAGAGACTATCTCATGGCTGAGGACATTGAAGTATGGGACGTCATATGTGAAGGTCCTTATGCACCAATCATGGAGGTTAAGGATGGAGAGATCATAGGAGTCATTCCCAAAATTCGACAACAGTATAATGACTCTGACAAAAGACTAGTCTAGAAAAACCACAATGCTAGGATGCTACTAACGTGTCCCATCAGTATGAATGAATACGATCTGATCTCATCGTGTGAATCAACCAAGAAAATCCGAGATCGGTTGAGAACAACATATGAGGATACTCAGGAAACAAAGAAATCTAAGTTAGATGTCTTTACTACTCAGTTTGAAAGCTTCACCTTAAAAAAAGGTGAATCTATTCATGAAATGCGTACTAGATTCTCTACCATCACCAATGAGCTCATGTTTCTTGATGAACCTGTCCTGGTGTGTACAAACAAGTCTCTAAGATACTGGAAATTCTTCCCAGATCTTGGAAAAATGAATTTGTGTTTGTCGATGAGACAAGGATACTAAAAAGGCGACTCTAAATGCACTATTTGAACATCTTCAAGTTCATGAGATGCACAGAAAAAAGCAGGGTCTCTTTCTCAATAGTGAAGACGAGAGGACAGATCTGATTATTGCTGATGATTCACTTGTTTCCAAAGTGTCACAAAGTAAAACCCCTGAAATTAATGAGGACATGGGACATTTCACTCAAAGATTTCAACAAATCTTGATAGAACATGGAGGTTTCATGAAGAAAGAAGATCACAACAGTGCTACAAGCTCTAGTGGCCTGTGTTACAGGTTTGATCAACCAGATCACTTCACTATTGACTGCCCTATGCATAAAGCTGACCACAAGGAATATGTCAAGACTAGAGAAGGTAAAGACAAAGAGGGGGACTAGGTCCATCCCAAGATAAGTAGAAGAGAAGCCTTTTTCCAGGCGGTGAAATGGGATATGACTGCATGGGAAGATTTCTCGAGTGATTCAGATGATTCTGAGCACTCTAATGATGCTTTCATGGCAGAGTCAGATAAGGAAGATGTTGATGCAAAGGTAACCTTATATTATTTCAAGCAAAACTTGAATACCTTTTCTACAAGTAAATTGAGAAAGCTAGTTGTTGTATTACTTAATTTGATAAGTAAGCTGACGACTGAGAAGGATCTTGTGAACAACAACCTAGACATCTCTCAAGATGGAAAAATTGCTTTAATTGCCCAAATATCTAATATTTAAAGTCAAATGGCTGTTCTAGAACCTGAAAATCTAGAACTAAAGGAAAAGATAAAAGGGGTGACCACTACTGTTTTTAAAGGAAAGAACGAGGCCAGCAACTTGCAGCTGGAGATTGAAAATAAGCTGCACATTGCTGAAATGAAGATGAATTTGGGTCTAGAGAAAAATCTTGTGCTGGAAAGACACTTGGTCCGTGTAAAAGAGGAACTTGAAAAATCCCTCAAATGGACCAATTCCTCTAAGTTCCTTACAAATCTAACTAGTCAAGGCAACAATAGTAGAAGAGGGCTGGGCTGTGAGAATATAGACCCCTATACAATCCTCACCGCAAATTTGTTTCTAATGTGATGATCTAGTGTGTGTGCATTGTAGTCGAGATGGACATCTTAAGATAGATTGTCCTATTTTGAGAAAATATGAAGGAAGTTCATCAAACTATTCCAAGTAGAGGAATAGACTGAAGAAAGGACTTGGTCCTACTTATGGTCCTAAGTTAAAGAAAATCAGTTTGCCTCACTGGACAAAAGATTTTCTTATCACTCCGTTATCTGCTTACTGGGAACTCCATCTCACATAGGTTACCAAGGCTAACAAGTGATTCACTATGCAAGTGAGAGGAGGCAGTATCAGTGAGTGTCTATTTATGAATAGTGGATGTTCAAAGCACATGACTGAGAAGGTTACAAAACTTCCTCTCTCTCAAGGCACTTCAAGGTGGAGGTGTCTCATTTGGCAATGGCAAGAAATGGTACAGTCTTGATAGGTAAGACTTCAAAGTCTATGAAACACTCTGTTGAAATTGTGTACTATGTCAATGGTTGAAGTACAATTTTTTAAGTGTTTCACAGATCTATCATGAATGAAATGAAGTTGTAATCTTATCAGAAAATGTGTTGTCACAAACTTGCTCTCTCGGGTGATGGTCTTGATAGAAAAGAGATGCAAGAACATGTATATTCCTGATCTAAATACTACTCGTAGTGACAGTATCACTTGCCTTAATGCTCAACGTGAGAATGCTGAGGTATGACACAAGAGATGTGTTCATGTGAGTATTTATCTACTGCATAAACTTGTGTCAAGGGACCTGGTCCGCAGTCTGCACAAAATGAATTTTGCAATTGACAAAGGTTGTGATGATGGTGTTAAGGAGAAGTAGATCAGACCATCCGTCAGGTGGAATATGCAAGCCTTCAATCTTTCAAAGAACCTTCAAGCTGAAGTGGTGAATGTTACATGTTTTCTGACCAAAATGATGATATTGAGAAGTTTAATCTCAATGATGTTGAAAGAGTATTTGTGGGCTATTCCTCCTCCAGCAAGCCTTTTTCGGTGTATAAAAAATGTGTGCATTGAAAAATATGTTCATGTGATATTTGATGAGTCTCGAAGAATCGAGAACAGACCCAAGGAAGCTGATGCAGATGATCAACCCGATGAGGGACCAGGTCCGGTAGACATTGCGGACCAAAGATGATGCAGCTCAAACTGATAATGTGAATTCTGGAGGTGAGAGTGAAAAAACTGATCAAGATCAGTTTGAAAGAAGTAAAGTATGGCATTTGGTTTCCCGACCAGTTGACAGGTTGTCCAAGTTCCTCTCAACAATGGTTTCAACAGAAGTAAAATTGACAAAACCCTCTTTTTGAAATCATAAGGAAGGGAGTTGCTGATTATTCAAGTACATATTGATGATATCATCGTTGAAGCAACCTTTGAGGTGTTGTGTGAAGAGTTTGTTGCACTCATGAATAGTGAGTTTTGAAGTAAGCATAATGGAAGAATTAAACTTCTTCTTTGAGCTGTCAATCAAGCAAACTTCCAAAAGTACCCTTGTTTTTCAAGAAACGTTCATCAAGGAGCTGCTCCAAAGGCTTAAAGCACTTGATGTCAGGACAATGTTAAAAAGGGGTAATGTCATCATGAAGTTTTGCAAATACAAGGACCTGGTACCAGCTCAGAGAAGTTGCTAAAAAGGTTTTATATTATGGATGCCTAGACAATTCATACTTCCATGGGCACCAACTCGATGTTAGATGATGATAGATCTGGTCCAGATGTAAATGATACAAAATGTTAGGATTTATGCAAGATTCCAAGATTTTCCAACGGAATCTCAATTGAAGGCTGCTCAGAGAATCCTAAGACATTTGAAGAAGACAGGAACATGGTTCTATTATGTTCTTTAGAAGACTTTTTGATTTGGAAGAATATGGTGATGCTGATCATGTTAGATATCCAGTTGGTAAAAAGTGTACCTCATGAATGGCTTATGTTCTAGGTTGATCTCTTACCGATGGGGAACTAAAAGGCAAGATTCAGTTACTCTTTCAACAACTGAGGCAGAGAATGTAGCAAGTGCAGCTTGATATGCTCAACTCTTGTGGATTAAGCATCATCTTGAAGCTCTTAAAGATCTGGCTGAGAAAATCAAATTGATGTTGAATATGCTAAAATATTCTTAAATGGATCCTGCCTGAAGCAATCAACTCTCTCATGACTAAGCAAAGGAAGCAGGTATCCTTGCTTTCCAGTTATGTATGTTTTAGCAAATTCAGTCTCATACCTTTTGTAGGTATACACACATGGCCAAAGGGCTGAAGGAAAAGGGAGGTCAGGACAGATCTAGGCAATCACATTCAAACTACAGAGAGGGACCCGGTCCATTCTCAAAGGTTAGCACTCTTAAAAATGCAGTTTGAATTATACATGAGAACCGTTGCAATTGCCACATGTCTGTCATTCAGGTATCTGACCGTTGTCTCATAATTTGAGTACCAAAATGACACTTTCTTTCACTTCCTTTATACTCCATATTTCTTTTCAAATCCCCATCCAAAATCAGAAATTTTCAAAACCTTCTTTTCTCCTTTCTCAAAAACACTTCAAATGTGTAAACCCTCTGTCCCTACGGGAGAATTTCCTGATGAAATTTTGTTTTAGTGTGAAGAGGGACTAGGTCCAACAAGCAAAAAGAAGAAGGCGAGAAAGATGATGTTCAAAAAGGAAAAAGTTGATATTCTGAGAACTTAAATTATTTTGAATAGGAGGGTGTCTGAAAAAAAACAAAAAAAAAATGAAATGGTTCCTCAATTATTGATCTATTCATCTCGGAGACCTTGAGTAAGTTTGATTTCATCAATCTTTCTGTCATGAGAAACTCAGGCTTGTGTTGGAAGCTATGATAGTTGCTATTGCTAATAGGGATACTGAAATGGTTTGCCTGAAGGCTCAGCTTCTGAAACAGTACAAGAAAAGGGACTGGGTTATTTAAAAAAAAAAATAGGCAGCCTTGAAGGTTAACATGAAGCTAGGGCAGCAAAGAATGTGAACTTCAAGAGAGAGTAAGGGATATGCTCTACTAATTATATTATTTCAATCCCTTGCTCCTAAGTCATCCCCCCTCTTCCTAAACTCCCATGTCAGTCCTCCTCGTTTTCTTTCGAAACTTAGTGGGCACTGTCTTAGTTCTCATTCGTAATAATATGTGCAATGCTTTGATTGCTAATCATTTGTTTATGAATGAAAATTGTATTGTTTCTACTGACTTGTCTCATTACTTTATGCATTTTTACTCATGCTCAGTGTTACCCAAGTGGCCATGAATTTGCATGAACTACATTTCTGTCAACTTGGTTTACTGCTTTAACCCTTTGTATGATATCAAAAGGGGGAAAATTGTTAAGGTATGAGATCAATGATGATAGCTACTTTGAAGAAGACATGGTCATGCCATAAATGCTAGCTACTTGAAGAGGACATGGTCATGCCGATTTGGTCATGGTGATAGGGGGAATCAATGCTACTTGAAGAAGACATGATAAGGGGAAGAAGTGTTGAACAAGTTTGTCATCATCAAAAAGAGAGAAAATTCTATTTTATTGATAATGAGAAGTTTTGATGATTTGACAAACGTGGGAATCCAGTTACCTGAAGAGTCTTGTTGATAGAGGAAACTGGTGAAAGGGGGAACTGGTGAATAATCTGTTATCATCAAAAAGGGGGAAATGCTATTTTGGAGTTGATGTTAAGTTTTGTTGATTTAACAAAATTAGAGATGTAATAAGGAGCCAGATCCTTATTATTGGGACTGACGACAATGAAATGAATGAATAAACTCAGTCTGAGGAATATTTGTGTGTCATCCTCAAAAAAGGAGAAAATGCTATATTCTAGGTGATTTGATAATCCTCACAAATGCACAGACCTGGTCCCTAGCAGAGTGCTCTCGTTCAGATTTATCATAGTGTACAGCCGCAAAGCTGTGTTGTCAAGTGGTAGGTGAAAGTGCAGTGTACTGCACCAATAGAAAGAGCGGACGAGATTGTCTGTTTCAGTGGCTCACAAATGCAGGGAGCAGAGTTCTCTCCATCAGATGCAAATGGGGTACAACTCTAAAGTTGCCCTATCAGTGATAGGTGAGGGACTAACGTACTGAACCAATCAGAATGAAAGAGGTTGTTTGTCCAACAGTTAATAACTCTTTATGATTGATACTTTCAGCATGACAAACAACATATTAAATTCATTCATTCAAAAGACGAAGATAGCCTGGAAGCCTTTCAAGAACTCACAAAGAACATTGCAAGGGACCTGGTCCCTGCAAGATTGCTTATATGAAAAGGTGACAAGACAACTGTCAGAAAAGCTGCCACCTTTGATGTGGTAGGTGCACAACTTTTCTAAACAACAGGCTTTCAGCCAATAGTCTAATTTATATAGTTTCTTCTCAAAAACACAAACTCAAGATTTGGTAAACAAACACTCACAAGCTTAAAAAGACAAAGGCACCTTCAAGGAAGAACTCAAGCACAACAACACATACAGCAAGGACCTGATCAACTGAAAGAGTGCTTTTCGTACTTGCTACTGTTCTTTATTGTTTGTATATGTGCTTAACTTGTAGTATTCATTTCACTTGTGTTAGAAACGTTTCAAAACTTGTATGAATCTTTGTAAGAACATAGTTAGGGGTAACTTTGTGTCTTAATGTAAAAGTCTATATTAATCGTTGATGATTAGTATAGTGGGTAATGCAGGAATTACTTCGGCTAATTTAAGTAATAGGTTGTATTACTTAATGTGGAGATTAGTAGGTTAATCTCTTGTGTGGTTGTAAACTATGTTTTACTTTTGCTTGAGAAGATTAGAAAAAATAGTTTGAAAAGTCATGTAAGATAGGTCGTGGTTTTACTCCCTTGAGCGAAGTTTCCACGTAAAACTCTTGTGCTGGATTTACTTTGAGCAATTTATTTTCTGCACTTTTATTATGTCGGGGACGTGGTCCTGTGAACACTGGTGGACACATATATTCAAACAAATGGTGCAAATTCAAGAGGATTCGTCAGGTGAAGATATGATCAAAGAGCTATTAGAAAATGATGATCCTGAAATAACGCGTATGTGGAATGAGGACTTTGGAATGATCAATCATCCTATCAATGTCATTGAAAATACAGTGATGGAAGTTGATGATGTTGAGGTGCAAATTCAAGAGGTTGCTGGTCAAGGGAGTGGTGTTTTGGAATTTGAGAACACAATGCCAGAAAATAATTTTCCTAAGGAACCAGCACACCTACAACAAGATTGTCCTTTTGGTGTTAATGAGGACCGTATTGCAAGCTTTGTTGGACTACTATTTGGTTGTAGGAACTCTACTATCAGGAACAATCAGGTGCAAATTCAAGAGACCCCAAGAGAAGAGAATGGTCAGTTGAAGCTAAATGCGTTTACTCATATTCAACAACCTATCATTCCTGACTTTGCGAATGTGAAGTCAAATATAACTATGCGTGAAATATATGATACTTTGGTTGAATATATGGGTGTCGATGCATTGATGAATCTGAACAATGAGTTGCTGATTCATCCTTTTGATTTTTCTAAACGAGCAATAGTAGAATCTAATCAACATCCGGTGCAGATCACTCAAGAGGCTGCTGGTGCAGAGAATGGTCTGTTGGGGCAAACTGTGTCGCCTTTTTCCAAAGTTCAAGAATTTGTTATGCCAGAAAATAACATGCCTGAAATGTTAGATACGGGTGATACATTGTTTGAGTTAAACCAGACACCACACGAAGAATCTGAGACACTTTGTGAAACTGAAGAATCCAGCTTTGTTGCAGACCTTACAGAAGCCTTGTTAGATCATGAGCCTTTGAAGGATATATCGGATGCAATTAGGGCAAGTAAGAGTACATTATTGTTGGACCAACAATCTTGGCAGTCTAACGCGCATTTACAAGATATGTTGCTCTAAAGAATTGGACAAAACTAACTAGCTAGATTCAATTTTTAAAACACTATCAGGAATTTTGTGCCTGCTTCATAGTCTTCTTCTTGATGTTTCTTATAGTTTATGTAAATTCTATTTGTCCAACTTTAGTGTTCAATTGCTAATTTTGACAAATAAATTGTTATTATAGGCTTTATCACTTGTTACAAAAGTTCATACACTCCCCTCTAAATAAAAAAAGTTTCTCTGTCTAAACCAAATCTACATTCATTTAAACATATAGGTGTTGCTAGATGATCAATTTATCTAGGTTTTATTTAAATTTATATGTCCAATTTTATGTGATCGATTTGAAGTACGAATGTAGTAATGATGAATCAATGTCCAAATTTATGTCACCTTTACTTTTTGGGACTATAGTGCTTCTCAATCATTGAAAGAGGAGGAGGAATTTCTTGGTATGTTCAAACACTCTCCTTACGTTATTCACTGTTTTGGAGCTAATCTCTCATTCGAAGATGAAATTGAGCTTTACAAATTATTGTTGGAGTATGCATCCGGAGGAAGCCTTGCCAATCATCTTCAGAACTTTAATTCACTACCGGAGTTTGAAGTTGAAAAACACACAAAGAATGTTCTTCTAGGGATCAGTTGCATTCACAACAATGGAATTATTAACTGCGACATCAAACCTGACAATATTCGACGTAACTGCCAAGATTGTTGATTTTGGGCTCTCCAATGACTTTTGAACAGGGCATGAATTGGTGTGCAACTGTGACAATGAATAGATCCATAAATAAAAATTGGTTTGTAAAAAAGTACATGTGGGCTTGATCCCTCTTTAGAATTAGTTTTGGGGTATGTAGGCAGCGTATGACGAACATGATCTCACGTGCAGATGTATTAGTGTCAAGTGTGCTAGTCCAATTTCAAGCTCTGTTGTAGATTCTATTGTATGATGATCCATCTGCTACTCTTTCACTTTCAAAGTTTGCCTTATGTCATTTAAATTTCAGAATTATCTTTCTATGATCTGTCTAGAAACAGGCTTTTCCCACCTCGAATCAATTTGAAATTTATGTTATAAAACATGATTTTCTCACCAATGTAATGTGTTTCAATTAAATTAAAAGTTTGCTAGCATTATGAATTCAGCATGATTTATATCTTCCAGTGAGGTGTAAAGAGTTGATGAAGCAGAAGGTTGCAACAACACTTTCATTACATTGGTCAGATAGTGGTTTGGTGTCCCTGGACTATTCGATAAGAGAATTTCTACTAGTTGAGTGACGATCTGGATAATTAAGCCAATCAGTTTGGTCACTCTACTAAATCGAAGAATTTTGATATGCTTTCTCACACTCATAAAAAATGTACAGAGATTTTATCCATCGGAGTTTGGAACGGAACCAACAAGAATGGAATATGCAATGGATCCAGGTAGAGTCACATTTGATGATGAAATAGTGGTGATTCGAAGAAAGCCATTGAAGAATCTGCCATTCCTTTCACTTATGTATCTGCTAATTGCTTTGTTTTTATAAGAACTTTAATAAAGTCTTCTTTTTAAAAAAAAAAAAAATTCTCTCTTCAACTGCCTGAAAAAATTGGCATATTTTATTTCATTATGAATTTTTTTAATAAAGAATAAATTTAAATTTTATTTAGGAAAATAAAAACGATTGAATTAATTAATCCCTGAAGGAATAGGAAAACACAGGAGAAGAATAGTGTAGAAGGAAAAAATAGGAAACAAACCTATAGACTAAATTAAAATAGAAATTTGGTAAGGGAAATATAGATGTAATCATTTTATTTTTTGGAGGATTTTCATCCTTTTAAGAAATTGTAAGAATCCATTTTGGTATAGGATAACATATATCATCTATAAATTACTCTCATTAGTATGAAGAACAAAATATACAACAAAGATACTACACATTCCATTCTTAATTTCCAATGGCGGGATTATTGTGGAAGAGAGGCACAACTCTTGGTGAAGGTGGATTTGGAGTCGTCTCGTTAGCTTCTACCTCCAACGCACTATTTCGTGGTGTTACTCTTCCCTCTCTCACTGCTCTCAAATCATGCGACTTCAATGCTTCTCAATCATTGAAAGAAGAAGTTGAAATCCTCCGAATGCATTCTCCTTACATTCTTCACTGTTTCGAAACTAATGTCTCTTTTGAAGATAACGTCAATCTTTACAACTTATTGATCGAGTATGCTTTTGGAGGAAGCCTTACCGATCGTCTTCAGAACTGCAATTCATTGTCGGAGTTTGAAGTTAACAAACACATGAAGAATGTTCTTTTAGGGCTTAGTTGTATACACAATAAAGGAATCATTCACTGCAACATCAAAGCTGGAAATATTCTCCTTGTGGGCGGGGACAAAACTGCCAAGATCGCTGATTTTGGGCTCTCCGTAACCTTGGAACTGGGCATGAATAAAACACAGGGAGTTATCAGGGGAACAGAAAGGTATATGGCACCTGAATCCGTGATTAAGACTGAGTATAGCCCACAAGTTGATATTTGGGCTCTTGGTCAGACCGTTTATGAACCGACATGTGGAAACCACTGTGGGAAGATGCAGATAGTGATGATGTGTTGGACAAAATCGAGTTTGAGGAACCAAAGTTTTAGAATTCGAAGTTGTCAAGTGAGGCTCAAGATTTTCTGAAAAAATGTCTTGTCAAGAATCCCAGCACACATTGGACTGCGGACATGCTCTTGAACCATACTTTTCTACAGAATTCATAAAAAATAGCCAACACAAAAAAGACAAGGAAGAAGAAAAGTGATTCAATGTCCCTTCTACACAAACCCATCCAAAAGATAACATTCAAGATCGGCCATCACAAATTCTCGAGGCAATTGCCTAATTCGAAGCCACTTCTACACTAACAATCCAAAAGATAACATTCAAGATCGGCAATCATAAATTCGTGAGGCAATTCCTAGATCTGAAGGAAGTAGAGAATGAAACTTGTGGAAGGGTACTGTGTACTGAGATAGATAGATAGGTAGGTAGGTAGGTAGATAGATAGGTAGGTAGGTAGGTAGGTAGGTAGATAGATAGATAGATAGATAGATAGATAGATAGATAGATAGATAGATAGATAGATAGATAGATAGATAGACAGATAGATGGATAGATAGATGGATCGATAGATGGATCAATGGATCGATGGATGGATCTATAGATGGATGATAGATAGATAGATCGATAGATGGATAGATAGATAGATGGATAGATAGATGGATCGATAGATGGATCGATAGATGGATCTATAGATGGATAGATGGATCGATAGATTGATAGATCAATCGATAGATAGATGGATAGATAGATGGATGGATGGATGGATGGATGGATGGATGGATGGATGGACTGATGGATGGACTGATGGACTGATGGATGGATGGATGGATAGATAGACCGACAGATAGACAGATAGACAGACAGATAGATAGATAGACAGACAGACAGACAGACAGATAGATAGATAGATAGATAGATAGATAAATAGATAGAGAGAGAGAGAGACAAAAAGACAGACAGATACAAAATAAAAATTGATTTTTATATATAGAGAGAAGTATGTATGAGCTTGATCCCACTTTAGGATTTGTTTTGGGGTATGTAGGCAATGTATGACAAAGATGATCTCATGTGCAGCCCCTTATTAGTTTAATAAGAAAAAATTATTGTTGATCAACATTCTTTATAAAGAAAGGCGAGTTATTATATCTGTCTTGCAAAGTTGAGTTTGTTATTATGATTGAATTGCTAGGTTAGAAATCTATCGTTTCCTTATTAATATGACTCAGCTGTTGTGCTTTTCCATATTTGAGCCCTCTCTTTTGTCACCAATTTAGACAATGTTTTACCTGTCATGTACTATTGGTTTTGGGGAATGATATCTTGACTCGTGAGAATTATATTGTCATGCTCAAAATCTAAGCTTGAAGCTTCTCATTGTGGTCATCTCTAGTACAAACGTTGTATGTAAATTCATCAACATCACTCCTCTTATTTGTGTGCTCTTCCCTGGAAAAAAATGGAAATTGGTTGCCATAGACATGCATGTGTTAGATTGTTCATACGAGAAGGGAAGCTGACTGTTAGAAACTAACTCATAATTGGAATGACTTTTATACAAAATACTGTCTGCATACAAATATACACAACATTCATATGTATAATCCATTCATGTACTTGTTAAACCATATGAATTGATAAAATACATGGATCAAGTTTATATGTAGAAACAAAGACTCTTTTTTGGTAGCTAAATGATTTCATTACCAAATGGTCAATATAATCCGTACATAAAAAGGAGTATTGCTGGACATCATGCCTCAGCAGCCTCCTAGCAAAAAAACAACATTGCAATAGGTACTATTCTAAACAAAAACAATTCTTAAGACTACTTTATCAAACTGGATAAAAATTGTGGTCTTCAAGCCAAGTATTTAGTTTGACAAGTCTCGTTGCTTTGATAGAAATGAAGACTTTCCTAGAGACAATATGAACCTGTTGTATGTTATCCTTCCAAGTGTCTTCGACGGGATGTTTAGTATTGAGGCATAGGAGAAACAACCTGGAGATCCCTGGCAGAATACCAAATCCATTTTGGTTAAAAAGGTTTACTATACGGGTTGTTAGAGTAACAGGTCCCCACTAATCAATTGGAGCACCGGTAAGTTAATCCAAACATCATCCCGAAAAACAAAAAAGGGAAAAGGTTCAAATTTGTCATTGTACTCTATGTAATTTCATAATTTTTCCCTTCATTACACTTTTGTCCATTTATACCCTTCCCATTTAGCTTATCGTCTCATATTTGCCCTCAACCATTAATGTAGCTCAAACATGAATTTGGTGGACTCTAAATACACGTTCTACACATCTAAAATGCTTCGAGACAAAGCATGTCTAAATTCAGCCCTCAACTTTTGACTATGGTTGAAAAAATTGCCTCTCAGATTGGAGCTCCGGTAGTGATCAAGAGCAAACTAAGACTTTTTCCTCTGCAATGGAATAGAAGTAAAATACTTCTGCAAGCATGTCGAACAGGGCTCCCAGATGGGATCTGTATCCTTTTCTCTTATTTGCTCTTTCTTTCTCAATTTTGCAGGTTCACCATATTAATTCAGTAATAAAGAAGAAAAATTTTATGGATACTATCACTCTTTCATTAGTTGCCTCTGTATGCATGTTTCTCATTTTGGTTTACTGGAAGACAAAATGAGAGTAATTAATCAGACTCTTGATGGAGCTTTAGCGCTATATTTGCTCATTTGTATCTAGTGTATATTCTCTAGATTCATTTTTATACATGTAAGATGGTATCTTGTAGGGATGGCAATGGGGTGGGTAGATGCTGGATGGGGCGGGGCGAGTTTAAGGTTATGCGGGGCAAGTAGTTTTAAGGTTGTGCAGGGTGGAGGTGGATATTGTGCTAGTGATTTTGAATTAATGAATATGTTGGCTGAAATACAGTGTTGAAGAAGAATCCAACTTGTGGAAGCCATGATAGAATTGGAACTACCTTCGTCGATAGTACGAGTTCGTTAGGAATTAGCTTTCAAATAATAGTTCAATATTTGCACTATACACTTAGGAATTAGCTTTCAAATTATTAAAAGCAAGTGAAAAATGATCAATAGCCACAAGTAATTTATCTAATTTATTTCACGATTTTACAAATAACAATGAGTTTATGTTAATTAGCTTCTAATAATGATTCTATATTAGACCCTCGTTGGCACTAACAAAACTACCTAATTGGCTATTTCTAGTCCAATTAAGAACATGCTAGCATTCTAGTCCTTCTGTTTGGCATTTCTTATAGTTAATGTAAATTCTATTTGTTCAACTTTAGTGTTCAATTTCTAATTTTGACAAAATTGTTATTATAGCCTTTATCACTTGTTACAAAAATTGATACAGTCCCCCCTAAATGAAATTTTTTGTTCTCTCTAAACCAAATCTACATTCATTCAAACATATAGGTATTGCTAACTGATCGATTTATCTAGGTTTTTTTTAAATTTATATGTCCAATTTTATGTGATCTAAATGAGGAATCAATGTCCAAATTTATGTCACCTTTATTTTTTGGGACTACAGTGCTTCTCAAACGTTGAAAGAAGAGGGGGAATTTCTCGGTATGTTCAAACACTCTTCTTGCTTTATTCGCTGTTTTGGAGCTAATCTATCCTTCGAAGATGAAGTCGACCTTTACAACTTATTGTTGGAGTATGCATCCGGAGGAATCCTTGCCAATCATCTTCAGAACTTTAATTCACTGCCGAAGTTTGAAGTTAAAAAAACACACAAAGAATGTTCTTTAGGGCTCAATTGTTATTCAGTGGACAACTCGACATTGTTGAATTGAGTGCAGCCCCAAGATTGAATATCCGAATTAGCTTTATTCATAGCATTCTTTTATCCTTGTTTCTCTATTTTGCTTCCATTGGTCAATGATTTATTGTATTAGTTGCTGCTTATGGACCTCCAAAATAGGGTATATTTGTTTCAAAAAAATTATGAATCGTGCTACATGTATGAAACTATGAACACATTTTATCCTGCCTTGTAATTGATTGTTTGATAATTCTGAATTGAGGAATATTCTGAAACCATGTATTCTCCATGTGTTGGTTCTATTTATATGACACTTGACATAGAATTGTCATATATGTGAGGGACCAAGTTTCTTATATCAGCACTGATGGTTTGAATTTAGATCGAAAGGTGATGTAATGCCCACATATTTTAGAGGGTATAGGTCTACGTGAACCTCGACTGAAGTGGTTAAACTTGAGATAGTAAGGTGGCATTTGAGCTTAAGGTTCAAAGTGAAGTATTAAGTTAAAGCAAAAGGGAGTAAGATTTACAAAATTGAATAAAATAAGTGAGTTGCTTGCTTGACTTAACTAAGCTAGTAGGTGACAAGTAGGTGCATCACCTACTTTGATTTATTGACAACCTAAATAACCAAATAGGTTGATCACCTACTAAGACACTTTTGACCAGATTATTGGGCCAAGTACACTACCACCTACTTGCATTAATTATGGCCCAAATTGAATAGAATAGAGGGATAATTGGCAGCAAGTCCCAACAAGTGTTGAAGTCCTCAAAGGCCCAAGTTAAAAGGTCAAGTAGGTGGGTCACCTACTTGACAATATATGGCCCAAAATTGTCCAAGAAAGTCGGCCAATGCACCTCTCTTTTAAAGGGATAAAGATCAGATCCTTTGCTTCATATTTAACTTGTAAAAATTTCAAATTTATTAAGTTTCTCTCTTGTTCTTTCTTGGCTTCACACATCATCCCTAAAACACGTTAGGGTTCTTGAATATTGTCCCTTTTTCAAGTAAAAGTTTGAAAGAGAGTTTAAGTTCTTGAAGTACAATTTTAGAGGATAAATTTCAAAAAACTAAGGTAAGGCTACTGCCCATTTTGCCTCTCTTTACATACAGGTTTGGGGTGGAGAATTTTGGATATAATTGTCAAGAACTCATGGATGGTGATGAATCGTTGAGTTCAATATTCTCCTATTATCCTAAAGGATTTTTGGGGATTGATAGTGATTGCCTTATGTATATTGTTGTTGGGGGCAGATTAGGTATATATCTTGGGAAAGGATGTATGAAGTTGTATTAATGTACAGAAAAAGGGTGTGGTGATTCACCATTTGTGTAAGGGTTGTATGGGCCTACTGTCCGTCAAGTGTTTGTTGCTGTTTTACGAGGCCCTTAATGTGATTAGCTGCTAACATTAGTTTAGTCATAAATTATATTATATATTAACACTCAAAAAGGGAGGCTTAATCGTGATAGTTTTATTGGTTAGAAAATAAGGTATGTAAGGTTGTTTGATTCCATATCCCTTAGCATGAAATCTGGTATTTGCAATTAATATCAACAAAGTGAATTTCCTAAGCTCTATCCCTAGTAAGGAAACATCGTGGCAGCGTACGATCGCCAAATAGCTAACAATATTTTCCCCTCTTCCTAGTATGTCGAATGACTCCATTATATGTTCATTACTCTACATTTGTATAATTATCCTCCTATGTGCTAGTATTAGAAATGGTATTACCACCAACAAGCTTGGTGCATTCTCCTCTTAGTCAATTGAAGTCAATTATCTAATTTAAGCTCATAAGTAATGCATTGATGCTTCATAGCTCCTTATGTCATTGTTAATACCTTGAAATTATTATTGTTATGTCTTCTACTACTGGTCCATAGTTCCAAATCTAAAAAATTATTATGACCATCAAAACAACTATCCCACAGATTAAAGAAACTAAGTGAAGCAATCTGTATGATTATGGGTGGAAGCCAAGGGGAAAATGCCTAGCATGGGTCGATCCCAATTAGTATAGAAGGGTGGCAGCTCAGGGGTGAAAGCCTAGCATGGGTCGATCCCAATTTGTGTTATTATGAGGACAACATCCTAAGGGTTAAAATACCTAGCATGGGTCATCATCTTCTACCACTGATCAGTTGATCATTTGTATCACATGCCTTACAAATATTATAACGCACAGAAAAGTAAAGAAACGAATGTAACATATATGATCCCACAAGTGTAAATAACGGTGGTCTTTTATTATGATCTATGCGCTTATATATTGATCCTTGATTTCATTTGAGCCATTATTTTACATATGTTATAGCCTTACATATTAGTACATTTTTTTGTACTAACATCCATCACGGGGGACACTGTATTTCATGATACATGCACAGATAATCCAGCTAGTATACCTCCTCAGTAGGAGTGCACGACACTCAGCTGCTTTTGGTGAGCTCCAGGTTTATTCGAAGCTTTACCGAGTCTTTGGTAGATTCATTTTGTTTTTCTATTAAGGGTTAGGCTGGGTCTGTCCTGACCTACTCTAGGTTTGCCTATCGTATAGAGGCTTTGTAGACTAATTTATGAGGTGGAGTTACGTTTGGTTCCTTAATAGCTATGGCCTCAACGGCAAAGTTATGTATATATATTTTGCTCTTTTATCATTGTGGCTTATACACATACTTGCTAGTGTTTCGTGATTGTCATAGTTGTATACATGGCAAGCACAGGTTATGTGTGGGTTCTCCTAGGCCTTTATGCATTGGGTGCCTGTCCATATCAATAGAATTTAGGGTGTGATAAAAGTGGTATCAGAGCAAGTAATCCTAGGGAGTCTACAAAGTCATGTCTATGTAGAGTTTTTTTATGGATGTGTTGTGCACCACATCTATAGGCAGGAATCTACTGTATATTTAGGAGTTTTCTCTTTTATTTCATCTCTTAGATAGTGCAATAAAAACAATGTTGTAGGTGAATCGTATCTAACTTCTGAATTGTTTTATTATAGCAAAAATGTCGGTTATGAGGAGTAAAAGTACAAGTAAGCAAATAGATGTGGTTGTTTGAGAAGGGACCATCCAATCACCACCTAGGCGTGCTGAACAAAGTGAGGCTCACGATGAGCCTCTATCACAGACTTCTCGAATGCCTCCATCTACAGAAGATCTAAGGAGGGAAGCAGCACCTTGAGAACCCCATGTTAATTCTACAGAGCAAGATTTAAAGAATGTTGTCCAATTATTGACTCGTATAGTTGCTTGCCAAGGGCAAGAGGGTCTAATTGCAATTACTAGGCCAGTGTGCGGATATGTAATTTTCTTAATTTAGACCCTTCATCATTCACCAGGTAAGATCCAAATGAAGACCCGCAACACTTTATCGATCAAATCCAATGGACTTCTGATGTTATGCATGTATCGGATAAAGAAGAAGTTGAGCTAGCAGTATATAGATTAAAGGGCATGGCTATTTTGTGGTACGAGGCTTGGAAACAATCTAGGGGTACTGGTGCACCTTTAATTATTTGGAAAGAGTTCAGAAAGGTACTCCTTGACCATTATCTACCATTAGAGATTTGGGAGGCCAATGCATATCAGTTCTTAAATCTCCACCAAGGGAATATGAGCCTGAGGGAGTAAAGTCTACAGTTTAATTCCTTGTCTAGATACACTCCTAATGTTGTAGCTACTATGGAGGATAGAGTTCATCGATATGTGGATAGATTGGATTCAAATCTAGTTAGAGAATGTACCATTTCTTCGTTGAATAAAAACATGGATATAGCAAGAATGCAAGCTTTTGCACAAAAGTTGGAGGATTAGAGACAAAGAAGAAGGACCCAAGAGTCGGAACAAGGGCAGTCCAAGAGAGCTAAATCCACAGGGCAGTTTACACAATCCCAAGGTGAGTTTAGGCCTCAGTTCTTTAATAGACCAGCTAGGGCATCATCTTCCTACTCTACAACTATTTCCCCACCTCGGTTTCAATAGTCTAGGGGCAATCTGTTTGGGCAAAGAGGTGAAAGACAAGGTTCACGAATAGCGGGGCACCAAGAGAAGGGAAGTATGAGCCAATCAAGACCTCATCAACATTCTTGTAAATAATGTGGAAGAAATCATTTTGGTGCATGTCGGTTTCGAACAAATGCTTTTTGGTATGTTACACCAGGTCATGTGATGAGAATATGCCCTCATAGGGGCATGGGTGGTGTGGCACAACCTACTAGATTAGTTGTTGCATCATCATCATTGGCACCTTATTTAGGTAGGGGAGCAGCCGATTCTAGTGGAATTCAGAATCACACATATGCTCTAGGGGATCGATAAAAATTTCGAATCTTCACCGGATGTTGTTACTGGTACATTGTCCATATTTTCACTTATTGTATATGCATTAATTGATGTGGGGTCTACATTATCATATGTTAAACCTTTGATTGTTGGAAAGTTCAAAAGAACACCAGAAATATTAGTGAGGTCATTTGAAGTGCCTACACCGATTGGTGAGTCTATTATAGCTAGAAGGGTTTATCGTTATTGCATTGTAAGTGTTTGTGATCATGATACATTGGCTGACTTTGTTGAGCTAGAAATGGTAGATTTTTATGTTATAATGGGAATGGATTGATTAGCTTCTTGTTATGCCACGATGGATTGCCGAACTAAGATAGTGCATTTCCATTTTCCAAATGAGGCAGTCCTCGAATGGAAAGGTAATATTGGGGCATCAAGAGGTAAGTTTATTTATTCTCTTAAGGAAAACAAGATGATGTCCAAAGGATACATATGTCAACTAGTTAGAGTGAAAAATAAAGATGCGGAGCCACCATCTCTTTAATCTTATTCCGGACATGAATGAATTTCCCGATGTATTTTCTGAAGATTTTTCTTTTGCCTCCAGAACGAGAAGTAGAGTTCGGTATTGATGTGATTCTAGATACTCAACCTATCTCCATCCCTCCATATAGGATGGCCCCGACAAAATTACGGGAGTTGAAGGAGCAATTAAAAGACTTGTTAGAAAATGGATTCATAAGGCCTAGTATGTCCCCCTTGGGGAGAACCAGTTTTATTTGTACGCAAGATAGATGACTTGTTGAGAATGTGCATTGACTATCGACAGTTGAATAAGGTAACAATTAAGAACAAATATCCTCTCCCTAGAATTGATGATTTGTTTGATTAGTTACAAGGTGCTAAGTGTTTTTCAAAGATCGACTTAAGGTCGGGTTATCATCAAGTGAGGGCCAAAGATCAAGATATACCCAAGACAACTTTTCGAACATGATATGGTCATTTTGACTTTTTAATCATGTCATTCGGGCTAACAAATACACCAGTAGATTTTATGGATTTTTTGAATAGGGTGTTCAAGCCATTTCTAGATGAGTTCGTGATAGTATACATAGATTACATTTTGGTGTATTCAAGATCGGAAGAGGACCATGTTAATCACTTGCGACATGTTTTACAAATTCTTCGTGATCATAAGTTGTATACAAAGTTCTCTAAATGTGAGTTTTGGTTGAAATATGTGGCATTCTTAGGTCATATTGTATTTGATGAAGGAATAAGGGTTGATAACCAGAAGATAGAGGCGGTTAAGAACTTGCCATGGCCTACAACGCCTACAAGGGTTCGTAGTTTTCTTGGATTGAAAGGTTATTAGAGGAGGTTCATTGAAGGATTTTCTTCCATTTTAGCACCTTTAACAAAGCTAACAAACAAAGAAAATAAGTTTCAATGGAGCGATGCATGTGAAAGAAGCTTTCGAGAGTTGAAGAATAAATTGACTTCTCACCTATATTGGTACTTCTAGAGGGCACGAAAGGGTATGCAATATATTGTGATGCTTTGGGAGTGGGATTAGGAAGTGTGTTGATGCTACACAGAAAAGTAATAGCTTATGCCTCAAGGCAGTTGCGGCCACATGAGAAAAATTATCCAACCCATGATCTAGAGTTAGCAGCAGTTGTATTTACTTTGAAGATATGGCGCCACTACTAGTATGGAGTCCATGTTGACATATATACGGATCACAAGAGTTTTCAATATATATTTAAGCAAAAAGACCTAAATCTGAGGCAACGAAGATGGCTTGAGCTATTAAAAGATTATGAAATCGAAATCTTGTATTATCTCGGGAAAGCATATGTAGTAGTTGATGCATTAAGTTGTAAAACAATTACAACCACTTATGGGCAGTCCGTGGAAAGATAGGAATAACTAAGGATCTATATCAACTAACTAGCTTAGGGGTTCGCCTTCTTAAGTCTCCTGATGAACGGGTTATCATGCAAAATGCGACAGAATCTTCATTAGTGGCTGAAGTGAATGAGAAGACATATAAGGACCTTATTCTATCACAAATTAAAGAGAATGTACAAAAAGGTATGACAACAGCATTTCAGCTTATGGAAGATGAAGTACTCTGGTGCAAAAACAGATTGTGTGTACCCAATATAGATTGATTAAGAAAGAGGATTATGATGGAAGCATATAATTTGAGATATTTTGTCCATCCGGGGTCAACAAAATGTATCATAAGTTTAAAGAAGTGTACTGGTAGGTGACATGAAGAACATTCAAGAATTTGTGGCTCAATGTCAAAATTGTCAACAAGTTAAAGTAGAACACCAAAAGCCCGGAGGTTATATGCAACGTGTTGAACTTCCAATTTGGAAGTGGGACATGATCAACATGGATTTTTTCACTAGTTTACCTCGTTCATTTTGGGGGTTTGATTCTATATGGGTAATTGTTGATAGGCTGACCAAATCAGCGCACTTCTTGCCAGTAAAGACTACTTATATAGTTAAGAGTATGCAAGGTTGTATTTTAAAGAGATAGTTCGGATACATGGAGTGTCAATCTCTATTATATATATGATAGGGGAGCTCAATTAACAAAAAAAATTGGAAGACATTTCAGAAGAGTTTGAGAACATAAGTGAATTTAAGTACAACCTTTCATCCTCAAATAGATGGTCAGACAGAACATACAATTCAAAAACTTGAGGATATGTTGCAATCTTGTATATTAGACTTCAAAGGTAGCTGGAATGATCATTTTCCGCTGATCGAGTTTACATACAACAATAGCTACCATTCAAGTATCAAATGGCACCTTATGAAGCTTTGTATGGGAGAAAATGTTGATTACCAATCGACTGGTTTGAAGTAGGTGAGACATCCTTATTTGGGCCAGATCTTGTTCATCAAGCTATGGGAAAATTCAAGTTGATACAACAATGGTTAGAAATAGCGCAAAGTTGACATATATCATATGCAGATGTTAGAAGGAGAGGACTAGAGTTTTCTATAAGAGATTGGGTGTTCTTGAAGGTGTTACCAATGAAAGAGGTTATGAAATTTAGTAAAAAGGAAAAGTTAAGTCCCCTCTATATAGGGCCATATAAGATAACTCAAAGAGTTGGCCAAGTTGCATATGAGTTATAGCTACCTCAAGAGCTTTCAACAGTTCATCCGGTGTTTTATGTCTCAATGCTTCGAAAATTCATAGATGACCCATATCGTATTACTCCTACAGAAGATGTACAAGTGACGGGAGCTCTCACTTATGAAAAAGAACCTATTGTTATTCTGGATCAACAAGTTAGGAAGTTAAGAAATAAAGACGTAGCTTCTGTCAAAGTGTTATGGAGAAACAACAAGTTGAAGAGGTTGCATGGGAAGCAGAAGAAGAAATGAAGTCCAAGTATCCTCATTTATTTAAATCTGAAGAAAAGGTCAAAGTGTTGAGTTGATGCATTGACTAGTAAGTATAAGTTTATATGAATTATGTGGCTAATAATAGAATCTAACTAAAGCTTGAACTGTTATGGGAATGACTAACTATGCTAACATTCGAGGACAAATGTTCTTAAGGAGGGAGAATGTAACATCATGTATTCTCATATGCCGATTCTATATATATGACACTTGACAGAGAATTGTCATATTCATCAGAGACCAAGTTTTTTATATGAGAAGTGATGGTTTTAATTTAGATCGGAATGGGATTGATGCCCACACGTTTCAGCGGGTATATGTCTAAGTTAACCTCGATGGAAGTGTTTAAATTGGAGATAGTAAGGTAGAATTTGCGCTTAAGGTTCAAAGTAAAGTATTAAGTTAAAGCAAAAGGGAGTAAGATTTAGAAAATTGAATAAACTAAGTAAGTTCCTTGCTTGAATTAACTAAGTTAGTAGGTGCATCACCTACTTTGACTCATTGACCAGCCTAAAGAACCAAGTAGGTGGATCACCTACTAAGACTCTTTTGAATAGATTATTGGGCCAAGTACACTACCACCTACTTACATTAATTATAGCCCAAATTGAGTAGAATAGAGGGATAATTGGCAGCAAGTCCCAACAAGTGTTGAAGTCCTCAAAGGCCCAAGTTAAAAGGCCAAGTAGGTGGGTCATTTACTTGAAAATATATGGCCCAAAATTGGCCAAGAAAGTCAGCCAATGAACCTCTATTTTAAAGGAATAAAAATCAGATCCTTTGCTTCATTTTAACTTTTATAAAATTTCAAATTTATTAAGTTTCTCTTTTGTTCTTTCTTGGCTTCACACAGCAGCCCTAAAACACCTTAGGATTCTTAAATATTGTTCCCCTTTTCAAGTAAATGTTTGAAGGCGAGTTCAAGTTCTTGAAGTACAAGTTTAGAGGATAACTTCCAGAAACTAAGGTAAGGCTAATGCCTATTTTTGCCTCTCTTTAAATACAGGTTTGGGGTGGAAAATTTTGGATATATTTTTCAAGAACTCATGGACGGTGATGAATCCTTGAGTTCAATTTTCTCCTATTATGCTGAAGGATTTTTGTGAATAGATAGTGGTTGCCTTATGTATATTGTTGTTGGGGGGAAATTGGGTATCTTGGCAAAGGATGTATGAAGTTGTATTAATGTATAGAAGATGGGTGTGGTGATTTACCATCCTACTTTCGTCAAGTGTTTAGCTACTGTTTTTACGAGGCCCTTAATGTGATGAACTGATAATATTAGTTTAATCATGAATTGTACTGTAGATTAACACCCAAAAAGGGAGGCTGAATCGTGATAGTTGTATTGGTCAGAAAATAAGATATGTAAGGTTGTTCGATTCCATATCCCTTGGCATAAAATCTGGTATTTGCAATTCATATCAACAGAGTGAATTTCCTTAGATCTATCCCTAGTAAGGGAAACATAGTGGTAGCGTATGATCTCCAAATAGCTAACAATATTTTTCCCCTCTTCCTAGTGTGTCGAACTACTTCATTACATGTTCATTACTCTACATTTGTATAATTATCCTCCTATGTGCTAGTATTAGAAATGGTATTCACAACAGCAAACTTGGTGCATTCTCCTCTTAGTCAATTGAAGTCAATTATGTCATTTAAGCTCATAAGTAATGCATTGATGTTTCATAACTCCTTATGTAATTGTTGCTACCTTGAACTTATTATTCTCATGTATTCTACTACTAGTCTGTAGTTCCAAATCTCAAAAATGAGTATGACCGCCAAAACAACAATCTCAAAGATTAAAGAAACTAAGTGAAGCAATCTGTATAATTATGGGTAGCACCTAGGGGAAAAAGCCTAGCATGGGTTGATCTCAATTGGTATAGAAGAGTAGAAGATCAGGGGCAAAAGCCTAGTATGGGCTGATCCCAATTTGTGTAATTATGAGGACAACAACCTAAGGGTTAAAATGTCTAGCATGGGTCATCCTCTTCTACCATTGATCAGCTGGTCATTTGTATCACATGCCTTACAATGATTATAACACATAGAAAGTAAATTAACAAATGTAAATACATGATCCCACAAGAGTAAACAAAGTTGGTCTTGTATTATGATCTATGCACTTATATGTTGATACTTGATTTCATTTGAGCCATTGTTTTACTTATGCTATAGCCTTACATATTCAATACATTTTTTCGTACTGACGTCCCTCGTGGGGGACGCTGCATTTTATGCTGCAGGCACAGGCAATCCAGCTAGTAGACCTCCTCAGTAAGAGCGCACGACACTCATCTTCTTTTGGTGAGCTGTAGGTTAGTTCAGAGCTTTATTGAGTCCTTGGTATATTCATTTGGTATTGTATTAAGGGTAAGGTGGGGCCTGTCCCGACCTACTCCAAGTTTGTCTATCGTATAGAGGCTTTGTAGACTAATCTATGAGGTCGAGTAGTTACGTTTGGTTCCTTAACAGTTGTGGCCTCAGTGGCCAAGCCATGTATATATATGTTTGTGTTTTATCATTGTGGCTTATATGCATACTTGCTAGATTTTCGTGATTGTCATAGTTGTATGCATGGTAAGCCCAGGTTATGTATGGGTTCTCCCGGACCTTTATGGCATCGTGTGTTTGTCCGACTCAATGGGATTTGAGGTGTGACAATATCCTGACACTGAAAATGGAAAATCCACTAGGGCTCAATGGTCAAAATATTTTGAGTCAATTTCTATTAGTTCCTACTTCTAATTTCGTTATTGTAACCATTCCTATGATTACAATAGATCTTTGTGTATGGGATCCAGGAATATGTTTAGAGTTCATGGCTCTTACAGATTTCACTGAGAACGCAAAGGTATTACTATTGTTGGGATGCACATGAAAGTTTTTCTTAAATGCATTGCTACTTGTCAGATTGGTTCTCTGTTATCTGTAACTACATTGTATTCACCTGTCCTTCAATTGAATATATCCTTCAAATTTTTCATGCTCATTTTAACGTGCTCCCAATTGACATCGCAGGCCCTATGAAATTGTTTGGAAAACATAGTGCTGAGCATGTAGTACTATCTGTGTCTTCTCCACAAATTGTTTACATGGACTTCTCCACAAGTTTTTTACTAGAAGAAATCATTGGTTTGTTTATGTTGTTATTAATGGTGATGTTGGGGTATTACAAGATTTAGATTATGTGTGGGTGAAAGGTATTGGGGCAATGGTATCTTCATCGATTACTGTTTATACATTATCGATTCTTTATCAAGACAATGCTTCTTTTATGTATAACTTTTTCTTTGGGGAAGTAGTGTTAAAGAAATACCTTTTCTGTCAAGTTTGAAATTTAAATTGTTTGTGATTAAGCTATTTACGGAGGAATTTCCACAAGAGGAGAGATATTTTTTTACTGTGGCTAGTTGTTAAACTTTCATGATAGGAACGAGATTTGTGTATGTGTTATTGACAGAAGAAGATCATTGAAAATCCTTTTCTTTGAAGAATTGCTCCAAGCCAAACTTGAATCTGAAGGAAACAAGGTAAGTGATTCACAAGATCAATGTCTCTTTTGTTGGGTGTCTTTAATATAAGAAGAATATTGCTTTTCTGTTTTCTCTTTTCTTTTCTTCTTTTGTGAAGAGCGTAAAGTTTCTCTTTTAAAAATAAAGGATTGTGTACGTTGGAGCAGTTACTATGTAGTTGTTCCTATCCTTATTTTTAAATTAGCACTTATCTCTTTTTCTTTTTACAGATAACAACTTCGGGTCAGGTCAGGTCGGTCGGGTCGATCCTCATGGGGAACCACAACTCAAAACTTACATCTCCCACTTCGTACATGGTAGATAAGACCCAAGCCAACACAACATCAACTAGACACATAATTCAAACGAAAAATAGTTTGTGCGACATATGAGCATCAAGAGCTTACCCTTAAGGTTTTACAAGCCCCACATAGGAATCCAATCACATGTGAAAGGAATTCACTACTAATATGAGAATATTATTACTCACGATACCCAAGACTTCATTCACTACTTCAGTAGTTACTTATTGGATCTGTCATCCCCTTAAAGAAGTTAACTCGAGTTCATGTTTAACTTTGTACATACAATTACACTATATACCAATATGCAGTGGCGGAGCTAGAAATTTAACGATGGGTGTCCAAATATTACATAAGTAATTTTTTCCGATAAATGGATGCACTGAAAATTTTAAAATTAAACTACTTAATATTAATATTACTTTTTTTTTACGAATAAATGTTCCAAAATTTTAAAAAACAAATTGCATAATATTTCGTTTTAATATTTGTATTTAATTTAATATGAAGTGAACAAACAAAGCAAAAAAAAGGGGAGGGGGGGGGGTTATTTTGCTTAATATGAAATTATTTTTACGTTTCAAGTTTTCATAAATCTCTGGTGACACCAACAATAATGAGACATGAATAATGGAATCAAAATTAAACGAGGTGTTCTTATGTTCGCTTTATGAATAGTTTAGAATTTTTTTAGTAACTTTAAATTAAATAATTACATTTAAATTTTATTTCAAATTTTAATGAAAAGAAATAAAAAGTTCAATTCATTGAAAATTCAATTGGCTACTAAACGTAGATTTCTAATTAAAAATTGTTTTGATGAATAATATCTTAATTACTTCAAAAATAACAAATTTAATAACTATTATTTAGAAAGTAATTTAATTAACTTAGACAATTAAAGGAGCAAGTTAATAGGAGAGCACTACTAAAAATGAATAATAAAAAGCACCTGCGGGGACTCGAACCCACACTTGCGGTGTGAGCAAGAGAGCTTCATACCGTTGCATCACAGCTTCTTATAATGTTAAGGGTGTTCAAAATATTAAATTTAACCAATTCAAGTAGCATTTTACTTATATATACAGTATAATTTTCCCGCAAAGGGTGTCCAATTGGACACCCTCGGTACATTGTAGCTCTGCCACTGCCAATATGGTTAGTGCAATAGCCGGCTTGTGTGTAAAAGTTTATTATTTAATTAATTGACTTTCCTTTCTACTTGAATCTATCTGCTCCAATTCAACTTCCTTCCTAGACATGCACTGCATTACCGAATCATTCATGGCTAATAGTAGCATGCTAAAGTAGCAACATCGATTGAAATTTCAAGAAACAGCAAAAGGTCAAAGGGTATTTCATTGAAAAGTCATATTAACTTTTTAGGATCTCACGCAATGAAGAAGCAGGTAACCATTCTTTCATTGACCCATTGATTGCTTGACACACGTGGTATGAAACACGTGCTATGATGTTTTCACCTTCAACGAGTGTATATGTATCATTCTTCCAATTATCCCACATCGTACAGACCTTGGTCTAAACACCTCCAGATGTTTTACTCTAGTTTCTCTCTTCAATGATCCTTAAACTCATTTTTAGAGAAACATTTGTCTAGCTCATAAAACAAGTCATAATATGGTGGGGAAACTCATCTCTTCACATGTGTCGACGTAAGAGGTGATTGCTCGTGTGAGAGAGTCAATCTCACGACTTGATCAACACACTTTATTTCTTACAAAATATCACATGCATACTATGTTTGAACATAAATTGAATAGTATTATATAGGAGAGAATATTATAACAATCAAGTTATTTTACAATACTAAAATATCATCAAATTCTATGCAAACCTAGAGACTTAACATGTTTTTCAAACAAGTCTCTAGAGATGACCTTCGTAAAATGATCATCTATAATTTCATGTGTAGGAATGTATTGCAAAGTTATTTCTCCACTTGCCACTATGTCTCTCACCAAGTTATACTTGATGTCAATGTGTTTGGCCTTGTTGTGATACTTAGGATCCTTCGTGTATGCAATAGCCGCTTGACTACCACAATATAAAATCATGGGACCCTTAGAATTATTTGCAGTACTCAAATGCTCAAAAATTCTCTTTAACCAAACAACTTCTTGTACTGCAAAAGCACAAGCCACGAATTCAGATTTCATGGTTGAAAGAGTTGTGCAAGTTTGATTCTTACGTTTCCATGAAATAGCACCACCATTTAGTAAGAAAGCATAACCGGATGTTGATTTTCTATCATTTCGGTCACCAACCCAATCAACATTTGTATAACCTCTTATGAATAAATCAAATCCTCTATAACACAGTGTATGATCTGCAGTTCCCTTCAAGTATCAAAATATTCTCTTTATTGTTTTTCAATGATCTCTTCCACAATTGGATTGATATCTGCTAACTAGACTGACGTCATAACAAATGTCTGGATGAGTACACATCATAACGTACATCAAACTCCTGACAACACTAGAATAAGGAACTCGAGACCTGTCTTCCTTTTATTTTTCAATCTTTGGACACATTTCAAGGCTTGAAGTTTCACCCCTTGCTACAAGAGTATCCATGGATTTGCAACTTTTCATTCAAAAATGTTCCAATATTTTTATTATATAAATTTCTTGGAACGGTCTCTTTGGATCTTAACACCCAATATATAGTCCGTTTCACTCATATCTTTCATATCAAATAATTTTAAAAGTTATGACTTGATAGTTTTCATATACTCCAAATTATTTCCATCTAATAAAATATCATCTACGTAAAGAGAATGAATTACAAAATTCCCGCTGGACTTTTTCACATAGATGCAATGGTCTTCATCAATCACGGTGAAATCAAATGACATCACCTCCTTATGAAATCTCAGGTATCATTGTCTTGAAGATTGATTTAGGCCATAAATTGATCTTTTCGATTTACGAACTTAATTTTCTTGACCTTTAACAATGAAACCTGTTGTTTGTTCCATGTAGATTTCCTCATTTAATTCTCCATTGAGAAAAGAGGTCTTTACATCCATTTGGTGTAATTATAGATATAAACGTGCAATATTAGCTAAAGGTTATCATATGGAGGTAAACTTCTCAACTAGTGAAACAATTTCATCATAGTCTATTACAACTTCTTGAGTAAAACCTTTTGCCACCAATCGTGCTTTGTGTCTTTTTATCGACCCATCCGATTTGAGTTTAACTTTGAGAATCTATTTATTTCTTATAGCCTTACGTTTCTTATAAAGGTCAACTTTGTTGGTTTTCATGGACTCTAATTCTTCTTTCATCGCTTTTAACCATTCATCCATTTTAGGACTCGATAAGGCCTCAGTTACAAAATTAGGTTCATCCAATTCTGTAGGAGATGCCAAGAAAACATAATGCTTAATCTCATAAGATCGTTTAGGTACACCTTTTCTTGTACTCTTACGTATGTGAAGTTTAGATTCCTCTATAGGATTTTCGGGTTCATAACTCCTACTTAGAACAAAAATTATTTCTTAATCCATTGAATTATCAAGTATGTATGACAAAACTACCTGATCTTCTGAATTCAACATTTCGTAGAGAGGCTCAACTTCATCTATTTCACCTTTTTTGGGAAACTCATTTTCCAAAAATCTAACATCTCATGATACAATTTCAGTAATACTTCCATCCTCTAGTTCATCGATTAACACATACCCTTTGGAGCGTTCAGAGTACCTTATAAAGATATATTTCTTTCCTTTTGGACTTAGTTTACCAAACTAACCAAAACAATCTTTAATATATATTGCACAACCCCATGGTCGTAGATCATTCAGGTTAGTTTTATGACCAGTCCAAAGTTCATAAGGAGTGGATGACACTAATTTAGAAGGCACTTTGTTCAATATGTAAGTTGTAGTCAATAATGCATCTCCCTAGAAAGAGATAGACAAATTTGCATGTGCCATCATTGATCTTGTCATGCCTAATAATGTTCTATTCCTTCTTTCAGCTACACCATTTTGTTGAGGTGTATAAGGAGTAATTAATTGTCTGATAATACCCTTTTTAGTACATAATTCTTCAAATTATTTTGACAAATACTCACGTCCTCGATTGGTTCTTAAAGCCTTTATGCTTTAATCTAATTGATTTTCAACTTCATTCATATATCTTTTAAAGCACTCAAGTGTTTCAGATTTATGAGAGATCAAATAGACATAACCAAAGCGCGTGAAATCATCAATAAATGTAATATTGTATGTAGCACAAGACCTTGCCCTTACATTCATTAGACCACAAATATCAAATCAATTAATTGAAGTGGGAACTCAGCTCTCTTAGCCTTCCCAAATGGTTTACGCGTAATCTTTCCAACAAGACAATTTTCACAAGTTGGCATATCAATTTTGGTGAAAGAACCTAAATTTCCTTCCTTTACCAACCTATTCATTCGATCTTGCCCTATGTGGCCCAATCTTACAGGCCATGTAATAACATCAATATCATTGTTACTTGAATAACATGCAATTACACAACAGTCAAAATAATAATCATAAGTTGAAGGATTACAATATAAAATGATAAAACGATCATAACGTTGTACAAAACCATATAAAACATTATCTAGAGTTATTCTAACATCATTATGACTAAAAACAAATCAAAACCGTCTAAAAGAACAGACACATCATAGCTTTATTTTCTATGTAGATCCACCTTGATTTAGATGAAATTTGACGAAAGTCCACAAACGCCTCTCTATCTCGACTCACGTGGTCGGTGGATCCTGAGTCTACAACCCACATAGATAAGTGTTTAGTTAGTAAAGAAGTGCTAGAAACATATGTAGCACTTAGAGATGCGTTTAGAAATGCTACCTTTTTGGGCTCGGTACATGCACGAGCAAAATGCCCAAATACTTGACAGTTGTAGCTTTTCATTTTACTCTTGTCTCTCTTTTTGAAGAACCATTTTTCTTTTTTGGAATTTGACTTCTTCTTTTTCTTAGAGGGCTCTTCTCTAGTCTCTTTTTCTTTCCCATTTCTTTTCCAATTATTATTGTGCTTGAAGCTTGAAGATTTTGTACCACTTGACTCTGCCACGAAGGCATTAGAAGCAGCTTTAGCAGCACCAAGCCATTCATCTTCAAGTTCAATATGACGAGCAACATTAGAAAAAAGTTTTGATGCTATCATTATGGGTAAAGTTAACCTTCAAATGTTCCCAATTATAGCGAAGAGACAAAATCACTGCATGAGCTTGTTGCTCATCTGAGAGAACATGGCCAACACTCTTGAGTTGAACTATCATGTTTGACATCACCTTAAGGTGTTGTTTGATATTCTGATCATGACGCTTTTTGTAAGTGTCATATTTGATAGTTAACTGTCGGAGACGAGTTACTGACGTAGTCCCATACATTCCTTACAGATGTTCCCACATAGCATGAGCAGTCGGGAATTCCTCGCATTCATGTATGAGGTCATCAACCACAAACTAATTATTATTCCATGTGTAGTGGAATTAGCTTTTTCCAAGCTTTGTAAGCTTCAAGATCCCTTCTGTGTTGTGCAAAATTACCCTCTTCTAGTTGATTCAAACATGGTTTATACCTTCTAGAGCATTTTGCTCTTTCTGTGCCTACCATATTTTTCGACTTCGGATGTCTTAATTGTCACCGTTTAGTTTTTCACCTTTATTTAAGTCAGCAATGATACTTTTTGATGCCATGTCTATTATTGAGATATAATAAGGCAAGAAATTTTATGCAATTATGCATGCGACATACACATTCAAGCAAATCAATTCTCATAAAGGTTTCCTATTTAATGTAAAATAAAAAATACACGTATGCATCCAATCATCATCTACAAACTAAATATTTAACCAAAACTCATATCTAATTTCTTAATATATATACGAATATCCTGAAGACTTTAATAATAAGGATTTTTAAGTCTAATAACATAAATAGAGAGAAAACAAACTACATAATTCAATTCATAAATTGAAAAACAAATAAGCAATAGCAAATTACAAGTCATTCAAAGACTAAAATTCTCCCACAAGTCTTCAAGACAATAAATATACACACTAAAAGGCTGACTGGGCCAAATGTCATGATAAACATCAGTCAATCTACTACCCAAAGGTTCAAGGAGAGCGTCTGTTATATAAGCTAAGGCTCTTCAATATGAAATTTCCTTATAATTAGCTAGTTCAACCCATTTTATTTCAAACAAAGTGAATAAAATCACGGGATGAAATATAAGGGGACATCTTCAAAGACTCAAACTCTTTAAATTTATTATCTTTTTTTCCTTCAAATGACCCTTTGATTCCTCAACAGATCTTGTGTCACCCC
Source organism: Solanum pinnatisectum (assembly GCA_035578085.1). Classification (NCBI taxonomy): domain Eukaryota; kingdom Viridiplantae; phylum Streptophyta; class Magnoliopsida; order Solanales; family Solanaceae; genus Solanum; species Solanum pinnatisectum. Next base: position 13,926,409 of record CM069079.1, read on the forward strand.
TGGGACACCAATCTATATGATTTCATGCCCTCAGAAATATGTCTTACGGCAACTTGCTCTTCTACCTTGTCCCTTTTCTCAACTTTGAGAACTCCCACTTGGAGTAATTTGAGCATGTTCCCGTTCAGCCATATCTGAAATGGGAATCAACAAAACATAAATAAGATTAATACCATTTGATGCGACAACGTATTTCACAAATTTCTTGTAGAAGACAAAGAATTGTTTAAGGAACATAAGGACTAAGCGAATTTATCAAGACCAATTTTAATAGACATAATTAAAATCATAATCTAGTAAAAATAATTTGTCACTATTCTTTATTAAATAAATAAGATAATTTAAGGCCTTACAAAATTAAGTTTTAAAGTCAACCATGATCAAATTCGACCACTTGAATAATCTATTTTAAAGTAAATAAAGTAAGTACTTTATTAACATAAAGAGGTACTACACATTCATTGTCCTTTTTTCTCTTCATAAAAACCATAGTACTTCATGATTCACAAGGAAAAAAGTACAAGTACTTTATTAAAATAAAATAGGAGTATACTTTATCAAAAAATAGTGGGACTATTTTTATTTTATTTTTCTTAATACTTAACAAAAAAGGAAAAAAAAAAAAACAAAATGTCCACTTCTTCTTCATCCAAAAAAATGGAGAAGCGAAAAATAATAAGACGCATACTCAGTATCAAAGTTATCCCAAACATGTGAGAACAAAATAAATCTCTGCAATCTACAACCGCATCAATATCAAGGGTTGATCAAACTTATTTAGATTTTTTTCGATAGTTTCAAAAAATCAAGAATCGAAAAAAAAAAATTTGGAGCAATGAACCATGCTCTGATATCATTGTTTTACTTTCATAATAGGAATGAGATTTGTGTATCTGTTATGGACAACGGAAGATCAACAAAAATCCTTTTCTTTGAAGAATTGCTCCAAGCCAAACTTGAATCTCAAGGAAACAAGGTAAGTGATTCACAAACTAAATGTCTCTTTTGTTGGATGTCTTTAATTTAAGAAGAATATTGTTTTTCTATTTTTCTCTTTTCTTTTCCTCTTTTGTAAAGAGGGTAAAGTCTCTTTTTTAAAAATAAAATATTGTGTACCAAGCAGTTACTATGTAACGGTTCCCATCCTTATTTTTAAATTAGCATTTATCCCTCTTTTTTTTTTTTTTTTTTTACAGATAACAACTTCAGATCGGGTCGATCCATGACCCAAAACTTACCGTCAAACAAAATTTCACAAGCTATTGGATGACATGGAACAAGTTGAGTCTAACCTTAAATTTGTACATTTCAAGGATAGCTGGGAGCCTCTTCACTATATTTAATTTTCCTCATTGGCTTACTTTGTGGGAAGTTCAACTAGAATTGTCCATTTAGACAAATGGTTTTATGGGCAAAGGCTTAAGGATAATGTGCAAATGCCTAGGCATAACAATATGTCATGGATAAGAAATTCTGGGCTGCAAGATGGGAAACATGTTAATTTAACTATGCTTCAAATTTTGGTGGAGGTCTTCCATAGTGTTGGAGATGGATTACACCTTAGTTTGCCTCTGTCTTGTGTTCTCCCTATGTTAAGTCGGAGTGTGAGTGAGTATCATGCAAATTATAAGGCTCTTGGAGAACTTAACCATGTCAATAATGGTATCATTGCAGCCTTTAATATGATTTCCTTTCCAAGGATATTGTGGCCTATGGGACATTTAGAGAAACTACAATTTTTTTCTTATCACAGCCATGTCCAACGTGAAGTGAACTATGCTGCCACACTAAACAAAGCTTGGAATGAAGCTCTTGATTTTTCTCACAAGGGACTTGTTGGTGCTTGTCATCAAATGCACTTCATCCATCTTGAAGTCAGTATAACTACACCTAGATTACCAATGCGTTTGTTGGCAAGATTTCTTGACTTGAACCTTGAAGACAAAGTTCTTATTGAGGACGGGAGTATTGTTATGAATCAGCCCCAGCCCAATGACAATACTAACAAATATGTTACACGAATAGATATTAGAACAAGTAGGTCCAATACAAGCAACATGGCTAGACCTTCACAAAGGATAATTTGGAATGCACACTGAGGGTATTGTGAAATAGAACACGACATCATTATCAGAGGGCATCGTGAATTATGTGCAAAGGCACCATCTGCGTTTCTCATCCCCATTTCTAAGTCTAAGCTTCCAATCTCCCTTCTACCGTTTATCAATCCCTAGTTCTTACGTTCAATACTTCTATATTTCTGTTTGGACTTTTGCTAATTGAGTTGTTGCATTTAGTTTCTGGATTTGTAATTAAACTCTAGTCTTATATTATAATAGTTGAGAAGTTGGTTACTGTTACATTCAATTAGAGTTCATTACACCAAGCAAACAAAGCCTTCATTTAGATGCACCAATTTTCAACTTAATAAACACTAGCTCAAAAGTTCACAAAATGGCTAGCATATATATATGAATATTTATAGGTGAATTACACTATGTATCTATATTAATGTATGTATATCTATCTTCATTAATTTAGTCTACACTTCATATCTTCCCGAGTACAACATGTATAATATCACTAGACTTTGCTTTCTTCCAAAGTACATGAACAATTTCACACTCAATAGACATGTATCTCAAAAACCAAGACACTCAATTAATATTCTACTTAATAAACTAACGAAGAAGTTTAATATTTTAACAATATACTGGTGCTTTACGCTTTTTATCTCACGTGTTAATCTACTAACAGTAAAAAGTAGCATTATTTAATTTTGAATGAAATTACGTATCTCTCTGAATCTTAGCCCAAAAATATTATTTTTTTAAAAATAGAAAGAAAAATTCATTTGGGAATAGACGAAGTGATACAAAACATTTGTTATTAACATTTGATAAAATTAAATAATACCGCAGTAGTTTGTTAGCACTGTCAATTAATCTTTGAATGAAACTAAAAAAAAAAAAAAAAAGTCCGGTGCACTTAAGCTCCATGTATAGGGTTAGGGTTCGGCCACAAGGACCTATCGCATAATAATGCTTAAAAATGTTGTGACCTCCTCATCTCATGTCATCAATTTTACGGTTATCCCAAAGTAATAATTTTATTATTAATACAATCAGCCCCATAAAATTAAAAAAAAAAAAAAAATACAAAATACTAAATGCCATACATAAAACCAGCTCCATGAAACTTGTCTCTTGTTAATGCATCAATACGTTCAATTGTCTTAGCATCAAGATAGTTTTTATGATCTCCAACAACACCTTGTCTAAAGAAAGAATTGTAAGGAACTTGAAACCAACTAGGAAAATCTCCAGATTTGTTCATCTCATAACTACTAAGAATATCAAAGCTACAATTCTTCACTATCTCATCTACTTCCGCCTCATTCATAAACGGACACCCTAGAAACTCCGCCAATCTCTTCACATGAATTTTCGTGTCCTTCATTAGCTCTTCATAAGTTATCAAAAATATATTCTTCGGTTTCTCCAAACTTGCATTTTTGAATCCCATAACATGATCATAATAAGGTCCACCAGGAAATACTCCAGAACAAAATTTCTCTATAGCTTCTTCGAGATGCCATGGTCCATCTTGATCTGCATCCTTCCATTTATTCGTGAAATGCCACATTGATACCAACGTATCCTTAGGATTTCTTGTTATGTAAACAACTCGACAGTTAGATGAATCGAAAGTGTTACCTAAAAGCTGGTAAGGAATATGAGTCGAATATAGTCTTATTGAATGAGATTCATCATGAGTAGTAATTGAAGATGATTGATGAGTTGTTCCAAAGACTTGCACCTCAAGCGTAGGAACAAGGTCATGAGGATTGTGCTTCACTAATGACTCTTTTGAAGATCGATTTACGATGGAAAAGACTAGAGATTTAAGCCATGTTGTACCAGTTTTTGGAAAGGAGGCTAAAATTACATCATTAGGAAGTGGTTTGAATTCATTAAGAACTCGAATAGTGCTTGGGAGAAATTTAGGAAGGAACCAGAAATCATTTATTTGACAGACATAGTTTTTGCCCCACCAATTTTCCTTTGGTAAGGACAGATCATGGACAAGTTCCAAGATGTTCACCATGAAGTTATACTGAGAGAATTAGCTAATAAAGATTAGGACTCACTCCTACAAAGCTTACATATATAAATAGCGGCAACAAGTTAGGATTAATGCTCTTATGTATTTTATTTTTTTTAAATTAAATTTTTCAATTTTTATTTGTCAATTATATTGTGACGTATAGAAAATAGATAACTATTTTTTCTATTTTAACCTCTGCGTTATTTAGTTACATTTTTTTTTTTTTTTTGCAACAATGGTTGTTCTTTATTGAATATGAGTAATATTATTACAATACCTTTTAAATATAATTAGATGTTGAATAGTATTACTAGCAAAGGTAAAACAGACACAAAAATGTAAATTATTTCTTAATTTTTCTAAATAGACAAGTATTGTTGAACAACTATTTAGTATAGTGGACAAGTAAAAATAGACGGATGATGTATATCTTAAACCATTTCTTAAAATCTAAAATTATACATCAATTTATATGGTAAAATATTCATATTAATTACTCTCTCCGTTTAAAAATGAATGACTAACTTTCTTTTTTAATCTGTTTTAAAAATGACCCCATTATTTGGCCACACTTTAATTTTAGTTTTCCACGTGACATGTTTATGACCACAATATTAAAAGACATTTTGATACATTTTACATAATTTTTATTTAAGACCACAAATATCAAGTTAAACTAGATTACTCTTCTTAAAACGTAAAACGCATTTCTCTGTCTCTAATTACTTGTCCAATTTCGAATTGACACACCTATTGAGAAAAAAAATAATTAACATAGTGACTTTATCATTTTACCACTATTAATTATGAAACTGGTATATTAAAAATTTAAATTTTTCAAAAAGTTCTACCTTTTTTTAAGTAATTAATTAAGGGTATAATAGGTAAAAAAAAATATCCTTTCTTGATTTATCAAAATGGACAATTAATTATGGACAACTAAAAATAGAAAGCGGACAAGTAATTAGGGACATAAGGATTACTCCCTCCGTTTCAAAAAGAATGACCTTCTTTCCTTTTTAGTTTGTTTCAAAAAGAATGATCTCTTTCTTTTCTTGGTAACATTTTAATTTCAGCTTTCCACGTGACATGTTTAAAGCCACAAGATTGAAAGACAATTTAGTACATTTAACATAACTTTAATTTAGGACCACAAGATTCAAAAATATTCTTTATTTTCTTAAATTTTGTGTCAAGTTAAACTAGGTCACTTTTTTTGAAACGAATGAAATATTATTTTTAAGAATATGCAACAGAAACTGTATGATGTATCATAAATATTTGATACTTTAATTCAATATTTTCGTCTAACTAAAAGTCAGATCTGGCAAACTTCGAAAATCTCCCACATGGGGCATTGGTTAAGTAGGCCACTAGATCTTGTGAATCGGCATTGATTCAGCAATAAATATAAACAAATATTGAAAAGAAAACAATAAACGAAACGTTTCCGTAGTGTATTACCTCGGCACTTTGGTTTTTGGATATCTTTTTAAGAAAGTATGATTATATTTTATTATTATATCCCTATTAATTTGATGTTTCATATTAGATTTCCGAAAAATCATACGAAAATAAGAAGTTAATATTAAAGTAAATATAAAAATAAAATTCTAATTTTTAAAAAATAAACAAATAAAAGTGAATTGAGGGAATAACTTTTTTCGGGGGAGTGCATATGCGGAGAATCTTTCTACTGGATTTCAGCAATTTGGTTTACGCTAGTCTTTTTATCGGTTGAACACAAACGTACATCTTGTTTATTGCTAAAGAATGGAGGCCACTCCAATACCCCAAATCATCCATAATAATTTGAGAAGTGAAAGTTTGCTAGATCCAAGATTGAGAAAAAGCTCAAAATAGTTTTTTATTTTTGAATGAAGACTCAAAGTTATATTTGAGTTTTCACATGAAACACTAATAGACTTTTATATTTGTGATATTAGTGCATTTGTGGTTCTCTTCCAAACTTTTTTCTATTTTTTAATATTGATTTTATCCACAATTTATATATAGAATGTTCAATCGTGTTTTTATATGAGAGAAAATGAAAAGAAGAAGATCTTGTTTGAACAAACAATTTTTGTAGATGGATGGCAACAGTTGGAGAGAAAGTTCAGTACTCCACTGTTGACTGTTCCTACTTTTGTTCCAGTCTGAGTTGCACTTGAATTGCATCAAGCTGGCCATGTTATTTAAAGGGGGAATTTTCACATATAGTCATTCAAAACTAGTTTAATTATGCTTCACCATTGTAATTTGTTAATTACGATTCGTAGCTACATATTAGAGGAGGAGAGAGGTGATCAAGATTGGGAGAGGAAGGAGAGAGATGAGCGAGAGAGCGCAGAGAGTGGAGAGAGGTGAGTGATTATCTATATCTATAAAAAAAAATTGTATATATGTAACCGGTATACATATGTATTTAAGTATCGGCGAGCAAGGTTGGGAGAGGGAGGAGAGAGGCAAGGGAGAGAGGACAGAGAGTGGAAACAGATGAACTGTATATGTATATCGGTTAGATAATTGTATATTTGTAACTACTACGTATATGTATCAATTATTGTATTTATATATCTGCATACAATTTGAATTTGTATATAATTGAATCAAGTTGAAACATTTGTATTTGTATAATTATAAATGTATAGGGCGGAGAGATATCTGTTTGTATTTGTATATCCCGCCTATCTCACTTTATACAAACACAAACACAAATTATACATTTATGTCTGTGTTATGTCATAATTTTACTATCCTTCAGAAAAATCACTTTCTGAAATGTTCTAAGTATAAAACAATTTGAGAAAAATACTTAGAAAAGAGTCGCCACTTAATTTTTTAAAGAAATTAAGGAAACTTATTTTAAAAAGGCCTTAACAGATAAACCTTTAAAAATTTAGAGAAAACGGGTAAGAGATTCTTATTTCTACTCTAAGAAGATATTAGCACTTAAAGTAGCTACTAACATGCGGTTATCCTACAACTTGACTAAAATAATTTTTGACTAATTCTTTGAAAAAGATGGTTTAATACAAAATGTAATTTAAAATATTCGAACTTTGAGAAAATAGTTAAATAAGGAATCATTTTTCATTTAAAGGGCCTAAAATGAAATATTTGAATTAAATTACAAGTGATTAGAATTTTAACAAAACTAGATTAATTAGCATTTGTTTGAATCATTTTAAAAATAATTTACACCAATTTAGTTGATAAACCAAGAAATCATTTTAAACTTGCTAAAAGTAAGTGAAAGTTTTGAATAGAAAACATTTGAATAAGTAAATAAGGGTGCAAGAATTGATAAAATAAAATTTATTAAAGTAAACCAACACAAAGAAAATAGTTCATCCTTTGGGAAATTTAATTAAGTTATTTAAAGTTAGAATTAATATAAAAAAAAAAAACTAACAATAAGTAATCACAATTAAATAATCTGGGAGAATAAAGGAGAAGATGAATTTAGGCCCTTTTTTGGGCCAAACTCGTTGATGATTTGGGCTTTTGGCTCAATTCCCCTTTTTGTATACCCCTGGTGTATATCGAATGTATATAGCCCATTTTTCTGCTTTTCGAAACCTATTTCAGCTTCCAATTTTTTGAAATGATGAGTTCAACTTGATAGTGCTGAGTTCGGGACTCCATGGCACATCCAAAATGCAAAGGGAACGTCCAATGGACTCAAATCAAGGAGGTTCATGCAAGACAAGATAATAAGGATTAGTAAACGACAGATGAATAAACCGGAGATTGACTCAATGTGTTTATGTATTATGTCTAAAATAAATTACGACAAATTTCACCCACAACAAGGAAAATATATGAGCAAGCTATGATGGTAGTTGCAAGGCATTACACATTAGCAATAAATCATAATGTAGAAAAACATACTGCCACTCAAAGTGTGAAATAACAAATCATTATTAGAAGAAATACTTTAGCATAATCACTTTAATTACCCTAGAATAGTTGGCACATCCATAACTACACATCCCAATTTTAAAGAGAGGAAGTTGGCCAGTGATGAGGAAATTGGGAGCAATTTTCAGAAAGAAAATTGAAGATCAAGCATGTACTGATTTAAAGAAAGGAAAAAAAAAAGTTACAAATAACACCAAAACTTGAAATCTCATGGATTACTACACAGTATTATACGATCACTTGTAAGAAAAATAATGCAAACTGCTTTGTATTAAATCATAAAACTGTACTCCACTGAGTTCAACCAACTTGTATGAATGCTTGAGTTTACAAGGTGTTCTAGGAGAGGTTAAATAATCAAGAGAGACAAAAGATAAGTAAATTCAAAGCTTAAACCCATGACACAATAACCTTGACATTCTTCAGAGCAAGCTTTCATACAACTAACAGACTCAACTGTTAAACTAATCGCCCAAATCAAATCAAAATACAACAGACAAGTAGTATCATAAGATCGAATTGCTTGAACTAGGGCAGAGTCAAGCAAAATCGAATTTTGAAGTAACACTACAGACAAATCGGTGACAGGAAACATATTTCGCATTCAAGAACCAAAATGCCAAGAATTAAACCTAATTACCCTATGCAAATTAGGCGAAGATCAAGACTACGATAAGTCCCAATACACAGAGAAATAGACAAGATTACATTTGTATGATATAGAATATGCCAAACAATATTAATATCACAACTAAGAAAATATCTTTATTGAGCTAGCATAGAATAATTTAAGTAAAGTAAAGGCAAATTGAGCTTAATCTTGAATGGCCTCGTGCCAAAGAACGGCCTAACTGATATTTTGGTGCTCTCATTTAAAAAGCCAATCATTAAGATTTTCCAAATATCATATGTTTAATATCACATAAACTGAACTCGTAGCATATGAACCTTAAGACACTAGACGAGGTTGTAAGCACAAGGCGATGATAGAATAGCTTTTATTAGATACAAAGATCAACATTAGAAAAGAATTCATTTTCTTAAGATGAAATATTTTAAACTAAAATAGTGAGTAACTAGTTGATTCAAAGAACATGAAAACAAATATTTATCCTATCAAACATATATTACAGATTGCTCTCATCACGATGTAAATTAGATTAGAACAAAATTTCATTAAACATAAAGATTAGGACATGAATCGTGTGCGAAATGAGAGGCATTCAACTATATGAATGAGCAGATATATCCTAAACTTAAACTAACATATGAGATAGTACACCATAATATGAATAGAAGGTAAAAATCCACACGAGGAATAGGCAAAACAGATTCTACGAACGGGTGACTAAAATCCAAGATAAGAACTCAAACTTCGGCATAGAAACAGACACAACAAATAAAATCAATCCAAAGTATCTCCTATACTAGAAAATCGCAAACAACATACTAATACTAACTTTTTAAACGCCAAGATAAAAAAACTGATCAAATGGAGATTCACATACTTATAAAAAAAAATCAAACTTATAAAAGAAAAAATTGAACTGCTCAACAAGAAGGAAAACAAAATAATCAGCTAACAATAATAACAAATTAATCAATACATCGAGAATATACAAGAATTTAAATAAGACGATAAAAGTTTACCTTTTTCGGGGCAGTAGCTGAGACAAACGAGTTGAAGAGCTTCTTACTACTGACCACCAACAAATGAGTAAAGAACTTGAAAGAAAATTGAAAATCCAAGGCTCAAACCTTTGTGGGTTCGATTTCAAATAATACTATTCTCCAACCTTCAAATTCCAACTCTCTGTCCTTATTTTTTTTTTCCAATGGCACCAATACCATGTATTTATAGCAAAAATAGAGATTTGAATTCAAATAGCCGTTGGAGTAGGAGATGAGAGATTGATAGGAGATAATGGAAGGAAAAACAAGCAAGAGGAGAACCTACCCCTGAAAATCTGAATTCGATGTAATATCTCTTGATCCGCATCAGATTTGGGTGAGATTTCTCTCAGCTAAAGTGAACAAATCCTGTTCCGAGATCTGTAATCTTTGAAAATAAGGAGAAGAACTGACAGGGGTGATGGGCGGACGAAGAAATTAGGGTTCGTCCTTGAATTTAGCATTCTGGGAAGAAGAAAGGGGGAGAATAGGCGCGCGTGAGGGATGAAAAATGAGAAAGAGAGAGGAGAGTGTGAGAATCTGGAAATATAGGATATATGCATATATGTGGGCAGGTTTTAAGAACAAAAGGATGACCCCTTTTTATTAAAATTTTGCCACTTTAATTGCTATTCTAATCCAATTAAACTTAGATATAACCAAATTGAGTCAAATAACTAATTCGGCCAAAATTAAAATAAGATGAATAATTATTGATTAAGTATTTGAGCTTCTTAATTTAAACAAGACAAAATAATTACCAAGACTTATTCATTACTTAAAATAGAGAACTAATAATACAAATTATATAATCCACTAATTTAAAGGAAATAAATATGTATTTATGCTAAACACTATTTTTAGGCTATTTATTAAATATTTATATAAAAGATGAAAATTATATGAACCAATATGTAAAATTATATAATTATTTCTGAAAAATATTAATCAAAACTAATTAGGAAGATATATATATATATATATATATATATATATATATATATATTAGGATTTTTCAAAGACTTATTTAAAATTGTTTGAAATTGAAGAAGCTTGATAGTTAACTCGAATTGCATAGGGTTGAAATTGGGTGTCAACAACTACCACAGTCTTTGTGTAGGGTCGATGAAAGGGAACCAAGGCAAAGAAGATTGACGAATCCAATTTTGACTGAACCCACTTTCATCTCTTTAAAAGAAAGGCTCGATATGGATTTTCAAGGAATTATGGCCGGACCCTAACATTGAGTTTCCTACATATCTCAAGTTACATGAGAATTCAGGCCACTTGTAGTTCGATACGCTTGATTTGACGCATGATTATGAAAGAATTCGAAAGCTATCCCGATATCGAGTTATGAAGAGACTGAAATGTTTGGGAATAAGATTTAAGAGAGAATGTCGAAATACAGCCGAGTTTTCAACATTGAGCCTGCCTACATATCCTTCAACTCAAGGAATTAGGTTGTTTGTAGTTCGACTCGATCGGTTGAAAAGGAAATATGCAAGATAACATTTGGTTCTGGAGGAGTGACAAGTAAGTCGAGTATGAAAAAGAGGTTTGCAACCTCTTAGCCATAAATGTGGTGCACTTCACACCCATAATTAAGAACTTACACTAACATACTTTCCAAAGCTCTTCGTGTATTGTCACTCAGATTGGCAAGCTGCCTCCGGTGAGAGTGAAAAGTTTTTTGGATGCGAAATTAAAACCGATAAACCCAAAGAAAAACCCACATACCTTCTGATAGGGGTGTGGTTTAATTGTGGTGGAATTTTCTCCTCAGTTCGCATCCTAAGAGTTTGATACTCCTCTTTGAACTATGTCCTAGTTCGCTGCTAAGAAAAGTTCCACGTTGTGCTGCTTCCTTTTTGTTGACGTCCGCACCTGAGGTTTAATTGAGAATGCATCCTCTAAGATGTTCTCGCTAAAGACTAAGATAAATTCATTAGTAGAAACTATAATTCAAATAGGAAAGTAGTGTCTTTACTACGTTCGTACGCCCTCCGGCACCTGTCCAAAGTTTGATGTGATTTATAATATACTTCTGAAACTTTAGCTTCGTCCAATTTTGACACGATATATGATGATTTGATATGTTGTTATATGTTTGTGGCCCTTTCGGCAATAATGTCGCCTCTTTTGGCAAATAATATGGATGACCCTCTCGGTAATGATATAATAAAATTTATTAATATAATGTTGATGGCTCTCTCGGCAATGATGTTACCATCTTTGATAATATGAAATGGATGGCCCTCTCGGCAATGATATTACCACTTTTGGTAATAAAATGTTGATGGCCCTCTCGGCAATGATATTATCACCTTTGATAATATAATATGGATGGCCCTCTCGGCAATGATATTACCATCTTTGATAATATGAAATGGATGGCCCTCTCGGCAATGGTATTACCACCTTTGGTAATAAAATGTTGATGGCCATCTCGGCAATGATAATATCACCTTAAATAATATAATATGGATGGACCTCTCGGCAATGATATTACCACTTTTGATAATAACATGTTGATGGCCCTCTCAGCAATGATATTATCACCTTTGATAATATAATATGGATGGCACTCTCGACAATGATATTACCATCTTTGATAATATGAAATGGATGACCCTCTCAGCAATGATATTACCACCTTTGGTAACATAATGTTGATGGCCCTCTCGGCAATAATATTACCACCTTTGGTAACATAATGTGGATGGCCCTCTTGGCAATGACATCACCACCTCTGATGACATGATATGAAATGGACTTTCGGGAATGCACATCACCGTGTCTGGTATCGATATGACTTAAAAATATCCTTCAACGTTGGCCTCTTCCGACTTTAACGTGTTAATGAATATTTTGGCAAGTTGCACTTCAAATTCTCTCCGATATTTGATGTGTCTTACGTGTGCCCTTCAGACGTCTTTTATGCTAGAAAATCCAATATGACGTTATCATAGTCATTTGTACATCTTAAAGTGCCATCCTCTTAATGCTTTCACCTATTTTTCCTTTGATCAATTGTATCTTCATTGTGGCTCCTATTTTTTGTTGAAAAATATGAACAACAATGCTATTCAAAATACCAAGTTAACTACTTTTATCGCAGGAATGTCAATGCCTTTTCCTACATAAAGAAAATGTCAGTCTTGGGCGCTTCTACTCTTCTAAATTTCCCATATTTGTTGAACATGATGATCTCTTGATATCCTTGTAAACCTGCATCCATAGAAAATTTATTAGTTTTAAATGAGCTAATCTGTGTTGACTTCTTTGATTGTTTGTTCTTCCTCTTGCTATCTTTGGTTGAATACTTCTAGCTTCCCGCTTCTTGGTAGACATAAGATAGATCTATATTTTATACAAAATATTTGATATATGTCTAAAGTTTTAAGAAAAATAGATTTTTGAAACGTAATTTGATGAGGGTCACTGCCAAGTGTCATGTCATATTAAAGCTTAAATGAACACTTCAGTTCAAATTTTGATATATCCAATCTGAAAGTCCTTTTAAGCTGGAGAAATCAGAAGATAATTGAAGTTTGACTTTGAATTTCTGAGATATTGGAGTTCATGAGCTTTTGATCACACTGGAGATTACTTGTCGTTAACTTTGAACTTCTGACAGTACTTGATAGAATTTTTGAGATCTTCTCAAAAAGTCTAGCCCAGTGAAATGTCTGGGCATTTCTCAAATATTTGGTAGGAAGATTTGCGGAACTTTTTTGATCTTCTCAAAAATTCTGCCCCAGTTGTCTTTTCCTAATGCATGCTCAATCTTGTCTTGCTAGCAAAGGATCTTTAGAATTTTTGAGCTCCTCTCAAAATTTCTTCCCCAGTTTCCATTATAAAGGGAAATGGAAATTTTATGGGGTTTATGACCGAGTCGTTGTGGCACCTACGTATCCTGTTGAGGCAGGAATCAGGTCAAACGTAGTTTCCCTTTTGGGAATAAAAGAAATAGGAAATTTTAATAAGAAAATGACAGAGGCCAATATAGGCCACCTATGTATCTCATTTTTGAGAATTCAGGTCAGACATAGTTCAATACAAGGATATAAAAACTTAACATAAGCAATTACCAGCAAATGATATGATTACAAGGAAAGTGATGAGAGAAAAACTAATCTTCAGATGTAGTATCTCTTGACAGCATCTGAGTTGATTGGTTTTGGCCACTCTTGGCCATCCATCTCTGACAGGATCAAGGCACCTCCAGATAAAACTTTACGAACCATGTATGGTCCTTGCCAATTTGGTGCAAATTTCCCCTTATACTCATCTTGATGGGGGAAGATGCGTTTGAGGACCAATTGTCCTTCTTCAAATATTTGAGATCTCACTTTTTTGTTGAAAGCACGAATCATTCTCTATTGGTATAGTTGGCCATGACAAACAACGGTCATCCTCTTTTCATCAATGAAGGCTAAGCATTCAATCATATTACGAACCCAATCAGCATTGCTCAGTTCGGCTTCTTGAATGATCCTCAATGAAGGTATTTTAACTTCAGCAGGTATCACTGCTTCTGTCCCATATACTAGCAAGTATGGAGTTGCTCCGATTGATGTTGTAACGGTTGTTCGGTATCCCAACAAAGCATATGGTAACATCTCATGCCAACCTTTGTGATTATCAATAATCTTTCTCAAAATCTTTTTGATATTCTTATTGACAGCTTCTACGGCTCCATTCATTTGAGGACGATAAGCAGTCGAATTTCAGTGAGTAATCTTGAATTGCTCACATATCTCCTTCATCAAATGACTATTGAGGTTTGCACTATTGTCTGTTATAATGGAATCAGGTAGTCCAAATCGACATATCAAGTTGTTACGAACGAAATTAGCTACTACCTTCTTTGTCACAAATTTATATGAATTTGCTTCCACCCACTTGGTGAAGTAATCGATGGCATCCAAAATAAATATATGTCCATTAGAGGCGGCTGGCTCAATTGGGCTAATGACATCCATGCCCTAGGCCACGAATGGCCAAGGCGATCTGATAGCATTAAGTTCGTAAGGGGGTACTCGGATCAAATAACCATGTACTTGGCATTTATGACACTTTTGCACAAATCTAGAACAATTATGCTCCATAGTCATCCAAATATAACTAGCTCGTAGGATCTTTTTTGCCAAAGTAAACTCGTTCATATAAGGTCCACATACTCCACATGTACCTCCTCGAGATGTCTTGTAGCTTCCATGGAATCTACGCACCTGAGGAGTCCCAAATCTTGTGTCCTCCTATAAGGATTTCCCCACTTGGAAAGAAATTGTTAGCCAATAGATATGTTGCCTTCTTTTGATTGGATGTCACATCTTCTGGATAAGTTCCAGTCTCCAGGTACTTCTTTATATCATAATACCAAGGCTTTTCGTCTGGTTCCGCTTCATCATGCGAACAATGAGCGGGTTGTTCCTTTAAATCTATCACCAAAGGATCAATGTAATTTTGATCTGGATGCTTGATCATAGAGGAGATAGTGGCAAGAGCATCGGCAAATTCATTTTGCAACCTTGTAGTGTGCATAAACTCTATCTTTCAAAATCTTTGCACCAATTCTACATATGGTACAATCTTTGGATTCTTCACAGCCCATTCCCTTTGAACCTGGTGAATTAACAAGTCTGAATCTCCAATTACCAGCAACTCTTGGACATTCATGTCGATGGCTAACAATATGCCAAGAACGCAAGCCTCATATTCTGCCATATTATTGGTCTAATGAAATCAAAGTTTAGCCACTACGGGGATATGCTGACCGGATTATGATATTAGAAATGCTCCAATTCTAGCTCCATTATAATTCACCACTCCATCAAAGAATACTCTCCAACTAGGGTATGACTCAGAGATGCTTTCTCCTATGAACAACAAATCTTCATCAGGGAAGTATGTTTTGAGTGGTTCATATTCTTCGTCGATCGGAATTTCTGCAAGAAAATCGGCTAGGGCTTGTCCTTTTACCACTTTCTGAGTAACATACACAATGTCAAACTCGCTTAAAAGCATTTTCCATTTCACCAGTTTTCCAGTTGGTATAGCTTTCTAGAAAATATACTTCAATGGATCCATTTTGGAAATAAGATATGTAGTATATGAAGACAAATAATGCCTCAGCTTTTGGGAAATCCAAGTCAAAGCACAACATGTTCTTTCCAATAGAGTGTACCTAGCCTCATATGAAGTAAACTTCTTACTAAGATAGTAGATCGCGCGTTCCTTCTTTCCAGTTTCATCATGTTGTCCTAATACACACCCGAATGCATTCTCTGATACGGACAAGTATAGTAACAATGGACTTCCTTCTCGCAGAGGTACCAATACTGGTGGATTTATTAAATAATCTTTGATAGTATCGAAAGCTTTTTGACACTCATCGGTCCACACTGTCATTGTATCTTTTTTCAGTAACTTAAAGATAGGCTCGCAAACCACCGTGGATTGAGCTATGAATCGACTGATGTAGTTCAATCTTCCAAGGAAACTCATAATTTCTTTCTTAGTCTTCGGAGGTGGTAAATCCTGAATCACCTTGACTTTGGTAGGATCAAGCTCAAAGCCTCTTCTACTAACTATGAAACTCAATAATTTACCAGTTGGTACTCCAAAAGCACATTTAGCGGGATTCAACTTCAAATTGCATTGACGTAACCGATCAAAGTACTTTTTCGAATGGCTCAAGTGATCTGAACTCTTATGGGACTTGATGATTACGTCATCCATATACACTTCAATCTCCTTATGGATCATATCATGGAAGATAGATGTCATGGCTCTTATGTATGTGGCTCCAAAATTCTTAAGACCAAATGGCATTACCTGGTAATGATAAGCACCCCATGGTGTAATGAAAGCCATTTTCAGCATCTTTTTCATCCATCAAAATCTGATGATAACCTGCAAAGCAATCCACAAATGATTGCATTTCATGCTTAGCACAGTTGTCAATGAGAATGTGAATATTCGGTAATGGAAAATAGTCTGTGGGACTAGCTTTATTGAGATCTCTATAATCAACATATATTCTAATTTTACCATCTTTCTTAGGCACTGGAACAATATTGGCTAACCAAGTTGGATACTTAGTAACCTCCACAACTTTGGCTTGAATCTGTTTGGTAACTTCTTCTTTGATTCTCAAACTCAAATCTAGCTTGAACTTTTGGCTTTTCTGCTTTACCAGACTGAAATCTGGATTGATTGGCAACTTGTGAGAAATAATATGTGTGCTCAACCTAGGCATATCATCATAAGACCAAGCAAATACATCAATGTACTACTTAAGCAAACTGATGAGCTCTTCTTTCTGAGTTTCTTTGAGATGGACACTAATCCTAGTTTCTTTAACACTTTCTTCGTCTCCCAGGTTCACGGTCTCAGTCTCCTCTAAGTTTGACTTCTCTTGATTCTCAAACTGTTTCAATTCTTCTGCGAGGTGTCCTGGAACCATGGTCTCTCCATCATATTCCTCGAACTCATTCTCATCTATCTCATTTTTCTCACTCAGCCTATGACATGACATGATATTGGCAGGTTTTAAGTTATTTTTACTGAAATCATAAATAAGCCATGTGAGATAAAAAAAATTAAAACAATTTAGTAAGTTGTGAATAAATAGATTTAAGCAATATAGGAGGCTTTCATTTAGATTAAAGAAAGTACAAACTTTGGCCATGACCATAGGCCAATCTGCCTTTTGAAATATCACGAGGGAAATTAAAGCTTAAAGAGGTAAAACGACATAAAGGGTGGGTCTTAGGCCTCATTCAGACTACCATCGATTTTAGAAATAAGCAAAATAGATATGTCTTTATCTAGTAAGACGAGTGAGGAACCAGGAGTTGTGTGGATGTCCAATTAAGCACTTGCTCTTCTGGTTTGCATCTCGAATGTCAGATGTCTGGATCATCTCCTCAAGTACAACATCAAATTCTTCAAAAATATTCTCGATTCCCTCTCCGAGGCCATCATCATTCAAATATTCTCGCACTGGAAAAGACTGGTACAAGTGAGGTACTGGTTTTGCTAATTCCCAATCAACCACCTTGTTACTCCAAGCTTCCATCTCACCGTCTTCTATTGGGATGTATCCTAAGACAAACTTTGAACCTTTTTTGAAAATTTGAATAGGCTCAATGATACCTTGCAAATATTTTCCCAACCCAAAAATAGGTTTAAATCCACTTCTCAACATCAAAGTGGCTATCATTTTGTAAATGGAAGGTATAGGGGGATGTGAAGAAAAATCATCACCGGTAGCATTAACTATCTCTACTTCATAGAAGTCAGAACCTTTAGCCACATCATCGACAGTCGGGGCATAGTTATTCGAATGTCTTCCTTCACCATGAATAACTACTTTGTGATCGTTCCACACAAACTCATCAATTGGTGAAGGATAGAGGGGACGGCCCCAGCCATATGGATCCAAGGTCTTCTGAGTAAAAGATTGTAGCTAGTGGTGATGTCCATCACCTGGAACTCGACAATGAAATTCGCAGGTCCTACTATAATAGCCAGACTAATAGCGCCCAATGTTTCTCTTTGACCCCCGGTGAAAGCTCTCACATTTACTTGGTTCTGACGAATCATTCCAAGATCAAAATTCAGTTGCTTGAGAGTCGACAATGTGCAAATATTAAGGCCAAACTCGTCATCTATCAGAACACGATTCACAATCTTGTCCCAACACTTGATTGTGATGTGCAAGGCTTTGTTATGCATCAACCCTTCACAAGGCAACTCTTCATCACTAAAACTAACACGATGGCCTCCGATGGCTTTGCTTACCATGGCTGCGAGGTTATCACTGTTTGTCCCCATCGGTACGTGAGTCTCATTCAAAGCCTTTAAAAAAGCATGCTTGTGTTGCTATGAAATCATCAATAATGCCTACATAGAAATTTGAGCAGGTGTCTTCTCCAAATGTTTCGTGATGGAATACTCTTTAGGCTGTATTTTTTGCCAAAACTCCTCAACTTCAGCTTCACTGATTGGCCTTTTCTAGTGGTCTCTCTTATGGCCTCCTTGAGCCAATTCCTCTGGTGTATAACATATACCAGATCTAGTCATACCATGGGCGGTAGCAGTCTCGATCGCAAACCCTTTCTTGGTAAGGCCTTCCTTTGGCACTGAAGTAAAATCTTGATAAGGTGCCATTATCACAAACTCTTTCTCAGTAAGGCCCTTCTTTGGCCCCAAAACAAAAGCTTGATGGGGTGTTATTATCACGAAGTCAGGATTCTTGCTTATGCTTAGAGAGGCTACAACCTTCTCAAAACTGTCAAGATTTGATGGGACTATCGTCTTAGTAGCACCCCAATCCTCTTCTATTTCAATCATATTAATAGTATCCCCCCCCCCCCATGATTCATAGAGGATTACTATGCACATTAGGAGAGGCAGTCTGAAGGGTGACCACCTTGTGATCAATTAAGTCTTTAATCTTATGCTTCAGGTTGATGCAATCTTCGGTGGTATGTCCTGCACTATTGGAATGGTATGCACATATCTGATCAGCTCTAAAGAATTTAGAATTTGTGTTGACATGTTTAGGTTCAATGGGATGAGCATGCCTGCAGCTTTCAATCTTTCGAACAACTTAGTTCGACTTTCAATGAGAGGAGTGAAAATTCTGGGAGGTTTCCTTTCAAAGTTTGGACGAGGAAGGTCATAGTTATTTTGTGGAGGTGGAGGTACCTGATGGTAATTTAAAGGATTTTGGCGGGGAGGTGTTGGTGTTTGGAATTTTAGGTATGGTTGAGTTTGGTAATTTGATCATGGAGTTTGGTAATATGGAGCTGGGAGATTAGGAGGCGGAGTTTGGAAATTTAGTTGGACATAGAAGATTGGGTAGGGATTTTGTAGAGCTGGGGGATAGACTTTGGAGGGTGAAGATTTTCTAGAGCTAAACCCGAACGATCTTTTTGTCCTTCCATCAAACGCATGAGAAATAAAGGATATATCCTCTCTTTTCTTCCTCAATAATCCCGAAGATCCAGCTTGGACTGCCACATGGGAAATCTTTCCAGTCTTAAGACCATCTTCAATAGTCTCACCTACTTTAACTATCTCATCAAATTTTGCTCCAATGAGCAACATCATTCTATCATCGCATTCTAGATCTTTGATGCACACAAATACTTCAGTGATCTCCTTTTCAGACATGGGAGGTTGAACTCTGGCAGCCTCTTTTCTCCACATATATGCACGTTCACGGTAGTTTTCGGTGGATTGTTTCCTAATCTTTTCCAAAGAGTATCGATTTAGAACGATCTCTACATTATAAGCAAATCTCTCAATAAAATATTTAGCTAAAGCATTCTAACTAGGACATTGTTTCATGTCTTGAGAGGCAAACTATTCCAAGGCCTCCCATTCAAACTTCGACTGAAGAGTCACATCAACAAAGCTTCATTTTTCCCAACTCCTACAAGCTGGTCACAATACACCCTTAAATGAGCTAAGGGGTTCCCAATTCCTCCATAAGTGTCAAACTTTGGTACCTTAAACCCCTCGGGAAGTCCAAGTTTGGATGGATACACAAGTCTACATAGTTTACCCTCATAACATTTGGAGTGTAATAAAGCTCTTTCATAGCTTTCATAATTTCTTCCTTCATGCTCTGCTTATTCATTTCCTCTTTGACCCTCCACTCCTTTTCCTTCTCCTCATAGTGATCAGGTTCGGGATATGTAATGTAGGGAAGATGTGGTTATGTGAGGATTGGAATATGGAAAGTGGCTTTTGGAGGTAAGGGTTGAGTAGTAGGTGGGTTTGAAGTGTTTTGAGGAGGAGTTTGGTACATGGAAGGGAATGCTTGAGAGTTGTTAGAATTTATGCTTTTAGAAGGATGAGGTATTTGGTAGGAAGAGCTAGCATGATATTGGTTAGTTGTGTTTAATTCGACGGTGGGAGGCTTTTGGACTGGAACAATAGGTGGATTGTATGGGAAATGTTCGGGTGTTGGATTAGGAATAGGGAAATGGAGTGGAGGTCTTTCGTTGTTTGGAAGAGGAGTGTTGGCAGTGATAGCCAAATTTGCCAATTCTTGAGTCTTATGCATCTAGTCCCTCATTTCAGCAATTTGTTGTGCCAGTTGAGCAATTAACTCATTTTGCTCAGCAATGATAAGGTTTGTTATTGTGATCTAATTCAAACTGATGTTTTCACCATTTCCAGTCATCTTTTCTTTTCCTTTCAATAGATTTTGGCCTGGGAAGGAATCTTTAGGGACTTTAGATCTCATGAAGTACGGATGCTCAACCAGTTTCTCAACACAGATCAGTTCTAGTTACCTGATAAATGAAAACAACTAAAAAGTAGCTATATTAGTTATTGTTTCTAATGAGAAATACAAATAAGTTGTTATAAGAATAAACATACTGTCATTTTGCTTTAAGCAGATTAATCCAGGAATGTATTTTGGATGAAAGGGAGGAATCAAATGGAAAGATTTTTTTTTTTTGGTTAGTTCATTCGAATGAATCAAGAAAGTCAACTTGCATAGAGTCTTGCTAACTTCTTCCACTCATATCTTTTAGGTGAAATCTTTCAGAATCTACAAGAAAAGGGAGAATAAAAATTTACAGGATAGGGACCTAGTCTTAAGTAGGCTGCCTATGTATCCTTCCAGGGAATTCAGGCCAAGTGTAGTCTGAATCAGTCTTGGCAATTTATTAAACATTGATTCTTCAGTTTCTTCACCACTAACCAAATAAATGGTCGGGATTGGCGTGCTAGCACTTTTTCTAGACATTATAGCAAGTTAACCTTTCTCAGACTGAGAGATGGAAGTTTAGAAGATTTTTAAAGGGTTTATATATTTTCTGAGAAACTTAGACAACACTTCAGGAGTAACTTGGATGGACTTTGTTGTTGTGCATTTAATATATGCTTAGGGTGTTATAAGGAACAAGAGTGGATTAATTATGCTTTTAGACAAAATGACATATCACAACATAAATCAATTATATCAAGTAGCACACAAACAATTTATATCATGTCCTAAACTTGTGACCTTTTATGCCAAAGGCGGGCCTATCGAATTGAAAGGTGTATTACCCCTTTTGAAGACAATTCATTATGCCCCCCTAAAATATCATAGATAATAAGACAAGTCAATACATGCAAAATGATAGAGGGATACATTTTAGGGAAAGGGAAAAAAACTGCAAAATATGATAGAAATCAATCCCACGTAGGGGAAAAAGATAACTAAAAGGTGGACGGTCCTGCTCCTCCTTTTGCTTTCTCCACTTCTTCCTGAATGAGGTATCTGCTAGTCATTACATGCAGTTCGGCTAGCAAGGCTTTATCAAACATCATCACATGCTATAGAGCGGAAAGCTGACCATCCAAGTTCGAGTCCAAACGCATTAGACATGCCCTTGCATTGGTTAACTCTTGCGTGATGAAAGCTAAGACCCTTTGGCTTTCATACTCTCTTTGTTGGAACTCTTGTTCCCTATGCAGATATTCTTGCTCCCTATGCTGAAACTCTTGCTCCCTTTGGTCCCACTGCTGTTGAAAATGGTAGGCTTGAAGTTGGAACCATACTTGAATATCTTCGATTTGCCTACCCGTACATGCCGTCGGGTTAAGTGTACCAAGTAAATCATCCTGCAACCATTTCTTGTACTCAGCCACATACCTAGCTTGATACCTATTTACGGCTATGCTTTCTTTTAGGTTGACACGTACAGCCCATTCTTGCAGAATCTCCCTAGCATGGGGTATCTTATCACACCCGTTGTAGTCGATGGCGTATCGACTAGTGTCTCCTTTCATAGGTAGGATCTGTTTTTTACTGAACTGCCGCATTACCCTATTAGGATTATAGGTTCGTACCCCTCTGATGCCTGGGAGAATCAGGAACGGACACAAAGCCCCTCGAATGGCTATTTTTTCTGACATAAAATCCTGAAACATCCATTGAATTTTTTCCTCTCTTATATCGTAGAGGACTCGAGCCAATGCTTTCCTTGTGTTATGGATCTTAAACTTGTGGATGCTTAAGTGGAGTTCGTAGTGATCAAGGGGACTCGACTCTTTTGGCTTGGTCAACTCCTATGTTTGAGTCTTATCTGTTCTAACCAGATGTTTAGAGATCCACCATTGAAGCAAGATATTACAACTTTGAAAAAATGGATCCGCTTTTGCATTGACCCAAAGATTGGTAGATGTCAGCCAAAATGATCGGGGCCAGATTGAAGTATTTCTTATCTTCTCCTTCTTTACCAATACCCTCAAAGATAGCATGTGTAACCATCATAACCTGAGTATCAATTTCATTTCCTTCGTCCTGAGGAAATACCATTATTCCTTAGACGCATACGGCAAATGCCACGGTTTGAGTCTGACTCCAGGTACCATGATTGAGAAAATCATTTGGAAAATTTTCATAATAATTCTCATGCCCCTAACGTTCAAAGAATTTCACAAACGGGATTCTCGGGGTATCTAACCAGTCTGTATTTACCAGTAACAACATGTTTTTCAGTTTTAAACTAGTCGATTTATCCGATAGTAAAATGTGATGATCTGGATGTTTTTCCTCTTGTTGCACATTCCGATGGTGTCAAGACAATCTCTAATCTCCTCGATAGTTGGTATTATTTTGACATTCCCAAATCGAAAAACCATTTTCTCATCATCCTAGTACCGAGTGATCGCTTCAATGAACTCAGCCCAAGCTTGAAGGTCCATTGTCGATGGAAGGTGGCCTCAGTGGATTGAAATTTTCCTTTTCTAATATGCATTGAGGCGGTTCCACCATGAATGCAGAAGGCTTGGCGTCTCAGTAACCATTTTGAAACTCAGGAACTGTTTAACCATCTACAAAAATATACAAAGTATTAGCAATCCCCCCAAGCCCAAGGCACAACAATTTGTTAAACAGCACATACATCCTTCAAACACGTAAGTATGAGCATCCGTTTGGGCCAGAGTCCCTTTGGACTCAAGGTAGTCTTTCTAATGGGCCCAACATGCCTTGGGTGTTGAGTCATCTTAGGCCAATGCGCTAATTTATTGGGATTGGGTTTTGCTCTATGCTAGTTGACTACGAGTGGGGTTTATTTGAATTGGACTAGTGACCTAAGCGAACAACTTGAACTGGGGTAGTTAGCGACCGTTGACCATCTAGTGGCCAACTACATTCGCCAAGGTACCCCGAGAAATAATTGGTGAACGAACAACTGTGGCTCGCATAATCGTCCTTCAAGTGAAATAAAGAAAAAATGTCGTTTGACCGAATAGATGATATGCATGCAATGAAAGTTGATATCACAATTTAAGAAAATTAGGCACATATGAGGAAAAACAATTCAACAAATATTAGCAAATAGTCAAAAAAAGTCAAGTCATTATCGTTAGAACCTATTTAAATTCCCAGTAGAGTCGCCATTTCTGTTATGTTGTAATTTTACTACACTTTAGAAAAATCACTTTTTGAAATGTTCTATGTATAAAACAATTTGAGAAAAATATTTAGAAAAGAGTCGCTACTTAATTTTTTAAAGAAAATAAAAAAAATTAATTTAAAAAGGCCTTAACAGATAAACCTTAAAAAATTTGTAGAAAATGGGTAAGAGGTTCTTATTTTTACTCTAAGAAGGTATTAGCACTTAAAGTAGCCACTAACATGTGGTTATCCTACGACTTGACTAAAATAATTTTTGACTAATTCTTTAAAAAAAGATGGGTTAATATAAAATGTAATTTATAGTATTCGAACTTTGAGAAAATAGTTAAATAAAGAATCATTTTTCAATTAAAGGACCTAAAATGAAATATTTGAATTAAATTGCAAGTGATTAGAATTTTAACAAACTAGATTAATTAGTATTTGTTTGAATCATTTTAAAAATTATTTACACCAATTTAGTTGATAAACCAAGAAATCATTTTAAACTAGTTAAAAGTAAGTGAAAGTTTTGAATAGAAAACATTTGAATAAGTAAATAAGGGTGCAAGAGTTGATAAAATAAAATTTATTAAAGTAAACCAACACAAAGAAAATAGTTCATCCTTTGGGGAATTCAATTAAGTTATTTAAAGTAACAATTAATAAAAAAAAAAAGCTAACAATAAGTAATCACAATTAAATAATACAGGAGAATAAACGAGAAGATGAATTTGAGCCCCTTTTTTGGGCCAAACTCGTTGCTGATTTGGGCTCTTGGCTCAATTCCCCTTTTTGAATACCGCTGATGTATATCAGTGTATATCGGATGTATACAACCCATTTTTCTGCTTTCTGAGACCTGTTTCAGCTTCCAATTTTTTGAAATGATGAGTTCAACTCGATAGTGCTGAGTTCGGTACTCCATGGCACATTCGAAATGCAAAGGGAAGAGATAGAGGGGAGTCCAATGGACTCAAACCAAGGGGGTTCATGCAAGACAAGATAATAAGGATTAGTAAACGATAGATGAATAAATCGGAGATTGACTCAATGTCTTTCTGTATTATGTCTTAAATGAATGACGACAAATTTCACCCACAACAAGGAAAACATTATGAGCAAGCTACGATGGTAGTATTGCAAGGCATTACACATTAGCAATAAATCAGAATGTGGAAAAACATACTGCCACTCAAAGTGTGAAATAACAAATCATTATTAGAAGAAATACTTTAGCATAATCACTTTAATTACCCTAGAATAGTTGGCGCATCCATAACTAGACATCCCAATTTTAAAGAGAGGAAGTTGGCCAGTGATGAGGAAATTGGGAGAAATTTTCAGAAAGAAAATTGAAGATCAAGCATGTACTGATTTAAAGAAAGGAAAAAAAAATGTTACAAATAACACCAAAACTTGAAATCTCATGGATTACTACGCAGTATTATACGATCACTTGTAAGAAAAATAATGCAAACTGCGTAGTATTAAATCATAAAACTATACTCCACTGAGTTCAACCAACTTGTATGAATGCTTGAGTTTACAAGGTGTTCTAGGAGATATTAAATAATCAAGAGAGACAAAAGATAAGTAAATTCAATGCTTAAACCCATGACACAATAACTTTGATATTCTTCATTGCAAGCTTTCATACAACTAACAGACTCAACTGTTAAAGTAATCGCCCAAATCAAATCAAAATACAACAAACAAGTGGTATCACAATATCGAATCGCTTGAACTAGGCCAGAGGCTAGAAAAATTGAATT
The DNA here is from genome assembly GCA_035578085.1 of Solanum pinnatisectum. Classification (NCBI taxonomy): domain Eukaryota; kingdom Viridiplantae; phylum Streptophyta; class Magnoliopsida; order Solanales; family Solanaceae; genus Solanum; species Solanum pinnatisectum. The sequence goes on from CM069079.1 coordinate 13,952,314, forward strand.
TTGAAGTAACACTACAGATAAATCGGTGACAGGAAACATATTTCACATTCAAGAATCAAAATGCCAAGAATTAAACCTAATTACCCTATGCAAATTAGGCTACGATCAAGACTACGATAAGTCCCAATACACAGAGAAATAGACAAGATTACATTTGTATGATATAGAATATGCCAAACAATATTAATATCACAGCTAAGAAAATATCTTTATAGAGCTAGCATAGAATAATTTAAGTAAAGTAAAGGCAAATTGAACTTAATCTCGAATGGCCTCGTGCCAAAGAACGACCCAACTAATATTTTGGTCCTCTCATTTAAAAAGCCAATCATTAAGATTTTTCAAATATCATATGTTTAATATCACATAAACTGAACTCGTAGCATATGAACCTTAATACACTAGACGAGGTCGTAAGCAGAAGGCGATGATAGAATAGCTTTTATTAGATAGAAAGATCAACATTAGAAAAGAATTCATTTTCTTAAGATGAAATATTTTAAGCTAAAATAGTGAGTAACTAGCTGATTCATGAGGTTTCCATTAATGATTGGGTGAGGTTCTTGTTTAGAGGACCTAATAGATATGTCGAGCCTCCGTTAAAGGTGTCAAAGGTTCTAGCCACAAAGCCAAGGTTGAACCATAATCATTCTTGACATATTGATTTGAACTTCCTACCGCGGACTGACAAGGAGAATGTCCCCTTTGTTGAGCTAGATGTGGAAGAATCACTTAGAGATGAGATTAATTTGGCAGCCTTGTTTACTTATTAGCTTTGCAGATTCGTGCTTCCGAATATGAAAGTAAACTATGTGTGTGCTAGTGTTTTTGAAGTTGCGAGTTTGATGGCTCATGGAAAGTTTCTCGTAACTCACAACTTTAAAAACACTAGCACACACATAGTTTACTTTCTTGTTCGGAAGCACGAATCTGCAAAGCCAACAAGTAAACAAGGCTGCCAAATTAGTCTCATCTCTAAGTGATTCTTCCACATCTTGCTCAACCAAGGGGACATTCTCCTTGTTAGTATGCGGTAGGAAGTTCAAATCAATATGTCAAGAAGGATTATGGTTCAACGTTGACTTTGTGGCTAGAACCTCTGACACCTTTTGCGGAGGCTCGACATATCAATTAAGTCCTCTAAACAAGAACCTCACCCAATCGAGGATGGAAACTCATGGAGATCCACTACCACAAAAACAACTTTTAGCAGCAATAAATATTGACATTAATAAAGAGTGCTAAAGTCTTTACTGGCATTAGTTAAGTGCTATTAGTACCAATGTCGCTAAAGGCTTTAGGGACATATACAAAGAGTGCTAATTTCCGTTAAAAATACATATTTAGCGGCAATTAAGAATTAATTACCGCTAATGATCATTTTTGATGTACTGAGATAACCTTTCGCTAATTTATAGAAAGCCGAAAACAAATATAGACAACTTTTGGGAAGAAGCAATTCTCCTTGAGTATCAACATCAGTTCTTTCGCTGAGGGAATGACTTCATCATAAAAGTGTCCTTATGCAGGAAGAGCTCCAATTGCTTGTAAGTCCAAAAGTGATATGGACATCTCTGCAATTAAAGTAGAAAGCGTGTTGGTAGATGGACGGCAAAGCTCACTAAAAGTATGAAGCACGTTGTCGTCATAGTCGTATGTGAACAAAAAAGTATGTACAACATCGTAAACCTTGATGAGCTCCAAAATCTCCTTGTGGTGGGGCAACACATCCGTTATCCATTACCAGTAACCAAGTGTGTAGAAAACATTGCCAAAGTTAGAATAAGGAACACTCCAATTGTCGAAACATTCATCAGGATGAGATGGTTTGGAAGATGCTACGTCATGATGAATTGCGGATTTCAATAAAGGAACTTTCATACAAGTAGCCTTGCTCAAGAAGTTTATCATGACCTCTTTGGTATCCATTTTTGACCATTTCTTTAGGAGAAGAGATTCATCAAATGTCCCACTAACCGGAGGCTAAACCTCCAAAAGTAAGACTTTGGCATTTGGAGTTTGTTGGCCACCCACTATTTCAAGAAAAGGATGTGGCATATCTCGATCGCGAAAGTTCATCAGGTTGTGGGATTGAAGTCGTATTTCTCTATCCAAAATCTTCAAAATTAATTAGAAGAAAAAAGTTAGTTTTGTAAGAACATGTCTAAAGTAAAGGTGGTAACCCTAAATTTTTCCAGTTGTCGGAGGGTTGATTTCAAATATAAAAGCTTAACGAGTACAGTTGCAATCTAATTGTGCTTTTTGAATATGATGTATCCCTATAAGTTTTCTTTCTGATTCCACAGAACGCTTGTGATTTGTTATTCCTACATCGATATATGATTTTTCTCGTGAAGCTGCACAAAGTTGGGGCAGTTCATCAGAACTTTAAGCTGATTTCAAAAAATAACATGATAATATCCATGAGTTTTCTGATCCTGACTTTTGGATATGTTATAGCTCTACAAGTCTAGTTTCTGAATAATTAAATGGATCACGATTTAGATATTCCTATGACGAGATATGAATTTTCTAGCAAAGTCGTGTTGAGCTAAAGAAAAGATGACGAAAATCGAAGTTGGGAAAAGGACTTACTGAAGAGAGGGGAACTCAGTTGAACTTGGTGATGCAACAAATCGATATACAATCACTAGGGGAATGTGGGTGTATATAGCTTTCAAAATATGGATTCCTACGAATTATGGAAAAGTATAATGATGGAAAGTTTACTTCCTACAAATTATGGAAATTATGGTAAGTTTTCATAGGAATCAAATTAAGGAAATTTTTCATAGGAATGAATTTATGGAAATTCCATAGGAACCAAATTATGTTAACTTTCCATAAGAACCATATTATGTTAAATTTCCATAGGAAACAAGTTACGGAAATCCCATTGAATTCAAACTTGAAAAAAAATGTCCTAAAAACGTGTAAAGGTTTCCTGAAAACCAATATCGGAAATTTAAAAAAAAAAAAAAAAGAGGGCTTCGACGCACTCCGTTTACTTCAAGCTACAAAATATGACAACTATGGAAGTTTGTTTTTACTTCAAGTTGCACAAATTATGCAACCATGGAAATGTTTGAAAAAAAAGGGTGCCCTACACCTTATTTCCATCAACTTGCAACAAAAGTATGGCAACTATCAAAGTTACCTCAAGTTGCACAAACATTATGTGATTATGGAAATGTTTGATGATAAAAGAGTTGCTTGGGGTTATAAATATGTTTCCGCTCCCAATTGGGGGGAACTGTCCTCGTAATCAACTACGACAAATTTTAAAATGCATTCTATATAGACATGAAAAGGCATCCGACTGAGGTTAGACTCACGTAATGAGAATTTGAAGTCCTTAAATTTTCTATTGATCGAGTGAAATTGGAGGAGAACCTGCCATAAAAGTGTTCAACCACAAGGAAAGAAACGCCTAAAATTTGCGTTGAAATCAAATGCTCCGTATCACCAAATCAAGCTTATAGACGCAATCCTTGTTCATCGAATTCATGACTATTCTATAGTTGATGACCCGAATTAAATTATTAATCTACAAAGAAATACCATGAGATAAGTCTTTATGAGTTATACACACTAATCGAAAAGGAGTTGGTAATGACTGAAAGTCAAATAATCTCTTACAAATTAGAGAATGCAGTCAGAAAAAAACTCAGGAATATGTTGATTTGGATAACCTCAACATGTCGGCATAGTCATTTCTTATGAAGTTTCAAATGTTTCGCCAAAGATGAACTGTGTGAGGAAAAAACATTTGTTTCACAAATACTTCAAGAATTGTCTTTACAAGCTTGACTAATTGTTCACCCTAACAAGCCTCGAAGCAGAGGACATTTGTAGACACTAAAGTTTTATTGATAAATCCATATTAATTTTGGATTAAATCTTAAATTCATGATACATTGACTAAGTCAAATTATTGATTAATAAAGTTGGATTAATATTTTAAGTCAAAATTATATGACTTAAATAAAGTCCAAATGACATTTGGGTCTATCCCTTAAGTTGACAAGATGAGCCCAACTCATGTTCTTCAATCCGGAGGTCCTCTAAAATTACTTGGACCAAAATACCCCCAAAACCCTAGCTCATGCCTATATAAAGGGGTCTTCATAAGACCAGAAAGACAGACATAAACACATAGAGAATTGTTTCTCTTTAATGGTGATCTGCAATTCTTCCACATATAAAGAAGTCGTCACTCTAAGTGTTGAGCCCCAAGTACTTCATCAGATCAAGAGTAATCACGAAGAGAAGAATTAGGGTATTACATCTCTTTTCTTAAAGATTTCATAAAGATTGTAACCTTCACACAAATTTAAATACAAATACTATTGTTTGTTTGCTATTTTCCTTTCTTGTTTGTTATGTTAATTTAATGAATGAAAACGCATACAAATTGGCACTCCTAGTGGGACCCTAAAACCTAGTTCATCCCTATATAAATTTTTCTATATTCCCTCTAAGAGGTATCTCGAATATTCTGTAAAGTCATGGAATATTCATAGAGAGATTAAAATCAATCATCCTATTTCATGAAATACGTCACTAACGGCCCTCGAACCATGGATAAATCATGTGAGAAGAATCAAGAAAGGAACATAATTGCACTTACATATTGCTAAATAAAGTTATGTTTCTTCATATTATATTTGTGATGACGATTTATTTTTTGTCAACTTAAAATTTGTTGGAAACAAATTGGCACGTCTAGTGGGACAATCTTTACCTCTCATCTCTTTTCTTCATAAATCAAAGTTCAAGAACATTTAGATGGCTTGAAAGAAGATCAACTGAAAATCTACATCTGCATCTTCATCCATATCTGCATCTGCATCTGCAAAAATTGATGGATCCAAATTCTGCATTGCCATGGAAAACATCCTTGATGTTATTGTGGGAAGCATGGGAGTTGTCACTAGGAATCAAGCCAAATTCCTAGGACAATAAGCCTCATGAATGTCTTCTGAATCCTCTATTGTCTTTGGTTCATCTCCAAAAGGTGAGAAGTCTCCTGTAAAATCCACAAAATAAGACATCACAGAAATGATTGAGAGGGTTCTTTCCCAATTGATCTTATCTATGTCCAAAAATCCCTTTACTTTAGCCAACAATGATGTCTTAAGCATTTGATCTACTCCGTATAATATGTCTACATCTTATGTTTGGGGAAATCGATGTTATTCTCCATCATCTACAATAATGATGCATGCAATGATGACTAATGCTTCGTCTATAAAAGAACAAATTGTGATCCTGACAAGAGCAATTGAAGGCTTGGCCAAATATGTGCAAGATCAGGATGCTCAAATTGTTAAGTTAACCGATAGGGTGGAAGGCATGATGGATGAAGAATCTAGTCATGCACCTAGAAAATGTTAGCAAGTACAAGAGACAATTGATCATCCCACAAATCAAGTGGAACATGCTACGGAGATCCAAATCTCCTCAGAAGGAATAATCCCAATCGACCAAATCAAGGAGTTTATTATGTGGACCATTAAGGATAAATACGAGGTTGTTGCAAAATCCTCCCTCACATATGTGACGTCCATACATGGCAAGGATTGTTAACTTCAAAATGTCTGCCGGTTATCAACCCCCAAAATTTCAACAGTTCGATGGTAAGGGAAGCCCAAAGCAACCTGTGGCACAGTTCATTAAAACCTGCAACAATGCTAGAACATATGGTGATTACCTCTTCAAACAATTTGTCTTCCCCTTTAAGGACAATGCTTTCTATTGTTACACAGACCTTGAGTTTGGTTCCATTGATAGTTCAGAACAAATGGAGCAAGAATTTATCAATCACTTATATAGCACAAGATGTGTCGTAAACATGGTGAAACTTACAAATACACGTCAATAAAATGAAGAGTCAGTTTTTCACTTCATAAATTGATGGAGGCATGCAAGTCTAAACTACAAAGATAGACTTAATGAAGCTTTAGACATATACATGTGCATTCAGGGCATGCATTGGGGTCTGCGCTATATTTTGCAATGCATAAAAGCTAAGACCTTTTAAGAATTAGGCAGTCACACTCATGATATAGAGTTAAGCATGGCGTCAGTCAGAACTAAAATGCCACATGTTCACGAACTACACAAAGGCAAAGAAAAGCAAGAATTCAAGAAAGTGGGATATTTGTCTGAGGCAAAAAACAAGGATTCCATGAACATCAATTCTTCTCCTGTGAAGTTCACCACAAAAGTAGGTGATACGCAAAGCAAAAAGGCAGTTTCTTTTGAAGGTAGGACAAATCATAAGCTAAACTTTAAACAAATGCAATAGAATCATTAGACATTTCTTGACTTAGACGTCTCCACAATCTTTGATGAACTCCTTGAGATGAAATATTTTGAGTTACCAGAGATGAACCGACCAAATGAAACAGGGAGGAGTGATGATCCAAAATACTGTAAATACCATCGGTTGGTTGGCCACTCTATTGAGAAATTCTAAGTCTTTAAGGATTAAATCATGGACTTAGCTTTTGAAGGAAAGATTGAACCTAAAGATGAGAATTGAGTTCAAACCAAGTCAGTGTTCCTTTTGACTTACCCAATCTAGTCACGACCTGCAATTTCATTGAAAGAACTTGGGAGCAATACATTTCAAACATAATCCGACAAGAATTATTAAGTTTGGAGACTTCAAGCCTATTGATATAAATGAGTTTTTTTTCTCTTCCTACGCTAAGTGATGTGGCTTCCGTTGAAGAAGAATCAAATAAAAAAGATGGAGACCAAGTAGATCATCTTGATGACTGGGGCTATACTCTCATGATTTGCCATAAACGCCGCAAAGCAAATTTGTGTAAGGAGTCAACTAAGCGACACATTGGAAAAAAGATGGTAAGGATATCCAAAAAAAGAAATTGATTGTGCACTCAAAAACGGAGGAAATGAGAACCACCACCAAAAGTTGCATCGACAATTACATAGGGAAAATATTTTCCAAGTTGATTTTACACCAAGTTCATATGTGATGGTACAAAATCTCTATGTTGTAATGTCGAAGAAAAAAATGAAATATGTAACATCAAAATGTCCGCCAAAAGATGCTCCAAAGTCATCTCCTAAGGTCGAGGATGCGTAAATGTCCAAAATCACATTCTCTAATGATGATGTTCTGATTGGTGACACACTTCATAATCTCTCTTTATTCATGGTTGTTTTATGCATGATCAAAGGGTGAACCGAATTCTAGAGTCAACATCCTTTCAATTCACCTAGTGAAAAAACTTGGGATCTCAGCAACAGATCTTACTGAAAGTCACTTGATGATTCAAGGATTCAACCAAAGAGGGCAAAGGTCCATAGGAGCCATCAAAGTAACCTCACCATTGGAGAGTTTCAATCAAGTGTGTGGTTGCATGTAATTGATGCTAAGAATTCATATAATATCATGCTTGGTAGGCCGTGGATATATGTGAACAAAATAGTCTCATATACCTACTACCAATGTTTGATGTATTATGAAGATGGAGTTGCTAAAAAGATTATTACAAATATAATCCCTTCATTGAAGCCGAAGCACACTTTGTGGATGCGAAGTTTTACTTGAAGAAATATGCCACAAAAGTTGATGATATTGCATCCAAAAATGTCGAGCTCCCGAATAATATGTCTAAGGTAGTTGTTGATATGATAAAAGTCGTTAGCAAGGAAGATCCAAATATTGACAATTCGGACAAGAAACCCAACATGAATAGTGTATTTTCAATTAACAAAAGTGACACTCATTCTTTGTTATGTTCCAAAGGCCAAGAAGGACAATGGACACTTTCTCAAATCACAAGTAATACACTAGAGGGATTGACCTTTCCCGTTAAGCGGATTGATGTGATGAATCATCTCCAATATTACTTGCAAAATTTATGGCTCCTAAATCTTTGCAAAATGAAGCACTCCCAACGAGGCATACAAATGAATTCTTTAATCCTAATGCTTACAAACTATTGGCAAAAGCTGGATACAATCCTGATAAACCATCACAATTGGGGAAGCTTCCATTAGAACCTGGTGCAAGGCAACATCGTGATGGTTTGGGATACAAACAACCTCCATCGATCCATATCACCATTAGAAGGGTAAGCAATAACTACATCAATGTGGAAGATGAACGTGTTGCTTCAAACAAAAGGCCTTCTGCCTTCAATTGACTTTAAAACTCAACAATGAGGATTTCCGTATTTGAGAGGTTAGGATTGCTAAAGAAGAAAAATAATCTTTGGAGAAACAATAGGACTATGAGAGCATCTTCCTTTCCTAAATCACAAAATGTCTCTAAGGATTTCCAAAGTCTAATCCCTTCTAGAATGAGGTGGCACACGAACCTTGTAGTATCACGTGGTGAAATACTGAAAGCAAAGTTGCATGTTGTGGTCTACACCAAGAAATGTGATGAAGAAAGTGTTGGCACTTCATATCATGCCACTACACAAGATGAGAGTGAACCTCAAGAAGATGCAGACGGCTTGTGGATTGGTCCCATAAATGGAAAATTCTTGAAGAAATATTATCCTTGAAGTAACACCTTAATCCTGGCCTGCAAGAGTATAAACAGTGTACGACTCCCAAAAAAATATGTCCTCTGGGTTGAAAATCTCTAAAGGTAAGAGTTAGGACACAATAAAAAAAATTAAAAGCTAACTTTCTGAACTACGTTATGACGTGATCCTCTTTACCGAGGTATGTAGGCAACTCAGAGTATTATTACTCTAGGTTTAGTTATAAGAAGAAGAAAAAAAACATCGTCATGTGAATGTCATGCTAATTCTCTCAAATGAAGAATCATATACAACTAAGAAAAAGAAGAAGAAGAGTAAATCTTGAAAGCGGTAGAAGCAAGAAAGGGTTTAAACTTGTTTTAAACTCCATCAAGGTTGGTTGTAACATTTGAAAGCTTATTTCTGCCAGAGCGAGTAGGCAATGAATCTAAAGCTCCAAGCTCAAGGTAAAAAAGAATTCTTTTTCGAAGAGAGTCCCCAAAAAGCTCAAAAGTTGAGTCTGACAGATTCTTAGGCAATTTCAAAGGAAAAACTGTACCAATTCATAAAGCCCATGACCATGATTCTTATAAGGATTGAAGATCTAGAAGTTATCTTTCCAATGGAAAAAAAAGCTCATAATTTTGGCACTTCTACTCAGAGTTATAAATTTTCTCCCACAGACACGTAAAGCTGAAAAAATAAAATAAAAATTGAGCGTGACAAATTTCGAGCTGAGTTCAAAGACAAATCTATACTATGGATGTGATATTTATACATATTGAAGATCTCAAAGTTATCTTTCCAACAAAAATAGAAACTCATTATTTCAGTGGCCCTACTCCAAGATATGAATTTTCTTCCACGTGTGCGCAAAGATGAAGAACGCTAAAGAGTTAAGCACGCCAGATTTTGAGCTGACTTCGAAGAAAAATCTGCATTAATCTATAAGGCCTATGAACGTGATTTTTATATATATTGAAGATCTGAAGTTATCTTTCTAACAAAAAAAAGAAGTTCATTGTTTCGGCGCTCCTACTCTAAGTCATGAATTTTCTTCCACATGTGCACAAAGCTAAAGAAAGCTGAAGAGTCAAGCACGCCAGATTTTGAGCCGACTTCAAAGACAAATTTGTACTCATCCGTATAGCCTATGGACATGATTTTTATATAGATTTAATATCTTGAAGTTATCTTTCCAACAAAAAAAGAAGCTCATTATTTCAACACCCCTACTCCAAGTTACGAATTTTCTTCCATATGTGCACAAAGCTGAAAAAAGCTGAAGAGTCAAGAACGCCAGATTTTGAGCTGACTTCAATGACAAATCTGTACTAATCCATAAAGCCTATGGACATTATTTTCATATGGATAGAAGTTTTCAAAGTTATCCTTCCAACAAAAAAAAAATCTCATTATTTCGACTCTTCTACTCCGATTGATGAATTTTCTTCTATGGATGCGCAAAACTGAAAAGTTAACCTTTGGCTGCGATTTTTTCATAGATTCTAACTTTTGGAGGCCTCTGTCCAATAACAAAAAAGGGGCTCATTGTTACATAAATGAAGCAAACAATCAAAATTCAAAATTCAAAATTGAAGATGGGAAGATTCATATTGAGATATAAGTCACCATTTTATTGTTTCAAGAAAAAAATTACTACAACAAAATAAGTGAATTAACAAATCCTAAGAAAAAACAAAAATCGAACTATGGAAAGAGTTTGAAGCTTATAATTTCTTGGTGACTTGTCTCAACCGTCCCTTCTTGTTTGGCTAGTCTTTCCAATTCATCATTAGACAACGTATGATTTGCCTCAATGGTATAAATTGCACCCTCTGTAACGGTGAAATTCTCTTAATCTTTATGAAGCAGTGTAAGGATCTTCTTTTTCTTGGAGGTCAAGGGTTCTAAGTCTTTCTCCACATCTGCCAGAGTTGTTTGAAGCTTTCCCATGGATCCATCCAACTTTTCATGTGCTAGATTCGAACCATCAAGACATCGGTGTGCATCAAAGAGGGCCTTTTCATTTGATTCTTTAGTCATCTTTGATGATTTCAATGCATCATACTTTACATATGACTTGAAGAAATTTTCAACAAGATCCTCCAAAGCAAAAATATCAATAATGTCCACTTTTCTAATCTCCTCAAGAGTAGAAGCAATACTTGACTCTCACTTTGTACAGTCATCAAAAGAACCCGAAAAAAATTGTATAATCCATCCACACAAAGCGCCCCACATCTCCAGAAACAAATATTGATTTGACGCGAAAAATAGTTTCTTGTGGCACAAAAGTAGGAGCACCAGGTCGCATAGGCATGAAGAAGGCTTGAATGATTTCGTAATTTGATTGAAGACAACTTCAGTCGCATTAATAACATTGGTTGGAAAACCTCTTCTCATCTGAAGAGGCAGAAGGTGAATTTCTTGGTGGAAATGAAGGTATCACGTCATTAAGGGAAGAATGGAAACCTTTTGCAGCCACATCAAGATCATTAGATCTATAGTAAAATCTGCAATCACGTCATTGCAAAGGTCGTTGCCGTATAATTTCTGAAGGTCCAACTAAAAAGGGAGAACAAAAAGATCATCAGATTTAAGGCTTTAAAAAAAGGAATAGTATAAAAAAAGAAAAAAAAAAGGGAGAAGACTTTACTTATTTTGCTAATTCAGACAATGATGTCAAGTTTGGATCCTCATCCACAAAGTCATTATTATCAATGACAATTGTATCTCAAAAACTCATACCACAACAAGCATCAGCTAACTCTTGTGCCTTTCTTTTTGGACGATTCCAAGGATAATCCTTACTCTCTATTGGACTAGATAATGCATTGGTTTACCCATCACCATTCTGTGAAGCATATATATGTGTAATTTCATCACAAGGTGTCTCAATAATGGGTAGAGGACATGTTGCCCCACCACAAGTAGATTCTGAATCTCATCAGGGTTTATGATGCGGTATATACTTCTTAGTTCACATACGACTATGACAACAATGTGTTGTTGTTCATCTTGTATTCCTAAGATACTTAGAACAAAACTTTGAAGAACTTGGTAAGAAACAACAAAGTTTAAAGAATATTTTCAAAACTAGAAAATTAAAACTAGTAGAGAAAATAGAATCAGAAATAGATTAGAAACAATATATAAAATATTTTTCTCAAAGAAAGAAAATTGAGCCCACTGAATGCACAATGTCCCCTTAAGGAAATTATTCCCCTCAAGTACCCAAGGTTAATGGAATATATCCTTCCAGGATAGAATGATCTTACTCACCGGTGTATCGGTACCTAAAACCACGGTGTCAGCGAACCACTCAATGGCAGTAAAGTACACTTAGAATACTAGATTTAGTAGCAGGAGGAGGAGAAGTCCAGAAAATGGTTCTCTTAAATTGAGAGGAAATACCTTAATTTATAGAAAACACAAGGTAGTGTGAAAAGGTTCTTATTGTGCCTTACCGGAAAGGTCACAACCCTTTGGAAAAGTCACAATCTTTTGAAAAGGTCACAACCTTTTAATAAAAGTCACAACATTTCATAAAAGTCACAACTTTTTATAAAAGTCACAACCTTTCATAAAAGTCGCAACTCTTCATAAAAGTCGCAACTTTTCATAAAAGTCACAACTCTTCATCAAAGTCGCAACTCTTCATTTTCCATTCACACCTTTTAAAACCCAACAATCCCCTGCATGAATGGGGAATGGCTCTAAGACAAAGAAACAGACAAGTGTGTGTACTTTACAAGCAAGAATTAATATCATCTGGATAAGTAGTTTCCCTTTGAAATTTTCGTAGTGAACATATGTCGGATATACTCGGTTAATTGGTAGATTTGATGTCTTTGAACTGTCAAGCTTTGGTATATACCTAGACAACCATATGCCACACAATCAATCCTTTACCATTTATGGTTCTTACAACTATGTTCATTTCAGCCATGAATACCTTCGGGTTTCATGAGTGTATAGAGAGATGGGCTTTTGACAATCATCCTCTTTGAATTAGCTTACACTTCACATACATAGGTGTTTCTAACCGTGTTATCGCGTAGATACACTATTTGGTCAAATCTGCCAAACTTAGCAAATCATTAAAAACTTTAAGCTTTATTAACTCATTAACAGGCCTTAATGTTGTATCCTTGTTCCTGAGTATTGTCTTCATCATGAGAATGGATTGAGTTGGTTGACAATGCCAAACCATCAGTCACAACTTTGTTTTTATCCTTGAACCTAGCTCTTGGGATCTCCAGTCTTCTAGGTAGAGTTACCGCCATGATGACTTGTCCTAAGCCGTTAATCCATTTCCTTAGATGATCTTTCAACTTTCTCTCTAGTTAGGCCTTTTTGTAAGTGGATCCATCACATTATCCTTTGACTTTACATAGTCAATTGTGATAATTCCACTAGAGAGTAGTTTTCTAACGGTATTATGTCTATGTCTTATATGACGAGACTTTCCGTTATACATCATGCTTCATGCCCTACCTATTGCATCTTGACTATCAAAGTGTATGCATACTGATGCCAAAGGTTTGAGCCAAAAAAGAATATATATCAAGAAATTTTGGAGTCTTTCAACTTATTCACTGGCCTAATCTAGAGCGCCTAGCTCAGAGATAATTGTAGAGCTAGCGATACATGTCGTTTTGGAAGATTTTCAAGATACTGCTCCTCCACCAAGAGTAAATACATATCCACTCATGGATTTTACTTCATTTGATCCCGGTGATCCAATTTGCATCACTATTTCCTTTCAATACTTCTGGATATTTGTTATAATGTAAGACGTAGTTTTGAGTATGTTTTAAATGACCCAAAACTCTTTTCATGTTCATCCAATGAGTTGGACTGGGATTACTCGTGAACCGAATCAGTTTATTAATAACAGATGTTATATCTGATTGCGTACACTTCCTGATATACATCATACTTCCCAATACTCTAGTATAATCCAATTGTGAGTCACTTTCGCCTTCATTCTTTTGAAATGATCTTTCATATCAAAGTTGCTTTCTAGCATATATTTAGTAGTATTTATGTCATTAGTGTCTCTACTGATGAACAACATGTCACTGATATACAAACAAACAATGACCTTGTGATTTTAATATAAACACATATATCACTTCCATCATTCTTAATTTTATTTGCCAACATGGTTTGGTCAAATTTCATATCTCATTGTTTGGATGCTTGTTTTAGTCCATAAAGTGACTTAATAAGTTCGTACACTTTCTTTTCTTTACCAGGAACCACAAAACCCTCAGGTTGTTCCATGTAAATTTCTTTCTCCAATTCTCCACTTAAGAAAGTTGTTTTCACATTCATTTTATGAATTTGGAGGTCATATATCGCAACTTATGTAAACATCAAAATGAAATTATAGTTACTGGCGAGTATGTGTCGAAAAAATCAAGACCTTCTTCTTTTTTAAAGCCTTTGAAAAAATGTCTTGCTCTGTATTTGTCAACAGTTCCATCGACTTTCATTTTCCTTCTGAAGATTCACTTTGAACCCAAAGCTTTATTTCTCAGAGAAATATCAACAAACTTCCAATAGGATTGCTCAAGATTGAATCAATCTCACTATTGACACCATCTTTCAAAAAGGATGAGTCCATAGAAGACATGAGAAATGTTACAAAATCAGATTCGAAGAAAATAGATGTCCTTTGACATTTACTAAACCTCTGAATCCCTTTATTAAGAACATTCTCCTTTTGTTCTTTCCAAGGTCTTTTAGACCCTTCACTAGACTACTCAAGTCTAATTTTACAGTCCACAGTCTTAGGTCCTATTTAATCCTTTAAGGAATAGGAACTTGGACTTTTGCTAGACACCCCCACACTTTGAAATATTTCAAGTTGGATTTCCTTCCTTTCCATTTCTCATACGGAATAGATTGGGTCTTGAACAAACAAAACTTTTTATTGCTTTGTTTCTAAAAAGACAAAACTTTTAGTTGTTCCCTTTTGATGTAAGGATAGATTCTTCACACAAGTTTTGTGGTAAACCTAAACTTATAAGTAATGTAGCCATCATTTCTTTCAACGTTTGGTTTTCCATTAAATTGAGGTGAATAGGGCAGCAGTTTGATGGATAATTCCACTTTTCAAACACATTTATTCAAAAGGAGATTTATACTCTCCGTCCCTGTCACTTCTTATCTTTTTTCCCAACTGAATTTCAACTTCAATAATATATTGTCCAGATGTTCCTATTGCTTCATCCTTACTATTCAGCAAATAGACATAATCGTTTCTAATGCAATTGTCAATGAAAGTTATGAGATACTTTTCCCACCACAAGATAGTGTTGACTTCATATTACAAATGTCAGTGTAAATCAACTCTAAGGGATTATAATTCCTTTCAATAGATTTAAAAGAATGCACAACATACTTAGATTCCACACAAACTTGACATTTATATTTAGTGCACTCAAAGTTAGACAAAACTTCTAAGTTGATCAGTTTTCCTTACAAGGTTTTGTAATTGACATGTCCAAGTGTTCATGTCACAAACAATTTGACTAAGCAAGTAAGAACAAATAAAAATATTGAGTTTGAAAAGCTCTCAGCGAGGTAGCTTTTTCTCACAAATATTTGTTCCTATTTCTTACAATTTTGTATGATACAAACATTGTTTAGAGTCATCACCTTGTCAAATGTTCTTTTTAGAAGGACCTTTCCATAACTTTCAATTTGATTGTTATAGAACTATCCATGAACAAAGTTTCATCGAGTCCAATAAAGGCAATATAATCCAAATGATTCTTTTACAAAACATGACAAATGACTATTCACCAATATTCATGTCTATACAAATAGTTTTATTTAATAGACATATCTTTTCATGAAAAATCACAACATTTTACTTGACATTTTTTCATAAAAGAACACAATCATTTTTGAACAAGTATACATATAATTTGGTACTTTCATACTAGTCATACCATATACTAGTTAAAGAGAACTCAACGACCACAATATCAAACATACTCCAAGAATTTTGTGGGTCTAACATAATACAAAAGTATCATCGTATTTCATATCTTGTGCTTCAAATTTAAATTAGACACTAAGTCTAATTTTATCTTTGTCATATGCAAAGAACCCCCCACATTTTAAATATGATCTCAAAAATATTTTTCAAATAGTTGAAAATAACTTTTCCACATATTTCCCATACTATCAAAATGTCATTGGCAACATGAAACCTCTTTTGGAAATATTATTCTACGAAAGAATTATAGTGCTTCAATTATGTTTGACAATCTTTGCATAGTGTCAAAGTTCATTTCATAGAGGCACCTATTATAGGAACAAAATCACACACTTTAACTCATTGGTCCTTTTTATTTCTATCACAGTTAGACATACCACTTAGTATTTAGAATACTAACAACAAAGACTAAAAAAAATTGTACAATTTGTTTCTATTTAACAATGAAGTTTGTAGAAAACCAAAAGTTTCACTTTTTTTTTGTCTCCAAACAGAATAAAACACATTCTTAGATTATCACATAGATATGTTTTTCTTTTCAAATAACCTTCCAACTATAATATTTTGACATACTATCTCTAAAATATGCAAATCTTATTCTGCAAACTAAAGAATTTTAAAGGCAACACTATTTGACAAGGAAAATTCATTCAAAAACTATATGGTTTGCAGATCTTTTTCCAACGACATACATGATAAATATCAAAATTGTTAACTTTTAGAAACAATTTTCCTCCTTAGATAAATTAAGAAGATTACCTGGTGTAATCTTTAACAAAATACCACTAATTCTTCTAGTGCATTCTCACTTCGACCTTGCTAAACAAAGCACCGAATTCTAGAGAAGTAGTGCATTAATCTTCTAATTTCATGATTTGTTTCCCTCAATTAGTAGAATACAAGAAAAACCAATAGTATAGTAATTTCCTTAAGGTTGTTGTTCATATTGTATTCCTAAGATACTTAGAACAAAACGTTAAAGAACTTGGTAAGAAACAACAAAGTTTAAAGAGTATTTTCAAAACTAGAAAATTAAAACTAGTAGATAAAATAGAATCAGAAACAAATTAGAAAGAATATACCAAATATTTTTCTCAAAGAAAGAAAATCAAGGCCACTGAATGCACAATGTCCCCTTAAGGAAATTATTCCCCTCAAGTACCCGAGGTTAATGGAATATATCCTCCCAGGATAGAACGATCTTACTCACCGGTGTATCGGTACATAAAACCACGATGTTAGCGAACCACTCAACGGCAGTAAAGTATACTTAGAACACTATAATTAGTAGTAGTAGGAAGAGAAGTCCAGAAAATTGGTTCTCTTAAAATGAGAGGAAATACCTTAATTTATAGAAAAAAAAGGGTAGTGTGAAAAGGTTCTTAATGTGCCTTACCAGAAAGGTCACAACCCTTTGGAAAAGTCACAATCTTTCGAAAAGGTCACAACCTTTCATAAAAGTCACAACTTTTCGTAAAAGTCACAACTTTTCGTAAAAGTCACAACTTTTCGTAAAAGTCACAACACTTCATAAAAGTCACAACTTTTCATAATAGTCGCAACTCTTCATAATAGTCGCAACTCTTCATTTTCCATTCACACCTTTTAAGACCCAATATGTGCTTCATGTTTTTTGTCACTTTTGGCGTCCATCTACCAACACACTTTCTACTTTCACTGGAGATATGTCCATATCACTTTGGGATTTACAAGCAATTGGAGGTCTTCCTGTAGAAGGTAAGTGTTATAACAAAGTCATTCCCTCAGCGAAAGAAATGACACAAATTGATACTCAAGAATAATTGCTTCTTCCCAAAAGTTGTTTATATTTGTTTTTAGCCTTCTATAGATATGCAAAAGATTATCTCCATGAGGTCTCCATCCATGATTGGATGAGTTTCTGGTTTAGAGGACATAATAGATAACAGATATCTCCAATCATGGATAGACACCACCTGGAGATCACCTTTCACTGAAGGAACCACTTTATCATAATAGTACCCTTGTACATGAAGACCTCCAATTGCTTGTAAGTCCCAAAGTGATATGGACATCACCCCAATGAAATTAGAAAGCATGTTGGTAGATAGACACCAAAGCTCAAAAAATGCATGAAGCATGTTATCGTCATAGTTATATGTGAACAAAGAAGTATATATAGCATCATAATCTTTGATGAGCTCCAAAATCTCCTTGTGGTAGAGCAACACATCCTCTACCCATTCCCAGTAGCTAGGTGTGTAGCAAACATTGTCAAAGTTAGAAGGGGGAACACTCTAATTGCCGAAACATTCATCAAGATGAGAAGATTTGGAAGATGCAACGTCATGCTCAATTGCAGATTTTTGTAAAGGAACTTTCATACAAGTAGCCTGACTCGAGAAGTTTCTCATGACATCTTTGATCTCCGTTTTACCATTCATTAAGGAGAAGAGATTAATCCGACGTCCCATTAACAAGGGAGAAGACGCTGATAGCCGGAGGCTGAACCTCTAAAAGTAGATTTTTGGCGTTCTGATTTTGTTGGTCACCCACTATTTCAAGAAGAGGATATGGCATATCTCGATTGCGAAAGTGCATCACGTGAAGCTATATTTCTCTATCTAAAATCTGAAAAATTAACTAAAATAAAAAAGTTAGATTCGTAAGAACATGTCCAAAGAAAATGTATTAATCCCAATTTTGTGGTCGTCGGAAGGTTGATTTCAGATAGAAAACTGAATGAGTATAGATGCAATCTAATCATGGTTTTCATATATGTTGTATCCCTATGAATTTTCTTCCAAATCCACAAATCGGTTGTGATTTCGTTATTCCTACGCCGAGATATGATTTTCTTGTGAAGTTGCACAAAGCTGGCGCAATTAGTTCATCAGAACTTTATGTTGATTTCAAAAAATTACCTGAGAAATTCAGGAGTTGTCTTATCTAAAAAATCAAATGGATTTGATTTAAATATTCTAACGACGAGATATGAATTTTCTACCACAGTTGCATTGAGTTAAAGAAAAAGTGACGAAAATCAGAGTTAGGAAAAGGACTTACTGAAGAGAGAGGAACTCAATTGAACTTGGTGATGCAATAAATCAATATACAATCACCAGGGGAATGTGGCTATATATAGATTTCAAAATATGGAGATATCAAGTTGATTCCTACGAATTATGGAAAGTTGTAATGACGGAAAGTTTAGTTCCTACAAATTATGGAAATTATGGTATATTTTCATAGGAATCAAATTATGGAAATTTTTCATACGAATAAAGTTATGGAAATTCTATAGGAGCCAAATTATGTTAAGTTTTCCTAGGAAACAAACTACGCTAAGTTTCCATAAGAACCAAGTTATTGAAATCCCATTGAAATCAAACATGAAAAAAAAAATCCTGAAAACGTGTACAGTTTTCCCGAAAACCAACATGGGAAATAAAAAAAAGGAGGGCTTTGACACATTCCGTTTACTTTAAGTTGCAAAATATGACAACTATGGAAGTTTGTTTTTACTTCAAGTTGCACAAAATCAGGCAACCATGGAAAGGTTTGTAAAAAAAAGGGTGTCCAACACGTTTTTGCCTTCAAGTTGCAACAAAACTATGACAACTATCAAAGTTACCTCAAGTTGCACAGACATTATGTGATTATGGAAATGTTTGACAAAAAAAGAGTTACTTCAAGTTACACATATGTTTCCGCACCCAATAGGGAGGAACTTTCCTCGCAATCAAATTGATAAAATTTTCAATGTTTTCTACATACGCATGAGAAGGCGTTTGACTCATGTAATGAGAATTTGAAGTCCTTACATTTTTGAGTGATCGAGTGAAATTAGAGGAGAACCCGCTGGAAGGGCGTTCAACCCTAAGGAAAGCAACGCCTAAAATTTGCATCGAAATCACAAGCTTCATATCACCAATTCAAGCATCTAGACTCAGTCCTTGTTCATATAATTGACAACCATTTTATTGTTGATTACCCAAATAAAATCATTAAGCTACAAAGAAATACCATGCGATAGGTCTTCATGAGCTAGAAACACTTCTAATCGAAAATGAGTTGGTAAATGACCGCAAGTCAAATAATATCTTACAAATTAGAGAATAGTCATCCTGGTTCGCCTCTAATTCGTATCCCTCGAGAACCGTTCACAGACCACCTTCTTCTTCAAAAACCCCGGAGCAAGCAGCAGAAGAAGACATTTCCATAGCTGAATCAATTGATAACAGCAAAGGTAAGGTTACAGGTGTTGACTTTTCAGGAGATGTCCCTAAAGTCTTCTATCAAAATCAACCAAATAGTCCCACTGCAAGTGAGATGGAGCCTCCTCAAACAGAGAAACCAGGTTGGCTTGGTATACTGAAACAGGTAAAGTATTTACCCCTGATCCAGATGTTTTACACAAAATGTGGACTCATCCTGACAATCAGACTAAGAGAAAATGGTATGTAGGTACCTATACTCTTAAAGAAAGAGAATCCTTCAGAGATTCTTGGATGAAAGATATGAAAACAATAGGTTGTGATATCGAATTCTTTAAATGGTTTGAGATGACTGGTAAGATTGAAAATCAGACTGAGTCATTACAGGTTATCGTTAATAAATGGTATACAACTTCTAATAAGATTGTTGAATCTATTACTCCTCCTCTAGAAGGTATTAACATTCCTATTGCAGGAACAGTTATTAAAGTTTCTCCTTTCAAAGAGAAAAGTGATAAGACCGGTACTTTACTCACTACTGCAGATATTGACAGAATAGTTGAACAAAATAACTATTCAAATCAAATCCTTCATGTAATCTCCAAACAAATAGAAGATACAAAACGTATTTTTAGTGGAAGACCTATCCCGGCTTCTACTTCATCCAATAACCATATTGAACCTAACCCGGGATTCAAATTACCAGAATTTTCCAAAGAAAAATTCCCTAAACTCTCAGAGACTTTTGAAATCTCAGGAAATAATCTTATTGACAAGATCAATGAACAACTTACCAAATTTAGCGTCTCCAAATAAGAAGACAAAACCCAAAACAAAGTTTCTACCCTTCAGGAGAAATCTATTGAACCTATTCAAGACAAAGATATCCTTCTCCAAAAGCTATCCAACACTAGATTCCATAATCGGAAAAACTATCATAGCCGTCCCTCATTCCCAGACTTGCAGTATGAGGAAAACGCCTTCTTATCCACTTCTTCTCATGAAGGAAGAAGCATTACTGAATGGAATATTGATAGTCTTGCAGAACATCAAATTTACAACAAACTCCATGAGATGGGTGTTGCAATCACTGCTTACAAAATGAGAGGATCTGCAGATAAGGAAGCCGCTACTATGATTGCTGCAGGTTTTACAGGCATGTTAAAACATTGGTGGGATAACTACTGTAAAGATGATACTAAGTAGTTCATCATTAATGCCACAGCAATAGAAACAGTTGTGAAGGTTGAAGGAAACAGCCAAAGTACTTCTCTAGTCACTAAAGAAGATACTTGTGCAACGTTACTATATCACATCGCTAAGCATTTTATTGGCGAACCCTAACTTTTTCAGGATAGGAGTCTCCAAATTCTAAATAATCTTAGTTGTCCAAACTTAGACAGTTTCATCCATTATAAGCATGCTTTCCTTAATAAAGTAATGCTTCGTTCTGACTGTAACCTAGACTTTTGGAAGGAACGTTTCATCAGCGGACTACGCCCACTCTTTGCTGACAAAGTAAGGACTAAATTACAAGATCGCAATGATGGTCGTATTCCCTATAGCAGTCTAACATATGGTGATTTGGTAAGCACCATTAATATTGTAGGGTTTGAACTTTGCACAGACATTAAGCTTAAGCATCAGCTTAAGAAAGAACAGTCAACTTCAAGACGTGAGCTTGGAAGTTTTTGTAGAGATTTTGGTTTTATTACTCCACCTGACAAGGTGAAGCAAGACAAAAGAGAAAAGAAATATCACAGGAAAAAATCTCGAAGAAAAGAGGATTCGTCGAGATCTAAGAAAAGAAGGTCCAAGAGACCTAGAGATTCCAAGACAGATGTCTGTTGGACTTGTGGTAAAACAGATCACAAAGCTAATGAATGTCGATCATAGACCAAGAAGAAAAAGATAAACCTTCTTGGCATAGATGATGAAACCAAAGGTAAGCTTTTAGCTATACTTGATGAACCTTTTTCTGAATCTTCAGGTACATTTGATGAATCCAGCGATGACGAAGACATTAATCTCGACTATGAATCAGATGAGAGCCAATCAGGAAGAGATTGTTCTTGTACTAAAGCATTTTGTACTTGTGATAGTACTCAAACCATCAGGGTTCTTTCAGATTATTCGAAAGAAGCTCTATTCGATGTTATTCAGCACATAGCTGATGATGAGGCTAGAAATTGCTTTCTCTTAGAACTCAAAAACATCATCCTCAACACGGACAAACATAGAGCCCGTCCAGTTGTTAAACCTTTCAGCATGAAGCAGATTATGAATCGTTCGAAAAAGAAAGCTAAACCAACTATCTCAGATCTTCGCCATGAAGTATCTAACTTCAAAGACAAAATTAGAGATATCAAGTCTCAATTAGGAAAAGTAGAAATGGACGTCCTTGCTGAACAGGTTCTCAAGAAGACCAATTTACAAGAGCAAGATTCAGGACATGAATCTACCCAAGATGACGATACTGAGTCTATTAACAATGATCATTTAGCTGAACCTAATGACACTAATATCGGTAATAATCCTTCTATCTCAGTAGCTCCAGGAGTAACGGTAATATCTTCAATTCGACATCAGAGTCATCATATTCCAGTTAAAATTGTAGTTAGTAAAGATTTTGTTATTAACAAAATTGCTTTGCTTGACAGTGGTGCAGATCGGAACTGCATAGTAAAAGGTACAGTCCCTACTAAGTACTTGCAAAAAAATACTTCAAAATTATACTCCACTACAGGAGAACTTTTGAAAATTAATTATAAGCTTTCTAAAGCTCATATTTTCAATAATGGCATTTGTTTAACAAATGATTTTGTAATTACTGAAGATATCAATGAAGATATTATTCTTGGAATACCTTTCATCACTCAAATAAAACCTTTTTATACTGATTTAAATGGTATTAATACTACTATACTCGGAAAAGAATTGCATTTTCCTTTTGTTAAAACTCTTTCACAAGATGAGAGTGATTTTATTAGACAAAATACTGTTTTTCGTATTAATAATCTTCACAACATATCACCTTTTTAAAGGATGAAATTCATGTTAAGAAAATCGAACAGATTTTAAAAACCCCGGAGATGGTTACCAAGATAGCCAAACTTCGTGAGAATTTTGAAAAAGAAATATGTTCAGATTTTCCTAATACTTTTTGGGAACGCAAGAAACATATCATTTCCTTACCATACATTGATGGATTCAATGAACAGGCTATTTCAACTAAAGCTAGGCCTATTCAAATGAATCATGAAATGATGGAATTTTGCAAGAAAGAGATTGACACTCTTTTACAAAATAGGATCATCAAAGTTTCTAAATCCCCTTGAGTTACGCTTTCTCGTTAATAATAAATGAGAAAGAAAGAGGAGCACCAAGACTGGTGATTAATTATAAACCTCTTAACTCTGTTTTAAAATGGATTAGGTATCCCATACCTAACAAAAGAGATCTTTTGAAAAGAACTTTCGAAGCTAATTTATATAGCAAATTTGATATGAAATCAGGATTTTGGCAAATTCAAATTTCTGAGAATGATAAATATAAAACAGCTTTCAACGTCCCATTTGGACAGTATGAATGGAATGTTATGCCTTTTGGGCATAAGAACGCCCCATCTGAATTTCAAAATATTATGAATTCTATTTTCAATGATTATTCTTATATGACAACAGTTTATATTGATGATGTCTTAATATTTTCTAAGAACATAGATTCTCACTTTAAACATCTAAATACATTTTTTAAATATTGTTAAGAAAAATGGTTTGGTTGTCAGTGCAAAGAAAATGGTGCTTTTTCAAACTACCATCAGATTCCTAGGTCATGATCTTTATCAAGGAACCTAAAACCTATATGCAGGGCCATCAAGTTCTCTTCCAAGTTTCCTAACGAAATTCCTAATAAAACTCAACTTCAGAGATTTCTAGGAAGTTTAAATTACGTTGCTGATTTTATTCCTAAGGTCAGGCATGTTTGTGAGCCTTTGTACAAAAGACTTAGAAAGAATCAGGTCTCTTGGGGTTCTGAACAAACGCAGGCTGTCATTCAAGTTAAAGCCTTAGTTAAAAATATACCATGTTTAGGAATCCCCAATCCTAATGCTTTTATGATTGTTGAAACTGATGCATCTGATGCAGGTTATAGAGGCATCCTTAAACAAAGAGTAGATCTTGAATCTACAGAACAACTTGTTCGATTTACATCCGAAATCTGGAATTCCGCTCAAAAAAATTATTCTACTGTGAAAAAAGATATTTTGGCTATAGTGCTATGTATCACTAAGTTTCAAGATGATCTTATTAACAAAGAATTTTTATTAAGAGTAGATTGTAAATCTACTAAAGAAATTTTACAAAAGCATGTTAAAAATCTTGTTTCAAAGCAAATCTTTGCTAGATGGCAAGCTCTACTATCTAGTTTTGATTTTAAAATTGATTTTACTAAAGGAGAAGAAAATTCCCTTCCTGATTTTCTAACTCATGAATTTTTGCAGATAAAAAATAAGGCTGTTCAAATCGGTCACTCCTTCTAAAGGAGAAGAACTTCCGAAAGCAAAAATGGCTAGACCATTTACCCTTCCTCAATTACTTCCAAAACAGGAATGTCCACAAAGGCCTATAGCCCCTTTAAACAAATTTTTAGCTCTAGCCGAGTTTCCAAAACTCCCTTCTACAACACCAGCTCAGCCTCCAAAGTTGCTTGGTCCACCCCAACCAAAGCTGATCAACCTTAGACCAGCAAAACCTCTAAACCAAGAAGCATCTTCTAGTTCAATCCAATCAAAGAAGAGTTATGAAATGAAAACTCCGGAATCTTTTGCCCAAGCTGTTAACCCAGAGTTAACAAAAACTATTCCCAAAGTCCCTAACCCAAAAGAAGAATATTTTGATTTTGTGACTTCGCAGGTATTGCCAATAATGGCATTAAACAAGGAGTATGGCAACTTTGACGTGCAGCAGCTGATCAAACCTTGCTATACAGATTCAAATTTTGTGGATACAGATAATCCCCTTAAAACAAGAAGGTTCTATGAAGCTATTCTTGTTGATACCGACTCCATCGAGATAGAACACTCCAGGGATGAGAACAATCCCTCTATTATTAAATATTCAAGGTTTACTATTAAAAGAATCTTGGATCCATTTGAATGGTATGCAAACCATTTACATACACCAATTGCATTATCAGTGACTCATCGTCCACAGACTTATAATTGGTATGATTATAAAGCAGCATGGATGAATTTTATTTATCTACGACCAAGACATACTTGGTTTATAAAGTATAGCCCCAACATTGTTAAAGTCATCGTTCCAAGATGGTTTTACGAATGGTGGAATTTATTCGGAGGAACCAAAGAAGTCCTCCCTCAGCAATTTCTCAATAGGTTTGAAGAATTTCAAATCAAGGAAGAAATCTCCACTTTACCTGAGCATATTAAATTATGCAAATATTATGTTAGAATATCATATATTATTACTTGGAGTTTCTCCAAAAATAATATTGATCGAATCGAATATTTATGTAAGCAAATCCAAGTTAAAGGTTGGGTCCCTAAACAACCTAAAGTTCAGTCTCGCGACAAGGCCAGCTCATCAAGTTCTTCAAAGAACTCTTCCAAAGCAGCTCTCAGGAAAAAACTGAAAGAAGCATTGGAAAATTTAGATAAATATGATGAAGATCAAATCATGAAAATGATTGACGATGCAGCTTCGATAGAAAGCAACAGTGAAGACAATGGAGATATGTGTAATCCCAAAGGATTGGCTTTGGCTTACATGGATCCCAATTATGAATAAGATAAGACTTCTTTGGAAAAGTAGAGGCAAAGTCAGAATTACTTTTCCCAAAGTAAAGACTTTCATTATTCTATTTTGGCATCTTTAGAAAAGCCAAACGACTAAAACTTTGAGTAAAAGCTAATCTCCATTTTCTCAAAAGATAAAAGGAAGATTCCCACTCAGCCACTATTTTATAAAAGAAATAGGCCCTTATGTCTTCATCATGAAGAAAGTTATTCTCCACTAACTCTACTTTAAAGGTAGACCCCTCCTTTAGTGTCGGCAGCATCCTAGCCCTCCATTTGTATGTCCAAGATGTAAAGACACTCCCACTTTCTCCTATAAAAGGAGACCTCATTTCTCTTATAGTGCATCAGAAAATTTAGATACATCTCTCTAAATCATACTCTGAAAGGTCTCTCTATGTATTTCTATTTCAAGTTTGCAATGCAATAAAAGTCCAGTTTGCTTGTAAGTTTTCTTATTTTAATTGTAAGTTTTCTTCTTTTAAATTCCACACTTAAGATCCTTTATATGGTACTTTTCTTGTGTTCCCAAAAAGCATTAGGAAAATCTGAACATATTTCTTTTTCAAAATTCTCACGAAGTTTGACTATCGTAGTAACCATCTCCGGGGTTTTTTTTCACATTAGAATAATTTTTTTGAGCGGAATTCCAGATTCTGGATGTAAATTGAACAAGTTGTTCTGTAGATTCAAGATCTACTCTTTGTTTAAGGATGCCTCCATAACCTGCAGCAGATGCGTCAGTTTCAACAATCATAAAAGCATTAGGATTGGGGATTCCTAAACATGGTATATTTTTAACTAAGGCTTTAACTTAAATGACAGCCTGCATTTGTTCAGAACCCCAAGAGACCGGATTCTTTCTAAGTCTTTTGTTCAAAGGCTCACAAACATGCCTGACCTTAGGAATAAAATCAGCAACGTAATTTAAACTTCCTAGAAATCTCTAAAGTTGAGTTTTATCAGGAATTTCGTTAGGAAACTTGGAAGAGAACTCGATGGCCCTGCATATAGGTTTATAGGTTCCTTGATAAAGATCATGACCTAGGAATCTGATGATAGTTTGAAAAAGCAACATTTTCTTTGCACTAACAACCAAACCATTTTTCTTAACAATATTAAAAAATGTATTCAGATGTTTAAAGTGAGAATCTATGTTCTCGGAAAATATTAAGGCATCATCAATATATACTATTGACATATAAGAATAATCATTAAAAATAGAATTTATAATATTTTGAAATTCAGATGGGGCGTTCTTATGCCCAAAAGGCATAACATTCCATTCATACTGTCCAAACGGGACGTTAAAAGCTATTTTATATTTATCATTCTCAGAAATTTGAATTTGCCAAAATCCTGATTTCATATCAAATTTGCTATATAAATTAGCTTTTAAAGTTCTTTTCAAAAGATCTCTTTTGTTAGGTATAGGATACCTAATCCATTTTAAAACAGAGTTAAGAGGTTTATAATTAATCACCAGTCTTGGTGCTCCTCTTTCTTTCTCAGCGTTATTATTAATGTAGAAAGCAGAACAGCTCCAAGGGGATTTATAAACCCTGATGATCCTATTTTGTAAAAGAGTGTCAATCTCTTTCTTGCAAAATTCCATCATTTCATGATTCATTTGAATAGGCCTAGCTTTAGTTGAAATAGCCTGTTCATTGAATCCATCAATGTATGGTAAGGAAATGATATGTTTCTTGCGTTCCCAAAAAGCATTAGGAAAATCTGAACATATTTCTTTTTCAAAATTCTCACGAAGTTTGGCTATCTTGGTAACCATCTCCGAGGTTTTTAAAATCTATTCGATTTTCTTAACATGAATTTCATCCTTTAAAAAGGTGATATGTTGTGAAAGATTATTAATACGAAAAACAGTATTTTGTCTAATAAAATCACTCTCATCTTGTGAAAGAGTTTTAACAAAAGGAAAATGCAATTCTTTTCCGAGTATAGTAGTATTAATACCATTTAAATCAGTATAAAAAGGTTTTATTTTAGTGATGAAAGGTATTCCAAGAATAATATCTTCATTTATATCTTCAGTAATTACAAAATCATTTGTTAAACAAATGCCATTATTGCAAATATGAGCTTTAGAAAGCTTATAATTAATTTTCAAAAGTTCTCCTGTAGTGGAGTATAATTTTGAAGTACTTTTTTGCAAGTACTTAGTAGGGACTATACCTTTTACTATGCAGTTCCGATCTGCACCACTATCAAGCAAAGTAATTTTGTTAATAACAAAATGTTTACTAACTATAATTTTAACTGGAATATGATGACTCTCAGGTCGAATTGAAGATATTACCGTTACTCCTGGAGCTACTGAGCTAGAAGGATTATTACCGATATTAGTGACATTAGGTTCAGCTAAATGATCATTGTTAATAGACTCAGTATCGTCATCTTGGGTAGATTCATGTCCTGAATCTTGCTCTTGTAAATTGGTCTTCTTGAGAACCTGTTCAGTAAGGACGTCCATTTCTACTTTTCCTAATCGAGACTTGATATCTCTAATTTCGTCTTTGAGGTTAGATACTTCATGACGAAGATCTGAGATAGTTGGTTCAGCTTGCTTTTCTGAACGATTCATAATCTGCTTCATGCTGAAAGGTTCAACAACTGGACGGGATCTAGGTTTGTCCGTGTTGAGGATGATGTTTTTGAGTTCTAAGAGAAAACGATTTCTAGCCTCATCATCAGCTATGTGCTGAATAACATAGAATAGAGCTTCTTTCGAATGATCTAAAAGAACCCTGATGGTTTTAGTATTATCACAAGTACAAAATGCTTCAGTACAAGAACAATCTCTTAATGATTGGCTCTCATCTGATTCATAGTCGAGATTAATGTCTTCATCATCGCTGTATTCATCAGATGTACCTGAAGATTCAGAAAAAGGTTCATCAAGTATAGCTAAAAGCTTACCTTTGGTTTCATCATCTATGCCAAGAAGGTTTATCTTTTTCTTCTTGGTCTGTGATCGACATTCATTAGCTTTGTGACCTATTTTACCACAAGTCCAACAGACATCTGTCTTGGAATCTCTAGGTCTCTTGGACCTTCTTTTCTTAGATCTCGACGAATCCTCTTTTCTTTGAGATTTTTTCTTGTGAGATTTCTTTTCTCTTTTGTCTTTCTTCACCTTGTCAGGTGGAGTAATAAAACCAAAATCTCTACAAAAACTTCCAAGCTCACGTCTTGAAGTTGACTGTTCTTTCTTAAGCTGATGCTTAAGCTTAATGTCTGTGCAAAGTTCCAACCCTAAAATATTAATGGTGCTTACCAAATCACCATATGGTAGACTGCTATAGGGAATACGACCATCATTGCGATCTTGTAATTTAGTCCTTACTTTGTCAGCAAAGAGTGGGGGTAGTCCGCTGATGAAACGTTCCTTCCAAAAGTCTAGGTGACAGTCAGAACGAAGCATTACTTTATTAAGGAAAGCATGCTTATAATGGATGAAACTGTCTAAGTTTTGATAGCTAAGATTATTTAAAATTTGGAGACTCCTATCTTGAAAAAGTTAGGGTTCACCAATAAAATGCTTAGCGCTATGATATAGTAACGTTGCACAAGCATCTTCTTTAGTGACTAGAGAAGTACTTTGGTTGTTTCCTTCAACCTTCACAACTGTTTCTGTTGCTGTGGCATTAATGATGGACTGCTTAGTATCATCTTTACAGTAATTATCCCACCAATGTTTTAACATGCCTGTAAAACCTGCAGCAATCATATCTGCTGATCCTCTCATTTTGTAAGCAGTGATTGCAACACCCATCTCATGGAGTTTGTTGTAAATTTGATGTTCTGCAAGACTATCAATATTCCATTCAGTAATGCTTCTTCCTTCATAAGAAGAAGTGGATAAGAAGGCATTTTCCTCATACTGCAAGTCTGGGAATGAGGGACGGCTATGATAGTTTTTCCGATTATGGAATCTATCGTTGGATAGCTTTTGGAGAAGGATATCTTTGTCTTGAATAGGTTCAATAGATTTCTCTTGAAGGGTAGAAACCTTGTTTTGGGTTTTGTCTTCTTGTTTGGAGACTCTAAATTTGGTAAGTTGTTCATTGATCTTGTCAATAAAATTATTTCCTGAGATTTCAAAAGTCTCTGAGAATTTAGGGAATTTATCTTTGGAAAATTCTAGTAATTTGAATCCCGGGTTAGGTTCAATATGGTTATTGGATGAAGTAGAAACCGGGATAGGTCTTCCACTAAAAATAGGTTTTGTATCTTCTATTTGTTTGGAGATTACATGAAGGATTTGATTTGAATAGTTGTTTTGTTCAACTACTCTATCAATATCTGCAGTAGTGAGTAAAGTACCGGTCTTATCACTTTTCTCTTTGAAAGGAGAAGCTTTAATAACTGTTCCTGCAATAGGAATGTTAACACTTTCTAGAGGAGGAGTAATAGATTCAACAATCTTATTAGAAGTTGTATACCATTTATTAACGATAACCTATAATGACCTAGTCTTATTTTCAATCTTACCAGTCATCTCAAACCAATTAAAGAATTCGATATCACAACCTATTCTTTTCATATGTTTCATCCAAGAATCTCTGAAGGATTCTCTTTATTTAAGAGTGTAGGTAGCAACATACCATTTTCTGTTAGTCTGATTGTCAGGATGAGTCCACATTTTGTGTAAAACATCTGGATCAGGGATAAATACTTTACCTGTTTTCAGCATACCAAGCCAACCTGGTTTCTCTGTTTGAGGAGGCTTCATCTCACTTGCAATGGGACTATTTGGTTGATCTTGATAGAAGACTTTAGGGACATCTCCTAAAAAGTCAACACCTATAACTTTACCTTTGTTGTTATCAACTGATTCAGCTATGGAAATGTCTTCTTTTGCTGCTTCCTCTGGGGTTTTTGAAGAATAAGGTGGTCTATGAACGGTTCTCGAGGGATACGAAGTAGAGGCGGACTAGGTTGACCTTCGATTAGATGAAGATCTCCTAATAGTATTGTCAAGAAATTTGAGTTCGATTGACCCATTTGGGAATTGAATGACTCTTTCAATCTGAGATCTTTCAGAATGAGACGCAAAAGGTTGAGTGATATTATCAAAACGTCAATCATTATTAGAAAGTATATCTTTCCATTGGAGTAGAGGGGGAACGAAAATAGAACTATGTTCATGGTTGGCTTCCATAAGCATAGTCTCACCTTTAGCGCTTTCATGATAAGCCTTGGGTGCAAGGGTGCTTTTCATAAGCCTGTAGTAGACTCGGTAGATAATGGCTATCTCACAAGTATTGATTTTGCTGTTCAAGTTTTTGGTTTTGACATTGAGGGTTAAAGAATCCATGACGTTAGGGTCATTAATATCAAGGGAGAAATTAGGATAACAATTAAAGTAAACCGGCCCATCAGCTAGATTACTCTGCAAAACTCCTAACAGTGAATCATCAAAATTCAAAAATCTACCATCTCGAAGGATGACACAAATAGGAATATCAAGTCCTTTTCTAAATAAAGGCTTAACAGCTACTTGCACTAAACCAATATGCAAATAATTGAAATTAGATATATAATGATTTATATCACTTTCTTTAAGCAAATGAATAACTTCTAAAGTGTTATTAATAGCAATAGTAGATTCACAAGTCTTAATGTTATGACGAGTAATCCAGCTAAAATTACCTATTTGATAAATCTTTTTGAAAGGTTCTTCTGGTATACTCCAGTTTCGTAAATCATTTTCAACTTTAGCAATCTTCGTTGCTTGAGAAGATAAATTTATGTTGTTTAAAATATGTTGATTTTTATCCATAGTTTTGAAAAATACTGTCTAATGGACTTACAGTACAAAATATTTCAATAAGTATTTTCAACAAATTCAACATGCTAGTAAGTAGATATAGAATATTAAAACAGATATCAAAGATCCAAATATGATATTCTAAGGGAGGTTCTCTTGGTTTTACAACAGTTCATTTCCTAGAGTCATCTTAGCTACGGGACCACCATTAACAGGTCTAAACGCCCTCCTGGCTATGGCGACCATCAAAATTCGACTGACTAACGTACAAATCGGACATTAATCGAAAACCTCATACTCATAGGAAAGAACGAATACCTCACACCAAGTATAGAATACATATATAGGAACAAGATACAAGTAATAGTAAACGTATCTATACTAACAACATGCAAAATTTATTTAAATACTACATTAAAATAAATTTGTCATGCCTTAGATAGTATATGTATTTAGTTGCTCATGCTAAATACGTATACTGCCAACATGGCTCTGATACCATATTAGAAGATGCTACGTCATGCTCAATTGCAGATTTCTGTAAAGGAACTTTCATACAAGTAGCCTGACTCGAGAAGTTTCTCATGACATCTTTGATCTCCGTTTTACCATACATTAAGGAGAAGAGGTTAATCCGACGTCCCATTGACAAGGGAGAAGACGCTGATAGCCAGAGGTTGAACCTCCAAAAGTAGGTTTTTGGCGTTCTGATTTTGTTGGTCACCCACTATTTCAAGAAGAGGATATGGCGTATCTCGATTGCAGAAGTGCATCATGTTGCAGGATAGAAGCTATATTTCTCTATCTAAAATCTGAAAAATTAATTAAAATAAAAAAGTTAGATTCGTAAGAACATGTCCAAAGAAAAGGTATTAATCCCAATTTTGTGGTCATCGGAAGGTTGATTTCAAATAGAAAACTGAATGAGTACAAATGCAATCTAATCATGGTTTTCATATATGTTGTATCCCTATGAGTTTTCTTCCAAATCCACAAATCGGTTGTGATTTCGTTATTCCTACGCCGAGATATGATTTTCTCGTGAAGTTGCACAAAGCTAGCGCAGTTAGTTCATCAGAACTTTATGTTGATTTCAAAAAATTACCTGAGAAAATTCAGGAGTTGTCTTATCTAAAAAATCAAATGGATATGATTTAAATATTCTAACAACGAGATATGAATTTTCTACCACAGTCGCATTGAGTTAAAGAAAAAGTGACGAAAATCAGAGTTGGGAAAAGGACTTACTAAAGAGAGAGAGGAACTCAATTGAACTTGGTGATGCAATAAATCAATATACAATCACCAGGGGAATGTGGCTATATATAGATTTCAAAATATGGAGATATCAAGTTGATTCCTACGAATTATGGAAAGTTGTAATGACGGAAAGTTTAGTTCCTACAAATTATGGAAATTATGGTATATTTTCATAGGAATCAAATTATGGAAATTTTTCATACGAATCAAGTTATGGAAATTCCATAGGAGCCAAATTATGTTAAGTTTTCCTAGGAAACAAACTACGGTAAGTTTCCATAAGAACCAAGTTATTGAAATCCCATTGAAATCAAACATGAAAAAAAAATCCTGAAAACGTGTATAGTTTTCCCGAAAACCAACATGGGAAATAAAAAAAAAGGAGGGCTTTGACACATTCCATTTACTTTAAGTTGCAAAATATGACAACTATGGAAGTTTGTTTTTACTTCAAGTTGCACAAAATTAGGCAGCCATAGAAAGGTTTGTAAAAAAAAGGGTGTCCAACACGTTTTTGCCTTCAAGTTGCAACAAAACTATGACAACTATCAAAGTTACCTCAAGTTGCACAGACATTATGTGATTATGGAAATGTTTGACAAAAAAAGAGTTACTTCAAGTTACACGTATGTTTCCGCACCCAATAGGGGGGAACTTTCCTCGCAATCAAATTGATAAAATTTCAATGTTTTCTACATACGCATGAGAAGGCGTTTGACTCATGTAATGAGAATTTGAAGTCCTTACATTTTTGAGTGATCGAGTGAAATTAGAGGAGAGCCTGCTGGAAGGGCGTTCAACCCTAAGGAAAGCAACGCCTAAAATTTGCATCGAAATCACAAGCTTCATATCACCAATTCAAGCATCTAGACTCAGTCCTTGTTCATATAATTGACAACCATTTTATTGTTGATTACCCAAATAAAATCATTAAGCTACAAAGAAATACCATGCGATAGGTCTTCATGAGCTAGAAACACTTCTAATCGAAAATGAGTTGGTAAATGACCGCAAGTCAAATAATATCTTACAAATTAGAGAATGCAGTCAGAAATCTCCAATATATGCTGATTTGGATAACCTCAACATGTCAGCATAGTCATTTCTTATGAAGTTTCAAATGTTTCTCCACAGATCAACTGCGTGAGAAAGAAACATTTGTTTCACAAATACTTCAAGGCTTGTCTTTACAAGTTCGACTAATCGTTCAACCCAACAAGCCTCGAAGTAGGGGACATTTGTAGACAGTGAAGTTTAATTGATAAATCCATATTAAATTTGGATTAAATCTCAAATTCATGATACGTTGATCAAGTCACATTATTGGTTAATAAAGTCAGATTAATAGTTTAAGTTAAAATTAAATGACTTAAATAAAGTCCAAATTACATTGGGGCCCATCCATTAAGTTGATGAGACGAGCCCAACTGATATTCTTCAATCCCAAGGTCCTCTAAAATTATTTGAACCAAAATACCACCCAAACCCTAGCTCACGCCTATATAAAGGGGTCTTTATAAGACCAAAAAGAGAGACAGAAATACATAGAGAATCCTTGCTCTTCAGTGGTGATCTAAAAGTGTTTCACATACAAAGAAGTCTTCGCTACAAGTGCTGAGCCGCAAATATTTCATCAGATCAAGAACAACCGTGAAGAGAAGAATTAGGGGATAACATCTCGTTTCTTAAAGATTTCATAAAGATTGTAACCTTCACACAAATTTAAATACAAATACTATTGCTTGCTTGCTATTTTCCTTCCATGTTTGCTGTATTTCAGGAACAAAACTTTAGACACATACAAATTTGCACGCTCGGTTGGACCATAAATTAAATATGCAAAAATGATACCACAAAACTGCAAAGATGGAAAAATGAGTACTTCAAGTCTCTTCTTTGAGTTTCATTAAGTCTACACTCCGATAAGCCTTGAAGTAGGGGGAATTTGTAGACATTAAATTCTTTTGGGACTCTACAAGGTATGTTCAATTTCAATTAGGATTCTTGGAGGCTACTTAACCCTAAATCCTATTTCATGCATATATAAAGGGTACTATATTCCCTTTAAGAGGCCTCTCGAATATTCTGTAAATTCATGGAATATTCATGGAGACATCAAAATCAAACATCCTAGCTCGAGCAATGCA
Organism: Solanum pinnatisectum; assembly: GCA_035578085.1. Classification (NCBI taxonomy): domain Eukaryota; kingdom Viridiplantae; phylum Streptophyta; class Magnoliopsida; order Solanales; family Solanaceae; genus Solanum; species Solanum pinnatisectum. Next base: position 13,987,054 of record CM069079.1, read on the forward strand.
CCACTAACGGCCCTCGAATCATGGATAAATCTTACAAGGGAATAATCAAGAGAGGAACATAATTGTACCTACATATTTATCAATAAAGTTATGTTCATATTTTATTTGTGATTATAATTTATTTTCTGTGATTTTAATTTATTTTGGAAACAACATCAACTAACACTGAAGTAAGGTGCGGTATAAAGTCCAATCAATCTCCTCCAACAGACAATAGAGGGCTCTAACCTGCCACAATCAATCAGTTTATTATTTTGGTTCTATATAGTCTAACCGTGAAAAGAGAAGACTCGTCCTTTATAGCCTAATCCATGAGTATTTGATCCTTACAACAAGCTTGAAACCTTTTCTTCTGGAGTTAAATTTGTTGTTTCCTCTCCTCTGAGAGGAGTTTCCCTTTCTCTTGCCCTTTTGGGAAAAAATGTAGGTTCTGTTTTAGCACTTTTTCTTCATCCTCTTTCATATCTATTAGAAAAAATAATAGGAAATATAGTAAAATTAATAAGAAGGTGGCTTTGAGGCGTGAAAAAATCACTTTCTTTAAAGAGATATTGCGCATAAGCATATTGGGGAAAATACAAGCAATTCCCTCCGGGATACAACAAAATCCTTTTATATACTTGCAAATTTTTCTATTGGCAACTTCCAGAGAGTCTTTATATTTATAGAACTTAAGAGATGACTTTTCATAACAGTCATGTTCTATCATGAACAAATAACATTTCAAAATAGTCATATCTTTCATGAACAAATGTCTTTTCATAATAACCATGTTCTTTCATGAACAAATATGTCTGTTCAATTTAAGACCTCAATATATTACTAAATATCCAACAATATCAAAATCACTAAGAGCATTAAAAATTGTTTAAGAGTGGGATATGGTATCCTACCTAGCATGACAGTTATGAAAATCTTGTACTTGAGACTTAAACCTCTAGCAAAGTTGATTACTTTGGTAACTTCATCTACATGTTTGTGAATGGCTGCAAGGCCATCACATATGCCTTTGAATTTCTTAATGTATTCATTAATCTTCTTGTTCCTACCCTAACACTTTGCAATTGTTGTTTAAGCTAAAACTCCTTATATTTTGCTGCTTGAAGATAGGCGTCTTTTAAGCATTCTCACATCTCCTAGGATGTTGAGAAACCTACAATCATATACATGATTTCTGCTGTCAAGGTGCCCGAGATCCAACACTTTAGCAGTACATCTTTCTCCTCTCAGTCATCAATTAATATTGTCATTATCTTCTGCATCTTCCTCAACACTTGTAGCTACAACTTTCTCAACACCCTTTCCAGTGGAACAACTACTCACCGTTGGTTCATTCTCCTTGATGATATAAGTTAATCTCATCACCTGAATCAATTGTATTATTTGTGACCTTTATATGAGATAGTTTGTTGGCTTAAGTTTATAGAACAAGAAGCAATGAAGTGGTAAAGGGAAAAAATGGACAGATTATTGGTAGAGGGAGCCATTTCAGTTGGATGTGTGATTATTTTAGATTCAATAAATAGACAAAGAAAGATCTTAAAGCTCTAAAATCATGTAGAAAACTCAAGCAATGAATGAGAAAAATTAAGCATTGTATTGATGATTAAAATTATTGTGTACATGTTCCTTATATAGGAGTAGATACAGAGTTGTAGAGTTCTAGGCTACACTTAGAGTTATACTATATTACAAATACAATTACAAGAGTAGAGGTTAACTACTACTACTACACCTACATAACCTAGTCCTATTCCGATTCTAACTCTTTAATAGCTAACACAATTGTACCATGTTGATCAACTCAATCCTTATATTCTGCTTGATCCTTATTTTGAACAATTGGTGGTAGTGATGATTGTGGTTGGGTTGAGGATAGTGGTTGTGGATGGTAGGTGGTGTTAGACTAGTTGTTATGGCTGAAATGGTGGTTGTGAGTGGTGGATGAAAGTAGATGGAATAGCGGTGAACTGTCATTTTTTATTAAAAAAAAAAATCTTAAATAGACATCTTAATGATATTAAGACTAATCTCATTGATACGTTTTCAAACACATTAAATGGTTGCAAAATAAGAAAAACAAATACACTGAATGATTAAAATTTGAATAATTAAGATTCATACTTTAAAAACAAGCAAACTTAATAATTAAGATCTGAATAATTAAAATTAAGACATTTATTGAGTACAAACAAATAAAATCTTAATATATCTTCATGTTGAATAATCCCCAATTAGGTGGACATTGGATTCTTCAATTTAGAGTGAAAATTTTTAGTGGCATATATCGAATTGTGAGAGGACTCCACCACCTCAACTTGTCTCACTTCGACCACTCCGTGAGCTGACTTAAATTCAATAACAAATGAGTATGTCAGTGGTAGGTGCATACCACTATTATTTATTTATTTTAATTTGGTTAACAAAGATAATATATTACTCCTTCCATCCCATTTTATGTGGCAACATTTGATCGGGCACGGAGTTTAAGAAATAAATGAAGATTTTGAAATGTTTACCAAATTACCCCTTCAAAAAATAGTCACATTTTCTCTCTCATCATAAATGTATTGGAGTACTATCTTTTAAGATTAAGTGGGACCAACAAGGGTCAAAGAGGAATTGTATCTTTAAATACTTACCATATAAGAAAATGTGACATTCTTTTTGGAACTAACCAAAAAGAAAAGGTGCCACATAAAATAGGGCAGGGGGAGTAATAAAACTTTCATCATATTTATAATTCAATACCAGCCACACATGGGTTAATTTCCCTACCATCATTATTCCTACTCTTAAAGATTCACCCTCCCTCACTCTCAAACACTATACAATCTTAGCTGGAGCTCTGTTCGATATTAGCGCTGTTTTGTTAGCTTAATTTTTTCACCTTCATATTTTCATAACACATAAATAATTGTGTACTTTATCATATAATTAAATAAAACATAAAAAGTGGGAAAAACAAATTAACACTTAAAAGTCTTGTATAAGGTGGACCACTGCTTAGCGGGTCACTTAAAAGGATAAGGTGGACCACAGCTTAGTGGGTTGAGACGGCTGAAATTAATGCATTCACAATGATATTATTCTTGATGTTTAGTTTTTTTATATTATCCTTTAGTTTTTCAAAAAGTCTTTTAGGAGTTTGTGATACTTGTATCTATTTTCTCGGTTCACTTTTACTTGTTACTTATTTTTAAAATAAATTTTCATTTGTACTTGTCACTTTTGACATATCAAGAAAAAATAATTATTTTTTTTCCATTTTTACACTTAACATTAAATACTTATTTTTAGAATCATTTTTCAAGACATCATTTAATAGGGGATAGTTTGGTTAAATTACTTATATCAATAATAATTTTCTTAATAGTGTGACAAGTAAAATTTAATAGAGGGAGTAGTAAATTGTGATACACATATCGAGGGTTGTTCATGATTATGGTTAAAAAATAAAATCGAACCGCAATTTGAACTAAATCGACGAAAAAAAATGAATATTTGGTTTGGTTTAGTTAGGTTTGGTTTTAAAGTTTGAAAACTGATACTATTTGGTTTGGTTTTGATTTTACTAAAAAACAACCGCAAAAATAATCAAACAGAACCAATAAATTAGATATATAAATTTTGTAATTATTTATATATTATTCATAAATAAAATATAAATATTTTGTTAAATTTTAATTAACTTAAGTCTTTAACTTTACAATTTTTCAAGCCCAACACTAAAAACTATAACAATCCTAAGTTCATGTCGATCAAAATCTATTTTAGTCTTTACCTGCCCTACTTCACATAACATAGTCACACTTATACTCTTAATTGAATCACTTTGTTTGTGTAATGTTGTAGTATCGCTTAATTGCTCAATTGAATCGACAATTGCTTTTTTTGTGGATTGTTCATGTACTAGATGTTTGTGTCTATCGAGATACGTACGTCCTCAAAAATATTATTACTTTCAAATCAAATAAACTAGAAAAGTTGAACCAAACCGATGGTTATTTTTTTCATTTGGTTTAGTTTGGTTTTAGAGATTAAAAAATCAACTAGATTGGTTTGGTTTTGATTTTTATCAATAATCGATCCAAACCGAACCACAAACACCCCTACATATATCTAGTTATTTGTGCAAAACCTTTTATTTGATATTTTGAGTTGTATAAATAGAAATATAGTTGATTGTAATCATCTCAAGTGGCCTTAAGTAGCCTAATACAACTTGAGCATTCTCCAAGAAAAGAGTTCTCCTTCTATATTTCCTATAAATTGGTATCAAGAGCAGTTTTTCAGTCTTAATATAGGGTTAGGTGAAGAAAAAATTATGACATCCAAAACAAATGAAAGTGTTGATTTTTCAGTTGTTTGTACTCCATTTTTTTTTTATGGAAATAACTTTGTATACTAGAAGATAAGAATAAGAATGCATCTAAAAGCTGAAGGTTTGTGGACTATTGTTGCAAATGTCTATGAAGAGCCAGAAGATGATGGTACGCTTTCAGCAAGAGATGAAAAATCTTGAGACTAAGTATCGTCAATATGCAAAAGTCTTGAGCAAAATTCAAATGAAAATCTCAAGAGCATATTTATAAAAAATTTGTACTTGTGAGATTGCAAAGCAAGCTTGGGAGTCTCTACTGAACTGTATGGTGACAAAAAGATACGCACTATAAATCTTCAAATCCTTAGAAGAGAGTTTCAAATATTAAAGACGATAGAATCTAAAAAAACAGATGAATATTGCTCAATAGTCATGAATATTGTTAATGAAATAAGAAATCATGGTGATGATATTTCTAACCAACAAATTGCATAAAAGATTCTATTTAGTGTCACAAAATTGTATGAGTATATTGTTGCTATCACTATGGAGATGAAATATTTTTCTAAACTTTTCATCAAAGAGCTAGTTGGATCATTTCGTGCACACGAAAAAAAAAAGTTTTTTCCGTGAAGACCAACCAAAAGAGAAGGCTTTCCAATCCAGAACCAATAAGCTCAAAATTTCTCAAAAATACAAAAAAAAGGTACAATCCCAAAAAGAAGCAAGATCGTGATGGCTCTATTAAGAAGGTTGAAGAAAAAAGGTGAGAAAAGTACTAATCTTTTTTTGTAAAATTTACAAAAAAAAATAATCATAATACAAAAAAAAATGTTGGCATAAAGTCACGCCCCAATATAGTCTTTGTAAAAAATTTGGCCATATTGAGAAGGATTGTAGGCACAAGCAACAGAAGCGCGAAAACATCTATGAAGGAAAGGAGGAAGAAAATAAAGAATGTGAATGAGGAATGAAGCCTTAGTTAATGCCAAAGGTAAAGGTTCCATTTCGATCAATTGAAAAGGAAGCAGTAAGCAAATTTATGATGTTCTTTATGTTCGTGACTTGGAAGAAAAATTGCTTAGTGTTCTTCAGCTCATGGAAAATGATTTTTCTCTTGTGTTTATAGATAATTATTGTAAGATTTATGAGAAAATTGAGCCAAATAAAGTCATTGTTTAAGTAAAGATAATAAAAAGAAATTTTCCTTTACAATGTCATTACAATACATTGAAAAATGAAGTTGTAGATGATTCATGGCTTTGACACAAAAGATTGTCACTTGAAGTTTCATGGTTGGAAGCTTCTCAAGCAAAAGCACATGGTGCATGACCTTCCTAAGATACTGAGGTGGATCCATGTGAAAATTTCATAATGGGAAAGGCTTTTTCAAAAGAAAAGCATTAGAGGGAAAGTACTTTTGGAACTAATCCATACAAATATTTGTGGACCAATGAAGACTCCATCTCTGAAAAGCCAAAGGTACCCTATAATATGATTTTCAAGAATGACTAGGGTTTATTTCTTGAAAGAAAAATTAGAAGCATTTGCTACATTCAAAAGGTTGTAGCATCAAAATCATTCCTAGTGACAGAGGAGGTGAATAGACAAATCGATAATTTGAAGAATATTTCAAAAATGAAGGCATACAGAAGCAACCTACAGTAGGATATACTCTTGTGACAAAAGAACTAGAACCATTATTGAAATGGCCAGAATAATGATGAATGAATAAGGGTTGCCAACATATTTTTGGGCAGACGTGTACATACACCAGTTGTCACGACTCGAGTCTACACCCTGGATGTGGCCGGCACTCAAGAACCATTGTTGGTCCCCAAGCGAACTCTCATCCTGGCTGACTACAAGCGAAAGACTAACTTAAGCATGCAAAAACTTAAAAATGAATAAAATTCAATAAACTCAACTTTTCGAAACTTTAACTCAAATGAACAATTTAGAATAACAATAATATATTCAACTTGCCATAAAATAGGCAACTTAAGTCTTTAAAACATTTAATAAAATAAATGAATAATAGAGACTTCTCAACTATACTGACTATCTATGAAGCCTCTAATTAAAAAATATGGAAGTCGGGACAAGACCCACGACATCCTGACTAAACTGAAAAGTAAATGAAATCCTCCGTAAACAAGGAGGCTCACCATAGCTAACTCGAACTTTCGGATGTATCAACGAAGCTCCAATTGATGATCCTGAATACATGTGTCTGCATCATGAGAAGATGCGGGCCAAATGTCTCAATGTACAAGCATGTAAGAGGAGTTCTAAAGCATAAACATAAGCTTGAACTTTGATAAAAAGGAAACATACTGACCTCTTATCAACTCACTCAACTCAAAGAAACATAACTCAACCCAATGATTAGATATTCAACTCAGAGGTATACTCAAGGATACTCAAAACTACTCAAACTTACTCGACTCAAAAGTACTCAAGGATAAGATACTCAACTCGAAATACTTAAGGATAATGCAACAGTAAAAGATGTAATATATATATATATATATATATATATATATGAAAAGCTGTAAAACTATAGATAGCAACTCAATGTATTGAAAAATACAATAATACTCAATATGCATATAAAAGTACAATATAACTCTGTGGGAATTTCTCTAACCGACAACCATCACTTAAGAGTTATAGTGATGAGACAACACTTTACCTCATGCTGCCAACCATCTTATACCATGTCGGGGGTATAGAACCTAACTCACTCAGTGGATTCACTAGTCTATGCTAAAAGCATCTTAAGGAGTCATCTAAAAAGTATAATCCTTTACTACCCATGATGGCTACATGGTTTATGGAGACTTGAGTTATCTGAACTCGCATCCCCATATCGGTGCTCAATACAACTCTCAAAATATACTTAGTTCATATGTTTGGAGAAACAAAACTCTTTCTTTGGTTTGAGATAGTTACTAAAAACTTAACTTAAAAGTTCTCTTGGAATTCATAGTTTCCTCTTTACTGAAAATCTAGCTCAAAGGCTCTTTTGAAATCTCAGTTTCCTTTCTTGTTTAAATGTGAAAACATTTACTCTTTGGGAATACATAGTCCCGATATACTCTTCTGAAAAAATGAACTCAACTCTTTACTCTTTACTCTTTGCTTAACTCAAAACTTAAGTCTTAAAACAAAGTTAAAACGTTTGTAAAAGACTTCTTAAAATATGGTTCACGCCAAATTATGGATGTGAACGATTCAATACAAAGTTTTCAATAACCATAGATAGAACTCAATACTTGGAACTCAAGAACTTCAATAATACTACTCACTTCAAGAATGCTCAACTCAGAGGGTTCATGCGGAATTATGAGCATGAACTACTCAACTCAAGGAATACTTAGATACTTCTCATTTCAAGACTGCTTGACTGATAAGTTCATCCGGAATTATGGACATGAATAACCCAACTCAAGGACTTCATGGGTAACATGTAATAGTCCCATGATTACGAATGTAATCTCAAATGGGTTAGAAACTCAATACTTAAGACTTAAGACATGGAGATATTACTCGTCTCATAGATACTCAACTTATGGAGTTCATGCAGAATTTATGGGCATGAACGACTTGACTCATAGGTTTACATAACATTATGGAACTCATCATACAACTCTTCTCATTCTCTTACCTACTTTCTCAAAATTAAACTCAAATCGATTATGGATCTCAAAGGATTCACAATTGAAATCAAAACTTTTTGGAACTCTATTCTTAACTCTCTCTTGAATGTAAATTATGAATTCCAAGAGCTATGGTTCGTGATATGAAAGATCTCGTGATGACAAAGTAGACTCATGAATACATTCTCCTCATTCTCATACTCACTTGCTCGAGTCTTGAAACAAGTTACTAGAAGTTGTAGAAGACTCCAAAGAAAGACTCAAAGGGACTTTATCAAAATGTTCGAAAGAACTCTCAAGACTTAACTTTTAACTCTACCTTGAATTTGAATTATGGATTCAAGGGTTACACTTCGGAATGTAGGACCTCTCAATGATTTAGGAGGGTTAAGATAGTTGAACACAAGAATAGGCAAAGACCCAAATTAAAGAACATTGGCACGACGCGGAGATGGAATTAAATTATTGGTTGCTAAAATAAATTTTGGGACCGTAGACTTCGTATCCTCTCCGCGATGCGGAGAGAAAGGTTGCTTTTCAAGGGACTGAATGTTTAAAACACCTCTGCGACGCGGAGCTGGGCACATATTTTTGCCCGATCTTTTCTTCCTCTCTCAAACTCGAATCAACTAATACCTACTCTAATTCTAAGGTCAAAATTCACGAATTCTTTTAACCCAAAATAATTTCAGTGAAACCCACGCAAGGAACTATCAATTAACTCATCTTATTCGCAAACCCTCGCCTCTAGTACTCAATGAGAACTTCATTATCAAAGAATGAAGCACAAACCTCAAGAACTCAATAAGATTATCAATATTGGCTAAAACTCAAGAACTTAATAATTCAATCTCAAAAACGAATTCAAGGATAGAATTAAACATGATTGGCGTGAGGGCGAACAAACCCAACACTATGAAAGCTTACATACCTGAAAGAACCATCATCTTACAGCACTTGAAGGAAAATCTTGAAAGATGAACCCTAGCCTTAGCATTTCTTGAATCTCTTGAGCGTAGAATTTTTGGAGTGGATGAGAGGGTTTGATTTAAGAAAACTTATCTTCTACTCGTTTAGGGCAATTTAGATGACCTCCTAAGGGTTTTTGGGACTAAAATACCCTTAAAGAAATAATTAAAATAAGCTTGGAGTCAGAATAATTTTCACGGACGGTGAGAGTGTATTGGCTCCGTGTCAGAGCATTCATGAGCCATCGTGAGCTTTGCTGCCAGGTTTGTGCGTCGTTAGTAAATCAGTAATAATATTTTACTCAGAGCTCAAAATTTAGCAAACTCGGTGGCATTGGAAAGTGGACTCGAAGGGCTTTAATTTTCTATCTTGTAGCTCACCTAACTCACCTTGTAATATGAGTTATGGTCGTTTGAAGTTGACCCAAAACTTTAGAAAAACTTAGGAATGACTTGAATGAACTCTCTTTAGTTCTTCTTGGAACTCAAGGTGCTACATCTAGTGACCTTAATACTCAAGAAATTTTTAAATTCCTTGCAAAAATCTCACTCACTACGAAGAACAGTTCGAGTCTTAGCTCAAAAAATTTCTGGGGTGTTACAATATCTCCCCATTAGGATCATTCGTCCTCGAATGACGACTGGACTAGGTAGAGAATGGGGTTACTCTTACTAAGGTCTGAGTCTAATGGTATGCTCTTACTATATTCAAGCTTAACTCAAATCCTTAAGTTCGGATTATATACCTCTCTATAGGAAATCTCATCCCAAACTATTACTCTCTACCACTATATTGGGCTCATATCAAGAACCACCAAATATTTAACAATACCACATTCAAGCTTAGTACTCTAACAACTCCATGGACTCCTACTAATCAACTCCTTAAGAAATTATCAACACTTGACTTAATTTGTCCTCTTATCATCTCCCTCTTAAGTCTAAAGCTAACACTTGAAATCTATGGACCTATTCCACATTAATAACTCAATTATGCTATCTAGGCACACATGGTAAATCATAACTTAATTGGAACCTCATTTGTTAACATACCATCTCGGCATACCTCTAAATGCTCTTGTTACTCTTGTGACTTAGCCACACTTCACTGCCCGTATCTAAACGTTAGGGCCTCTCACTTGTGCCACTCATAGCTATTGTATATAATCACCTCAATTCCTCACCTACTCTATGTCAATTCTCTAGATCAAATCTCAAGACTAACCTCATCACCCTCATGTTGCCATTCTCTTGATCATGACACTCATCTCAAATTTGACCTTAATATTTATGAGTAAACCTAATTATCAATATGATTGCTCGATTACTATACTAACTTACAATTACTAGATGCAAAGTTAATAATCATTCTCCCACTAAAAATTCATGACAAATAGTCAATCCTCACCTTATAGTATTCATACTTACAATTTACTATCACATTTCCCTTCACAACTTGAGTACTATTCACTCATTCACTATACATCAATGCCTAATTGGTTCTATAACAGTTTGAATATTATGGGCTCTCCCTTAAAGATCATAAGCCTAGCTTAGATCTATCACTTCATAAATACCCTGCTCTCTTATTCAACACATGAATTTAGTCTCCTCTAATACAATGGCAATTCGACACCAACTCTATTCTGGTTAACAGATATATGTTATATCTCATCTTGACTAGAAAGTCTTACTCTACCCATAAGGGAAAACTCCTCATCAATAACTTACTGGGTGCATAACTATATTAACATAGTTTGTCTCATCACTATCTCCCTTTCTAAGATTACTAAACCTCTGCATACTTTCCTCTAACTCTGGGCTCTTTCACTACTATTGTTCATGATCTCGTAACTCAGGCTACCTCTTTGGGTGAAAATCTTACCCAAGCTCTAAACATACTTTCTCATATGGATCCCAGCTGAAACAAGACTTAGAGAAGAGAATACAACTCATTTTTAGGTCAAACGCATGATTCATATGAATATGAAGGCATTACTCTAAAACTCAACACTTAGCTCACTCATGAGCTTCTCTTAAGCCCCTCTGGAGTCTCATGACTTTCTCAAGATTTTGCTAAGAACGACTCATCGACTAAGGATTGACTTTTCTGTTCAACCACCTCTAGTATGATGGGTAGTCAAATGAATGAATATGAGAAATGCACGAGTAAGAATAAAATCTCTATGAGATAGCTCTATTGCACGATTAAGAATATGAAAGAAGGGAAACTTTTCTTAAATGTCTGTAGTCCCTTATTTATAGAAGTGGAGCCCTCACAACCATAAACAAGACCCTACCGACACAATTTCCTAGACACCCTAGGACACTTGAACTATGTGCTCAAATACCAAGTTTGTCATGACCCGAGTCTAAACCCTGGATGTGGCCGGCACTCAAGAACCATTGTTGGTCCCCAAGAGAACCCTCATCCTGATTGACTACAAGCGGAAGACTAACTTAAGCATGCAAAAGATTAAAACTAAATAAAATTCAATAAACTCAACTTTTTGAAACTTTAACTCAAATGAACAACTTAGAATAAAAATAATATATTCAACTTGCCATAAAATAAGCAACTTAAGTCTTTAAAATATTTAATAAAATAAATGAATAATACAAACTTCTCAACTATACTGACTATCTATAAAGCCTTTAACTGATAAAGATGGAAGTTTGGACAAGACCCACGACATCCAGACTAAACTGAAAAGTAAATGAAATCCTCCGTAAACAAGGAGGCTCACCATAGCTAACTCGAACTTTCGAATGTATCAACGAAGCTCCAATTGATGATCCTGAATACATGTGTCTGCATCATGAGAAGATGCGGACCAAATGTCTCAATGTACAAGCATGTAAGAGGAGTTCTAAAGCATAAACATAAGCTTGAACTTTGATAAAAAGGAAACATACTGACCTCTTATCAACTCACTCAACTCAAAGAAACATAGCTCAACTCAATGATTAGATATTCAACTCAAAGGTATACTCAAGCATACTCAAAACTACTAAAATTTACTTGACTCAGAAGTACTCAAGGATAAGATACTCAACTCGAAATTCTCAAGGATAATGCAATAGTAAAAGATGCAATATATATGAAAAGCTGTAAAACTGTAGATAACAACTCAATGTATTGAAAAATACAATAATACTCAGTAAGTATATAAAAATACAATATAACTCTGTAGGAGTTTCTTTAACCGACAACCATCACTTAAGAGTTATAATGATGATACAGCACTTTACCTCATGCTGCCAAGGACCATCCTATACCTTGCCGGGGGTATAAAACCTAACTCACTAAGTGGATCCACTAGTCTATGCTAAAAGCATCTCAAGGAGTCATCTAAAAAGTATTATCCTTTACTATCCATGATGGCTACATGGTTTATGGAGACTTGACTTATCTAAACTCGCATCACCATATCGATGCTCAATACTACTCTCAAAATATACTTAGATCATATGTTTGTAAAAACAAAACTCTTTCTTTGATTTGAGATAATTACTCAAAACTTAGCTTAAAATCTCTCTTGGAAATCATAGTTTCCTCTTTACTGAAAAACTAGCTCAAAGGCTCTTTTGAAATCTCAGTTTCCTTTCTTGTTTAAATGTGAAAACATTTACTCTTTGGGAATACATAGTCCCGATATACTCTTCTGAAAAAATGAACTCAACTCTTTACTCTTTACTCTTTGCTTAACTCAAAACTTAAGTCTTAAAACAAAGTTAAAACGTTTGTAAAAGACTTCTTAAAATATGGTTCACGCCAAATTATGGATGTGAACGATTCAATACAAAATTTTCAATAACCATAGATAGAACTCAATACTTGGAACTCAAGAACTTCAATAATACTACTCACTTCAAGAATGCTCAACTCAGAGGGTTCATGCGGAATTATGAGCATGAACTACTCAACTAAGGAATACTTAGATACTTCTCGTTTCAAGACTGCTCGACTGATAAGGTTCATCCGGAATTATGGACATGAATAACCCAACTCAAGGACTTCATGGGTAACATGTAATAGTCCCATGATTACGAATGTAATCTCAAATGGGTTAGAAACTCAATATTTAAGACTTAAGACATGGAGATATTACTCTTCTCATAGATACTCAACTTATGGAGTTCATGCGGAATTTATGGGCATGAACCACTTGACTCATAGGTCTACATAACATTATGGAACTCATCATACAACTCTTCTCATTCTCATACCTACTTTCTCAAAATTTAACTCAAATCGATTATGGATCTCAAAGGATTCACAATTGAAATCAAAACTTTCTAGAACTCTACTCTTAACTCTCTCTTGAATGTAAATTATGAATTCCAAGAGTTATGGTTCGTGATATGAAAGATCTTGTGATGACAAAGTAGACTCATGAATACATTCTCCTCATTCTCATACTCACTTGCTCGAGTCTTGAAACAAGTTACTAGAAGTTGTAGAATACTCCAAAGAAAGACTCAAAGGGACTTTCTCAAAATGTTCGAAAGAACTCTCAAGACCTAACTTTTAACTCTACCTTGAATTTGAATTATGGATTCAAGGGTTATGCTTCGGAATGTAGGACCTCTCAATGATTTAGGAGGGTTAAGATAGTTGAACACAAGAATAGGCAAAGACCCAAATTAAAGAACATTGGCACAACGCGGAGATGGAATTAAATTATTGGTCGCTAAAATAAATTTTGGGACCGTAGACTTCGTATCCTCTCTGCGATGCGGAGAGAGGGGGTACTTTTCAGGGGACTGAATGTTTAAAACACCTCTGCGACGCGGAGCTGGGCACATATTTTTGCCCGATCTTTTCTTCCTCTCTCAAACTCGAATCAACTAATACCTACTCTAATTCTAAGGTCAAAATTCACGAATTCTTTTAACCCAAAATAATTTCAGTGAAACCCACACAAGGAACTATCAATTAACTCATCTTATTCACAAACCCTCGCCTCTAGTACTCAATGAGAACTTCATTATCAAAGAACGAAGCACAAACCTCAAGAACTCAATAAGATTATCAATATTGGCTAAAACTCAAGAACTTAATAATTCAATCTCAAAAACGAATTCAAGGATAGAATTAAACATGATTGGCGTGAGGGCGAAAACCCAACGCTATGAAAGCTTACATACCTGAAAGAACCATCTTCTTGCAGCACTTGAAGGAAAATCTTGAAAGATGAACCCTAGCCTTAGCTTTTCTTGAATTCCTTGAGCGTAAAATTTTTGGAGTGGATGAGAGGGTTTGATTTAAGAAAACTAATTTTCTACTCATTTAGGGCAATTTAGATGACCTCCTAAGGGTTTTTGGGACTAAAATACACTTAAAGAAATAATAAAAATGAGATGGGAGTCGGAATAATATTTCACCAGGCAGTGAGGTCCGTATTGGCTCCGTATCGTGGAGCTCGCGGAGCTGCTGCCAGGTTTGTGCGTCGTTAGTGAATCAGTCATAACTTTTTACTCAAAGCTCAGAATTTAGCAAACTCAGTGGCATTGGAAAGAGGACTCGAAGGGCTTTAATTTTTTATCTTGTAGCTCACCTAACTTATCTTGTAGTAGGAGTTATGGTTGTTTGAAGTTGACCCAAAACATAAGAAAAACTTAGGAAAGACTTGAATGAACTCTCTTTAGTTCTTCTTGGAACTCAAGGTGCTACATCTAGTGACCTTAATACTCAAGAAATTTTAAGTTCCTTGCAAAAATCTCACTCACTACGAAGAGCGGTTCGAGTCTTAGCTCAATAATTTTCTGGGGTGTTACACCAGTATATATCTTTAATAGGTGTCCGACAGAGGCATTGAAGGACAAAACGCCAATTGAAACTTGGAGTGGAATGAAACCTTCTGTGAGTCATTAAATTTATTTTGGATGTATTTGTCATGCTCATATACCTGCTGAGAAAAGAACAAAATTGGATGAAAATAGTCAAAAATGTATATTTCTTGGTTATAGTGATGTGACAAAAGGCTATAGGCTTCTCGATATCAAAACTAACAAACTTGTTGTTTGTAGAAAAGTTATTTTTTATGAAAAGACAACATGAAATTGAAAAATTAAAAGGTGGAGAATACTTCTATCATGTCTTTAGATGTGTCAAATCTCCAAGAGGAACAAAAATGTTGAGTGACATTTATCAAAGATGCAACTTAGTCGATGTTGAGCAACAAAATTATGAAGAGGAAATAAGGCATGATGTTTGGAAGAAAGTCATGGCAGAAGAAATTCGGATGATTGAGAAAAATAATACTTGGGATCTTGTGGATGTATCCAAAGAAAAAGAAGTTGTAAGTCTAAAATTAATTTACAAAATCAAACTCAATAAAGAAGGAGATATTCAAAAGCACTAAACAAGGTTGGTTGCTAGAGGTTTCACGAAAAAATCAGGTATTGATTCTTATGGAACTTGCTCTCCCGTTGAACTTCTTGAGACAATTAGAACCATGATTGTTTTTGTTGCACGAAAGAAATGGATATTTTTTCAACTTGATGTTAAGTCTGTATTTCTAAATGAAAATTTTAATTGGTTATTTTGATAATGATTGAACTGGAAGTATAGATGACATGAAAAGTACTTTTGGTTATTCTTCATTATTTAGTTCAAGAATTTGTTTTTGGTTTTCAAAGAAGTAAAGTGTTGTTGCTCAATCCACTGACGAATCAGAATATGTCTCAATAGTTAAGGCTACTTCTCAAGCTATTTGGCTTAGAAGAATTTTTTAAGACATTGATGAAAAGCAAAAATAAAAAAAAGAGAAATTGTTTTGTATTGTGATAACAAATAAGTAATTGTGATTGCAAAGAATCCAGCCAACCATGAAAGATTGAATCATATTTTCATCAAGTATCATTTTATCCGAGAAGCTCAAGATAAAGGCGAAATTTAGTTGCATTATTGCTAGACATGAGAACAACTTGATGACATCTTCATCAAAGCACTTATCCAAGAGAAAAGTTTTGCTATCTTCGAGAACACATTGTAGTTGTCAAGCAAATGCATTAAGAGGGAGTGTTGGAATTAATGCATTAACAAGGATATTATCCTTGATGTTTAATCTTTCTATATTATCTCTTAGTTTTTCAAGAAGTTTTTTAGTAGTTATAATACATGCATATAGTAAATTGTAATACATGTATCTATAGTTATTTGTGCAAGATCTTTGATTTGATAGTTTGAATATTATAAATATAGATGTTGTTGATGAGTGTAATCATCTCAAGTGGCGTTAAGTAGCCTAATAAAACTTGAGCATTCTCTAAGAAAGTATTTTCCTTTTATATTTTCTACAAAGACAAGGAAAAATGATGAAAATTTTTTATAAACATGACAGAATAAGGCGGGTTAAATCGTAGCGGATCAAGACTTGTCCCACCAAACTGTTTTATTGCCATCCCTACTAAGCATACATAAGGCATCTATCCACAAAAAAAAAAAAAAAAAAAAGATAGGAAAAAAGATATTGATAGAAAAAATGATTTTTCAAGGTCAAGAAAAACAGCTCTTTCACGTGGAAGAGATCACTACAATAGAAACATAAAGCTAAAATTACATTAAAAAAAAAAAAAGGTAACTCTTGATACTAAAAACTTTAATTTATAGAGGTTTTAGCCAATCGACCAAAATACATAACACTAAAGCTTACGTTCTACATGTACAGTTCAATGTCTCTCACAATATAGTTGGTATGAATTCAATTTTTCATCTTTTCTGTCTTCATCATGATCCCCAATATAATAAGAAAAAGTTTAAAAAAGAAAAAGATAAAGTGACTTACAATTTGATGATCAACATTTTTAATGACGCAGAAAAACATAACATTAGCTTAAATTGAAAACGCTCAACCTTGAAAAAAATGAAATGGTACACAAACAATGAACACTTTAACTTGGCCACTAAAGAAGACAAAGAACGTAACGAGCCAGTGACTAGGCCAAGAGGGATTTCAAACTTTGAGACTCAACCACATTTGAATTTCCCTGCCACCATACTCGTGCAAAGTGATGGAATGCCTTTTCAGTGGGATGATAAGAGTCAAATATTACATGTTCCTTCACATTTTTGCACAATTCATAAGCCTCTGCCATACCACAACTACCAAATCCTCTATATGGACCAAACCCACAGCATGCCGCCTTTGCTTCTTTGAAACCTTTAACATAATAAAAGTATCATTGTTATCTCCATCCCCTTTGATTTAACTTAACATTAGGTTGTACTAGTGGAAATTATCAGATTATTTGGTAGATAATTAAGTACTCCCCCATCACAATTTATATGGGTTAGTTTGACTTGATACAAAATTTAAAAAAGAAAGAGAAACTTTTTGTAACTTATAGTCTGAAATAAGTCATAGATATTTGTGTAGCTCTAAATCATTTCTTTAAGGGCAAAATAGGAACTTTAAAGTTAAATTATTACTAAATATAAGAATGTGTCATTTCTTTTGGAGCTAACTAAAATAAAAAGTAAGTCATATAACTTTGAACATAGGGAGTACTATATATTCCATTGTCCATAGAAATAGATTACTAATATCCAAACATAATATAGTTTACCTGGTATAACAAGTTAAAATATTCTAATGTAATGTAATATTAGGTGTTAAAGTAACAGGAACGCACCATATGTTGAAGGATTCTCAAAGAGTTCACTAAGAGCATCAAAGACACTGAAGAATGAGTACTCGAAACCTCTTAATTCCTTCTTGAACTGTTTAAGTCTTCGCGAAAGAACTAAATTGTGCTTCTTTACTATAGAGTTGAGTTCATCCAAGCAATCACTATGAGGACCTTCCTTAAGCAAAGCAAGACCCCTAAATCTTGGTAAACAACCCAAAGGCAGCAAATCCTGCATCCCAAATTTTCTCCCACCTAACTTGTATATTTCCTGGTTAAAAAAAAAAAAATGCGACAAATTACTTATATAAACATGCTTAATGTACGAATTAAAAATGTGTATTTGGTTACCATCATGACCGTAACGAGGCTATCCATCATTATATTCATGTATTCGTGCTCTGTTGCATAAGCTAAACAAGACATGTCTGAAGGTATATCTGGAATGTCATAAAGACGTAGATAATCGTTGTTGCCTATGCTGAACAAGTAGACTGCGTTGGATAACAATGCCTTTGAACCTTTTTTCCCTAGTTGTGCCTTCAGCTTTTTTCTTATAATCTTAAAATTGCCTAATTGAGTATTTAGGGAGATCACCTGTAAGGTCAATTAAGATTGTAAGAGAAAACAATATTTGTATAATAAGGTCATATAATTTCTTTGAGAGGCAGTATTTGCTGATTTGGTAAAAAAAATGTATCTAATAACATAACATAAGAAATTTAACTAATACTAATCGTGTAAAAATATATTTATGTATATATAATAACTTAAATTTTTGTAATATGGAGCATTATTTATTGGGGGAAAAGTTAACAAAAAAATAGTGAGTCAATCGCTACTAAAAAAATCACTATTTTTTCATTGAAATGTTAGGTGATAATTTCTAAAGATATTTGATTGGATCAGTTGGAAAGAATAGTAATCAAAAAAATTATACAATTTCTTACTATTTCAATGATTTGTGGTGGGAAAAACATGTATTCATAATAGTGAATGTTCAATTAAGAAAAGTTATCTGCAATACTCTTTTCTAATATTGTTAAACGTTATGAAATTTTTGTTGTTTTTTTAAATATTTCCAGTTGCATCTATTTATATAGAAAATCACTTCACTTCTTAACCCAAATGATGTAACGTAAAATACAACCGAAAAATAATATTAGCTGAGTGAATGGAGAAATGAACTCCAAACATTTATAACATTTATATTATAGAAGCACAACTATTCAACTTTACCAACCTTTTCACTGTAGGTTTCATCTAGACAACCAGCACCAGCAGATGCAAAGTTCACTCCATGATTAATTGAATGATTGTGAAGAGCTTGGTAAAATGATGGAATCATTGGTAAATTTGCAAATTCCGCTAATAGTGATAAAAAATAATAATTACACCATCAGTACATAAAACTTTTAAGTTAAACTCAAAAAATATAGAATAAAAAATTATAGAGGTGTGAAGGTACCAATAAAATCAGGGACGAGGCGGCCGTCAGAAAATCTGCCAGTAGGATGCTTAAAATATGATTTTCCATATGGCTCAAAATTTGCTTTATAAGCTGAAGGATTGATTATGTAATTATTGTTTCCAGGATCAAACATGGAGTCTCCAAACACAAAAAGAGTTGTTGTCACTTTGTTTTGTCTATCAAAACAATTAATTGGGAAATTAAAACAAGCTAGGGATATCAAAATGCAGAGATGAAAGCCTAGATTTCCCATGGGAGGACAGGGCAAGACTAAAATTTGAAACTTACTCAATTGTTCTAATATACATTGAATGGGATTTTATAATGGGAAAAATGACAAATATACTCCTAAATTATGGTAAATGATATGCAAATATTTTCCGTCATATTTTTGGAACATTGGTGCTCTAGCCTCCTACCGTTTAAAAATCAGAACATATATGTCCTTCACTCTGATGAAAGACCAAATAGAGACACGTGGCGCAATTCTACGGAAGGACCCGATTTGACCAATTAATTAAACCCAAAATTTTAAAAACCACCCATATCCGCCGGATGAAGAAGCTCACTGGTGTGAAAAGCAAGGAGATCCTCATGTGGGTTATAATTTCTGATATTTGAAGAAAAACTTCTAGGGGAACTACTAGGCAACACATCAATTTCTATACACTTGGGTTGAACAATTGGAGGAGGAGATAAGATGGTGAGTAATGGGTTATACGGGTGGGTTAAGTGGGTAGATGGGCAGATATGTATGGTTTTTAAAATTTTGGGTTTAATTAATATTGGTCAAATCAGTTCCCTCCGTAGGATTGTGTCATGTATCCCTATTTGAGCTTCTATTAGAGTGAAGAGCATATTTCAAAAGTATAGCAGATGATATCTACATATCATTTACGATAATTCATAATATATTTATCTTTTTTTTTCTTTTATAATTAATGCGCACCTTATTCACATTTTTTTTACAGTAATATTTTTTTTTTTTATTTAAGGTGGTTTGTATTAGAGGGTATATCTTGGATTTTGAAAAGATACTACAATTTGGTTTGATTTCATTAATTTTTTAATATACTAATAATTTGACGACCAAGAATACACTGTTAATGGGATAAAAAAAACATTGTCCTTTAAAACTCGGACTCATTTATCTACTATTTAAATTTGACCTTCATTACATTTTTATTTTATTTTATTATAAATAAGTGGGAATTGATAGTCCTTCTAATAATTAATGTTTCACATCAATAAGTCAAACTAATAGTAATATCAAAGATAACTGACTGAAGAATCTAATTATTGGAGGCCCCATAAAAATAAAATGAAAAAATGCAAGTGAATATAGGACCATTTTTAACCCCTCTCTATTTTATTTTCATCCGCTATATTTGAAGAGTAAAATTGAGAATTGGGTCTCTAATCATACTCTAAAAAACTCTCTATTTTCTATTACTGCCTCTACTCAATAATAGTTGTCCAGCATTGACTTGACACATCTCTTAAGAAACAATAAATAATAAGGGAAATATTATTATATTATCCTTTAATTTTATTAAATTTTATGTTTTGAAAAATGTGTTAGATGATAAATAATACTCCCTCCGTTCACTTTTACTTGTCACACTTTGACTTGACACACCCATTAAGAAAATAATTATTGATATAGGTATTTTATTAAACTATCCCCTATTTAATGATATCTTAAAAATCATTTAAAAAATAAGTACTTAATGTTAAGGATAAAACATGGAAATTTTTTTTTTTTGTTTTTTCTTAATATGTCAAAAGTGACAAGTAAAAATGAAAATTTATTTTAGGAATAAGTGACAAGCAAAAGTGAATGGAGGGAGTATTTAATTGCTAGGGTAAAATAGACACAAAATGTAAATTATCTCAAGATTTTCTAAATTGGACAAGTATTGTTGGACAACTATTTTTAGTATAATGGACAACTATTGTTGGACGGGGAGTAATAGAGAGATGAATACTAGTTCTCCAACCTCTCTATTTCACTTTTTCATTATTTTAAAATAATTTCTATTATCTTGTAATAAAATATTATTTCTCATAAAAGCTATTAGTTAACTTTCTAATATTCATAATTCTTTTTAAATGTAATACGATATTTTTAAAAGATATATTATTTAATATATACTACTGTGATCTCGAATTAACAATATTTCAAATATTGTTTTTCAATTTTCATCACTTTAATTGATAATTTGATATTATTATTAATTTTCACCATAAAGAATGCACAAAAATTAAATGATAAGATGACAATTTTAATTTAAAAATACAATACATAACATAATAATTTAAATACAAAATAACAATACAATACATAACATAATAATTTTAAAAGCCCCAACAATAATATAGTAATTCGATAGGTCATTTTTAGATTTAGCAATATTCAGAAAGAATTAGTGTATGATCCAAAGGATTGTTGTGCTTGTTGATCCAGAAAGAATTAGTGTATGGAGGATGACATATTCCTTCAAGCAGCTATGAGTACTAGAGAAACATAATACTCCCTTCATTTCAAAAAGAGTAGTCTAGTTTGACTTAACACGAAGTTTAACAAAATAAAGAAGATTTTTGAATCTTCTAGTTCTAAATTAAAGTTATGTCAAATGTACAAAGTTGTCCTTTAATCTTGTGGTCTTAATCATGTCGTGAAAAGCTGAAATTAAAATGTTACCAAAAAAAGAAAGAGGTCATTCTTTTTTAAACAGGAAAGTGAGTCATTCTTTTTGAAATTGAGGGAGTAACACCTTTTTGCATTTTTCTAAAAGAAATAACTAAAAAAAGTTAAAGAAAGTAAAAAGAAATGGAATGCAAGAGGTATTAATGAAAACATGGACTAGACAGTATTTGTGAGGGACATGTAGCTTGCAGGTGGAGACCTGCAACGCGCATGTCCGACACATGCTAGAAATATATAATTAGCAACAACTCATCTCCCCTACATTCACACCGAAATTTCACAGATAGAGACTCGCGAAACGCAGTGAAGGCATAATCCCATGCCTTCACATTCATTGCACCTACAACACGCATATTCCTGACATTGATTAACTCGGCGATAAACATGCCTCATATTACTTAGGCCAAAAATTCAACCTATTTTAGAACCTAAATGATACTCAGACTTCACAAAAGATCAATGAAGCTTTATTAAGCAAACTTAACGACATACCTTAAGAATGATGTTACCCATCAATCATCGAGAAATTTCAAGTCATACATACAATTAAGAACAGATAATCAGAAGGTATAATCAACTCTCATTCACAACCAATAGTCTCACCACTCATTATTATTGTTGATCCTATATTCCTAAGATACTAGAACAAAAACTTTGAAGAACTTGATAAGAAATAAAAAAAAATTTAAAGAGTATTTTCAAAACAAAAAAAAAATAAAATGAGTAGAGAAAATAGAATCAGAAACATATTAGAAATATTATACAAAATATTTTTCTCAAAAAGAAAATCGAGCACATTGAATGCACAGTGTGTCCTTAAGGAAATTATTATCTTCAAGTACCCGAGGTTAATGGAATATATCTTCCCAAGATAGAATGATCTTACTCACCGGTGTATCGGTACTTATACCCACGGTGTCAGCGAACTACTCAACAGCAGTAAAGTACACTTAGAATACTAGATTTAGTAGTAGAAGAAGACACTTCTAAAAAATTGTCAAAAAAAGACGGCAAAAAGCGACGGACTACGTCGCTTTTTGGGTCAAAATAAACGAAAAAGCGACGCAGTCACTTCCTGACTGCGTCGCTTTTAGCTCGACGCTTTTCAAAAAGCGACGGACGGCGTCGCCAAAAAGCGACGGACTACGTCTCTTTTTGCCTTTTTTTTGAATTTTTTTCATAAAAGCGACGGACTCCGTCTCTTTATTTTAATTTTTATTTTTTTATTTCTAAAATGCGACGCTGTCCGTCACTTTTCTGAAAATTTTATTTTTGAAAATCCCAAAAAAGTGACGGATAAAACCACGCTATCCCTCGCTTTTCTGGGATTTTTCAAAAAATAAAATCCAGAAAAGCGACGGACAAAACCACACTGTCCGTCGCTTTTTTGGGATTTTAAAAAAAATAAAATCCTAAAAAGCGACGAACAAAACCACGTTGTCCGTCTCTTTTCTGGGATTTTTAAAAAAATAAAATCCAGAAAAGCGACGGAAAAAACCACGCTGTCCGTCGCTTTTTTTGCAATATTTTTGCCAGCCCAAACTGGCAGTTTCTACTGCACACCTACAAATACAATTCAATTCGATTCTACACTATTCAGTCCAATCAAACACACAATTATAAACAATCTAAACAAAACATAAAATAATATTCAAAAGTATCTAAATCATAAATTAAAGAATTATAAAGTCTTTCAAAATTCATTTCAAAAAGTTCATAAATGTCCAAAGATCTAAACTAGGGAGTGATATCTACATAATCATCCTCATCACTCTTGTCGTTGGTGTCATCGGGAGCCGAAGTAGTAGGTCGACGAGCGAGGTTCATCACTTGTTCTTTGATTTGCTGAACGGTCTCATTCATGCTTTCTTGTTTAGCTACTCTTCTCCGCTCCGACTCTGCTAGTGCTGCTGTAAGTTTAGCTATTTGATTCGACATAGTAGCAATTTGAACACCGTCAAGTGCCTCGGCTTGACGTGATGATCCAATACCTTCAAAGCCTGACTAGAGTCGTCTAACATCATTTTAATAAAATTTCTAACACCGTCAATAAACTCAAGTTTCAAACCAGCACCAGTTTCATAATGCATATTATACATCCACAAACGATGATCCATCTACAAAAATATAGATATTCAATTATATTATAAATAATTATTTATTTTAACTTATTTAAACAATATAACAACTTTAACTAGTTTAGTTTTGACTTAATACAACAACTAAATCCACCAACTAAACCACGTTATTTATTTTAACTTATTTAAACAACTTAACAACTTTTTAACTTGAACTAGTTTAGTTTTGACTTAATTCCAACAACTGAATCCATCAACAAAATCACATTATGTATTTTAACTTATTTAAACAACTTAACAACTTTAACTAGTTTAGTTTTGACTTAATAGAACAACTAAATCCACCAACAAACCACATTATTTATTTTAACTTATTTAAACAACTTAACAACTTTAACTAGTTCATCAATAGGATCAACTAGTGTTGATACTTATGTTTAACAAACACATTATTCCT
This sequence comes from Solanum pinnatisectum, assembly GCA_035578085.1. Lineage (NCBI taxonomy): Eukaryota > Viridiplantae > Streptophyta > Magnoliopsida > Solanales > Solanaceae > Solanum > Solanum pinnatisectum. Next base: position 14,011,358 of record CM069079.1, read on the forward strand.
AAATTAAAGCTAAGTGTCAACACTAGATGGACACAAATCAATCTTGCAAGAAAATTAATTTAGTCATCAATAGGATCAACTAGTGTTGGTACTTATGCTTAACAAACACATTATTCCTAAATTAAAGCTTAATATCAACACTAGATGGACACAAATCGATCTTGCAAGAAAATCAATTTTGTCATCAATAGGATTAACTAGTGTTGGTACTTATGCTTAACAACACATTATTCCTAAATTAAAGCTTAATATCAACACTAGATGGACACAAATCGATCTTGCAAGAAAATCAATTTTGTCATCAATAGGATCAAATAGTGTTGGTACTTATGTTTAACAAACACATTATTCCTAAATTAAAGCTAAGTGTCAACACTAGATGGACACAAATCGATCTTGCAAGAAAATCAATTTAGTCATCAGTAAGATCAGCTAGTGTTGGTACTTATGCTTAACAAACACATTATTCCTAAATTAAAGCTTACTATCAACACTAGATGGACACAAATCGATCTTGCAAGAAAATCAATTTTGTCATCAATAGGATAAACTAGTGTTGGTACTTATGCTTAACAAATATATTATTCATAAAATTAAAGCTAAGTATTAATACTAGATGGACACAAACACATTATTGAAAACAATTGTACTTGAACTTAAGAAATTTAGAAGCACCAACCTTATCTCCAACTTTGATGAAAGAAGCAATATAGTCTTGTATCAACTTTTTTAGATGTTGAGTTTCCTCAGTTGCCTAGCACGAAAAGTTCTTAAATTAGTTAAATATAAACTTCAAATCCAAGAATATTAGTTATATATATATATATATATATATATATATATATTCAAGTTTTAATAAGTTCAAGTTTCAATTCAAGTTCATATCTAATTTCTAAACTTAATTAGTTATATATTCAAGCTAATTAGTTCCAACTTCAAGTTCTAATTTCAAGTTCATATTCCTAATTAAGTTCAATTTATAGTAAATTCAAGTTATAATTAATTATGAGTTCTAATTAAGTTGTAATTCAAATCCCTAAAATTTCAAATTCAAACTAGCTAGCTAGTGTCCCAAATTCAAACTAGTCTTAAAATCACAAATTCAAACTAGTCCTAAAATTCCAAAATCTAACTAGTGCTAAAATCCTAAATTCAAACTAGCTAGCTATTCCTAATCCCAAATTCAAACTATTAGTCCTAAAATCTCAATAATAATTCAAACTAACTCAAATAATACCCAAATTCAAACAACTCCCCAAATATAATTCAAACTATTAGTCCTAAATTTCAAATTCAAACTAGTCTTAAAATCACAAATTAGAAGTACTCCTAGAATTCAAAAACCAAACTATAGTGCTAAAATCCCAAATTCAAACTATTAGTAGTCCTAAAATCTCAATAATAATTCAAACTAGTCCTAAATTCAAAATTCAAACTAGTCTTAAAATCACAAATTCAAACTAGTCCTAAATCTCAAAATCTAACTAGTGCTAAAATCCTAAATTCAAACTAGCTAGCTATTCCTAATCCCAAATTCAAACTATTAGTCCTAAAATCTCAATAATAATTCAAACTAACTCAAATAATACCCAAATTCAAACAACTCCCCAAATATAATTCAAACTATTAGTCCTAAATTTCAAATTCAAACTAGTCTTAAAATCACAAATTAGAACTACTCCTAGAATTCAAAAACCAAACTATAGTGCTAAAATCCCAAATTCAAACTATTAGTAGTCCTAAAATCTCAATAATAATTCAAACTAGTCCTAAATTCAAAATTCAAACTAGTCTTAAAATCACAAATTCAAACTAGTCCTAAAATCCCAAAATCTAACTAGTGCTAAAATCCTAAATTCAAACTAGCTAGCTATTCCTAATCCCAAATTCAAACTATTAGTCCTAAAATCTCAATAATAATTCAAACTAACTCAAATAATACCCAAATTCAAACAACTCCCCAAATATAATTCAAACTATTAGTCCTAAATTCCAAATTCAAACTAGTCTTAAAATCACAAATTGAAAGCACTCCTAGAATTCAAAAACCAATCTATAGTGCTAAAATCCCAAATTCAAACTGTTAGTAGTCCTAAAATCTCAATAATAATTCAAACTAGTCCTAAATTCAAAATTCAAACTAGTCTTAAAATCACAAATTCAAACTAGTCCTAAAATCCCAAAATCTAACTAGTGCTAAAATCCTAAATTCAAACTAGCTAGCTATTCCTAATCCCAAATTCAAACTATTAGTCCTAAAATCTCAATAATAATTCAAACTAACTCAAATAATATCCAAATTCAAACAACTCCTTAAATACCCTAATTCAATCTAATTTTACAATTCCAAAGTCAAACTAATTAACTCAAGAAATACCAAATTTCAAACAAATCCTAAGATACGCTAATTCAAACTAACCCTAACATTAAAATTTTCAATTCACAATCAACAAACACAAACTAACAATCAAATAATCCCTAATTCAAACTAACAATCAAAAACCCTAAATCATTCACTTACTAATTAACTAACAATCAATAAAAAAAAACTAATTCAATACACTAATTAACAAATTCAACACTCAAATTGAAAGACATTAAAAATAATATTATGAAACCCTAACCTTGAATTAAAGGAGAAGGGCAGTGGGTCGGGATGGAGGCGGCGCCGGTTGAGATGGAGGCGCCGGCGTGACCTTCTGCTGTTGGCCGGTGTGAGCTGCTCCTACTGTTGGCCGGTGCGAGCTGTCGCTGCTGCTGCAATGGTGGCGTGGCATGGCGCCGGTCGGGAATGGATGGGGATGGGGCGCTGATGAGATGAGAGGAGTGAGACTTGTCACTTTAGATCTAGGGTTTTAATTTTAATAAATTTAATTTATTTAGGTTGATTTAATTAATTAAAATTACACACACACACACACACACACACACACATATATATATATATATATACATATATATATATATATATAAAACTACATATCAACAGAAGTTTAATTTAATAAATTTAGCTAATTTTCTAATTTAATTTAATAAAGTTAGTTAATTTTATAATTTAATTTAATAAATTTTATTTATTAAATTAAACTTCTGTTGATGTGTAGTTAATATATATATATATATATATATATATATATAATTTAACTATACATCAACAGAAGTTTAATTTAATAAATTCAATTTGTCGATCAAGTTAATTTTATAAATTTAAATTATATACCTTCCAATTATAAAAAATTAATTTTATTGATCAACAAAAGTTTATTAATATCAAATTTATTATATAAATTTCCTTGAATTGATCATACGTATTTCTTTAATTTATAATGTATTTCATATCTGAACCACTAGTATATCAGACTTGATTTGTTAAACTATTCAAGGAGTATATAATTAATCAACGTATTTCATACTCCGACGAAGTATCCTTTACATGTCATCATAATTAGGAGGTGATCACTACACTTGACATCCATTCAAGATCGAATGTATATAATAATACTATCTCGCATTTCATACTCGAATGGATTATATGTTAGCTCTTCACCTTTACATCATGAGATGACATATTAAGTTCATGATTAGACGACAGACTGATAAATTTTGTACATTATTCTAGAAATATAAGTATATATAATTTTCTCCTAATTCATATCAACGTAGTTTCATACTCTAAATATGGATTATAGATATTTTTTTATTTATTCCACGAATTCTAACTTTTTGTTTATAAAAGTATACAAAATTGTTACACTTTTTGAACAATTAATTGTAGGTGTAAATGAAATTTTAGTATTATGCACAATAGCAAAATTATGATTAATAGGAATATTCTAAACAAACCGACCTCCGGATGTCGTTTTTATTAAAAGAAATTAGATTTAATAAAAAATACCGACCTCATGAGGTCAGTATCACATTAAATTTTAACATAAATAAAAAGCAATCATGTTAATTAAATAATATTGACATCGGAAGGTCGGTATTTTATATTAAATTATTTTTTAACTTATATAAAACCGTCATTTGGAGGACGATTTATTTAAAGTTAATTGAAAATATTAATTTATTACATACTATTTAATTTTACCGACATCTGGAAGTCGGTATTATAATTTTTTTGTTTTTTATTTTACACAAAACCATTCTCAGGAAGACGATTTAAATAAAAATAAATCAAAATATTTCTCAAAGCGACGGACAGAGTCTCTATGTCCATCACTTTTTTTTTAAAAAAGTTTGACCAACATTTTGACCAACAAGCAACGGACAAAGAGACATTGTCCATCGCTTTTTAAAAATATTTGACAAGATATTTTGACCAAGAAGCGACAGACATAAAGATGTTGTCGTCGCTAATTTAAAAAATAATTAAACAATTAAAATTAATAAAAAGCGACGGACGGTGTGACTTTTTTTAAATTAATTAATAATTACTTTTAATAAAAAGCGACAGACTGCGTCTCTATCGATATAAAATAATTAATTATTTATTATATATATTGTTGGTGCAAAATTCCGCGAAAAAAAGCGACGGACTACGCGATGCAGTCCGTCGCTTTTTTTAAAATATTAAAAAATAAAATAAAATAAAATAAAATTTAAAAAAATTAAAAAGCGACGGACTCTACGATGCCGTCCGTCGCTTTTAAAAAAAATTAAATTTTTTTTTAATTAAAAAGCGACGGACGGCATCGCTTAGTCCGTCGCTTTTGGGAGCGACGCTGTCCGTCGCTTTTACTTCTGTCGTTTTTTAGCAGTTTTTTAGTAGTGAGAAGTCCAGAAAATTGGTTGTTTTTAAAATGAGAGGAAATCCATCTATTTAGAGATAACAAAGGGTACTGTGAATAAGTGTTTATTGTGACTTATCGGAAATGTCACAACCTTTCATAAAAGTCACAATTTTTCATAAAAGTCACAACTCTTCATAAAAGTCGGAACTTTTCATTAAGGTCTCAACTCTTTATAAAGTTGCAACTCTTTAGTATCCATTCACACCTTTTAAAACTAAATAATCCCCTGCATGAATGGAGAATAACTCTAAGACAAAGAAACGGACAACTGTGTATACTTTACAAGAAAAAATGTCACGATCCAAATTTACAAGTCATGATGACACCTATGTTCCCAACCGATAGGTAAGTCAACCCAATAATTTTACCAATTTATAACTAAATAGTGGGGTGAAAAGGTAAACAACGAGTAAAATATCTCTAAAACTAAGTCCTTTATGAATACGAAATGCGAAAAGCTAGAATATCACCCAAGAATTAGTGTCATAAGTACAAGAGCTTCTAAAATACGGTGCAAGTCTGAAACTAAAATGACAAGCCTAAACATAAGAGATATCCTGTCTGAAAACAAAAGCAACAGAATAAACCATAAAATAGAGGGGGTGTGGGCTACGGAACAGCCAAGCAGCTCACCACAACTCCAAGATACTCCAAGCTCGAACTCATAAAGCTCCACGAGAGGTGCTCGTATCAGGAATTGAATCTGCACCACAAAAGAGTTCAACAAGTGTAGTATAAGTACGAAACCACGTGTACCCAATATATCTCATAGATCGACAACGGAGAAGTAGTGATAGGAGTTCATATAAGAAAATCAGTTCTTTACTTATACAAGTCTATATTATACTTACCAGTCAAGTTTCACCAAATAGAGGTAATCAAATATCAAGTACTTTCCAACCACCAATAAAACATATAATCATCAAGAATGAAGGATGTCATGAGATGCAATGCCAATATGACACCATGAAATGATATGCCTCAGATACCAAGTATTCTCTCAACCGTATATACATGATACTCCTCGGAGATACATCGAGAGTTCATGACCCATGGGGGACTCGTGAGGTCCATATACCGATACAGACGATCTCCACATGTCCAAATTATAATCTTAATATCTCACCATCCCTAGCATGAACGATCTCAACTTATACTCAATCTCATGTCAATGCATGTGCACAATATGATATCAATGAAAAGGACTGATGATGCATCTCAATCAAATATCAATATGATATGTAATCACCTCAGCTATCACAACTATACGGGTTTAATAAAGAACACAATCACACATAATAAATCAAGTCAATAATATATCAGATATTGTCCATATATATGCTTTGGCATTCTCGGATTACAATACACATTCTATAGTAATAAACTTTCCCTTTATAACACCGGTACTCGTACCAATGCCCGTCACACCATTGGTACGAGACCCCCATCTTTTGCCCTTACCCATGGCCTATTCCATTTTTAATCTTTAATTAGAAAAAACGTCTTTTAATGAAGTCTAAAAGTCTTAACATACCTTAAATGCCGAACATGTGCCACGAATCCTCAAGATTTAAAATCTTTCCTTTTCGTAGAGCTTCAGAATGTTCCCAATCTATCAATTATGCAATGTTCGTAAGTAAACGAATTTGTAGACACCTATATGCTATATTTCTATCCTAGACTCAAAAACTCACCAAAATCTATAATTAAGTTCATGAATCTAAGTGTTAACTATATATGTCAAGTCTCATATTCCTAAATTTTAAACCTAGGTTAAGTCTCAATTTTCCAGAATGTCATAAATCCAATAGTATTTATACAATTCAATACACCTAATATTTAATTACCTATTTCAATATATTAATAACTAAATTGGTAATATAAGAAACAATAATAAAATATTTAACTGGAGCCACTGTTTACGAAACCAGTGGCGGCGACATCAGAATCAAAAGGGTCAATACTTCCCCTTTTCATCACTTTTTATCCATCCTAATTAATCATTCCTAATAATTAACCAAAAAATTATTTACACCATACACCAGGGACTACATTGAACAACAACTACACCCAATTAACTTATCCCTTCTGTTCAACCCAATTCCAGCAATACATACTATTGCTAATATCATCCAATCATATACAATTTACACTATAAAGCTAAATTGCATTATCTATTCACTATCATGCTTACCCAAAAATTTGCAATCATTATTCAATTAGTTCCCACTTAAAATTGTCACCAAATTGAAAATTTCCTCCAACTTTCTTTTTGAACTTACGTACAGCACACATTAATTGAACACCCAGTACCTTAAATCCCATTACGAAGAACTCAAAGTTGGAAGACTTACCTGAATGCAGTCTTCTCATCCGCAGGTAGGCTATCGCATCTTATTTTTTTTCTAAAAAAATTATGCACACAAATTTCACTAATTATTTTAATAAGTATGAGCTAAATAGTATAGGGTCTTACATAAATTATGGACCTAGCCCATTGACCATCTACTAAAATTTATTATTTAAAATTTTACCAACTAACTAAATAATTGTAGTTATTGAATAGTTCAAGTTTTTCATTTAATTTTTTTACGGGAAGAGCCAAAATAGTCCTAACTCTAAAAATGACCTAGCGGGTCGTTACAAAAAACTAATTGCATCTGGATAAGTAGGTTTCCCGTTGAATTTTTCATAGTTAACATATGTCAGATGTAACACCCCGAAAATTTCTTAGTCAAGACTCGAATGATTCTTCATTTACTTGTAGGGTCATATCGGGTGATTCTTAAATTGCCCATATGTGTAAAGGTAAATTTTTTTAGTGTGGGAATGATTTTGGATATCAATTAAGGTCATTAAAAACTCATAGCACAAAGTTGAGTTGAAAGTTTCCTTACCAATTAAGTTTTGACGTAAGATTTTACTTGGGTCAACTTTAAACGGTCATATCTCTTAGAATATAAAGAGTTGCGTGGCGCATAACCTATCAAATTAAAGGTATTTGAATCTACTTTCCAACCCCACCAATTTCGAAATAATCCGAGTTTTGAATAAAAAGTTATGACCATTTTAATAACCTGATACAGTGTAGTGACGAATTAGCCGGCGAGAAAACATTAAAAAAGGTTGTTTTTGTCTTTTTAACTCTAAGAAACCCCTAAACAAATTTCTTGACTAATTTAAGACTCAAAACAATCAGATTTTCATCTCTTAATTCATCATTCTCTTCTCTCTCAAACCCTAAAGCAAACCCCTAAGGAAAATCAAAGTGGAAGACTCCATTCAAGGTTCTTTTAATCTTTTTCAAGATTCTTCTTCAAGGTAAGTTTTTCTCCAAGAATTTCATTATTTCCAACTCAAATTCCTTCATACAATTATGAATGAATAATGAAAATCATAATTCTTGGCCATAGAGATTTCAAGAAACGAATTCAAGAAATAGCAAGAAAAGTTTTAATGAAAACATGGACTAGACAATATTTGCCAGGGACATGCAGCTTGCAGGCGGAGACCTATAATGTGCGTGTCCAGCACATGCTAGAAACATATAATTAGCAACAACTCATCTCCCCTACATTCTCACCTAAATTTTACAGATGAAGACTCACGAAACTTAGTGAGGACATAATCCCATGCCTTCACATTCATGGCACCTACAAAACACATATTCCTAGCATTGAGTAACTGGGCGATAAACACGGCTCATATTACTTAGGCCGAAAATTAAACCTATTATAGAACCTAAAGGATACTCAGACTTCCCAAAAGATCAATGAAACTTTATTAAGCAAATTCAATGGCATACATTAAGAATGATGTTACCCATCAATCATCGAGAAATGTCAATTCATACATACAATTAAGAACAAATAATCAGAAGGTATAACAACCCTTATTCATAAACAATAGTCTCACCACACATTATTGTTGTTGATCCTATATTCCTAAGTTACTTAGAACAAAAACTTTGAAGAACTTGATAAGAAACAACAAAGTTGAAAGAGAAATTTCAAATCTAGAAAGTTAAAATGAGTAGAAAAAATAGAATTAGAAACATATTAGAAATAATCTACAAAATATTTTTCTCAAAAAGAAAATCGATCCCACTAAATGCACAGTGTGTACTTAAGAAAATTATTCCCTCAAGTACCCGAGATTAATGGAATATATTCTTCCAGGATAGAACTATTTTACTCACCGGTATATCGGTACCTATACCCACGGTGTCAGTGAACTATACAACGGTACTAAAGTATACTTAGAATACTAGATTTAGTAGTAGAGTAAAAAGTCCAGAAATTGGTTGTTTTTAAAATGAGAGGACATCCCTCTATTTATAGGCAACAAAGGGTAACGTGAATATGTGCTTATTGTGCCTAATCGGAAAGTTCACAACTTTTCATTAAAGTCACAACTTTTCATAAATGTCACAACTCTTCATAAAAGTCGCAACTTTTCATTAAAGTCACAACTCTTCATAAAACTCACAACTCTTTATTTTCCATTCACGCCTTTTAAAACCCAACAATCCCCCGCATGAATGGGGAATGGCTCTAAGACAAAGAAACGGACAACTGTGTATACTTTACAAGCAAGAACTAATTGCATCTGGATAAGCAGGTTTCCCGTTGAACTTTTCATAGTGAACATATGTCATATATACTAGGTCAATCGGTAAATTTGATATCTTTGAACTGTCGAGCTTTGGTGTATACCTAGACAACCACATGTCACACAATCAATCATTTACTCATTTCAGCCATGAACACCTCCTGGTTTCATGAGTGTATAGAGAAATGAGCTTTTTCCAATCATACTCTTCGAAGCGACTTACACTTCACACTCACATAGGTGATTCCTAACTTTGTCATCGCGTATATACACTATTTGATCGAATCTGCCAAAGTTAAAAATTATTAAAAAACTTTATGTTTTATTAGCTCATTAAAAAGCCTTAATATTTTATGTTTTTTTTTCTGAACATTTTCTTCATCACGAGAATGGAATGAGTTATTTGACAATGTCGAACTATTAGTCACAACTTTGTTTTCTCCTTGAACCTAACTCTTGGGATCTCCAGTTTGCTGGGTAGAGTTACCGCCATGATGACTTGTCCTAAGCCTTAAGTCCATTCCGTTACATGATCTTTCAACTGCCTCTCTAGTTAGGCCTTTTGTTAGTGGATCCGACACATTATCTCTAGACTTTACACAGTCAATTGTAATAATTTCACTAGAGAGTAGTTTTTTAATGTTATTATGTCTACGTCTTATATGACGAGAGTTTCCGTCATACATCATGCTCTATGCCTTACCTATTGCATCTTGACTATCAAAGTGTATGCATATTGATGCCAAAGATTTAGTCCAAAAAAGAATATCTATCAAGAAAATTCGGAGTCTTTCAACTTATTCACCAGCCTTATCAAGAGCAATAAGCTCATAGATCATTGTAGAGCTAGCGATGTATATTTGTTGGAATATTTCAAAGAGACTACTCCTCCACCAAGAGTAGATACATATTCACTCATGGATTTTACTTCATTTGATATGGTGATCCAATTTGCATCATTATATCCTTTCAATACTATTGGATATTTGTTATAATGCAAGTCATAGTTTTAAGTATGTTTTAAATACACCAAAAAAATTTTCATTGCCATCCAATGAGTTTGATTAGGATTACTCATGAACTGGCTTAGTTAAGTAAAAGCATATGCTATATCTGATTGCGTACACTTCATGATATACATTATACTTTCTAATACTCTAGCATAATTCAATTGTGAGTCACTTTCTTCTTCATTCATTTAAAGTGCAAAACTCACATTTATTGGAGTCTTGACGGTATTGAAATTTAAATATTTGAACTAGTCAAGTACCTTTGCAATGTAATGAGACTGTGACAATGCTAAACATTGTGGAGTTCTAAAGATTCTTATACCTAAGATCGCATCATCAACTCCAAGAAGTTGCTTTCTAGCATATGTTTAGTAACATTTACGCCATTAGTGTCTCTACGGATGATCAACATTTATATCATCAATATAAAATAAACAATGACCTTGTGATTTGGAGTGTCTTTAATGTAAACACATTTATCACTTACATTATTCTTAAATCCATTTGCAAAGATGGTTTGGTCAAATTTTCACATTACATTGTTTGAGTGCTTGTGTCGATCCATAAAAGTGACTTAACAAGTTCGCACACTTTCTTTTCTTTACCAGAAACCACAAAACTCGGGTTGTTCCATGTAAATTTTTCTTCCTCCAATTCTCCATTTAATAAGTTGTTTCCATATTTATTTGATGGATTTGAAGGTCATTTACTGCAAAGAGGAAGATCAATCAGCTTCCAAGTATGATTGCTCAAGTTAAATCAATCTTACTATTGATCACTTCTTTTCAAAATGATGAATTCGCAGAAGACATAACTTCTTTAAATACATGAGACTTATTTTCAAGAAGAAATGTTACAAAATTAGATTTGAAGGAAGTAGATGTCCTTTGACATTTACTACGTCTCTAAATCTATTTATTAAGTACATTCTCCTTTGGTTCTTTTCAAGTTTTTTTAGACCCTTCACTAGACAACTCAAGTCTAGTTTTATAGTCCACAGTCTTAGGTTCTATTTTGATCCTTTTGGGGATATGAACTTGAACTTTCGCTAGACACCCCCACACTTTGAAGTATTTTAAGTTGAATTTCCTTCCTTTCCATTTCTTATATGAAATAGACTGTGCTTTGAACAAACAAAATTCTTTGTTGCTTCCTTTCTCAACAGACAAAACTTTTAGTTATTTCCTGTTTCTGTAAGGATAGCTTCCCTATACAAGTTTTGTAATAAACCTAAACTTATAAGTAAAACACTCAATATTTCCTCAAAGTTTGATTTTTCGTTTCTGCAATTTCATTAGATTGAGGTGAGTTTGGGCAGTAATTTGATGGATAATTTTATTTTCCAAACATATTTCTGCAAAAGAAGATTCATACTCTCCATCCATATCACTTCTTATTCTTTTTTTTTTCAACTTCCAATCTATATTGCCAAAATGTTTATATTGCTTTATCCTTACCATTCAGTATATAGACATAACAGTATCTAGTTTAATTGTTAGTAAAAGTTATGAAATACTTTTTTCCACCACAAAATGGTGTGAACTTCATATCACAAATGTCAATGTGAATCAACTCTAAGTGATTAAAGTTCCTTTCAACAAACTTATAAGAATGCTTAACATGATTAGTTTTCATAAGATTTTGTAATTGACATGTCTCAAGCGTTCATGTCAAGAATAGTTTGAATTAAGCAAGTAAGAAAAAATAGAAATATTGAGTTTGAAAAGACCCTCCATGAGTGTAACACCTCGCAACTCTACTCTTTGAATCTGAACCGTTTGTTGTAAGTATATAAAATTCAAACGGGTGGTGTCCTACTTTTTCATGTATTTTTAGGTTCTTTAACAAATATATAATGCATATCGGAAGTGATTTTGGGTCGTAAGAGACCTCTAACACCAAGCCAAATTCAAAGCATTTCTATCGGCTAAGTTTTCTCATGAGTCCATATAAGGGTAAACTTTAAACAACCATATCTCTTAGAATATTAAGAGTTAGGTGACTTATAAACAATCAAATTAAAGATAAATTAGTTCTCTTTCCAACGCCTCCAAGTTTGCATTAGTCCAAGTTTGAAGTAAAAAATTATGACTGATTTACTAGAGATGCTCTAACATGGAAGAACTTTCGTGATGGCTCTGCGATACGGAGGGAATACGGACCTCACTGTCTGCTAGAGTAAAATTTTGACTTCTAGCTCTTAATATTTACTTTCTATAGGGTATTCTTGTCCCAAAACCATTAGAGAGTCATCTAAATAACCCTAAACGTGTAGAAAATTAGTTTCTCATAATTAAATCCTCATGTTCACTCCTAAAATTCTACACTCAAGAACTTAAGAATCATCAAGGCTAGGGTTCATCTTTCAAAATTCTCCATCAAACTTCCCTACTAAGGTATGTAAGGCTTCAATGAGAGTATTCATTCTCTCTCATGCCCAAAGTATTTTGATTCTCAATAATTTGACAAGATTGTTAGAAGCAAAGCATGGACTTTTTATGAAATTATAATTTTCTTCAGAAACTCTAATTTTCATTGTTTCACTTTGGTTTTGAAACCTTATGGTACTGATTTAGCATGATTTTTGTGGTCATTCAAACTCTTATGGATTTTAAGCATGAAAACAATTATTATATGAATTACAACCTAAATACATGTTATTTTAAGATATGACTTTTGAGCTTAAGATGATAAGTAATTTTCATACCTATGAGAAGTCACATAACTATGTGCCAACGTAGGATATGTTTCACCGCTTTATCGGTTGACCTTCTGGCCCTAAGAGGCTCATATTAGTGGATCCACATTGATATGATATGGTTTTATATTCTGGAAAGGTATAGGACAGCTCTCCCAACTGGGTTAGCTATTGGACATCATGAGCTCACATTGTGTATGTCGGTTATAAGAAACTCTCAAATTATGCAAATTTCATAATATGATTTTTTGTCTATGGTTCATTTTAAATATGCTATTTTATGTATATGATTATGAAAGAATATTGAAAAGGACTCAACTATATGTATATGTACCTTTGAAAAGAGATTTTTATGACACTTAATCATGGACTCCAATTGTTTACTCTTCAACCCTTTTACTATACATATGATCTTGGAAATCATTTTCACTGTATTTTTCATGATTCTTTAAATGATTATTATATTGTCCTCCCTTACTTACTCAGTACATTTTACTTACTGACGCATACATTTCTCTGCGCTGAATTCTTTTATGATGTAGATTTGGATATTCACACTCAGATTTGTGGCTAGTGAAGTTGCAACACTCTTAGTTAGCTTTTGATGAGCCCTCATCATTTGGAGACTCTGTTGTTTTAAACTTTCAACTTTTTTTCTTATGTTGTCTTTGTTTTGAGGTAGTTGGTGGCCATATCCTGGAAAACTTATACTTTCATTCTAAAGTAGTAGAAACTTTATTCAAACATTGATAATGTAGTCTCATGGAGTGTATTGAATTCTTTATTAAGCACATGTTTCAGTTTCCATAATAGTTCATATGATATGCCTTAAATCAAAGGTTAGCCTGGGATCATTCATTGTCCTAGGTACCGTGTCTTGACTGGGGTATATACTCAGGTCGTGACAGTGAGGTAACTTTTTCTCACAAATATTTCTCTCTTTACTTTTTATAACTTTGTCAGATACAGAAATTGCTTAGAGTCAGTGTTAGGGATTTGCCCTGATTTTCTTACCTTATTTGAAGTTTATTTTTTTTCTCCTAAAAGAAAAAAACAAAACATTACCATAAATGTTTTAACTTTTCCTGAAAGGAAAATATTAATTTTCTTTCATATTTGATTTATTCTTTCCTTAGAGAAAAAGGTTAGGAGATCTATAAATTGAAGATCTCTCTTCTCATTTCAAAAACACATAAGAACATCCACAATGTAGTCAATAAAAAGTTTTGTTTATGGGAAGATTTTTTCCTACACATATTTTTTTTTATTTTTAGTATTAGTTTTCAATATATAGGTCACTTGACCAAACCATATTAATAATATATCTTTAATATGTTTTTATTTGTTATCTAATTTATCATGTCTATGATTTACAATTGTAAGCTTCTGCATGACGCCCTAATCACCTTCATAACCCAACAAGTGGTATCAGAGCACATGGTTCAATGATCCAATGGTTCAACAAGATTGAAGAAAGGTTCAAGTGGTTTCAAATCAATTTGCAACAAATTTGATGATAATGAAGATTTTTGTACAGCTACATGTGGAGAAGAGATTAAACCCATATTTTCAACATTCCTGTTGCTGCAATTTTTAAAAATAAAAATGAAATATTTTTAAACCATTTTTAAACCATATATTTTAAACCTTGTTTTTAACCATGGCAAGCAGCAGTGATGAAGACTATGTGAAGAACGAAGATATCATGCATGTGAAGAAGACGGATCAAGTTTTGTCAAGAAAATCCAGCCAAAAGGGGAGATTTGTTAGGGTTTTGCCCTGATTTTCTTACCTTATATGAAGTTTATTTTTTTTTTTCTAAATGAAAAAGACAAAACATTACCATAGATGTTTTAACTTTTCTTGAAAGGAAAATATTAATTTTCTTTCATATTTGGTTTATTCTTTCCTTAGAAAAAAAGTTAGGAGATCTATAAATTGAAGATCTCTCTTCTCATATCAAAAACACATAAGAACATCCACAATGTAGTTAATAAAGAATTTTGTTTATGGGGAGATTTTTTCCTACACATATTTATGTTTTTTTTAGTATTAGTTTTCAATATGCAGGTCACTTGACCAAACCATATTAGTAATATATCTTTAATATGTTTTTATTTGTTATCTAATTTATCATGTCTATGATTTGCAATTGTAAGCTTCCGCATGACGCTCTAATCACCTTCATAACCCAATAGTCAGTACCTTGCCAGATATCCTTTGTAGAAGAACTTTTTAATAATCTTTAATTTGGTTATTGCATAGTTACCCATGAACATAGTTTCATTGGGTCCAAAGAGAGCATATAACCCAAATTCTTCTTTAACAACAAAAACATGACATATCACTTTTCACCAATTTTCATATCTATACAAATAATTATATTTTAATAGACATATCTTTTCATGAAAAATTACAACATTTTAAGTGACGCTCTTTCATAAAAGAATACAACTATTCCGAACAAGTATATATATATATATATATATATATATAATTTGGTAGTTTCATACTAGTCATACCATGTACTAGTAAAAGAGAAACTCAATGACCACAATATCAAATATACTCCAAGAATTTTGTGGCTCTAACATAATACAAGAATGTCATTAAATTTCATATCTTGTGCTCCAATTTTAAACTAGACACTAAGTCTACTTTCAACTATTTGAAAATAATTTTTCACATATTTGTTTTCCATGCTTTAAAATTTATGCTATCAAAATGTCATTGACAACATAAAACCTCATTTGAAAATAATATTTTACAAAAGAATTGTAGTGCTTCAACTTCCCTTGATCATCTTTATAAAATGTCAAATACCATTCCATAGAGAAAAATATTGCAATAACAAAATCATTGACTTTATGTCACTAGTCTTTTTTTTTTCTTCTTTTTGTCACAATTAGACAGAGTACTTAGTATTTAGAATATTAAAAATAAAGACTATAACTTTGTATAACTTTTCTACTTAGCGATTAAATTTTTATATTCTTCAAAACATAAACTAAATGAACTTTGAATGTTGATGAAATTTTTATGACTTCAAATCAGTTTAGACAGCAGAAAGCCAAGAGGTTTTAATATCCAAAGCCAAAAGTACAACACAATTTCTCTTGTTAAAAAGCCTTAATATTTTTGACGAAGTTTTATGTATTCTTCAAATCAAATGCACAATCTAAATATTCCGGTGATGTTTTCATATTTTTCAAATCGAAGGAGTAGAAAATCAAGAGATTTTAGTCTCCAAAAATCAGAATTAGAAAATCACAACGATATGCTTTTCTTTTCAAATAGCTTTTCAACTAAAACATTTTGTATCACTTAAATGTTTCAATAGTTTGACATAATATCTTATTAAACTAAAATATGTATATCCCATTCTGCAAACTAAAGAATTTTAAAAGCAACAATATTTGTCAAGAAAATTCATTAAAGAATTTATGGTTTGGAGATCTTTTTCCAAAGACACCCATGATAAATATCAAAATAATTAACTTTTAGAAACAATTTTCCTCCTTAGACAAATAATAAGAAGGTTACCTGGTGTAATCTTCCACTTGAATACCACCAATTCTTCTTGTACATTATCACTTCGGCCTTGCTAAATAGGGCATCAAATTTTGGACAAGTAGTGCAACTATCTGCTACTCTGTTTCCGTCAATTAGTAGAATACAAAAATACCAACAATATAATAATTTTCTTAAGATTGTTGTTGATCATGTATTCCTAAGATATTTAGAACAAAAACTTTAAAGAACTTGGTAAGAAAGAACAAAATTTAAAGAATATTTTAAAAACTAGAAAATTAAAACCAATAGAGAAAATAGAATCAGAAACATATTAGAAATAATATACAAAAACATTTTCTCAAAAAGAAAATCGAACCCACTGAATGCATAGTTTATCCTTAAGGAAATTATTCCCTCAAGTACCCGAGGTTAATGGAATATATCCTCTCAGAATAGAATGAACTTACTCACTGGTGAATCGGTACCTATACCCACGGTGTCAGCGAACCACTCAATGGCAGTTTAGTAGACTTAAAATACTATATTTAGTAGTAGAAGAAGAAGTCCAGAAAATTAGTTATTTTTATAAGGGAAAAGGGTCAAAAATGCCCTTAAGGTATTGGATTTGGCTCAAAAATGTCCTTCTTCCATCTCTTGGAACAGAAATGCCGTTCCATCCACCTATTTGGATAAAAAATGCCCTTAGAGTTAAATTTAAGCCTATTAGTCTTACCTTTAACAGAAGCTGATGTGGCAAATATATATTTTTTAATTAAATATGTGGAATTTATTGGTCCACATATAATTAGACTCACTTTCATTCACAATCATTCATACCCATTAACCCAATTCCAAACCCATTTCTCCCACTTTCTTCATCTTTCTTTTATAAAATTACTTAGAGGATTAATAAAATAATATCAAAATAGTCAGTAAAAGAACATGATGTTCCAAGCATTTCTCAGAAATTTTCGAAGTCTTTCATGAGCTAATTGGAGATTGAACTCCTCCTCTACTGTTAGAGGCTCCAATTTTCTTGAAATGTAATAAACATGGCTCGATTCGATGAAAAGTAGAATCGTGTCTTGCTTTCATGGGAGAATGAATGAGGGATATTTTTGTTCCCATCTTAGTAAATCATTCATTCTTTTGATACGTTTTGGTGTACAAATTAAATTGCACTTATCTTCACTACCACAAAATTAGTAGGTAAATTAAATTTTTTTCTAGAGAATGATGATATATAGAAATTTTTATAACCTTTTTTCAAAGATCCAAGAATACCGAAAGAATTTGATAGTATTTTATTAATCCTCCAAATAATTTTATAGAAGGAAGATGAAGATGAAGATGAAGATGAAGATGAAAATGAAGATGAAAATGAAGATGAAGATGAAGATGAAGATGAAGATGAAGGTAGAAAGAGTTGGGTCTTTTAGAAATGGGTTTGGATTGATGGGTATGATTGGGAATGAAAGTGGGTCTAATTATATGTGGACCAATAAAATAATTCCACATATTTAATTAAAAAATATATAATTGTCATATCAGCTTCTGTTAAAGGTAAGGGTAATTTTAGGCTTAAATTTAACTCTAAGGGCATTTTTTATCCAAATAGGTGGATGGAAGGGCATTTTTGATCCAATAGATGAGAAAAGGACATTTTTGATCCAATAGATAAGAAAAGGACATTTTTGAGCCATTTCCAATACCTTAAGGGCATTTTTGACCCTTTTTCCTTTTTAAAATGAGAGGAAATCCCTCTATTTATAGACAACAAAGGGTAGTGTGAACATGTGCTTATTGTGCCTTATCATAAATGTCACAACTTTTCATAAAAATCACAACTTTTCATAAAAGTCACAACTCTTTATAAAAGTCGCAATTTTTCATTAAAGTTACAACTCTTCGTAAGTCGCAACTCTTCATTTTCCATTCAGATATTTTAAAATCCAAAAATATAAGATATGAAAACAAAAACACGAGTCACAAATAGCACACAAAATGTGAGCCTCACCCCACCACAAATAAACACCATTTGTCCTCAAATGCAAATAACAAAATATCCAGAATGTCAATTAAAGAAAGACAGAGAGGGAGGTAAAGAAAAATCCTGTCTACACAGTTGCTCCATCTGTCTAGGAATCAGTGCTGATGTGTCAGCCTGGAATTTGATAATGGCTCCAGGAGCTTCTTTAGAAGTTTCAGCGGCAACTGACTTACTAAGATTGTCCAAGTCATGAGCCGCCAAAAAGGAGTGGATGGATGGGAAGAATCCACGTCTCTACGAGGGAATAGTGGGGTCTCGAGGATTTTTTTCCTTTGTTGGCACTAGGATTCTTGCCCTCATTATCTGTTTTGGGAGAATTTGTTGTCTTTGTATTTTTCCTGAATTTTTTCTCTCTTGTTTGTTGGGGTGGCATATCTCTTCCAGCTACTTTCGGCCTAGCCATTTCTGCAAAGCTTTGAGAAAAATTTAAAAAGTATTCACACAAAAGCAAGGCAGTTCAATTGCAGAATCACTGCACCAAACTAGTTGGTGAAACGCACAACTACTTAGGCGGTTCGCCGAGTGCAGTGCATAGAGAATACAAGGGTGTAGACAAAGGGCAAACCAGAAGTCTTTCGGCGAGACGCCGATTACGTTCGGCGACATCATGTTTCTCGTCGAAAGTTATAAAATTTAACATCATATTTAGCATTAAATTAAAGGTGAGATTGGGATGTTAGGCGAACCGTCCAGTGTTTCGGCGAGCTCGACCCAACTCGCCAATGACCCAACGTGCCTGCTTTTGACCCAATTGCCCGAATTCAACCTCGCAGCCCCTGAAAACAAAATTAAGGTGTATACAACTCAAATTAGGCTTAGACCCAGTGACAATCATGCACAACCCATGATTTTTCATCCAATTTAAATCGCAACCCTCAGGAATTAACTATTTAACTTAGTACGGGCAAAATTTGCAAACCTAACAGGCAAACAAATATTATAATCCTACTAGAGAGGCCCAACACACATCATCAAAGTAATGCCATTTCATTTGAGTACAATTTTGAATACAAGAAGCTTAGGGCTTGGAAACTAACCTTTGGTGCTGAGTAAGATGCAATTGAGATACTAGGCGGCAATGCAATCCAACTTCGAGCACAACTCAATAATTAACATACAATATAGACACAGAGATATAAAAGTAGAGGTGTAGGTGTGAGTTTGAAGAATGAACAGTGAGGGAGCTTTAAGGAGTTTCAGCAATTTAAACCTTTGATTTTAAAGACCGTCCATTTTTCTCTCATTCGGCGACATTAGTCATGATCGCTGAATCATTAGGAGACGCGCCGAATCGTCACTTACCTCTCCAAGTTTTACAGAACTCCTTGTCAATGTTGGGAATCCAAATGGTGGAAAGGATTGGGATTGCTAGAGAGGTTGGCAATTCGCTAACAATTTCTTGAGCTTATCGAGTTTTACAGGTTCTAAATTAAGGTTGCCTTGAGCTCAACGACGGACTGGATCAGGGTCGCTGACATCTTCGAGAAATCGCCGAATGAGGCTTTTTGTTCGCTAAAATCCTTCTTACCTAACACTTGCCACACTATAGCCAGCACAACCAATAGACCATTATTTTTAAAACAAGCTTAAAACAATAAAAAAGGTTTTGGGTTGCCTCCCAAACAACACCTTAGTTAACGTCGTGGGATGACTCAAGTCCACCTTCAAACCTCATTTTTGGGCACTGGGTAAACCCCCTTTTTGTCTCGGATTTAAGTGAGACGATATTTGACCCATTTGGGTCTCTAGCTGCTTGATTGATAGGAGGTAACGATTTGGCTAAGGGTCAACATATCCTCTTTTATCTCTTTCAAGATCTTTTCTGAACCTTTAAATTTATTAAGGATATGAGAAAGCATATCCTCAGACCTTCCACCCTCCAAATCCTTTGGGTTTTGGCGCTTGTGGGGAGGCACATACTTGTCCATCTCCCCATCCTTCCAATTAGGATTTCGATCTCTCCATTCACGATCCTTTCATCCTTCATCTCTAGCCCAACCTTGGTTACCACCCTGCCTTGGGTAGTTTGAACAATAAACACCGCCTTGGTTGGCTAGGAAGTTCACTTCCTCATTATACAAGGCTTTGACTTTTGCCTCATCAGGATTTGCACACCCAACCCCACAATATTGAAACCACGGGCACTAGCCCCCATGACATTTTTAGTTAAAATGTCAAGATGTGTCATGATCTTTGCCATGTTTTGGTCTCTCTCATTATCTTTTTCCATCTGCTCCTTGGATAGCTTGGATGTGAGAGGGGAGACTTGGTCTTCACGAGTGTACCATGCCTTATTGATGGTCGTCATGCCATCTAAGAGTTGGGTTGCTACTGCATATGGTTGCTGCATCAGGCCTCCAGGTGAAAGTTGTTTAGCGACACCTTTATTTATCGAATCCAGGCTTCGATAAAAGTACTCTAGCAAGACATTGTCGGGCAGACCATGAGTCAAGCATTGTAGCACCAACTTTTCAAATCGCAGCCAAGTCTCATGTATTGGCTCGCCCTCCAAACGCTTAAAGCTTTGGATACTATCTCGAAGAATCATCATCTTCGAAGGAGGGAAAAATCGCACATTAAATATGGTTACCAATTCCTCCCAAGAAGTGATGGATTCGCGAGGCAACTCTGCCAGCCACTTGCACGCCTTTCCCATCAACGAGAAAGGGAATAGCCTTAACCGAACTGACTCCTGATAGATGTTTTTGAAAGAGAATAGTCTGCACACATCCACGAAGTTTCGGAGATGATCGTGAGGATTCTCATGAGCTAATCCACTAAAAAGTCCTTTTAGTTGCAAGAGTTGCTACATGGTGCTCGTCATGTAGAACACTGGATTTCCCTCGGCTGGAGGTAAACGGATGGCCCCAATACCTCCCATGAGATGGGGGTCATTAATGTTGGGCTCTTGGACATCGTTGAGATTTCCGATGTCGTCTTGGTGGCCCACTTGGCTGCTGTTGCTTCCATTAACACTCATGCTTTCTATTTTCAACACAAACAATAGAAACAAAACTAAAAATTAAGTAGAACTACAACTAAGAAGAAATTTTTTTTTTACTAAACTAAGAATTCTCAAGTAACACCACTCCCCGGTAGCGGTGCCATTTTGATGTTTGCATAATCAAGACACAACTTCCAATGCAAGTGTTTACGATCGTACAATAGTAAAGTAACCCAACAAAGGGTAGGGGTCGAGCCCCAAGGGAGTGGACTTGAGAATTAATAGAAAAATAAAATTTAATTCTAATTAGTCATTGCTAAAAATATTTTCGAATATAAACATGTTAAATCTAAGGGGTGACGCAAGCGTCAATTATCAATGGGGGGTTTGTAAACAAGTAAAGAGCAAAAACAACAAAAATAAAGAGACTTACGAATATGGAGATAGGGTTCTTGGAATGTGATATGAATACAGGAAAAACTAAACTATTGGGTACATGCTTTTGATAATAAATCCGTTGAATATTTGTAACTAGGCTTGACTATAGTGGGGGCAAATTCTCTCTTGAGCAACTTACCCAGAATCAAATGGTTCCTCTCAAACACCCACTTGCCGCATGAAGAACAACCTCCGTCTTAGCCCACTCACTCTCTCGAGCTGAGTGTGTGGTAGAAGGACTAGGGTTCAATCTTTCGAGCTGAACCTCATGTCGACCCAATCCCATTGGCCAGCAATTTAGTAGTCTTAGTTTTACGACCTCTCTCTCGAGTAAGTCGAAAACACAAAGGTGTAATTGTGTTTGCAACAATAATTTCATTAAATTCCACCACAACTACTAAACGAAATCACATCTAAACAACTAATAAATCATCAACAAGCAAGACTCAATAAAAAATCTAACCCATATTCAAAAAATCACACCGCAAGAGTTGGGGTTTTAGCTAGACATGTAAAAGAGATAGAAATTTATCCAAATATGAGTTTGCATTCAAATGGGTATGAAGATTTAAGTCTCAAAACAAGCCAAGAGTGAAGAATCCACAAGACCCAAGTCCAAATTCTTGGAGTTGAAACCCTTTGAATCTTCAAGTTCTTCAAAATCCTCTTCAAACTTAGAGCTCAAAATTCTATGTTAAAAATTCTATATTAAAAATCAGATGTTAAGCTACAAATCTCAACGAGTATTTATAGTTTTCAAAAATCTATACTGCAACGGATCATTCGGCGCCATTAGTCGAGATCGTCGATCAACTTGGCGATTCGCCCTTTGGTAGGTTACATCGCCATCTTTCTCTATCCTTCAACATCGTCATGTTTTGGATCATTGGGCGACACAGTACTGCTTCACAGAACTGCTCGGCGATACGCTGATTGCTCCATTTCACTGCCGATTTGATCTTTTACTTTAGGGCTTTGCACACCAGAACAAAATGTGAGGTAAGACCTTTTGGCGACTTGCCGAATGGGTTTGGTGATTCTCAGATCTTCATTTATTTGTTCTTTCAACTGCCTTTGTTCCTTTTTGCTAAGTAGTGTCCATGCTTTCCCTTAAACTCCAAATACCTGAAACTTAAGGGTTTTCATCAAATATTGAGACAAAATATGCATTTGAGGACAGTAATTCTATCAAAATATAGCCCTAAATGAGTCCAATTTGTGGACTCATCAACACCCCCAACTTAAACTTTTGCTTGTCCTCAAGCAAACTCAAGCTCATCCATTCAAAAAGGAGATCTCGAATAGTGCTACACAAGACTCAATCTTGAATGCACACAACAAGACTCAAGTTACTTATGCAAAGATAAAATGTGCACTCAAAGATTCAAGTTGTCACCCACCAATATCAAAGAATCTAATGCTCACAATACTTGCTTCAAATGCAAGTTCAAGCTCAACCAAAGTGTTCAAATGCCCTCACACACAGAATGATTCCATATTCACACACAAAGGTTTAATCATTTAAAGTTTCGGAATCAAATGCAACTCTCACTCTCACAAGGAAGAACATAACGCATGCTTTCACCCATAGGTTTGCCTGTATTTTCCGATCAACATTTTTTACTGCTCACTCAAGATCAAAAAGTTCTTTTCAAGGCTTGTAAAGGCCCTGAGTGCAAATGTATGGTCATTTAGGCTCAGTGACTTTCATCCATATGAAATGTGGTGCTCACAACACTTCCTTTCCTTTTCCTTCATCATTCTCTTTGGTGCTCATAAGTCATCCTATTATTCACTTTGCATGGATTGTTTGGAAACCCCATTTCTTTTGTACTTTATTCCACGATTTTTAATTTTTTTTTTTTATATGGAAGGGTTCCATTTTTCTCAAAACCATGGGTAAGAGAGACTTTCTTGCACTTCTTGATTTGCCTTCTCTTTTCACCACACTCCCAACTTAGGCTTTTGGCCTAAGTTGGCTATTCAACTAACAACAACTTCATGAGGATTAGGGGTAATGGATAAAGAAAGGTGTAGTTTTCATCAAGTTTCTTCAAAAGAAAGGTAAAACTCAAGGGGTGTTCAAGAGAGGTTCACACACCCACAAGGTTGGTCACAAAAGAGGTATCTGTCAAATTGGCTCACACTCTTTAGGGTTTCCTAATATCATATCAAAAGATAGCCTTACTTAGTCGATCGGACTAACGGGGCAAATTCTAGGATCTATCATACATGGTTCAAAGTAAGCTCATCACACTAGGCATTGACACTACAGTCAAACAAGACTCCACATTTTTGCTAATGTGCAATGATCATCACAAGAGACTCAATTCGATACTAGGCTAGTCATAACAAGATGCAAAAAGTTCACATATTGTCTATGCAACTTCATTTGGCCTCATCTTAGATGCGCATTCATGTTCGTTCGATTGAGAGCACTATTCAATTCATCGATATTGATCGGAACCTAGACTTAAATTTTGTAAAAGAACAGGAACATTCAACACGCGAGAGGTGACAAAAATTTTTGGACAGGTCAAAATCGTTTTGCAATTTAAAATAAAAGGAGCCACAAGCTCAAACACCACAACAGTAGTGTATAAACACAATTTAAGCACAAAGCCCAAATATAAACAAAAACATGAGTCACAAATAGCACATAAAAGGTGAGCCTCACCCCACCACAAATAAAAACCATT
This sequence comes from Solanum pinnatisectum, assembly GCA_035578085.1. Taxonomy (NCBI): domain Eukaryota; kingdom Viridiplantae; phylum Streptophyta; class Magnoliopsida; order Solanales; family Solanaceae; genus Solanum; species Solanum pinnatisectum. Next base: position 14,036,114 of record CM069079.1, read on the forward strand.
TATCCTCAAAATGCAAATAACAAAATATCCAGGATGTCAATTAAAGAAAGATAGAGAGGGAGGCAGAGAAAAATCCTGTCTACATAGTCGCTCCATCTTTTTGGGCATCAGTGCTTGATGTGTCAACCTGGAATTTGATAATGGCACTCGGAGCTTCTTCAGAAGATTCAGTGGCAGTTGACTTACTAAGATTGTCCAAGTCATTATCCTCCAAAAAGGAGTGGATGGATGTGAAGAATCCACGTCTCCACGAGGGAATAGTAGGGTCTCAGGGATTTGTTCCCTTGCTGGCACTAGGCTTCTTGCCCTCATTATCCGTTTTAGGAGGATTTGTTGCCTTTGTATTTTTCCTGAAATTTTTTGCTCTTGTTTGTTGGGGTGGCATATCTCTTCCAGCTACTTTCGGCCTAGCAATTTCTGCAAAGCTTCGAGAAAAAGTTAGAAAGTATTTAGCCAAAAGCAAGGCAATTCAATTGCAGAATCACTTCACCGAACCAGTTGGTGAAGTGCACAACTACTTAGGCGGTTAGCTGAGTGCAGTGCATAGAGAATACAAGGGTGCAAATAATGGGGATTTTAGGCGAACTGTCGAGTGGTTTAGCGAGCTCGACCCAGCTCGCCAAATGACCCAACGTGCCTGCTTTCAACCCAACTTCTCGAATTCAACCCCGCAACCCCTGAAAACAAAATTAAGGCATGCACAACTCAAATTAGGCTTAGTCCTAGTGACAATCATGCACAACCCATGATTTTTCATCCGATTTAAAGCACAACCTTCAAGAATTAACTATTTTTTAGTACGGGAAAAATTCGCGAACCTAATGGGCAAATAAATATTCTAATCTTACCATAGAGGCTCAACACACATCATCAAAGTAATGGCATTTCATTTGAGTACAAATTTCAATACAAGAAGCTTAGGGCTTGGAAACTAACCTTTGGTGCAGAGTAAGATGCAATTGAGATACTAGGCGGCAATGCAATCCAACTTCGAGCACAACTCAATAATTAACATACAACATAGACACAAACATATAAAAGTAGAGGTGTAGGTGTGAGTTTGAAGAATGAACAGTGAGGGAGCTAAGGAGTTTAAGCAATTTAAGCCTTTGATTTTAAAGACCATCCAGTTTTCTCTCATTCGGTGACATTAGTCATGATCACCGAATAATTAGGCGATGTGCCGAATCATCACTTACCTCACTGAGTTTTATAGAACTCCCAGTCAATTTTGGGAATCCAAATGGTGGTAAGGATTAGGATTGTCGGACAGGTTGACGATTCACCAACAATTTATTGGGCTAGCTAAGTTTTATAGGTTCTAGCTTAAGGTTGCCTTGAGCTCAACAACGGACTGGATTGGGGTCGTCGACATCTTTGGCGAATCGCTGAATAAGGCTTTTTGTTCGCTAAACTCCTTCTTTCCTAACACTTGCCATGCTTTGCCTGCACAACCAACACACCATTATTTTTAAAACAAACTTAAAATAATAAAAAGGGTTTTGGGTTGCCTCCCAAACAACGGCTTAGTTAACGTTGTGGCACGACGTAAGTCCACCTTCAAACCTCATTTTTGGGGTTGACCATAGTGTCACTAGGTATACCTCATTTTTATCTCAGATTTAAGTAAGACGACATCTGACCCATTTGGGTCTCTAGCTGCTTCATTGATACTGAATGGGAGGTAGCGGTTTGGATAAGGGTCAACACATCCTCTTTCATCTCTTTTAAGATCTTGTCTGACCCTTCAACTTTACTGAGGATACGAGAAAGCATATCCCAGACCTACCGCCCTCCGAATCCTTTGGCTTTTGGCATTCGTGGGGAGGCATATACCTGTTCTTCTCCCCATCTTTCCAATTAGGATTTCGGTCTCTCCATTCACGATCCTTCCATCCTTCATCTCTAGCCCAACCTTGGTTACCACCTTGCCTTGGGTAGTTTGAATGATAACCACCGACTTGGTTGGCAAGGAAGTTCACTTCCTCATTATACAAGTCTTCAAGTTTCACCTCCTCAGGATTTGCACACCCGACCCCCACAACGTTGACACCACAGGAACCAGCCCCCATGACATTTTTAGATAAAATGTCAAGATATGTAATGATCTTGGCCATGTTTTGGTGTCTCTCATTATCTTTTTCCATCTACTCCTTGGATAGCTTGAATATGAGAGGGGAGACTTGGTCTTCACGAGTGTACCATGCCTTATTGATGGTCATCATTCCATCTAAGAGTTAGGGTGCTACTGCATATAGTTGTTGCATCAGGCCTCCAGGTGAAAGTTGATCAACAACACCTTTGTTTACCGAATCCAGGATTCGGTAAAAGTACTGTAGCAAGACATTGTTGGGCAGACCATGAGTCGGGCATTGTAGCACAAAATTTTTAAATCGTAGCTAAGTCTCATGGATTGGCTCACCCTTTAATTGCTTAAAGCTTTGGATACTATCTTGAAGAATCATCATCTTCGAAGGAGGGAAAAATCGCACATTAAATGCGGTTACCAATTCCTTCCAAGAAGTGATGGATTCGCGAGGCAACTCCGCCAGCCACTTGAACGCCTCTCCCATCAGGAAGAAAGGGAATAGCCTTAATCGAACTCACTCATGAGAGATGTTTTTGAAAGAGAATGGTCCACACACATCCACGAAGTTTTAGAGATGTTTGTGAGGATCCCCATGAGCTAATCCACTGAAAAGTCCTTTTAGGTGCAAGAGTTGCAACATGGTGCTCGTTATGTGGAACACTACATTTTCCTTGGCTAGAGGCAAATGGATGTGCCCAATACCTCCCATGAGATGGGGGTCATTAATGTTGGGCTCTTGGACATCGTTGAGATTTCTGATGTCATCTTGGTGGCCCACCTTCCTGCCGTTGTTGCCATTAACACTCATGCTTTCTGTTTTCAACATAAACAATAGAAAAAAAACTAAAAATTAAGTAAGTATCACTACAACTAAGAAGAACAAATTTTTTTACTAAACTAAGAATTCTCAAGTAACACCACTCCTTGGCAGCGGCACCATTTTGATGTTTGCGTAATCAAGACGCAACTTCCAATGCATGTGTCTACGATCGTACAATAGTAAATTAACCCAACCAAGGGTAGGGGTCGAGTCCCAAGGGAGTGTACTTAGAATTAATAGAAAAATAAAATTTAGTTCTAATTAGTCATAGTTAAAAACATATTCGAATATAAACATGTTAAATATAAGGGGTGACACAGCGTCAATTATCAATGGGGGGTTTGTAAACAAGTAAAGAGCAAAAACAACAAAATTAAAGAGAGATACGAATATGGAGATAAGATTCTCGGGATGTGATATGAATACGGGAGAAACTAAACTATTGGGTACATTGTTTTGATAATAAATCCGTTGAATATTTGTGACTAGGCTTGACTATAGTGGGGGTAAATTCTCTCTCGAGCAACTTACCCCGAATCAAATGGTTCCTCTCGGATACCCACTTGTCGCATGAAGAACAACCTTCGCTTTAGCCTACTCAATCTCTCTAGCTGAGTGTGTGGGAGAAGTACTAGGGCTCACTCTCTCGAGCTAAACCTCATGTCGACCCAATCCCACCGGCCATCAATTTAGTAGTCTTAGTTTTACGACCTCTTTCTCGAGCAAGTCAAAAACACAATGGCGAAATAGTATTTGCAACTATAATTTCATTAAGTTCCACTACAACTACTAAACGAAATCACATCTAAACAGTAAATAAGTCATCAACAAGCAAGACCCAACATATAATCTAACCCATATTAACAAAATCACACCCCAAGAATTGGGGTTTTAGCTAGACATGTAAAAGAGATAGAAATTTATACCAGTATGAGTTTGCATTCAAATGGGTATGAAGATTTAAGTCTCAAAACAAGCCAAGAGTGAAGAATTCACAAGACCCAAGTCCAAATTCTTGGAGTTGAGACCCTTTGAATCTTCAAGTTCTTCAAAACCCTCTCCAAACTTAGAGCTCAAAATTCTATGTTAAAAATTCTATATTAAAAATCTTATGTTAAGCTACAACTCTCAACGAGTATTTATAGTTTTCAAAAATTTGTACTGTAGTGGATCATTTGGCTCCTTTAGTCGAGATCGCTGATCAACTTGGCGATCCACCCTTTGGTAGGTTTCTTCACCGTCTTGCTCTATTCTTCAGCATCGTCGTGTTTTGGATCATTGGACGACATAGTATTGCTTCGTGGAACTGCTTGGTGACACGCCGACTGCTCTATTTCACCGTCGAGTTGATCTTTTCCTTCAGGGTTCAGCACACTAGAACAAAAGTCTAGGTAAGACCTTTTGGAGACTCACCGAATGGGTTCCGCGATTCTCAGTTCTTCGTTCCTTCGTTCTTTCAGCTTCCTTTGTTCCTCTTTGCTAAGTAGTGTCCATGCTTTTCCTCAAACACCAAATACCTAAAACTTAAGGGTTTTCATCAAATATTGAGACAAAATATGTATTTGAGGACACAAATTCTATCAAAATATAGCCCTAAATGAGTCCAATATGTGGACTCATCAATAACTAACCTTGATATTGAAGCACACCATATCACTCTTGGGAGAAATCCTCAACAGACTTTTTAAGTACCACTTCCTTCAACTCAACCAAAATCGGATCAAGACCTTGCTTAGTTTTCACTTTCGACACAGATGTCGATTCTGAACCATAATACCATCTTCATTGGAATCAACCAACCGAACACCCAATTGGGCCTATGTATGAACATCACAAACCAACTTCTTCTTATGACCTTCAACATGAGCAACACTACCCATTGATAGTTACCTAAGAGCATTTGCCACCATATTCACCTTACCGGGGTGATATAGAACACTCATATCGTTATCCTTTAGCAACTCAAGCCACCTCATTTGGAGAAAATTTAGATCCTTTTAGTTGAACACATATTGCATACCTTTGTGGTTGGTAAATACATCAACATGAACACCATATAAGGAATGCCTCCATTTCTTTAAGGCAAACACAAGCGACGTGAGTTTTAAATCGTGGGTAGGATAGGTCTTTTCATGAACTGTGCATTGTCGTGAAACATAAACAATAACCTTCATGTTTTTCATAATAAAACACCCTAGTCAAATCCTTGAAGTATCATAATAAACAACAAACCCATCAGACCCTTCCGGTAGATCCAATACCGAAATGGAGGTAAGTCTATCTTTCAATTCTTAAAAACTCTTCTCACACTCTTTCGACCATAAAAAATAACTATATTTAGGTTTATGCCATAAATGGAGAGGCAATCAAAGAAAACCCTTCAAAAAACCTTCTATAATAATTGGCGAAACCCAATATATTTTGAATATCCGAAGGGGATAGAGTTCTAAGCGAACTCTTAACTGCATCTATCTTCTTAGGATCTACGTCAATACCCTTACCGAAAACAATGTAACCAAGAAAAGCCACGAATCATAACCAAAACTTACAGTTACTAAACTTTGTAAATAGTTGTTTGTCCTTGAAGATTTACAATACAATCCTCAAATGTTTGGTGTGCTCATCCTCAATCCTTGAGTAAATCAAGATACCATCGATAAACATAATCACAAATATGTCTAGATATTTTCAAAACACTCTATTCATCAAATCCATAAATGAGGTCGGAGCATTAGTCAAACCAAAAAACATAACCAAAAACTCATAATGACCATATCGAATTCGAAAAGTCATCTTCGGAATGTCACCTTCCTTGATCTTCAATTGGTGATAGTCCGACCGAAGGTTGATCTTAGAGAGTAACATTCTCCTTGGAGTTGATCAAACAAACTATCTATCCTTAGAAGACGATACTTATTCTTAATGGTAACCTTGTTCAATTACCGGTTGTCAATACACATGTGAAGTTAACTATGTTTCTTATGAACAAACAAAACTGGAACACCCTATGATACTCGGTCGAATGAAACCCCTATCCAACAAATCCTTCAATTTCTGTTTCAGTTCCTTAAGTTTTGTCGGTGCCATACGGTAAGGAGGAATAGAGTTAGGTTGCGTATTAGGGTGAAGGTTAATATTAAAGTTTACTTCCCTTACTAGAGGAACACCCATGTAAATCATTAGGAAACACTTCCAGAAACTCATTTACAATGAGGATCGACTCAAGAGAATGGATTTAGACATCTGTATCCCTAACCCAAATGAGATGACAAACACAAGCCTTAGAGATCATTTTTCTAGTTTTAAGACAAGAAACAAGCTGACCCTTAGGAATAAAATTTCCCCTTTTCTACTCAAGGACAAGTTCATTTGTAAATTTAAACTTGACTACTCGGTTTCTACAATCAACAGAATAATAAAAAGAATGGAGCCAATCCATACCTAGAATAACATCGAAATCTAACATTTCAACCTCTACAAGATCAACATGAGTGACTCTATAGATAAGGAGACATGTAAACTTCTATAGACTCTCTTTGCCACAATATATTCACCCATATGTGTAGAGATAGAAAAATGGTCTATCAACACATCTGGAAGAACATCAAACCTCTTACCCACATATGGTGTCAAAAAAGACAAAGTAGCACTAGGATCAAGCAAAGCATAAACATAAAAATGAAAAACTTTCAACATACTGGTAACCACATCGGGAGATCACTCTTGCTCATGACAAGTTTGAAAAGCATAGAATCAGTTTTACTTAGGAACACTTGAACCCAAACCACTAGGTAGAGCTTGCCTACAATTATTTCCCTATTCAATTCTAGAAGGACAATCTCTCAAGCGGTGACCACTTGTACCATAACCAAACTAATTATCCGTCCCATCAAGCATTTTATTGGATGACTCTTGCCACACTCCCACCACCATTTCTTCCTTGAGGCTTGGGGGTAAGAAACCCTATATTTGTTAAACTTAGAAGTCGGAGCATTGGAGGAACCTTGACCAAAAAACCTTTGTTGAAACATAGAATGACCATGTCAATCAAACCTGGAATGTGAAAAGTGACCATCACCGGTCTTTTCCCTCTTTGCTTCCTTAGCTCTTTCCTAAAGTTTCTCCTATTCAATTCGTTGAGCATGAATTATGAGACAAGAAATGTCCATTTCCTTAATGAGCATGGAGGTATGACACTCCTTAACCACCATCTCGGATACATCGAAAACAAACTTACTCATTCTTGCCCTAGAGTCGCAACCATAGTATGAGCATACCTATACAATTGTGTGAACGTGAAGGCATAATCCTTTACACTCATATTCCCCTGACGAAGGTTAATGAATTCAAGTACCTTTCCACCCTCATCTCAAGGGGAAAGAACCTATCAAGGAAAGCAACCTTACACTTTTCCCAATCAAGAGGACTCACATCAATCACCCTCTCTTCCTTCCATTGGTTGAACCAAGATTGAGCAAAACCCTTAAGTTAATAAGCTGTCGATTTCGACTTTTCCAGCGGCGTCACTCCCATGATCATCAACACCTTGTACACCTCATCAATAAGCTGTTGAGGATCTTCCTCAACCTTGGAACCATGAAATTCTAAGGGATTCATCCTAGTGAAGCCCTCACTCTAGTTGCTGTTGTACCCATATTTTTGATTATGAGGACCAGAACCTCCCTATTGGTTTGGGCCGTCATGGCTTGAGCCAACACTTGAAAAACAACCCTAAACTCCACATTAGTCATTTGTTTTTCCAAAGGGTCGGACAAAACTTATGGAGCTTAAGGAGCTTGAGGGATCTTTTCATTCCACATTCTCATTCACATTCACATTCCTCCTAACGTGTACTTTTCAAGTGGTCATATATTGAAAAACATCGGATAAGGATTAGGAGAGAGACATATAGAGTTACACTGTATCACACAACTTTACAATAATGAAAGAAGTGGAGTTTCATAAACATCTTATAATCTCTTATTCATAAACTAGTTTCTAGACATGTGTGTTGCACGTGTGTCCCATGTTAATTAGTACAAATTTTAAATTATATAGATGATGCTAAAACATGTAAGTGATAAGTGACTAAATTTAGGGAAGGGTAATTGTTTGTAGCTATAAACAATTAATTGAACTGGTATAACATTTTTCTTATGTAGTTCTCATATATCTTATACTCAGTATGGTACTTTCCTTATTTTTTTTTTAATATTTCAATAAACATATATTTTATAGGTAAACATAAGTAACGTTGATTATATTTGTAAATGTTTCATATCTTAGAGTTTGTGTCTTATTTTTAAGAAACTATAGTCTCCTCTTTCTTATATCCACATACATATCAACTTGTTGTTTCTGAATAACATTGAATTTCATAATGTAGAAATATTGATTAACATATGTCTTCTTTAAGATGGATAATGTATCGTTGTCAATTTCACAGGGTACACTTGAAAAAATCATATTTATTTGTAATATATAATTGCATATACAACTTTCTTTGTTTGATTCAAGATTATGAATCCTTCATGTGTAAATTTTATATGAGAATATTAACTAAATTGTTTAAATATAACAGTATTATGAAATATAACATAATCAATCCATATACAAACAAGCTAGAACTTAATACAAGTGTGTAACATCCCGCTTTAGAAAGAACTAGAAAATAGAAAGAAACCATTATTGGAAATAATTAAACTTCAAAGCTTTGATAAAGTTAAGCTAAGTATAACTTTTGGGTCAACTTCAAACGATCATAAATCCTAGATCAGGATAAGTTAGACATGCTACAAGATACTGTATGAAAGATCCTTGAATTATATTTCCAATTCCGCCGAGTTTGCTCAGTTTCGAGTTCGTATGAGTGAGATATGTCCATTCGAAGTTGGGCTGTCTAGATAAGGAAAGTTGAATTCGGATTTTTGAAGGATATTATGGTCTTTTCATTACCCATATAATTAAATTCTTTTTTGATAATTAAGTTGGGGTCTTAACTGATTGGATTCACTTTATGCTTTATCAAAAAACGTTAGGGTTATGAGAGAAGAGAAAAGAAGAGCAGAAAAGAGAAGAAGAAGCAAGGAATTGCCAAGTTCTTGAAGATTTGCTTGTGGATTTCGCCAAGAGGTGATCCCTACGAGGTATATGAGATCACATAGCATTGAGTTCATTCACCCACGTGCCAACCATGATTTATTTCAGCGAAATTTGTTCTTGAAAGAATAGAACTTGAGTTCTTGATGGGTTTTGTTGAAGTTCTATTAAGTTCTTGGTTTGTTGAAATTGTTGAGGAGTTTCTTGAGTTAGATTGATGAAATTAGATGTAGTTTTGAGTAGATTCTTGCATATTTTAATTGTGTTGTCGAATCTAAGTGTTTGGGGAAAGAACCTATTGAAACTAGAGGTTTTAAAGTTGAAAAACGACCAAGAAAATTTGGAGTTTTATGGGCATGGGTCTGGGGCGCCACGCCAGCCAGAGTGCCCCACTTTGGGTTCTTAAGATTGGGCTCTGGGGTGCCACGCCAGCCAGAGCGCCCCAACCCAGGTTCTGAAGTTTAAGCTCTGGCGCTGCGCGGCACTTAGAACGCCAGGGACGCTAGGTTCTCTACCTTTCCCACTTCTGTCCGTACTAGTTCCCTTGAAATGTACCTTTGTTTTCTACTTGATTTCTACTCTCTAAGGTATGTCTAAACAACATGAAATCATCCATAATATGAGATCATGAGCCTTGAATCCATAATTCAATTCAAGGAAACTTAAGAGTCAAGTCAAGAGAAGTTCATAGAAAGGAAAAATGTTTGCCCAAAGAGTTTATAATGTTTTCACATTTAAATAAGAAAGGAAACTAAGATTTCCAAAGGAGCCTTTGAGCTAGTTTTTCAGTAAAGAGTAAATGCTTTCACAATTAAGCAAGAGTGGAAACACTGATTTCCAAGATAGCCTTTGGGCTCGTTTTTGAGTAATCATCTCAAACCGTAGAGTTATGTTTTTAAAACATATGAGCTAGTATATTGTGGGAGTAGTATTGAGCACCGATATGGGGGAAAGTTTAGACAACTCCCAGTTCCCATAAACCATGTAGTCACTATAGGTAGAAAAGGGTCATACTTTTTAAATGATTCCTTAGTGCATTTTAGCAGAGAATAGTGGATTCCATTAGTAGTCAGGTTCTATACCCTCGGCAAGGTATAGGATTGCCCAGGCAGCGTGAGGCAAAATGCAGTATAATCACAATAGCTCTTACGTGATGGTTGTCGGTTAGAGAAACTCTCACTGAAATATTTTGTGTTATTATATACACACAGTTACTTATATTTTTATATACATCCATAGTTTATGTTGTATCTTTGCATACATATATAGTTACTATTGTATTTCTAAATACATAGTGTTGATATCCATGTTTTAAAGCTTTTCTTTATGCTACACTTATTTATACTACTTTATATTGAAGTGAGTTCAATTCAATTGGGTTTAGTTGAGACCAAGTTTGTTCTTTTAGTTCCTTTCAAGGTTATGTCTTGTTTTAGTATTCCCCTCGCATGCTTGTACATTCAATATACTGATGCCATTTGTCCTCCATTGTTGTTAAGATGAAGATACAGGTAACCAGGATCATCATCCAGCATATCATTGATTGTAGTTGAGAGTTGTAAGTGAGCCTCCTTGCTTTAAGAGGATCCCTTTTATTGCTTTCAGTATTTTAGTTCATTAGGATGTCATGGGTCTTCTCCCAACGTCCATCTCAATTGTCAGAGGCTTCATAGGCAGTTAGATGTTTGTTCATGAGTCTTTTCATTTTCAATTGTTCATGTTGAGAGTTGAGTTGCCTTTTGGCTAGTGAATGTTTGATTTGAATACATTCTTAGTTATCCTTGTGTTTTCAGCTTACTTTTAAAAGTATTTTAGAATGAGTAAGTCTTTCGCTGAGTAGTAAGCCAGACCAAGGGTTTGCTTGAGACCAACACTGGTCCTCGAGTACCAGTACCGCCCAGGGTGTAGGCTCAGGGTGTGACAAACTTGGTATCAGAGCATAGAGTTCAAGAGTCCTTAGGAGTCAATGAAGTCGTATCTGTAGAGTTCTAGTTATCGGTGTGAAACGTGCAACATCTATAATTAGGAGGCCGCAACACTTAGAAATGTTCCTACTTCTTTCATACTCATTTTGTGTGATAGATTTAATCTCTATAAAGTTTCTTCTAACTCGTGCTTGTGCGTGTCTTTCAGATCATGCCTCCACGAAAAGTTGTCAGAGGTCGTACTGGTAGAAAAAATATTGAGCCACAGGAATAAAGGGTACCCAATGCATCAGAAGTGCAACCCTAAGGAGAGGTCACTAATGCTGAATTTCGTGAAGCTATCCGGATGCTAAGTCAAGCTGTGACCAATCAAGTTGGATAGAGAGAGAATCGACAAGAAGGAGTTGATACGTCAAGGATCCGTGAGTTCTTAAGGATGAATCCCCTAAACTTCACTGGTTCAACTGTCACTAAGGATCCAGAAAACTCCATTGAGGAGCTTCAAAAGGTTTCTGAGATTATGCATGTTGCTGATACTGAGAACGGAACTAGCTGCATACCAAATGAAGGGTGTCGCTAGAATCTGGTTGGATCAATGGAAGAAGAATCGAGTTGATGGTGCACCACTTGTGTGTTTGGCTTGTTTTGAGGGGGCATTCTTGGGGTGTTTATTTTCTAAAGAACTAAGAGAAGCAAAGGTACGAGAGTTCCTCACTCTTAAGCAGGATTCTTTGAGTGTTCTTGAGTATAGTCTGAAGTTCACACAACTTTCACGCTATGCTCCGAAGATGATTGCTGATATGAGAAACATGATGAGTTTGTTTGTTGCTGGGTTAGCTTGTCAGTCTAATAGGGAAGGCAGGACAGCTATGCTGATAGGAGATATGGACATAGCAAGGCTGATGATCTATGTGCAACAGGTTGAAGAAGAGAAACTGAAAGATTATGAGGTGTTTTGAAATAAGAGGGCTAAGACATGGAATGAGTTTGGGAAGCAGACGAATAATGCTAATCGATCATCTTTCCAACAGAAACAAAAGGGACCTGCTCCATCATCTGCTAGTGTACCTGCACCAAGGAACAAATGTGAGTACAATAGTCAGAATTCATAGGGTTGCAGAGCTAGACCTGCCCATTATCAAGGTAGTATGGCACAAGGGGGTAATAAGCCTCATGCATGTGCTAAGTATGGTAGAAACCACTCAGGAATGTGTCGTGATGGCTTTACTAGTTGCTTCAAGTGTGGTCAGAATGGTCATTTTATGAGAGGATGTCCTAAGAACAGGAAGGGAAACGGAAATAGGGGCAATAAAGCCTAGTCTTCTTCACTTGCTCCACCAGACACAACTGCATCCAGAGGAGCTACTTTAAGAGAAGGCGGAGGACGAAACCGCCTTTATGCTATCACTAGTCACCATGAGCAAGAGTATTCGCCAGATGTTGTCACTGGTATGATCCATGTCTTTAACTTTAATGTTTATGTTTTCCTAGATCCAGGAGCGAGTTTATAATTGTAACTCCTTATGTTGTGATGAATTTTGATGTTCTTCCTAAGAAACTTAGTGAGCCCTTCAGTGTTTCTACACCTGTTGGTGAGTCTATTCTAGCAGAGAGAGTCTATCGTGATTGTACCATTTTCGTCAATCACAAGAGCACGAAGGCTGATTTAGTTGAGTTAGACATGGTAGATTTTGATGTTATTCTTGGTATGGACTAGCTTCATGCCTGTTATGCCTCAGTTGATTGTAGAACTCGAATTGTTAAGTTCCAGCTTCCTAATGAGCTAGTTATAGAGTTGAAAAGTAGCTCAATAGTGCCTAAGGGTCATTTTATTTTGTACCTTAAGGTAAGAAGGTTATTTTCCAAGTGGTGTGTCTATCACTTAGTCCGAGTTAATGACTCTAATGTTGAGATACCTCCTATTCAGCCAATTTCAATAGTAAAAAAGTTTCCAGAAGTCTTCCCAGATGATCTTCCCGGAGTCCCTCCTGAGAGAGAAATAGACTTTGGTATAGATATTATTCCCGATGCTCGTCCTATATATATTCCGCCATATAAGATGGCACCAATAGAGTTAAAAGAGTTGAAAGAGTAGCTGAAAGACCTCCTAGAGAATGGTTTTATTCGACCAAGTGTCTCACCTTGGGGTGCTCCGGTCTTGTTTGGGAGGAAGAAGTATGGTTCCCTTATAATATGTATAGATTACCATAAGTTGAATAAGGTTACCATCAAGAATAAGTATCCTCTTTCAAGAATTGTTGATCTTTTCGATCAACTCTAGGGTGCTACTTGTTTCTCTAAGATATATCTCAGATCTGGCTACCATCAGTTAAGAGTAAAGGAATGTGATATTCAAAAGAGAACATTTAGGACCCGTTATGGCCATTATGATTTTCTGGTCATGTCGTTCAGTTTAATCAATGCGTCTGCAGTGTTCATGGACCTTATGAATAAAGTATTCAAATCTTATTTAGATATGTTTGTTATCATGTTCATTTATGTCATAGTAATCTATTCGAGGAATGAGGAAGATCATGCTAACCATCTCAGAATAGCTCTCCAAACTCTAAAGGATAGAGAGTTGTATGAAAAGTTATCTAGTGTGAGTTTTGGCTTGAGTCTATGGCATTCTTAGGCCACATTGTTTCGGGAGATGGAATTAGAGTTGACACTTAAAAAATAGAGGCAGTGCAAAATTGGCCTAGACCCACATCTCCAATTGATATTAGGAGTTTCTTGGGGGTGGGATGGCTATTATAAAAAGTTCGTAGAGGGGCTCTCATCTATTTCGTCCTCTTTGATCAACTTGACTCAGAAAACATTGAAGTTTCAATGGTCTGAAGCTTGTGAGAAAAACTTTCAGGAATTGAAAAATAGGTTGACTACTGCCCCAATATTGACCTTATCAGAAGGTATGCAAGGTTTAGTGGTATATTGTGATGCGTCCAGAGTTTGTTTGGGTTGTGTGAATGCAGAATGGTAAAGTTATAGCTTATGCCTCAAGATAATTGAAAGTTCACGAGAAGAATTACCCAACCCATGATCTAGAGTTGGCTGCCGTGGTATTTGCTTTGAAAATATGGCGTCATTATCTTTATGGTGTTCATATGGATGTGTTCACCAATCATAAGAGTATCCTGTATCACCTAGGTAAGGCTAATGTTGTTGCTGATGCCTTGAATAGGTTGTCATGGGTAGTGCTACCCATGTTAAGGAAAAGAAGAAAGAACCAATAAAATATGTGCACAGACTTGCACGATTGGGAGTTCACCTAATGGATTCCACAGAAGGATGGATAGTGGTGATGAATGGGGCTGAATCATCATTAGTGTTAGAAGTGAAAGAAAAGCAAGACCAAGATCCTAGTTTGCTTGAATTGAAGGCAAATGCTCATAAGCAAAAAGTGATGACTTTTGAACAAGGGGGAGATGGTGTATTGAGGTATCAAGGTAGGTTATGTGTACCAAGGGTGGATGAACTTCAAGAGAGGATTATGGAGGAAGCTCATATATCTAGATATTCAATTCATAAGTGTTCCACAAATATGTATCGTGACTTGAGAGAACTATATTGGAGGAATAGTATGAAGAAAGGAATTACTGAGTTTGTTGCTAAATTCCTGAATTGTCAACAAGTTAAAGTAGAAAACCAAAGGCCCGATGGTATGGTTCAGAATATTGAACTTCCAAAATGGAAGTGGGAGATGATCAATATGGACTTTATTACTTGTTTGTCGCGGTCTCGCAGGCAACATGATTCTATTTGGGTGATTGTTGATAGAATGACAAAATCAACCCACTTTTTGCCGGTAAAGACTACCCATTCAGTAGAAGATTATGCCAAGTTGTACATTTAAGAGGTAGTAAGACTTCATGGAGCTACAATTTCCATTGTATAACATAGGTGTACAATTTACTACACAGTTTTGGAAGTCATTCCAGAAAGGTTTGGGTTCAAAGGTGAACTTGAGTACTTCTTTTAATCCTCAGACCGATGGTAGAGCAGAGCGCACTATTTATACTCTAGAATATTTGTTGAGGGCCTGCGTGGTTGATTTCAAGGGTAATTGGGATGATCACCTACCTCTCATTAAGTTCGCTTATAATAGTAGTTACCACTCCAGCATCCAGATGGTCCTTATAAAGCTCTTTATGGGAGAAGATATAGATGTCCTATTAGATGGTTTGAAGTTGGTGAAGCTGGCTTGATAGGATCACACTTAGTTCATCAAGCTATGGAGAAAGTGAAAGTTATACAAGGAAGGTTGAAAACAACGCACAGTCATCAAAACCTTACACTTATGTTAGGAGAAGGGAGTTAGAGTTAGAGGTAGACGATTGGGTATAATTGAAGTTTCACCCATGAAGGGTGTTATGCAATTTGGTAAGAAGGGTAAGCTTTGTCCCCGGTATATTGGTCCTTACAGATTATCTAAGAGGATTGGTAGTGTAGCTTATGAGTTGGAGCTACCACAAGAGTTAGTAGCAGTCCATCCGATATTTCATATTTCCATGTTGAAGAAGTGCATGAGAGATCCTTCACTTATCATACCTACCAAAGATATTGGTACTAAGGACAACTTGCCTTATGAGGAGATTCCTGTTCAGATTCTAGATCGCCAGGTTCGCAAGTTGAGGACCAAGGAAGTAGCATCAGTCAAAGTTCTTTGAAGAAATCAGTTTGTTGAGGAAGCTACTTGGGAAGCTCAGGAATATATGAAGAAGAGATACCCACATCTCTTCGAATCCGGAGAAGTTCCAAATTAAGGTACTAATCCTTTCTTGGCATTTATTTTAAGTTGGCATGTTGTATTTACATTTTGCTTGTTGGGTGTTTGAGCTAAGATGTTAGATATTACGCCCTTAGCCCGCTAAGAGTAATCTCATTTGAGGACAAATCTTCTCAAGGGGGAGATATTGTAACATCCCGCTTTAGAAAGAATAAGAAAATAGAAAGAAACCATTTTTGGAAATAATCAAATTTGGACAGTTTGACAAAGTTAAGCTAAGTTTTGGGTCAAATTCAAACGACCATAACTCCTAGATCAGGATGAGTTAGGTGTGATACAAGATACCATAGGAAAGATCCTTGAAATATCTTTCCAATGCCGCCAAGTTTTCTCAGTTTCGAGTTCATATGAGTGAGATATGTCCATTTGAAGTTGGGCTGTCCAGATAAGGAAAGTAAAAAATTGGGTTTTTGAAAGGGAATTTTGCTCTTTTCATTACCCAATTAATTAAATTCATTTTTAGTAATTGAGTTGGGGTCTAAACTGATTGGATTCAACTTACGCTTTATAAAAGAAAGTTAGGGTTTTGAGAGAAGAGAAAGTAAGAGGAGAATAGATAAGAAGAAGCAATGAATCGCCAAGTTCTTGAAGATTTGCTTGTGGATTTCGCCAAGGGTTTATCCCTACCAGGTATGTGAGATCACATAGCATTGGGTTCTTTCACCCACGTGCCAACCATGATTTATTTAAGTGAAATTATGTTCTTGAAAGCATAGAAATTGCGTTCTTGATGGGTTTTGTTGAATTTCTATTGAGTTCTTGGTTTGTTGAAATTGTTGAGGAGTTTCTTGAGTTAGGTTCATGAAATTAGATTTCGTTTTGAGTAAATTTTTTCATATTTTGGTTGTGTAGTCGAATCTAAGTGTTTGGGGGAAAGAACCAATCAAACTAGAGGTTTTAAAGTTGAAAAACGACCAAGAAAATTCAGAGTTTTCTGGGCAGAGGTTTGGGGCCCCGCGCTAGCTAGAGCACCCCACTTTGGGTTCTGAAGTTTGGGCACTGGGGCACCGAACCAGCCAGTGCGCCCCAACCCCAGGTTCTGAAGTTTAAGCTATGGCGCCCCGCGCCACTCATTGCGCTAGGTTCTCTACCCTTCCCCACTTCTTTCCGTACTAGTTCCCTTGAAAAGTACCTATGTTTTCTAGTTGATTTATACACTCTGAGGTACATCTAAAAAACATTAAATCATATGTAACATGAGATCACGAGCCTTGAATCCATAATTCAATTCAAGGAAACGTAAGAGTCAAGTGAAGAGAAGTTCATAGAGTTTTCCAAAAGTCTTTAACAAACATTTTAACTTTGTTTTAAGACTTGAGTTTTGAGTTGAGTAAAGAGTAAAGGTTGCAGTTCAATTCTTCAAGAGAGTATATGGGGACTATGTATTCCCAATGAGTTTAAAATGTTTTCACATTTAAATAATAAGGGAAATTGAGATTTCCAAAGGACCCTTTGAGCTAGTTTTCAGCAAAGAGTAAATGCTTTCACAATTAACCAAGAGTGGAAACACTGATTCCAATGAGAGCCTTTAGGCTAGTTTTTGAGTAATATTCTCATTTTACATAATTATGTTTTTAAACACATGACCTAGTATATTTTGGGAGTAGTATTGAGCACCGATTTGGGGGAGAGTTCAGATAACTCCTAGCCTCCTTAAACCAGGTAGCCACCATGAGTAGAAAAGGGTCATACTTTTTAGATGATTCCTTAGTGCTTTTTAGCATAGACTAGTAAATCCACTTAGTAGTCAGGTTAATACCATCGGCAAGGTATAGGACGGTCCGTGCAGCCTGAGGAAAAACGATGTATCATCACAATAGCTCTTACATGATGGTTGTCGGTTAGAGAAACTCCCACATAAGTATTTTGCATTATTATATACACAGAGTTACTTCTATTTTTATATACATCCAGAGTTTAGATTGTATTTTTGAATGTATACAGAGTTAGTATTGTATTTCTAAATACACAGAGTTGATATCCATGTTTTAAAGTTTTTCTTTACACTGCACTTATTTATACTACTTTATATTGAAATGAGTTCAGTTCAGTTGAGTTGAGTTGAGACCAGGTTTGTTCTTTCAGTTCCTTTCAAGCTTATGTCTTGTTTAAGTATTCCCCTCGCATGATCATACATTCAATGTACTGATGCCATTTGGCCTACATTGTTCTTATGATGCAGATACAGGTAACCAGGATCAGCATCTAATGCATCGTTGATTCTAGTTAAGCTCCGGAGTTATTGGTAAGCCTCCTTGCTTCCAAAGGATCCCTTTTATTGCTTTTAGTATTTTAGTTCATTAGGATGTCATGGGTCTTGTCCCAACGTACATCTCAGCTATTAGAGGCTTCATAGACAGTTGGATGTTAGTTCATGAGTCTAATCATTTTCAATTGTTCATTTTGAGACTTGAGTTGCCTTTTGGCCAATGAATATTTGATTTGAATACATTCTTAGTTATCATTGAGTTTTCAGTTTACTTTTAAAAGTATTTTATCAGGTGTAAGTCTTCCGCTGAGTAGTAAGCCAGGACAATGGTTCACTTGGGGCTAGCAATGGTCCTCGAGTGTCAGTCCCGCCCAGAGTGTAGGCTCGGGGTGTGACAAAATGGTTGAAATAATCCAACTAATTTGGCAGCATCAGGGGTGCAACTGAATCAAGTGGTGCAATTTTCTAAAGACAATAGCATAATCCTTGTTTAGGATTATGCATATGCTATGCATATATGTGACGATAGTCCAAAGCCCAATTTGAGATTACTGGACCCAAACATGTATGTTTAGATCATGTTGTTTGGTCAACATTAAGCTTTACTTTAATTTCTAGTAAAAGCTTCTGCTAGCATTTGGTCAAACCCTTTAGCGTAACAATATAGTATAGATGACGAAACTCATAAGGTTTGTATATTAGTTTGTTAGCAGTTACTTATCGGCTACAACGATCCATCTACTTCTATTACTCTTTTTAATCCCATTACAACCATACCTCAATTATATGCTTCTTAGAGTAGGCATATGCATTCTCACTATTCATTTCATTCTATTTGGATCCATGTCATTCTAGTATTTACTACTAATTTGTGGATATCAAACAATACAAGTTCTCTATATTTCCTAATCAGACACATCTTAACAAACTAAAAAGATTCCTAGTGAATTGGCCTAATGTATGTTTACCTTCTTTATGACTAAGCATAATTCCAATGATATGACTTTCATATCTATTATGTATCTGATGATGCAATGAAGAAGGGAAGATTTCACAATTGCAAGATAAGATCTGAAGCAAAGAAAAATAAATAAAAATTAGTAATTAGCAAACACAAAAGCTAAGCAAATACAAGAGAAAACTATAAAAAGGATTAGAAATAAAAAACAAAAACTAATTTTACAATATATATATAGAAAATGAAAATAACTATTCATATTCCAAAATTGAAGAGTCTATGCATTAGTTATACCATTCAATTAGTTAAATGATTAAAAAACTGAAAGTATTTAATTTAATACGGAAAACTAACTAAATGCTTTGAAAATAGAAAATATTTAATCTAATATGAAAAACTAACTAAATTCTTTGAACACGGAAAATAATATACAGTTTAAATAGCTGAAGTTGTATGGTTGCTAGAAAATGGGATTGAGCCATTGAAGAGACATAACTCATAATTGATAAATAAAAAATTAACTTTTGAGTTGGATTAATAATTAATAATTAATAAATATATATAATCATATATATATATATATATATATATATATATATATATATATGTAAGAGAACCCTAGGCCCGCCTACGTGGCACCACCACAAACCATGATTCCCTTTTAATTTGTTTATTTTCAAAAATAGCATTCCCTTTCATGAAAAGTTGTGAATTTTATGAAAAGTTGTGACTTTTATGAAAAGTTGTATGTTTTATGAAAAATTATGACTTTTATGAGGAGTTGCGACTTCAATGAAGAGTTGCGACTTCAATGAAGAGTTGCGACTTCAATGAAAAGTTGTGACTTTTATGAAAAATTGTGACTTTTATTAAATGCTGTGACCTTTCCGAAAGGTTGCAACTTTTCCAAATAGTTGTGACCTTTCTGATAAGGCACAACAAACATTTGTTTACACTACCTTTGTCGTCTATAAATAGAGGGATTTCCTCTAATTTTAAAACAACAAAAATTATGAACTTCTTATTCTTATTTTTTTTCCTTCTTCTTATGCACAATTAAATATTCATGTACTTTGCTCCTATTGGTTGCTCACTGACACCATTGGTTATGTTACAAATCCTTGTATTTTTTTTACCGCCACAAATTTATGCTTATATTATTAATGATAAATGAAAAGATGTTATAATTTTCATTTTCCTTTACATTATTAATGTTTGTTACTACGTAATCTTGTTTGTAAAATAATATAGTATTTTAGTTTTAATGACTAATAGGTTTTAGGTATTATTTTATAAATTCCGTGATATTAAATTCTCGTGCAAAGCACAGATAATTTTAGTAGTTTATAATATTTTTATATAGTGTAGGGATAAAATGGTAATCAACTTTGTACTTTGGAGCTTCCTACTTTTAGTAATATATGACGTGGCATGCTTCGCACTCATAAACAAGACTCTACTAGACGTTGCTTATGAGACATCCTAGGACCTTTCTAAACCTTGTGCTCTATATACCAAGTTTGTCAGAACCCAAAGTACACCCTAGACGTGACATGGTGTATGAGACCCCGAGAGGCCCTACACAAGCCACTTAGAATATAACATACAAGATAATAGAAGTAAAGAGCTCAAATGATAGCATTTCATATTTCAAAAGGGTTAGACAAAATCAAAAGTCTAACATAAGTCTCAAAGCCATCTAATACATCATAAGGAAAATGATTGAGACGTAACTCATTGTCACACCCTTTTTTTGTGCACGGCGGAAGGGTATTTCCAATTTAAGTGACAGTATCGATTAGAGATTATTTTTATTTTTTAGAGTCGCCACTTGAAATTGAGTTATGGTGTTCCAAGTCACCTTTTGTTTTTAAATCCCTAATCAAAAGGAAATGACTCTTTGTTTGGTCTGCGAACTAAAAATTCGAGTAAGGAATTCTATTGACTGAGGGGAAGGTATTAGGCATCCCTCGAGTCTCGTGGTTCTAGCACGGTCGCTTTTATTGACTTATACTTATTTTAATTATTTTTTGGATATATTTTTATAGGCCATGATTTGCTCACATATTTATTGTTGAACTTTTATTTGGTCTCAACCTAGATGCGTGACCGCATTTTTGGTTTTGACATTTAGAGGCATAACTACCTTCTTCGCACCACACCTAATGATGTTATCTATATGTTGTGCTTTAAATTGATGAGGTTGATTATATTTTAGATAAAAATGTGTCACCGCATCCTTGAGTTTCTTTTAATTGTCTCAAAAAAGATGTGCAACTGCATTCTTAGTCGAAACAAATAATTTTAATGTGGCATACATCTATCCTAATGCTTACCTATTGCTAGAAACCTTAAGTTTATTATAAGTGACTAAATTGTTTTTATACTATTTATGTTCATGAATACTATTTAAATAAAAAAAAATCTAAAATCTTAAATAAAAGTTATTTCATATTCAAATTTGATATAGACGCATTTACATTTTAATTATACTTACAAGTTATAACAAAAGACATTAAAATGAAAATAAAAATTTGTAACTCTTCATCTCTTAATTTTTCTAAAATAAACATTTTCAATATTAGATAAAGTTGACTAAACAAACTATTGGAATAATTCTTTTAGACATTTAGTGGATTTTGAATGGACGCAAGAGGTACTTAATTGATAACAACATATGATACAAAAATGAAAAATAATATACAATAGAATAAATAGGAAATATTTCAATATTATTGTGTCAAAATTAACCTAAATTTGGCACAAATTTCAAAACATTAGAATCAAGTATTGTATAATCATAAAAATCAAAATATACAATAAAATTGAATAGTACCTCTTGCGAAAATTCAATTCACGAAAAAGAAATAATCCTAATAAGGAACCACGAACTCGAAATCACGAAAGTGAACCTCGATCTCACTTTTGTTTGTGAGTGAAAGAAATATCACATATTATTACAAGTGGGAACCTCCTAACCCCAAAGTTGATTTACCATTTTAACCCTACAATATTATTTAAATATTAATTTATTAAAATATTAGTTAAATATTAATTTATTATAAATTAAATTTGCTGTCAGCACTAATTTAATTCTTTAGAAACGCATACCTCCTGTTCAACATCCCTCGCGATCGCTATAACAGTTGTGGAGTTGCTGCTCAACCTTCCCTTCTGCAACGCTCAAGATCCATTACTTAAAATATCCCTTCTTCCAAAACCTTTTCAGATACTCCACTAATTTGTATAAATGTCTCCAACAACATGTTATTGTCCATTAATTTGTTTCTCTTTTCTGTGCCTGAATGAAATACATCATTATCAGGTAAATATTTTTCCTGCTCTGTTTTTTTTGCATAATAGTTACGATCAATTGTGAACAGAACTGTGATCATGAACGAAGGAGAGGACAATCAAAGGGTCCAGTGCACATTTTGATCGTAAGGATGATAAGCCTTAGACAAGTCCAGTTCTATGTATTGTTTTCCATCAACATGCTGAGCCATCCCAAGCTCCCACATCATTAGTAGTTTCTTGGTAGTGCTCAAGTAGAAAGTTTTATCCTGGATGATATGAACAACCTGTGATCGAAAACATATAATGGAGTTTATATAGTCTTTAGTTCCTTTTTATCTTCTTGACTGTTTTTTTTTTACTTTTGATCATTCACTTTGTTAAATGTTGTTTTGTGGTTTTTAAACACTGCAGCTGTTTTACTTTGCTGTAGGGGACAATAGGCGAGAGCGCTTTCTTAAGGTTAATCTACTTTCCTGACCTTGACGCTTTGCTTTTGCTCTGTTTTGCTTCTAATTGAAAATATATGTACACCCTTAGTTTCCTCGCACATTGCGATCAGTTTTACTTGATTGCTTTTAGATGGTCTTATATGAACTCGCACGTTACAATCACTTTTACTAGATAGCTTTTAGTTTCGCATGCCCCACTATATCAGCAGATCTTTAGAAGAGTTTTACATCTAACTAACTGTCTTGGTTGAGAATCAAAATGATAACATGTGATTCTAGATAGACATAAAAAACCTTTAGTAGTAACTGAACTAGGATGAAAACGAAGTAGATTTATTTTTTCAAGGACACTCATAAATGGATTAGCATCCAATGTAAATAAAACATATTTATGGGCTCTGAATTGACATTTGATAGATGATATTGGTCCATGTAATGCGCACTAACAAATAAGCTAGCAGATAATATGTAGCCAAACTGATTTTACTTTGTTGCATTCTGAACGTTATTAAGCTTAAGCAACCTTTCCGTGAGACTGAGTCATCTCTAAGAAGCTCTTGGTAGATTTATAGAACCTACTTTCCTCTTCATTCTTCCTCCTTTTGTCTTACTTCACTACAAAAATTCATATATTTTGTAAAAGAATTGGTAACGTCGTATTCCTCAGCATTAAGGACAGGCTGGCAACCTTAAGAGAGAATTACAAACTAGGAGAAAATATTACAAGGAACCTAAAAGATCTACTATATGTCCAACTTCATCTATACATTCCTTTTTACACCAAAATAAAAGGGATATAATACAAGTCTATTTAACTTTATGAATGGAACTAAACTTATCTGCAGAACATCTCTATTTCCTCTCTCTCCACAGTGTCCACCATATGCATGCTGGGATTACTTTCCACTATTTCTTTTGCCTCTTGCTCCCACCCCTCCTAATCCAACAACTCAATAAATCAACAATATGTTCTGGCATAGACCAGTTTGTTTTTGCAGGACTTAGAAATAGTGACTGATATGTGAAGTTAATTTGCAATGCAAAAACAGGTGGTTGTTAAAAGCTACTTGAAATATGATTCCAGTTGTCCCGTTCTACTTTGGCCTGAATGGCCGAATGTATTCAATCCTGGTCGTGACACGTCCTATTGTAGAAAGTTTTATCAGGGATGATATGACCATCCCGTGATGGAAAACATATATTGGAGTTTATGCAGTCTTCAGTTCCTTTTTATCTTCTTGACTGTTTTTTTTTTTTTTTTTTTTTTTACTTTTAATCATTAACTTCTGTTAAATGTTGTTTTGTGATTTTTAAACACTGCAACTATTTCACTTTGCTGTAGGGGACAATAGGCGAGAGCGCTTTCTTAAGGTTAATCTACTTTCCTGACCTTGACGCTTTGCTTTTGCTCTGTTTTGCTTCTAATTGAAAATATATGTACACCCTTAGTTTCCTCGCACATTGCGATCAATTTAACTTGATAGCTTTTAGATGGTCTTATATGAACTTGCACATTACGATCACTTTTACTTGATAGCTTTTAGTTTCGCATGCCCCACAATATCAGCAGATCATTAGAAGAATTTTACATCTAACTAACTCTCTTGGTTGAGAATCAAAATGATAACATTTGATTCTTTTGATTCTGGATAGACATCAAAAACCTTTAGTAGTAACTGAACTAGGATGAAAAGGAAGTAGATATATTTTATCAAGGACACTCATACATGGATTCGCATCCAATGTAAAAAAAAACATATTTATGGGCTCTGAATTGACATTTGATGGATGCTATTGGTCCATGTAATGCGCACTAACAAATAAGATAGCAGATAATATGTAACCAAACTGAGTTTACTTTGTTGCATTCTGAATGTTATTAAGCTTAAGCAGCCTTTCCGTGAGACTGAGTCATCTCTAAGAAGCTCTTGGTAGATTTATAGAACCTACTTTCCACTTCATTCTTCCTCCTTTTGTCTTCCTTCACTGCAACAATTCATATATTTTGTAAAAGAATTGGTAACGTCATATTCCTCAGCATTAAGGACATGCTGGCAACCTTAAGAGAGAATTACAAACTAGGAGAACATATTACAAGGAACCTAAAAGATCTACTATATGTTCAACTTCATCTATACATTCCTTTTTACACCAAAATAAAAGGGATATAATACAATTCTATTTAACATTATGAATGGAACTAAACCTATCTACAGAACATCTCTAATTCCTCTCTCTCCACAGTGTCCACAATATGCATGCTGGGATTACTTTCCACTATTTCTTTTGCCTCTTGCTCCCACCCCTCCTAATCCAACAACTCAATAAATCAGCAATATGTTCTGGCATAGACCAGTTTGTTTATGCAGGACTTAGAAATAGTGATTGATCTGTGAAGTTAATTTGCAATACAAAAACAGGTGGTTGTTAAAAGCTACCTGAAATATGATTCTAGTTGTCCCGCTCTACTTTGGCCTGAATGGCCAACTGTATTCAATCCCGGTCATGACACGTCCTATCATAGAAAGTTTTATCCAGGATGATATGACCAACCCGTGATGGAAAACACATATTGAAGTTTATGCAGTCTTCAGTTCCTTTTTCTCTTCTCGACTGCTTTTTTTTTTTTTACTTTCAATCATTAACTTCTGTTAAATGTTGTTTTGTGGTTTTTAAACGCTGCAGGTGTTTTACTTTACTGTAAGGGACAATAGGCGAGAGAGCTTTCTTAAGGTTAATCTACTTTCCTAACCTTGACACTTTGCTTCTGCTTTGTTTTGATGCTAATCGAAAATATATTTACACCCTTAGTTTCATCGCACATTGCGATCACTTTTACTTGATAGCTTTTAGATGGTCTTATATGAAAGTAGGTTGATGGGTTGTTTTCTTACTGCTACCAATGTATTTGGCTATTAAACTTGGCTCTTGTCTTTTTCTTCTTCTCCCTTTTTGCCTGTATCTCTCCTCTCTCTCACCCTTTAATATATCCCTGGCCAATATATCTCTCCTGTTAATGGCCATAGCTATGTTTCATATGGATGGTAATTGTCATCAACAACTTCTGCCAAGTCTTTATCCATACTCTTCAACAATTTCATGTTGAAGTACTTTGCCTCCACATATCCTTTTCGAGTGCTGCTCTTCCCCCGCACTTGAGTAAAGAATAATGTAAACCATCTACCGGGCATTGTCATACGCCCATACATTTACCAACAGTTCCAAAACCCGACAATAACAGTGCTACTTCTAGTGGTCACAAACAATAAAAACATAAGAACTTTACCTTCTAGCCTGCATTACTTTGAAGTTTAGTGATAGCGTACGCTATTGCAGGTAACAATTTTTAAGTGTCATATACTTGAGAAATAGAAACAGAAACAGTTGCATGAATACTCAATTAAACTATTGTTTGCACTTGTTAATTGTTTCTTAGAGGTATCTTGTCTCTATATTTCTATTATTTTCATCTTCTATATTTCTCATCTAATTTTACTTTAGTTTTACAACACTTTATCAGCACGATGTTTTAACCAAGTGGATGAACCGATAATATTTCTTCATGTCAGGTAAATAAATTATTAAATTATTCTAATAAACACATCATCTGAGTTGAGTCAAGCTATTCACTTATTTTATTAATTATTTAAACATTTCTGTCTTCGCTTTGAGAAGGCCAAAACCAAGACATCAAAACATTGTTGAATTAATGTAGTCTTTCAAAAAAGGTTATCACATTAACAAGTCATTTAAATT
Source organism: Solanum pinnatisectum (assembly GCA_035578085.1). NCBI lineage: Eukaryota > Viridiplantae > Streptophyta > Magnoliopsida > Solanales > Solanaceae > Solanum > Solanum pinnatisectum. The sequence goes on from CM069079.1 coordinate 14,062,505, forward strand.
AGGGTTAGTAGTAATTTGAATATTCCACGGGAGATTGAAAAAATTTGTCTAATGAGACTCTAATTGTTGTGATTAGTATTTTTATCTACTTTCTTATTTAGCAGTTTTGTTGATTATTGAGGTGGACTATAATACTATTACCATGTCCTGAATTTTGTAAAGTTATATTATTTTTTATGATTTTGTTGAAATTTAATTCCATTGTAAAAGTTGTAATATTTCAAAGGCTTGAGGCGAGCTCTAGCTAGTACTTTGGATTATAATTAATGGGTTAATTGGAAAGACACGAACTTTTAATGGTACATAACCATATGTTATTAACTTCCTTCTTGATTGAATTTGACGTAAAAGAAGATTGAAGGAAAATATGCCTCAATTGTTGGTTTGTTGGTGCTTTTTATATCCACAAAAGATATAAACACAGTAAGAATAAGGTTGGTGACACAAGGTTATGTCACAGAATTATTCATACTATAAAGTAATCATTTCTTATGTACGTTATTAACATATATTTCTTTATCTATTTAAATCATTTTACATAAAAAAAAAAAAGTTTTTATTACTACTTCTACTTTAATTATGGTTTATTGGTACATAATATTGATTGGGTTATTATGCCACTTGTTGAGGATAAGACATTGGGTTAGAGTTTTGATGCACCATGATGATAAGGTATTTGGTTTAAGTCCCATAAAATTATTGTCCCTTTATATGGTTAAGACATTGGGTTTAAGTCCTAGTGCACCATAATATGATATGGTGATGATAAACACGAAATAATACATTTTTGACTAAAAGTCATGAAATTTGTCCAATTAATTTGCATCATTCTCTTATGTGAATGTGGTAGTAGGACATAATGTGTCTGAAAATGAGATGTGGTTAAATGTATGAATATGAGTGTGGTAAAATGTTAATGGTCATCATTGTGGTAATTAAAAGGAAGAACATTATGGGTTCTTAAGATGTTCCTTCAAATGTGAAGGTAATTTTTGCCATCAAAGTGGTATGGAAGGTTATTGGGAACATTGTTGTTGGTGCAATATAATTTGAAAAGTTATGAAATTCTTCCATCAAAATAAAGAAATACAAATTGGTAGCACATTTAGTACATTTGATCTTTTAAAGTGATTTGAGGTGGGTTACATAAATTTGATGTCAAAGCATGACAATTATTTTCTAATAAAAACTTATGGATCATGTACAAATGGTTACAGTCCATTTCTTGAAGAAAATATGACTAGTATTTGTATGGTTAAGGACATGTTCATGTATGGTTGGATAAATGTCACATCTCACCTCTACAGGAGGTTTGAGAGATTGAAAAGAAATATTTTGACATAAATGGTCATTTTGGTCATATATTTTGAGTACTACACAACTATTGTGGTATGTTTAATTATGAACTATTGGAGGACAAAAGAAATAAATAATTTTTTTTTTCTATAAAGGTTGTGGCCAAGACCAAAATAAATGTTATTGTGTGGCAACACAAATTTGTCATTGGTTGTCAAGAAATAAGTCTTGCATGTAATAATTTTAACCATGACAATAATAATAATTTTCTCCTTGAAGGAGATGGTCGCCATAAGAATGGTGTTATAAAATTTGTGGCAGTACACAAAATTAATTGAGAGTTTTGGAAGGACCAATTTGTTGCTATAAAAAAATGAAATAGTTCATACTAATGGGGTTGTTGTATGTCTTAAAAGAAACTTTTTATGTTTCAAAGGAATTGAAGTAAAATTTATTATATTGAGTCTGTAAATTATTGAAAGATTAAATATCTTTAGATTACTACAATCAAAGCGGGTTATATATATTTACATAAAAGGTTACCCATCTTTCTCTTGTTTGTTGTATAAAGATATGGGCATGATGAAGGAATCACATGCAAAAGTAAACTAGAAGTTTACTAGAATAAATATCAGCTGACATAATCGGTTGGCCATTCCGGTTTAAATGTGATGCAAAAGAAATTGATAATTCATGTGGCTATATGTATGAAGAAATAAAAGATTCTTCAATAATTCTCTTGTGTTGCTTGTTCTCTTGATAAAATGATCATTGTACCATCTAAGGTTGGGATTGTATCACCTGAAATTATTGGGAACATACAAAAAGGTAAATATGGGACCGTTCATTTGCCATGTGGACCGGTTACTATTTAATAGATGCATCTATAGTATGATCACATGTGCATTTGTATCAACTTACAAATTGGTTTTTGCAAGGTTGTTTGCTCAAATTGTTAAATTAAGAGCACAATTCAAAACTATAAAATTATGTTGATAATATTGGTTGGTTTAGCAGAAATTGTTTGCCTCCAATTATAGCTAGATCATTGATTATGAGAACAAATCTCTCAAATAAAATTTGGTATGAGATGAGTTTATTTAACATGTATGCATCAAGCCAACAAGGTTCTCCCATCACAATTGGTTCAGGGTCAAGAACCAAATAATTTCCATCTAAAAATTTGATGTGTACACATATGATTTTATTGCTCCACCACGCACAAAGATGGATCCCCAAATGAGGTTGGGGGTTAATGTTAGATTTCCTAACATTAGGGGGAGATATGTTTAGCAGCTGAAAATTATGTGTGGGGTGAATTATCTAGATCCTCATTAAAAAAATGTGAACTTGAAGTTCAAGAGATAATTCATTTGCAAAATGTTGCAAATAATTTGCCAGATGTATTTGCTGACCCAATATTTTAATTAAGCTACAAATGCTCCAATAAACAATCCTTGAAGGACAGAGTCTATGGTACGCCAGAAGCATGATAGACCAATCGATTTCAAACGTAAAACTCGTTGATGATGGAAAGGAGAAAATTATCAAAATGGTTATGATAATGAGGTAAGTGCTTTGAAAGAGCACTATGACATGAAACTTCATATAACCTTGGCAAAGGTTCAGGTACATGAAGGTGATGAAAAATGAAGAGATCTCGATAGTTATGTCATATTGGAATCAAATCAAAATGACCATCGACGGTATCTTTGATATAAAGTAGCACTGAATGCTATAAATGATTACGAGGATCTTAAATTCAAATTTTTCATATAGTATGGGCAGATAAATGATTGGCAAAATAAAATCCATTATTCAAGTATATTTTGTTTCACTTAGAAAAGTGATGCTTTTGAACTTAAGTTCATAGACCAAAATATATGTCAGTGGGGTACAAATGAATCATTGTGCGAAAGTATAACCGTAAGATATAAAGTATGGTTTGTGTCTCGGGGCATAAAGGGTTTTCGCAAAAAAATAATCCTAAGATTATCAAATGGAGATATATTCTCTTGTCGTGGATGCAATGAGACTTTTTTCAGTCTAGCAATAGATGAAATAATTGAATATCTATAATGAATGATTATTATGTCTAACTAGATGATGAATGTTATATGAAAGTCCTTAAAGGATTTAAAATATCTTAAAGCAATTCCAATGAGTGCCCAATTGTTTTGAGACTGCTTAACACAGATAAAAAATCTTTATGATCTCATGAAAATGATTTAAAATGCAATGTATTAGTGCAATTGGTGCACTTATAGATTATTGGTTATGCAAATGCTAGAAGAATGTTTGATATACATAACGAAAGTTATGTGAAAGGATTTTCAAATTATCATTGAAGTTATGACAAAAAACTAACAAAGCAAGTGACTCAACACATAAAAGATGTATGATTTTCTTTGAGAAGAAAAGATGAGCTTCAATAAAATTGAAATGATCAATCTCGAAGTCAGAAATGATTTGATTATGTAGATGCATAATATTTATTTGATTTGTATAAAGCTCGATCTCAAATGGATTATCTACTTATATATGGGGGCAAAACAAAATTTTGGCATTGAAAGAATCAAATCATGCAGAAATAATATTGATCTATAAAGTAAGTCGGGAGTGTGTTTGGTTGGAATCATGATCTCTCATATTAAGAAAATATGTGATTTTCTTTTGAAAAGGATATTCCAACCACCATATACGAAAATGATATATAGCTCAATTGAAGGGAGGATACAATCAAAGGAGATCAGACAAAGTATATTTCACCAAAAGTGTTTTTCACACATGATTTTCAAAAAAATGGTGAGATAGACATTCAAAGACTCATTCAAGTGATAATCTTGTAAACTTATCAACTAAGAATTTTCAACATCAACATTTGAGAAGTTATGATATAAGATTGGAATGCATCATCTCCGAGATATCCAGTAAAGTTTCTATTGGGGGAGAAAAATATGTGTTGTACTCTTTTCCTTAACCATGGTTTTCTCCCAATTGGGTTTTCTTGGTAAGGTTTTAATGAGGCAACATTCAAAGCGTATTAAAAGATTTGTGTACTCTTTTCCCCTCACTAGGATTTTTTCCCACAGGGTTTTTTCCTATTAAGGTTTTAACGAGGCACATTATCTATGGACATCCAAGGGGGAGTATTATAAAATATTATGATATGGATGTCCACTACAACAAGATGTTTCTATGAGTAATTATCTCCTTTACTTCCATCTATTATTAAGATAACCTTGACCTTTATGACCATTATTCTTGTAACCTTTCACCTCCATAACCTCCTCCATTATATTCATGTTAATTTCATGTTTATGACTAACCTTTTGTATGCCTCTATGTTACACTATAAATAGAGGCATAAGAATTCATATTTTATGTACTTGAATACCTTGAACAATAACAAATACACTTATATCTTGTCTCTATATTTCTATTGTTTTCATCTTCTATATTTCTTATCTTATTTTGCTTCAGTTTTATAACAGATTTGATTTCTTTTTAAAATAATGTGTCTATTTGAGGTTTCTTACTTTGTCTCACTATTAACCGTGATACTCCAATTTCATGACCTTCAAGTGAACTCACTGAGATAATGATATGAGAAGTTAATAAAATAAACTTGTTGTAAAATAAGAGGAAAAATACTAGAATTCTTAAACAAGGAGGTAAGACAAATGGTGATGGAAAGTATAAAGTTGGAAGCTTTATTGATTCTCTTCAAGTGTGTATTTCACAAGGGTAAAGGATACCCTTTTAAAGGATTTAGAAAACATCTGTCTACATCCTTTAACCAAATACGTTAGTACAACATTAAGACTTACATTAAATAGGTTCATTACGTTAAGTTGTTCATGAAAAGAATTGAAACATCCACAATTAAATGGTTTTTAACACTTCACCTTGGATGTTTATAGATAATGTGCCTCGTTAAAACCTTACTAGGGAAAACCCAGTGGGAAAAAAGCCTAGTGAAGGAAAAAGAGTACACACATCTTGTAATAGGCCTTGATGTTGCCTTATTAAAAACCTTACCAGGAAAACCCAATGGGACAAAACCATGGCTAAGGGAAAAAAAGTACAATGTGTATTTTGCTCCTCCTGATAAAAAATTTATTTGATATCATGGAGAAGACGCATTCCAATCTTATATCTTAGCTTCTCAAATGTTAACGTTGGCAATGCCTTAGTAAATAAATCTGCAAGATTATCACTCGAACGAATCTGTTGAAAATTTATCTCACCATTTTGTTGAAGATCGTGTGTGAAAAATATGTTAGGTGAAATATTCTTTGTTCGGACTTGAGGGCAAGGCAGCTTGGTGAAGACTTGAAATGATGAAGGCTAAACAATGTCATGTAGGCATGGCATTGCTATTCAAATAAAGGAAAAGGACAAACAACAAGCAAAGCTAAGGAAGCAATGCAAAGATCAAAAGTGTTCTCACTAACACTCCAACATGCACTTGAACCTACCTACTGATTAATGGTGGAGATGTTCAACCACTTAATCATGCCTAACTTGTTTGAATTTTCTTTTCAGGGTTCCCTATATGTATTTTCAATGTGGATATAATCTTTTTTTGGGGCAACTTCTGCATTTTTCAAGTATTTATCATGATGCTCAAACTTTGGAACAAGAATACTTCATGTGTGTCTAGAATCACAATCTTTTAGGAACATTATCACCATGACCATTTGATCCTACCTTATGATCCCCTAAAACATATGATTCTTTACATTCATGAATGAAACGTAATATCTGATGTAGATGTCAAGAACTAATATCTGATCTTCCTAGACTAAATCCATTAAGTAACAAGAAATCTGAGACTACCTTAGTTCTTCTGCATGCTGAAAATACTACAGGGATTCAAGTTTTACATCAAATCCAAAGCTTGCCAAATAGACAGAATATTAACATTCTTACAAAACTAACTAGAAAGGTTGATTGTTGAATGAGGCAATGTACCTACAAATAGTCTGTCTAAAAAATAGAGCTTTTGTAGACTGTTGGCAGTTGGTAAGAGAAATTACAAAGTCAAAGTCATCATGCTTACCATATCAAAGTTGGTTACTCCAAACGTTGAGCCATAACAAATTCCGCAAGTTACCAAAACCCTTGGGTATATTTCAAGTGAAATTGTTTTTAGAAAAATCAAGCTCTAGCAATTTTGAAGCATTGGCGAAAGAGGACTGTATGGAACCAATGAATTGATATTTTGCCATGTAATCTATTTGGAAATCAGGGAAGTAGTTGCCTAAATAGAATCTGAGATTACCAGGGATGACAAATTTTACATCAGAGGAGGGAACTCCCCGGATCAGCTATTTACTAACAATGCAAGATGCCTCAACTTGGTCAATCGAGCTAAAGAAGCTGGCTCTTGTCCATCTAGATAGTTAAAACTCAAATTCAGATTTTGAAGCCTTAACAGCCTGCTGTGTTGTTGATGAATTTTTTATCGAAGACATTTTCTTCAAAGAGAGGTTTCCAAGATGACCTGAGATTGCACTTGCCAGTCTCAGCCCTTGGAGATTCAAGCGGATAACTCTTCCATGTCTCAGGCCGCATTTTACTCCAGTCCACTAACAGAAATAAAGATAATCATTCCAAGAGACAAAAACTCTTCATGGGTCCTTAGTTATTTGGGATTTGAATTAAAGTAAGGCAAGTTTGTCAGTTACATTCCCAAGAAAAGCAGCTGATGCAGCATGTTGGAGAGAAAATGAGAAAATAAACACAGTATTGGTAGCCACAAATGTGTGGAAGTTAAGACTTGATGCGAAAATTTCCATTTTGGAAGATGTCAAACACCAAACGATGAAACCTTCCTGATATGTTGTTTTTGGTATTGGAGCGCCACTGCATGGTATATTGACATAAAAAATGACAAATACGAACAATTATAAAAAAGCTGCCAATGACGTACTGACAAAAAATATTTTGTTAGCATTTTTTTCAAGATTGATTATGACTTTGGTGCTTGACCCACCTAATCTTTTCTTTATAATATCCTCTACAACATGATCCATTTTATAATGTGAAATCCAACTAATAAGCAATACTTTCAATACTATGTCCTTTAGTCCACCTGTTTATTGGCACAATTATTGGTTCATAAGTGATAGTAGTGTTCTAACTTTTGATACAAATAAAGAAGAGGTTATACTAATTGACCATCCTGAGTTTATTGATCTTCATGTGCATCAGTATGCATAATTCACGACCAATCAAAATTTACATAGAGGGAAACACAATGATTGATAAACTCAAAATAGTCAATCAGTATATCAGCTCCTCTCTTTGTATCAAAAGGTAGAACATACCGTTAATTCTGAGACTATAAAATTGCTCCAATAAACACGTGAACTACCACATAAAAAATAGTAGAAAATATCCTCAATCAATTGGATTTAAAGCCATAATTCAGATCGTTCTATTGAAAGTAAGTGAAATTTATCTAACAAGTTCGAATTTCTAGCTAACATATTAATGGTTACAAATTTTTACAGATTTAAATTTGGGCAAAGAAATGATTTTATTAAAATAATGAATAGAGTATTTATACAAGACAATGGAACAAAAGGATTAGGAAAGAAGTCAATACAATTATTGTTTAATTTACAATCTTTACGGTTATGAATAAGAATCAAGAAAGAAAATAATACAATTAATAAAAAAAATGACAATCTTTACCATTATGAATAAGGATCATGAAAGAAATCAATACAATCAATCAAAACAAATTTCAAACGGATGACTCTTCTGTGTCTCAGGCCACATTTTACTCCAGTCCACTGATAGAAATGAACAAAATTATTCCAAGAGATGAAAACTCTTAATGGGTCCTCAGTTATTTGAGATTTGAATCGAAGGAATGTTTGTCAGATTCATTGTCAGCTGATGCAGCATGTTGGAGAGAAAATGAGAATATAAACATATGAAACACAGTACGGATAGCCACAAAGGTGTGGAAGTAATAACTCGATATGGAAATTCCGTTTTGGAAAATGAGAAGAACCAAACGATGATACCTCTAAGAAATGTTGATTTTAGTATTAGAGATTTGGAGCACCAATGCGTGGTATAAGATGCACAATTTATAAAAAGCTGCCAATGACATTGACAACAAAATATTTTGTTAGCAATTTTCTTCAAGATTGATTCTGACTTTGGTGCTTGATCCACCTAATCTTTTCTTTATAATATGCATTAAATTATTCATCTCTTGATAAAGTAACAAACTTCTGGTGCAAGGTAAGGACATATCAACTAATTTTTTTCTTAATCAAGAGTCAACTCTCCATCTTTTCTTTGTATGCTCACTGATTCATAATAGGATATACTGGAGTTGCTATATTTTTTTCCTAATAAAATACCCCTGTCTGGTCTTCTTTTCTCACGTCGGTGGGGATGAATCTTTTGGTCTCATTATATCAACTTGACAATCCTTCGATCACCAACAGAACACAATTTGTGATAAGATGTATTGCAAAATTTGTATTATTTTAATATAGTTCTAAGATAGTCATCAATCCATTCATCCTCTTCTCTATTTTTTTGGGGGCTTAAAGATAATTGTTGCTACAATTTGTACGGAAATATAATATGTGAATGATGCATTAACAAAAAGCCTAAACATACACAAATAATAAACAAAACACTTCTGCACCCACTTATATATATTGTGAATTAAGAAAACTAAACAACAACCATCCAAGGAATGAATTAGAGTACTGTTCAGTTCATTCTACTGGTTAAATCCCCTCAATCCATATTCCCTATACAAACTTGTTGTATCCTCAACCTCAATAGCTTGTTCATTACGTACCTCGTTGATGATCGAGTCTCGCTGGCTATATATTTTTGATATCAGGTCCAAGCAACATAGCATTGATAATTACCACAATATCTTCATCCCCTTCATCATGATCCTTTTTTGGCATAAAATCCAATTGATAATCATTACTTTCAACTCTATGTCCTTCAGTAATCCACCTGTTTATTGGCTCATAAGTGATAGTAGTGTTCTAGCTTTTGATCCAAAGCGAGAAGACGCTATCCTAATTGACCTTCCTAAGATTATTAATCTTTGTGCGCCATCACTAAGATTGATTGAAGCGAACACAATGATCGATAAACTCAGAACAGTCCATCAGTATTTCATCTACTCTCTTTGTATCAAAAGGTAGAACACTACTGTCACTTATGTGACAAAATAAAAAATTACATGAATTAATATGTGGACTACCAAAGACCAAATAGTTGAAAGTATCCCCAATCACTTGGATTTCACGCCATAAATCAAATTGCTCTTATGAAAGTACGTGCAATTTGTAGAACTAGTTGGAATTTAAGTCAACATATTGATGGTTACCAATTTGTATTGATTTAAACTCAAGCAAAGAGAAGATTTTATTAATAATTAACAGGGTAACTATACAAGAGGGTGGAAGATAACGATCAGGAAAGAAATCAAAACAATACTAATTAAACTAAATGACATTCTTTACCGTTATGAATAATGATCAAGAAAGAAAATTAATACAATCAATCAAAAACAAATGACAATCTTTACAGTTATGAATAAGGATCAGAAAGAAATCAATACAATCAATCAAAATATATGACAATCTTTACAGTTATGAATAAGCTAAAATAGAGAAGCTAAATCTTTTATCTTCATCATCTTATGAAAAAAGACCATTAAAAATTTGCTGAAAATTTTAACCCTTATTAAATAATAAATTATACTTATGAATTTAATACTTTTGATTTCTTATAATCACTTTTTATAACTGCATTCATGCTATAATTATTATATGCTCCTTTGAGCTTCTAGTACGATTGAACTCATCCATTGTCAATCTTTTCATATACTTTGTCTTATTTATAATAAAATGCTTAATGTTATACCCAATTAAAACTCAAGGTCAAACGATGTACAAAATATTAGTGAATTAGGACACCTATTTTGGTAAAGTGATGGTAAGTTAACTTTGAATTATTGTTTAACCTTCTGGAATTATAGGTAAAAGTTCAAATTATCCTTAAGGGGAGACACACATACTTTAAACTCCGTTAAAAATGATTAGCTGGCAAAAACTTAGGTTAATTAGTTAAAAAATAAAGAGCAAATTTAAAAGGAATATGTTATAAATACTTGTGAAATATATCTTAAAATAAAACCCCTCATATTTTGCAACAAATCAGAAAAGTAATAAAACCAAAGTAGATCAAAGAAACCTTTATCCAAGCCATTGAAAACTTATCCATCATTAGTAAAAGTTCACGTCCTTTTTTTTTTTAAAATGGTTTAAAACTTTGAATCAAGCTTGTTTATTAGACATTTCATAACCAAAAGCTTTTTAGTGAAGGGATTTAGTCAATTTTTTCGTAAAAAACTTAATGGATCTAATCAAGGTGTACTAATCTATTTTTTAAAATGATTTGCAAACAAAATGAACATTCCACGAGACCCAACATACCTAATATATTAATTACTAAAGTAGCTAGTCTTAAAAAAGTAGAAAGGGCAAAGAACAAGTAAGTGTCATATAATATAAAGTCAAAATATCAGCACGAACAGAATCATAATAAAGGAATGACTAAAAGAGAAAAGAAATGAGTAGTTTTCCAGATTTCTTTGATACTTTGCCATGTCCATTTTGCATGAGCTTTTGAGAAGCGGGAGACACAAAGCAGAAGAGAGGATGCACACTTTCAAATCTAGCAATGGTGATGAGTCTTGAAATGAGACTTCTTGCACGGTAGAAGTCTTTTATGAAGACTCTAATTAGCTCTGAAAGTATTCATGTAATAAAGAGATAGTAAGGAAATTAGTAGCATGATTCAACTTTAAATGATAGTGAATAAATCAAATATAGAGCTAAATAAAGTCGTAGAACGAATATACAATCCAAAACACGAAAAATGTGAAAATGCCTATCAAGATATTCTCCTACAATTGGTAACATTAAACCAAACTCAAAACGGCCAAGCCACCTTTCATGTCTTTTAAGCACAAAATTAATACTCCACATTTCCAATTCGTGATCCTTCCATATTTTACATTGCCATCAATAAATAATTTAGAAGGAAATTGTAACACCCCGTATCTGAAGACAAACCAAACTTGCAGATTTCTAGAAGTTGCAAATGCAACCCATGGTTGCCACCCACAGATCATAGGCTGACCCACAACCCATCTTGGTGGTCCATAGACCCTCCTAAAAAACTCAAGAAAAAGCTATTCTAAGGCATGACCCACTGTCTGACCCACGGACTGTACGTCTGACCATGGACCGTGGTCCAGGTTTGTGGATCGAGGCCTTAGAACTTGGTCTCTAAAGTCGATCGACAGACTGATAGGATAGACCGTGGATCAGTCTACAGACCATCAATCCATCCGTAGGTCAAGACCCTCAAGACCCCTCAAAACCTGGTTTCTAAAGTCAATCAACAGACTGACAGGACAGATCATAGATCAGTCCACGGACCGTCTATTCGTCCATAGGTCGAGACCCTCGAGACCCCCAAGAACCCATCCTCTAAAGTTGATCGACTTAGTAACAGGGCAAACCATGGGTCAGTCCACGGACCGTCGATCAGTCCCATCAGTGGCTTTAGCAGATTTTAAGTCAGGGGTCGTCTGGTCTTTTCCTCATGTGTTAGACCCCTAAACTACGTCGGTTAACCCCTAAACTACATAATTTTAATCAGTATAGCCTAGTAAACTAATAGAACCTAACTTAATCAATTATTCACCAAAAATCCATCAAACTTAGAGCACAATAGATGAGAAAGTCGAGCAGCCCTAGTTCAAGAACACAATGAGTTTTCATCAGTTCAAGCCCTGAAATCGAAAGATTTCTCTGTGAAATTCATCACCAGGTATGTGGAATTTCACTAGTGGGTTCCTTTCACCTATTAGGTCCCTAGAATTCAATCAGATTCTTGATTCCTTTGTATTATCTAGACCTAGGGTTTCTAGAATTTCAGTAGATTATTATGAACTAGTTACTTTAATATTCCTAATCATATTATCATGATTTTAGTATATTGTTTTGCATAGATTTCTTCATAAATTCAGAACCATAGCTATGTAGTTCTTTATGAATTCCACATGCAAGGTCAGTTATTTCAGTTATACATGCCTCAGATTTGATTGTTTCATTGTTAGCACATTAAAGTTGCATTTGCAGTTAGCATGTTAGTACTTTTTGCTATCCAGTATTACATAAATTTAGTTATAAATTGTTAATTAGATAATAAATTGGGAGTAGCTTAATACCTAGTCGACTATGATCAGTCACCCTTAAGTCCTAGAACTACATACCCCATAGGTTGCAAGTCCCCTCTGTGGGCATCAATTTAGTTATCACACCAGTTATGCCTCTATACCTCTAGCAGGGTATATTGGGTCCTCTCGATGGGCCGTATACATTAGACTCCACATTTAGCTCATGTGATTTTATGTTGGTTATTAGTAGCTCCCTTACGGTAAGATTCTATTGGATTGACCATGTAATTAGTTACAGTCAGATATCAGTCTCTGCATGTTATAAACTTGGTCATTGCCTTCAGTTAGTTCATGTTCAGTATTCTTAGTATAGTACCATGCTTATCTCATATCATTGTTCAGTTATATGCTTTGGGTCAGTTATGTTTATTGTTCAGCTTTACTCTATCCTGCATGCTCAGTACCTTCCAAGTATTGTCTCATACTCTACGCTACATCTTCTTGGATTAAGGTTTAAGTTCTCAACTTTAAAATCACGCATAGATCGGTTCTCAATCTTCAGCTTAGCACTATCAGTGGTGAGTCCTCATTCTCCAAGGATGACAAACATGTTTCCTTTACTTTTAGTTTTTTTTTGCTAGATTTAGCTGGGGCATGTCCAGCAGTTCTAGTCAGTTAGAGAATATTTTCAGACAAAGTTAGATTCAGTGTTAGCATTTAAGTTTATTTGAGCATCTTAAACTCTTCTCAATTTTATAATATATTCACACTTAGAATGTGTATTCCCTATAATTTAAGTTTATCTTATGATTTAGCTTCTGCATAATGTTTTCTAAGTTCTGTTTATTTAGTATGCTTATGATATGTCAGCTGGGTTAGCATGGGGTCACTCATGATCCTAGGTCCCGTGTTCGCGTCCTGGAGGTAGCTTCGGGGCGTGACAAACTTAGTATCAGAGCACTAGGTTTAATAGTCTTAGGATGTCTGAAATGCCACTCTAAGTAGTCTTTTTCATGGATGTGAAGTGCAACACATCTAATGAGAAGGAGGCTACGAAGTGTTTTAGGAAAACTTCACTTTCTTCATATTCTTATCATGCGCAAGGTATGATATAATTCCTCGTTTCTAACTGGACGTTATGATCTTTCAGATCATTCCTCCTCATTGAGCTTATGGAAGGAATGCGAATGCACACAATGCTAATGCAACTACTCTAGTCCCAGATCAGGAAGTTTCGAATGCTGAGTTTTGGAACGCCATTTAGCTTTTGGCTTAAATTGTGACTAACCAGAATAGCTAGCAGGCTCCAGTGCCCGCAAATGCTAGTGGTTGATTAGTGGAAGCCAGGGTTCGTGCTTTTGTTAGGATGAATCCGCCTAAGTTCTTAGGGTCGCAGATTTGTGAGGATCCCTAAATCTTCATATATGAGGTCAAGAAGATCTTTGGAGTAATGCAAAAATTGGTAATAATAGGGTAGAGTTAGCATCCTATCAGCTTAAAGATGTCACATATAGTGTACTCAATGGAAAGAAAACAGGGGTACTGATGTAGCTCTATCACTTGGGAATGCTTTAGTGAGACTTTTCTGGATAGGTTCTTCCAAAGAGAGTTGAGGGAGGCGAAAGCTCAGGAGTTCATGAATTTGAGGCAAGGTAACATGATAGTCCAAGAGTATGGACTCAAGGTCACCCAACTCTCTAGGAATGCTCCTCACATGGTATTCGATTCCAGGGCTCAATTGAATAAGTTTCTATATGGGGTATCTGACTTAGTGAAAACATAGTGTAGGAATGCTATGCTGCTGGAAAATATGAACATCTCTAGGCTCATGGCTCATGCTCAGCAGGTTAAAGGAGATAAGCTTAGGGAATATGCTAAGGATAATAAGAAGGCTAGAATAGGCAACTATAATTATTCTCAACAGAAATCTGGTGGTGGAAATCACTCGCAGTTTCAACAAAAATCTCCAACTCCATTACCTTCATTAGCTAGTGGTCAATCCTCCAAGTTGCAACAAGATCAGAAAGGTGGGGCATCAGGCTCTAAGTCTCAGGGGAGTATTTCAGGCACCAGAACCTACCCAACTTGTCTAAAGTGTGGTAAGAACCATCCGGGCAAGTGTCTTGCAGAAAAGAAGGATACTTTTGGTGTGGTTAGTCTAGTCAAAGGTTGAGAGATTGTCCTTTGCTAAACAGGGTGAAGGGGGCAATAATGGTAGGGCTCAGTCTACAACTTCAGCAGCACCAGCAGGTCGCCCGACTCATCAGGGTAATTCATCTGGTACATGTGGTAGATAGCGCCAAAATAGGTTGTATGCTCTTCAGGCTCTCCAGGATTAGGAAGATTCTCCTGATGTAGTCACTGGTATGTTACGAGTTTTTTACTTGGATGTTTATGCTTTGTTAGATCCAGGGGCTACTCTTTCCTTTATAACTCCCTACATAACATTCAACTTCAATGTTAGTCTAGAAACTCTCTTTGAGCCCTTCTCAGTCTCTACTCTAGTTAGTGACCTAGTTATAGCTAGGTGGGTATACAAAGATTTCCCTTTCACTGTCTATTAGAAAGCCACCTCAGCAAATCTTGTAGAGTTTGAAATGGTAGATTTCGATATCATTCTAGGCATGGATTGGTTACATTCTTGTTATGCCTCAGTCGAGTGTAGAACTAGCATTATTCGTTTTTTAGTTTCTGGACGAACCAATCTTAGAATGGAAGGGTAGTAGCTTACAGCCTAAAAGTCTATTCATTTCTTACCTTAAGGCCACAAAGATGATCTCAAAGGGTTATCTCTATCATCTAGTTTGGGTTAAGGATTCTAGCTCTGAAACTCCAACTCTTGAGTCAGTTTCAGTAGTTAATGAATTCCAAAAGTGTTTCCAGAAGAACTTCTTGGAGCTCCTCTCGAAAGGGAAATCGACTTTGGAATTTATCTCCTTTTAGATACCCAGCCTATTTCTATTCCTCCTTTCAGAATGGATCAAACATAGCTTAAGGAATTGAAAGAGCATTTGAAAGACCTTCTAGATAAGGGCTTCATCAGACGTAGTATTTTACCATGGGGTTCACCAGTGTTGTTAGTAAAAAAGAAAGATGGTTCTCCTAGAATGTGCAGTGACTATAGGCAGTTGAACAAGATCACAATCAAGAATAAGTACCCTATCCCCTGGATTGATGACTTATTTGACCAATTTCATGGTGCTAGTCAATTTTTGAAGATAGACCTTAGATCCAGTTATCATCAGCTCAGAGTCAGAGATATTGACATCCTGAATATAGCCTTCAGAACTCGGTATGATCAATATGAATTTGTGGTTATATCATTTATACTAACCAATGCTCCTACAACTTTCATGGATTTGATGAACAGAGTGTTGAAGTAGTATTTAGACTTGTCCGTTATCGTCTTCATTGATGATATCCTCATTTACTCTAGGAATGAGGAAGAACATATGAATCATTTGAGGTTTGTCCTGAAAACTCTTAAAGATTGCCAGTTATTCACTAAGTTTAGAAAATGTAATTTTTGGTTGCAATCTGTTGCTTTCCTTGGTCATATTGCATCTAGCAAAGAGATCCGAGTGGATTCTCAGAAAATAAAAGCAGTGTAACAATGGCCCAGACCTACCTCTCCTACAGATATATGAAGGTTCTTGGGTTTGGCTGGTTATAACAAAAGGTTCATGGAAGGATTTTCATCCATAGTCTCTCCATTGACTAAGTAGACTCAGAAAAAAGTCATGTTTCATTGGTAAGATGATTGTGAGAAAAGCTTTATAGAACAGAAAAACTAGGTTGACTACAACTCCTGTTTTGACTTTACTAGAGGGTTCAAACGGTTATGTAATCTATTGTGATGCTTCCACAGTTGGCCTAGGTTGTTTATTGATGCAGCGAGGTAAGGTTATAGCTTATGCTTCTAGACAACATAAGGTGCATGAGAAGAACTATCCAACTCATGACCTCGAGCTTGCAGCAGTGGTGTTGGCACTTAAGATTTGGAGACATTACTCATATGATGTTCACGTAGATGTGTTCACAAACCATAAGATTCTTCAATATGTGTTCACCTAAAAAGAGTTGAATCTTTGCCAGAGTAGATGGCTTGAGTTCCTCAAAGATTATAATATAAGTGTGCAATTACCATCTTGGTAAGGCCAATGTAGTAGCAATGTCTCTTAGTACACTATCTATGGGTAGTGTAGCACATATTGAGGAAGAAAGAAAGGAACTAGCAAAGGATGTTCACAGACTTGCTTTCTTAGGAGTTTGTCTTATGAGCATATCAGATGGTGATGTAACAATTCAGAATGTTGAGAGCTTGCGTGATTGATTTTGAGGGTAGGTGGGATGATAACTTTCCTGTTATAGAGTTCGCCTACAATAATAATTACCATTCTAGCATTCACATGACCCCTTATGAGGCATTGTATGGGCGTAGATGTAGATCTCAAGTTTGTTGGTTTGAAGTAGGTGAAGCGGCCTTGATAAGGCCAAATTTGGTTCATGATGCTATGGAGAAAGTTCAAATCATTAGAGATAGACTTAGAATATCCTAGAGTCGCTAGAAGTCCTATGCAGATGTAAGGAGAAGGGAATTAGAGTTCCAAGTTAATGATTGGGTTTTCCTGAAAGTGTCACATATGAAGGGGGTGATGAGATTTGGAAAGAAAGGGAAGCTCAGTCCTAGATATGTAGGCCCTTACAAGATTTTAAAAAGAGTTGGTAAAGTGGCTTATGAGTTAGAGTTGCCAACAGAAATAACAGCAGTGCATCCGGTTTTTTACATTTCGTCGTTAAAGAAGTATGTAGTTGATCCAACATCTATTGTACCTTTAGAAAGTGTGGTTCTGAAGGATAGTCTCACTTATGAAGAGGTACCAGTTGAGATTCTTCATCATCAGGTTCAAAGGTTTAGAAACAAAGAAATCGCTTTAGTGAAGGTTTTGTGGAAGAGCCAGTCCGGAGAGGGAGCTACATACTTGGGAAGCAGAAACAGCCATGAAGGCCAAGTATCCTAATCTCTTTCCTTCCGATTCCATTCCAGCTTGAAGTAATAGTTCCTCTTCAGTGTTTCAGTCATTCATGTGTAGATTCAGTCTCAGTATCACGTTCCTTTAATTTGTACTTGCATTTTCAGCGTATTTGCATGTCATTGGAAATTAATTCAGTTAGAAATCAGTTTGTAGTAAATAGTGGTAGGGTTTATAGCTATTTCCCTCCCTATCCAACTAGTTTAGACTTCAAGGATGAATGTTCCCAAGGGGGAGATAATGTAACGTATTCGAAAACAGACCAAACCAACAGATTTTTGGAAGTTGCAGGTGCAACCCAAGGTTGCCACCCGTGGACCGTAGGGTGACCTACGGTCCATCTTGGTGGTTAGTGGATGGCCACCTACAACCATTCGCAGAAATTTAGAAAAAAACTATTATGAACCATGACCCACGGACGGACCCATAAACCATAGGTTAGACCACGTACCGTGGTCCAAGTCCATTGATCGAGGCCTCAGAACCTGGTCTCTAAACTCGATCGATAGACTGACAAGATGGATCATGGATCAGTCCATGGACCATTGATGCCTTCATAGGTCAAGAGCTTCATGACCCCTCTAAACCTGGTCTCTGAGATCGATCGACGGACAGATAGGACGGATAATAAATCAGTTGATGGTCCATCAATCCGTTCATAGGTTGTGATCCTCAGGAACCCATAACCCATCTCCTAAAGTCGATCGACAGAGTGGTTGGATGGATCGTGGGCTAGTCCACGGACCATCGATCAGTCTCATCGGTGGAATCAATAGATTTTAAGTCATGGGTTGTTTGGTCTTTTCCTAATGCGTTAGACCCTTGAACTACTTCGTTTCACCCCTAAACTACGTAGTATTGGTCAGTTTTAGCCTAGTAAACTAATAAGAACCTAACCTAATCAATTATTCACCAAAAATTCATAAAACATAGAGCAAAATAGAGGAGAAAGTCAAGTAGCCCTAGTTCAAGAACGCCGCGAGTTTTCATCAGTTCCAGCCCAGAAATAGAAAGATTTCTTCGTGAAATTTGTCATTAGGTATGTGAGGTTTCACTAGTGATTCCTTTCACCTATTAGGTTCCTAGAATTCAGTCAGATTCTTGATTCCCTTCATATTATCAAGACCAAGGGTTTCTAGAATTTCACCAGATTATTATGAATTAGTTACTTTAATGTTCCTA
Source organism: Solanum pinnatisectum (assembly GCA_035578085.1). Taxonomy (NCBI): domain Eukaryota; kingdom Viridiplantae; phylum Streptophyta; class Magnoliopsida; order Solanales; family Solanaceae; genus Solanum; species Solanum pinnatisectum. The sequence continues at coordinate 14,081,267 of CM069079.1, forward strand.
ATATGATTATCATGATTTTAGTATTGTTTTGCGTAGATTTCTTCATAAATTCAGAACCCTAGCTATGTAGTTCTTTTAGTTCATGAATTACATATGCTAGGTCAGTTATTTCAGTTATACATGCCTCAGCTTTAAATGTTTGATTATTAACACATTAATGTTGCATTTTCAATTAGCATGTCAGTATTTTGAATTATCTAGTATTACAGAAATTCAGTGATAAATTGTTAATTACATAATCAATTGAGAGTAGCTTAATATCGAATGGACAAGGGTCAGTCACCCTTAAGTCCCAAAAATATGTGCCCCGTAGGTTGCAAGTCCCATCATTAGGCATCAATTTAGTGATCATGCCAGTCATGCCTCTATACCTTTGGCAGGGTATATTGGGTCCTCTCGATAGGGCGTATACATCGGACTTCACATTTAGCTTATGTGGTTTTATGTCACTTGTTAGTAGCTCCCTTACAATAAGATTTTATTGCATTGACCATGTTATCAATTACAGTCAGATTTCAGTCTAAGCATGTTATAATCTTGGTCATTGCCTTCAGTTAGATCATGTTCAGTATTCTCAGTATAGTATCATGCTTATCTCATATCATTGCTCAGTTATATGCTTTGGTTTGTTTATGTTTATTGTTCAGCTTTACTCTATCTTGCATGCTCAGCACCTTTCAAGTACTGACGCATACTCTGTGCTACATCTTATTGTGTTGTCAGTTCAGGTTCTCAACTTTCAGATCACGCATAGATCGATTCTCGATCTTCAACTCAGTAGTATCATTGGTGAGTCCTCATTCTCCGAGGATGACATACATGTTTCCTTTGCTTTTAGTCTTAGTTTCTGTTTTTGCTATATTTATGTAGGGCATGCCCCAACACTTCTAGTAAGTTAGAGGCTATTTTCAGACATAGTTAGATTTAGTGTTAGCATTTGAGTTTATTTCAGCATCTTAAACTCTTCTTAGTTATATATATATATATATATATATATATATATATATATATATATATATATATATATCATATATTACTATAAGTGGGAACGAAAAAAGTTAAAAGTTGAATAACGATTTTACCCCTATTATAAATTAAAATATTATAAAACATTTAATTATTTAATTTAAATATTAAATTGTATCATTTTAATTAACATGTTTATGACTTTTGCACTTTCTTAGATTAATTCCTAATTGAAATATCTAATTTAATAATATTTATCATCTATAATCTATATTTATATAGTAATAAATTAATAATAATAATAATAATAATCCTAAAATCTCTTCATAAAATGTATAATTAATTAAAATTAAAATATTAAACAATAAACTGACCATAGGATACTAATTAATACTAATGATATTATCATCATATGAAAAGACAAAGCCGTCATTGTAATTACTACCGGTTTAAAGCTAAAAGAAGAGGAAGGGTTGATATTAATTTATTCATTAATTCATTGATATGATTCATTTTTGGTCTTTTCAAATTCCCTGGATTAATGGTGGAAAAATATTCTATTTATAGAATTTATATAAAAAGGCCCAAGTCCTTGACATTACTATTGATGTTATATTCATAGATGATTCACACTTGACTTTAGCCTTTTTCGTATTTTTTGTAAGCTGTGCACTATATTTTTTTTCCATGAAGCAATCATTTCTCTTTTGATTTGGATGAACATATTTCATTTATCTAGAGAACATTTGCAGCATATAGGTAAGGATCATACTTCATTTATCTAGAGAACGTATGAAAAATATTTATGTCACTACTTTTATTTATTGATTTGGATGAACATTTTTCAAAACTTTTTATTGCTGTTTTTTTTTCTTACTCGAAAAAATGTTAAAATTCAGTGGCTATGACCTTTTGAATTACTATAAATTGCATCTACTAGCTTTAAGTTATAATTTATTATACAGTCTACATACTAACTATATTTAGATGCTCAAATTTACAGGTTTGGACAATCATTTTCCATATATGCAATAATCAAGTCATTCAGATAGGTTCATTGTCAATCAATTGCAACTTGCACTTGAAATGGCTACAAATATTTATAACACCTTAAATCTCTTCAATCACCCCACATTTGTTGTATTATTTCAACCATATTAAATTATATATATGCTCTTAAATTTGGCAATTTAAGGTTGAGTGAGTTCAAGGCACAAGATGTGTATTCTGAACTATAGAACAGAAGACGTTGGCAAAAGATGGCAGGAAGATGGTTTATTTCCAATATTATATTACACTGCATAAGGCATAATTTCACTAATTTCTATTTTGTTTTGCAAGAATTAACTCAACAAGTCAGTAACATTCTATAGGTTTTAACCTTTGGTCAGGAGTACCCCTATTTGAAGTGAGACGAATATATAGACGTACACTATATGCTTCTTCCTGGTAAGAATTCACCGCTTAGTGAATTATTAATCTTTTTTTTCAATAAAACTACACTAATTTATGTTAGTTTGTTCACTTACATTATCTATCATAATCTTATATTCATTCTTCCTTTGAGAAGTCTATGGATTTTGAGATGCAACAACAAACTAAAAGATAAAATACAAGGATCCAAAAATGGTAGATGGACTGCTGGGGAAGAAGAAGAAGAAGTCAAGATGGTGATATCTAGGTGCACTTGAATTTGAGAAGGCTTGATTTGAAATACGAATTTATTTTTTATATGGTGTTTCATGATCAGACGAAAATACATTGATGTTGACTTATTATCGCATTATATTTTATAATACAATATACATATTATTCAACTAATATTTTCTACCAAATTCCAGATTAAACGATTCATATAAGTAAATCAAATAAAGGGTACTTATACACGCACTTATGATTTATATATATTAAATTAATTCTCTTAAGTTGATACAACTTCAACAAACACTACTTTCATGCGACAATAACTACTTGATGGGCCGCAAGTATTTGTATCCATTAGTGGTGTTGCTCATATCCACGCTATTTGTTGTCGAAATATCATTTAGGTTGAGTATTTGATAGAGTAAAAGCGCTGTATAAGAAAACGTTACACAATATGTTGACTGTATACAACTGCTAACTATAGTAGTAGTTATCGAAGTAATAGAATACAATGCTGAAGGAACTTTTTTTCTTGTTAAAACTAAGGGGATCATTTCAACTTCATTTGATATTAACTTTTGGTGTGATGTACTTTGTGATGATAGTGAATATTGATTGAACTATTTATCAATTGAGCATGTATCCTTCACTTTCAGTTTTGGTGTTATTTCTAATGTCTTATGAAGTTTAAACTATTAGCATCCAATACACGTGCAACGCACGTGCCCAATACTATTATATATATATATATATATATTCAGACTTAGAATGAGTATTCCCCATCATTTAGTTTATCTTATGATTTAGCTTCTGCAGAGTATTTTCTTACCTCAGTTTATTTAGAATGCCAGTAGGGTTAGCTTGGGGTCACTCGTGATTCTAGGTCCCGTGTCCGCGTCCTAGGGATAGCTTCGAGGCATGACAAAAACTTATACATAAAACTCTACTAACTAATGGATTAGGGAAGAGCTTAAAATCTTTATTTTTTTTGCTTATAGAGATTAGACAAGAATCATCCGAGCATCCATAGGATCATCATATTTCTTACAGTAATTTATTTTTAAAAAAAATGTAACCTGCATAACATTTCTTACTTAGCAAGAACAACACCCGATCTCTTTTTAACAAACTTTTACATATGAATACATGAGCTGCAAAATTTTATCATATAACGTCATCAAACAAAAATTTAACTTTGACCCAAAAACTTTTTTCAAGTGAATATTTAATCACGAAACGAAACCTTTTATTAAATGAATGACGATTAAAACATGAAAGGAATATGGCTTCAGATCTATACAGAAAGCTCGAACGAGAACCACATATATTTTGTAGTCATATATAATTATACCAACGTATGTAAGTTAATGGCAAATCATTATTTTCTTAAGATAAGAATAACAATTTGTCACGGACGCAAGAAAAATAGGGAAAAAGAGAGGTCAAATATCACCTGTTGTAGGTGAATGAAAAGAGAGGCCGATGTCTACTCGAATTTCCTCCTTAAACTCTCCATAACCTGTTGTAGGACAGTTAAGAGCGTGTCCGACGTCTACTCGAAACTCCTCTATTAGCACTAATACTAAGTAGAGATCAGACGAGCACAAATTTACAGTGGTATCAGGTGTGGTGTGGGGGCAAAAGAATTCCACAAAAATGATTACAATTTTGGGCAGGATTTAAAGATCTGTGTAAATCATTCTGGAGTTTGAGTACCTTGAGAATAATAACCATTCCATCAGAGGCAAAACTTCCCCTGTAAACAATCCCATAACTGCCAGAGCCAAAAAGAATTTCAGAAGAAAATCCACCAGTTGCAGTGCGGAGCTCTTCAAATGAAATATTGGGGTATAAGTTTTTTAGTAAGACTCCAATTAGCACCGAAAGTATTCATGTAAATAAGGAGAGAGTAAGGAAATTAGTAAGACGATTCAACTTTAAATGACAGTGAATAAATCAAAAATAGAGCTAAGTAAAGCTGTAAAACAAATATACTATCCAAAACACGAAAATGTGTGAATGCCTATGAAGATATTCCTCCTACAATTGGTAACTTTAAACCAAACTCAAACCAACTAAGCCACCATTCATGTCTTTTAAGCACAAAATTAATACTCTACATTTTCAATCCATGATCCTTCCACATTTTACACCGCCGTCACCAAATAATTTCGAAGGAAACTTATACATACAACTCTACTAACTAATGGATTAGGGATAGAGATTAAAATCTTTATTTTTGTGTGCAATGAGATAACTTAGGAATATACTGAGCATGCCTAGGATCATGGTTTTTCTCACACAAAGAACAAATCATCTCTTTTAAACATACTTTTACAAATGAATACATGAGCTATAAAATTTTATCAAATAAACACATCAAATGAACATTTAAAGTGGATAAGAATAACAGTTTGTCAATGAGATGAAAAATAGATAAAGGGCGAATGTCACCTATTGCAGGGTAGTGAACGATGTCTACTCGAATCTCCTCTTTAAACTCTCTACAGAATGATTTCAAGAAGAATATAATAGGACCTCTATCAACACTAATACTAAGCAGAGATAGAGTAGGTATTATTAACAAGATCAGACAAGAATAAAACAATTGTTTCATGTGTGATGCGGGGGCAAAGGCTTCCACAAAACTGAATGCAAAACCTGCTTTTTATAGTGAAAAACTAGGGTTCTTTTTATTAAAATTGTGTGCGGGATTTGATTGAAAAATGGCCGTTCGAATTCAAAAATTTGTCTATGTAATTCTTAGTAGGAAAATTCAAAAGTATTTTGACCGAATTAAAGAAGAGAGATGTGGATGAGAGGAGAGGGTCTGATTTTTTTTCTAGTAGGAAAAGATGAATATTGCACCAAAACAGAAAGGGTGATCTCTGTCGTTTGTTGAAATTGCTGGAGTTACGAACGGACTACTTATTTGCTGGTTGAAAATATGGATTAGGGTTTGGGGCTTTGGGCTAATTTGGAGTGGTTTTGGGATATTTTAACCGATTTTGATATAAAATATGGGCCGAAAAGTTAGATTTGAGTTGAGCTTTTTGTCCTATCCTAGAAGTTCCTCCAAGTACAAAAATCCCTGATTTTTCGTTATTCCCGATAGATTCCATGGTTGTCGATAATTGCAAATGATACATTACTCAATATGAGAGGGATGGGGATTGAAATAGGACTCCTTGTTAAAACCAAATTTCAACATAAAAAATGACAAGAAAGCAGAAGAAATATATTATGGAATTGCATGAAGATATATTCATTGGGGAGATCATTAAAGTTTGTTGTTCAATGTAAACTTCTATCAAAGAATCTCAAACGTCATTAAAACACTTCTAATTATTTTGAAATTATGTATATAACTTTGTCAAGGTATTTCCATCCAAGAAGAGGAAGCAGTCGAAGGAGGAGGAGGAGAAGAAGAAATGATGTAATAGAGGTGACTTTCTGCCCTTCAATATTTAAATAAGACTTTAATTTATTAAATATTGTACTCCGTAGACATAGTTTCTACATTTTGAAGAAAAAAACCTATTCTTTCATTTTTTGCACATTTTAAATGAAGATGCTTGGTGAACCTTCCGTTCATAATTTGATTGAACCTTTTGTTTTTTCAAATAGAAAAAGGAGACTTCCACTTAACAATTAACATGCAAGTTTTTAAATATTAGATATAATTTCCTGACATCTAAATGTAATTTCTTGTGAGTCAACTCAACCACTCTATGGTTAACCAGTTTCTCAGTAATGCCTTCGTTAATCAATCATAGTCATGTGTTATGATTTTATTTTGTTCCAACGTTTTCATATGTTCAATGGAATTTGGAACATGCCATATTTCGCTTGTCAAAATGAAATTTAAGAGTATATCAATGATCCTTATCTGTAACATAATATGATATGTTATGACATTATTTGACAATGATACTCTAATTGTCAGAGGATTATTACTCTCAGTATTTTGCTTATATTTCTCATTGTTGATTTTGAAAAAAGCATTTTCCTTTTACTATCTGGCCTACTACAGTCATATTTTGATATCCTACATAGCAAAGTTTAGGGATTACCTTGTACACTAGGAAAATAAAAGAAATTACAACATCATCTACATAAGCCGGATGATTAATCTGTGACCATTTCTTCTCCATATAGAACCTAAAGCATTTGTGTTGAGTTGAGCTAAACTTATGTTTTGATAATCGACAAAATATAAAAGAAGAGCAGGTCCTTAATAGCTCTGATGGAGGATCTAGTTTTTAGTAGCTGAAGTTACTACAACAAAAGATATATTTAGGGGCAATAAATTTTCCTTTTAGAGGCAATAGTGATATGGTACATAGTTTCTTGTTAGGACTTTCTTCAATGTGGTCTGCTTTCCCATATCTCTTGCTTTAGGCTCCCAATGAACATTTAGCGATCATTGGGTTAATGTTACTGCATCAAGAGTCGTTAAAGTCTTTAGCGACATTTAGATAAACTGTTAGTTTTAAATACTAGTAATATTTATTATTGTTGTTGAATATAATATAACTACAATTATGTTATTGCAACTAAATCCTTTATTTGTTCTAGTGAGCTGATGAAATATATGTATGGTTCATTACAAATGTATCAAATAGGACCAAATAGAAATGAGTGTTTTATACAGAGTATATAAAATGTAAAGAAATAACACATTGACCTAACTCAACCCAAAAGCTAGCTCATGAATGAAGGATTGTTCAAATCATATAAGCAAACCACCGGTCCAATCCCCAACTAATGTGGGGCTCTTAGTCACTCTAATAAAACATATATTCACCCTCAAAGGGGAGCCCGAATGGGGATGAACATGACTCTGATACCATGTAAAAATATGATACTTGAGTCTAACTTAACCTTAAAATCTAGATAGTGAGAGGAGGATTGCTCAAATCCATTCAAGCTAACCATTTCTTTTCCCAACAAATGTGGTACTGTAACCCACTCTAACGCGTGTTGATGTGCCATATCTTTACATGGTAATAGAGTCATGTGCATTTGGACTCTTGATACACACTCACATTGAGCTTAGGCTTGGTCTTGGGCATGAAGGTGGGTCTTAGAATTCCACATTGATTGGGGAATTAACTACTAGTCTGCTTATATGGACTTGAAGTGTCATATCCTTAAATAAACAAAATTCAAGAATTGATTAAACACACTTATAAACTTAAACAGGATATAATTAATTTGAACATGATATATATATATATATATATTTTATTTCTTAATGAGAATAATTTATTATAGGTCCACATATCTAGTTCATTGATAGTTCAGCAGAATCTACTGAATCACTTCGGAGATTTGCGTAATAAAATTTTATACTATTTAACACCAACTTGTTTTAGGGCAAAACATTTGTTGTCTTCCTTAATAGACTCGAAAAAGAGAATAGAAAGAATTCAGGGCATGAGAGACTGAAACAGAGCAGAGAAACAGAGTGGTCTATTAGTGAGTGTAAAAATGTCAGATGATATAGTTATGAAGATCATCTCCGGTGGCTTTTGAAGTTTGTTGTTCAATGTAAACTTCTATCCAAGAATGTTGAAGGTAGGATATCTAATTTTGAATTTTCCAAAACATTGTTCCAACGCCAAAAAGTCACTTCTACACAACTCATCTATTTAGTACATGATGGGAGATTAATCAGACAATTTCCAAAAATATCCTTTAACCACATCACTTAATATGTGACGACGTTATGTTTTGGTGTTGAGATTTTGGGCACATATAATGGTCTGATTCTCTTTGAGATTTAGAGAATTAGGTGTTACTATGTTTTCAATCCCTTAACTAGAGAGCGTCAATTGATTCCATATCTGAATGCTCCTAGAAATGAGTTAGAAAAAACAAACCTAGTACCCTAATGCTAATCAAAACAAATACGTAACCGCAAGTAACCTGGTCCAACTTGTTCTACAAATTTCAATTACTTTCATCAAAGCGATCTGGCTTGTGGCATGAAATCCAACTGAGAACCAATAGTGTCATATCCTTACCATACGGTAGTCCACTTGTCTATTGGCATGCTTCTCTTTATTTTCTCATAAGTGGCGGTAGTATTCTAGCTCTTGATACAAATAAAGAAGAGGGTATACTCATTGACCCTCTGAGTTTATTGATCATTATGTTCTCAGCTGTGAAATTTTTTTACTAGTAGGGATATGAGGGGTAGCGATATATGGCTAGGGAGGGCGCAAGGTTTACTAACCCTTGTATGTATTTTCAGAAAGTACATAGTCATTGGAACTTATGACAGAGCAAGTAGCTGTTGGAGGTTTCCTAGACTTTGGAAAACTTTGTTTTAGATCCGGATGGCCATATTATAGGCTTTCTAGTCTGGATCGACAACAAGCAAGTGCCTTTTCTTGTAATACGTCCCCAAAAATAGTAACATGATCTATACAAGTATGATACCAGTGTCAATATGTACAAAAATGTTGCAGTTTTGGACACAGTTGATTATCCCATGTATTGCTTCCACTCAACATTAGCTTGTGTCCATAAGACACCCTCCAATTATGTAACGACTACTCAACAGGCATATATGGAAAGTTGGATGACATCAGAAGATTTATTATCGAAGGTACCAATTAGTTTAAGATTAATTTTGTATTTTTGTTCTTTTAATGTCCTAAATGCGGCTTAAGGTCACGATTAGAGATTCCTTTCAAATTTATGTTTAAAACACCTTAACTGAACCAATCGACATTTTCATAGCGATATTGTGTGCCTTCTTTGTTTGACTTCAGTGGCATTTTCTAATTTCTAGGTCTCCTTTTTTACTTTAAACAAGTCTAAATTATTTCTAATTCTATTCAAATTTTGTATATTACTTCCAGATACATCAAAAGAAGAAGTGGGAGGAGGAGGAGGCGGAGAAGAAGAAGAAACATTGTAATAGACTTGGCTTTCTAATCCTTCGCTATCTTCAATCATGATTACTTTCTATTCAAACATGACTTAATCAGTCATTTCTAGGAGATTGTAATGGACGTGGTTTCCTATATGTATTTTGAATAAAAACTGGTTTTGCTTTTTTGCAACTGTTGCACATTTAAAGTGATGAATTCCTATAAATGATAGATTTTCGCATTTCTAGGGGAAGATATTTGGCAGATCTTCCATTCCAAAATTTTTTTGTCAATCAAGCATCATCATATGTGTTGTTTTTTATTATGTTCCAATTTTATTTGAATAGGACTTGATATATGTTAGTTGCATTCTTACTTCAATTTTCTTCGATCAAAACCCACAGAGTTACAATTATTGAATACACCTTCAGGCTTACTTAGCTTGATATACTTTCATCGCAACAATGAAATACAATTGAGAACTAAATTCTATTTTTATCCTTTTGTAAGCCACTTGCTTATTGGTGTGATTCTCTTTATTGGCTTAGAAGTGATACAAAGTGAGAAGAGGTTATAGTCATTGACCGCTTGAGTTTATTGATCATTTTGATCACAGACTGCTCATCTTTAATATATTGCTGCAAAGTTGGATGTGGCCAGTACATTTATTATCGAAGGTACCAATTAGTTCAAGTTAGATTATATATCTTTTAGTTGTTGCAATGTTTTAAATGAGACATAAGGTAAGGATTAGCTTCTAATTCTTTCTTTATATGACCAAATAGAAGATTCAGGAAGTAGTTACAAACCAACTCTTTCTTTTCAATCTCACCACCCTATTAGGAGGATCAACAGTGTTGTCACAACCCTCCAACATACAGTCAAACCAGCCTACCAATTATTGGTGGAAATGTTCAACCACTTGAGTATACCTAACTTTTTTGAGATTTTTATTTTCAGGGTTTCCCTATATGCATTTTGAATCTGAATAAAACCTTTTTTATTTTGGGCAACTGCTGCATATTACAAGTATTGATCATGATGCTCAAACTTTGGGACAAAAATACCTCATGTGTGTCTAGAATCTTGAAGGAAAATCACAATGTTTTAGGAACATTTGTCACTATGACCATTTAATCCTGCCTTATGATCCCCTAAAAAGTCTTGATAAAACATTCCAGATTTATAAGTTAAAAGCTAAAAATCATATGTTGAGAACCCTCTATTTGATGATAATAATTTTATTTTTATGTAATGGAAAATGGGTTATCTCATAGATGATAAATTCTATTACATCCTTCCTAAGACATATTTTAGAAAACCATGTAAATAGAAGATGAAATAGAGTATATAATTTCCTGATATCTAAGTGGAACTTCTTGAAAGTCGGTTCAAGCACTGCAGAGAATGAAAGAGGTTAGTGAATGTCACTATTTATGGCTTAGATTGAGGAGTGCCTAATCTTCAAGGAAGTATTAGAATATAACTATGATTACATCTGTTCCAAAGAAGGAGGGATTAAGAAATATGTATATGACAGGAGAATAATTCCCTATTCTTCCATCAAATATCTTGGTTGTTCGCTATTATGAAATATATAACAGTGGTACTAATTTTCTGTCCGACCATCATATATTCTTCTTATGCATTACTGAGTTGACCAATTAAACTCGTGTTTTTTCCATGGAGCTAACATCAGAAAAAGACATCAACCCTTAGCTTACATGCATGAGAGAGTGGTGACTTTTGAAATTCAATAAGCCATTACTGTTAGAAGAAACGTTACATGGAGCTACATAAACAATAGTATCCATAACTCCAAGTGAGCTAAACTGATGTAGATCTGATTCATTACTGAATTCAGGAATGAGTTTCACTAAACCAAAATCACCCAAATGAGATGTGAGTTCTTTATCAAGAAGATTGTTCTATGGTTTTTTTATCACAGTGAATCATGGGTGTTTGACACTCATTGTTAAGATAATGAAGCTCATACGCCACATCTATTACTATATTCATTCTCTGAAGTATGGTACAACTACTCTCCTCATATATCTCCTTCTCTTGAATGAACTGAAAGACTAAAGCCTTAAAGTCATTGACCTTGAAATCTGAACTTGAGCATACACTGATGACCTTGAAAAGGTTTCGATGCCTTATGTTTCTCAATGCCTAGAATTTTACTAAGAAAACTTTTTAAGCACCTTCATGCTAGAATTTGAGTACTTTGACAACAACAATCGTTCCATCAGAAGAAAAAGTTCCCTTGTAAGTAGTTTCAAAATTGCAAGAGCTAATAAGATTTTCAGCAAAAAATCCACCAGTTGCAGTGTGGAGCTCTTCATAAGAAATATTGGGGTAGAAACGTGCAGATTTAGACCTATCTTCAGGTGCTGGTTGATCTTTCAAGTTTGAAAATATTTCGATGACAAGAACCTCAAGTAGAGTAAGGAAGTAAGATTTACAATGAATTGAGGGATTGGCCCTGATAGATTATTTTGGGGAAAGATCCAAGGATTGGAGATCCGAAAAATCTTCTACAATGGGAATGGTCCCTTGGAGGAAGTTACCCTTCAAATAGATCTCCCATAAGGCCAAGCATTTCCAAGAGATCGTTGTGAGAGAAATCAAGATAAGTAAGATGACCTCCAAAGTTTGTCAGCCTTCCAATAGAATCTAGAATGCTACCTCTAAGATTATTGTTACTCATCTCGAATAGATTCAAATTCTCCAGTTTTGACATCTCTCTGGGTATGCTTCCACTAATGATGTTTCCGTAGAAGAGTAGGCCTTGTAACTGACTAGAAAGATTGATTGTTGAATGAGGTAATGTACCTACAAACTGGTTGTCTCCAAAATGGAGCATTTGTTGAATGCTGCAGTAAGTAAGAGAATTTACAAATTCAAGGCTATCATGCTTACCGTGTCCAAGTTGGTTACTTCAAAACAAGAAATTATGCAAGTTATGGAACCCTCGGGTATATTTCCAGTGAAATTGTTTATAGGAAAATCAAGCTCTAGCAATTTTGAAGCATTGGCCAAAGAGGACAGTATGGAACCAATGAATTGACATTTCTCCAAGTAAAGTATTAGGAGATTAGGGAAGTAATTGCCTAAATCGAATTTGAGATTACCAGAAAAGTTGTTAAAGAAGCTGGCATTTGTCCCTCTAGATTGTTGTACGATAAATACAACTCTTCTAAAGATGTATGATTTCCAATAGAACCTGGAAAGAGTCCTGCCAGGTTCTTATTTCTGAGATACAACTTAGTTAGGAATTCTCCCCACAAGAGTGTTGTGTTCTAGGACAAGGCTATTGAGCTTAACACAACGTAATAGATTAGCTGGAATTTCCCCTATTAGATAGTTGAAACTCAAAATCAGGTTTTGAACCCTTAACAGCCTGCTGAGTTGTTAGAGGAATTTTGTCATGGAGGCCATTATCTTCAAGGTCAAGAGAATTGATCAAAGAGAGATTTCCAATATGACCTAAGATCGTACCTGCCAACCTCAGCCCTTTGAGATTCAAAGGGATGACTCTTCCGTGTCTCAGGTCACATTTTACTCCAGTCTACTAACATAAATAAACAGAATCGTTCCAAGAGACGAAAACTCTTGATGGGCCCTCAGTTATTTGGGATTTGAATCAAAGTAAGGCAAGTTTGTTAGTTACATTGCCAAGAAAAGCAGCAGATTCAGTCTATTTAGAGAAAATGTGAATAGAAACAAAAGAAACATAGTATGGATAGCCGGAAAGGTGTGGAAGTTAAAACTCGTTGCAAAAATTTCCATTCTAGAAAATGTCAAACACCAAAGGATGATACCTCTCTAAAATGTTGTTTTTGGTATCTGAGCACCACTTCATGGTTTATTGATAAAAAATTGACAAATACACACAATTATAAACAAGCTGTCAATGACATAGTAACAAAAAAAAAATATTATGTTAGCATTTTCATCAAGATTGATTCTGACTTTGGTGCTTGATCCACCTAATATTTTCTTATAATATCCTCTGCAACATGATCCTTTTTATGAAGTGAAATCCAATATATAAGCTATAATTTCAACTCTATGTCCTTTAGTCTTCCTGTTTATTGGCGCAATTATTGTTTCATAAGTGATAGTAGTGTTCAAGCTTTAGACACAAAGAAAGAAGAGGTTATACTAATTGAACATCCTGACATTATTGATCTTCATGTGCATAACTATGCATAAATCATGACCAATCGAAATTTACCACAGAGGCAAACACAATGATTGATAGACTCAAAACAATCAATCAGTATATTAGCTACTCTCTTTGTATCAAAAGGTAGAACATACTGTCACTTATTAGACTATAAAATTTCTCCAATAAACACGTGGACTACCACAAACCAAATGGTTGAGAGTATCACCAATCAGTTGGATTTCACGCCATAATTCAGATCTCTCTGATGAAAGTAGGTGAAATTTATATAACAAGTTGAAATTTCCACCCAACATATTGATTGTTACCAATTTGTATAGATTTAAATTTGGGCAAAGAAATGATTATATTAAAATAATGAATAGGGTATTTATACAAGACATTGCAACAAAATGATTAGGAAAGAAATCGATACAATTATTAATTAAACTAAATGACCAATGTAACACCCCGTATGCTCGAAAGACCAGTTTGCAGAAATCAAAAGTTGCAGGTGCCACCGACAGGCACCATCCACGGATCGTAGGGTGACTTATAGACCGTAGGGTGACCCATGGACCGTAGGTGGGCTCTGTGGATGACCACCTGCAGGCCTCCCTAGAAAACTCACACAGAACATTCTAAGGCATACCCACGGCCTATCCCACGGACCATAGGTCAGACCACGGGCCATGGATCCTGACCCTCAGGACCCCTTCTCTGAAAGCCAACAACTGTTGACAGGACAGACCGTGGGTCAGTCAACGGTCTGTCGGTTGGCCCCGACATATTTTAAGTCAATGGTTGTTTGGTCTTTTTCTGATATCTTAGATCCCTAAACTACGCCGTTTAACTCCTTAACTATGTCGTTTTAGTCTTTTTTTGCCTAGTAACTTAATTAGAACTTACCCTAGTCAACTCATTCTCCAAAAATTCATCAAGTTGAACAAAAAGTAGGAGAAAGAGTCAACCAAGACCTCTTCAAGAATGCAATGAGTTTTCTTTAGTTCGAGCCCCAAAATAAAAAGATTTCTCCATGAATTTCTTCAACAGGTATGTCGAATTTAAATAGTAGGTTCCTTTCACCCATTAGGTCCCTATAATTCAATCAGATTCTTGATTCTCTATATCATATTAGACCTAGGGTTTCTAGAATTTCAGATTTATGTTGTGATTCAACTATTCGACTAATCCAAATCAGATTATCATATTTTGCATAGAATTATTGCTTAGTTTTTGTTTGAAACTCAGAACCCTAGTTGTGTAGATTCATTAAGTTCATGAATACACTTGTTAGGTTAGTTTATTCAGATATACATGCCACAATTAAGAATGTTTCATTATCAACATATTAGTGTTGCATTTTCTGTTAGCATGTTAGTATTTTGAGCTATTCAGTATTACATAACTTCAGTCATAATGTGTTATTTACATAATTAGTTGGGAGTAGGCTTAATGCCGAGTGGACTAAGGGTCAGTCACCCTCATAGTCCCAGAACTACGTGCCCCTATAGGATAAATCCCCTCTGTGGGCAACATATATAATGATCACACAAGTCATGCCTTTATACACTTGGCAAAGTATATTGGGTCCTCTTGATTGGGAGATACATCGGACTCCACGGATAGCTCTCATGGTTTTATATCGGTTAACAGTAGCTCCCACAGTTAGATTCTAGTGCATTGACCAGGTTATCAGTATAGTTCAGTATTCAGTCTCTGCATATCATGTACTTGGTCATTGCATTTAGTTAGCACTGTATTAAGTATGTTTCAACATTTCTATCATGTTCAAATTATATCATTACTCTTATTGCTTTGTTCAGTTATATATGTATTGTTCAGCTTTATCCTATCCTGCATGCTAAGTACCTTTCAAGTACTAATGAATTCTCTATGCTACATCTTCTCTTGATGTAGGTTTAGGTTCTCAGCATTCATATCACACATAGATTGGTTACGATCCCTAAATTAGCAGCATCAGTACTTAGTCCTCATTCTTCGAGGATGATTGACATTTTTTCTATTCCGTCAATTTGTTTTAGTTTCAATTTTGTTAGAGTTAGCTAGGGCATGTCCCAGCATCTCTAATCCATAGATGATTTTATTCAGACATAATAATAGATTTAGTTTTAGGTTTGAGTTTGACCTTTCGGTTGTCATTAAAACCATTTTTATATATTCAGAATTAGAATGGGTATTCTCTATATTTTCTATTTATGATACATTTTAAGCTTCTGTATAGAATTATCTTATTTCAGTTATCTTAGCATGCTTATGATATGCCAGCAGGGTTAGCTAGGGGTCATTCATGATCCTAGGTCCTATGTTTATGTCTAGTGGGTAGCCTCAGGGCATGACAAACTTTGTATCAGAGCACTAGGTTCATGAGTCCTAGGATATTTTAAAAGCTGCACTAAGTAGAGTCATTTTCATGAGTGTGAAATGTTCAACACCTATGAGGGTGAGGCTACAAAGTGTTTTAGGAAAAACTTCACTTTATTGATATTATTATCGTGCGTTGGTATGATCTCCTTTCTAATCCATCGTTATGTATTTTCAGATCATGCCTCTTCCTAGAGCTTACCCCATGAATGCTAATGCATGCAATGCTGAGGCAGTTTCTCTAGTCCCAGATCAGGAAGTTTCCAATACAGAGTTTCGGAACACCATTCAACTTTTGGCCAAGAGTGTAGCTAATCAGAAAAATTAGTAAGTTCTAGTTCTTGTAAATGCTAGTGGTGGATCAGTGGCAGCTAGGGTCCGTGATTTTGTTAGGATGAACCCACCTATGTTTCTAGGGTTGCGTGTTGTTGAGGATCCACAGAATTTCATAGATGAGGTCAAGAAAATATTTGGAGTGATGCAAGTGACTATAAATGATAGGGTAGAGTTGGCATCCTACCTGTTTAATGATGTGGCTCACATATGGCTTAGACAGTTGAAAGATAACCGGAGTGAGAATGCCACTCCTATGACTTGAGAGTGTTTTACCAGAGCTTTTCTAGACACATTTTCCCAAGAGGGTTGAGAGAGGATAAGGCTCAGAAATTCATGAATTTTATGCAAGGTTCCATGACAGGCCAAGAGTATGGAGTTAAGTTCACCCAACTCTCTAGGTATGCTCAACATATGGTTGCCGATTCCAGGACTCAGATGAGTAAGTTTCTATTTGGGGTATCTGACTTGGTGAGAATAGAGTGTAGAAATACTATGTTGTTAGATGATATGAACAACTTTAGGCTCATGAATCGTGCTCAGCAGGTTGAAGAAGATAAGCTTAGGGAGCAGGCTAAGGATGCAAAAAAGGCTAGGATAGGCAATTATGAGTACTCTTAGCAGAAATTGGATGGTGGAAATAGTTCACAGTTTGAGGAACTGTGTTCGACCCCAACATCTTCATAATCTAGTGTTAGATCCTCCATAAAGGTAGGGCATAAGGCTCAAAGTCTCAGGGAAGTGCTTCAGTTACTAGAACACACCCAATTTGTCCAAAGTGTTGTAAGAACTATCCGGGCGAGTGTCTTCTAGGGAAATATGGATGTTTTGGGTGTGGTCTAACTGGTCACAGATTGAGCAATTGCCCTACTTGTATTTTCAGCGTATTTGCATGTTATTGGAACTTAGTTTAGTCAGATTTCAGCTTTCAGTACTTAGTGGTAGGGTTTTCAGCTCTTTCCCTCAATTTTCAGCTAGTTTAGTATTCATTCGATGACGAATGTTCCCAAGGGAGAGATAATGTAACACTTTGTATGCTAGAGAGACTAGTTTCAAGAAATTAGAAGTTGCATGTACCACCGACGGGCACCATCCAAGGATTGTAGAGTGACCCTGGACCGTAGGTGAGATTTGTAGATGACCACCTGCAACCCTCCCTAGAAAACTCAGACATAATATCCTAAGGCATGACCCACGACCGAACCAATAACCGTAGGTTAGACCAAGAGCCGTGGTCCTGGTCCGTGGATCATGACCCTCAGGATCCCTTCTATGAAAGCCAACAACGGTTGACAGGACAGACCGTGAATCAGTTGACTGTCTGTCGGTTAGTCCATCCATTGGCCCTGACAGCTTTTAAGTCAAGAGTCATTTTGTCTTTTCCTTATTTGGACCCATAAACTATGTTGTTTTAGTCAGTGTTTTCATAGTAACTTAATTAGAACTTACCCTACTCAACTCGTTCTCCAAAAAATCATCAACTTGAACGAAAAGAAGGAGAATTAGTCAACCAAGCCATCTCCAAGAACGCATTAAATTTTCTTCAGTTCCAGCCCTAAAATCAAAAT
Organism: Solanum pinnatisectum; assembly: GCA_035578085.1. Taxonomy (NCBI): domain Eukaryota; kingdom Viridiplantae; phylum Streptophyta; class Magnoliopsida; order Solanales; family Solanaceae; genus Solanum; species Solanum pinnatisectum. The sequence goes on from CM069079.1 coordinate 14,099,218, forward strand.
ATTTCTCCGTGAATTTCATCACCATGTATGTGGGATTTGACTAGTGGGTTCCTTTCACCCATTAGGTCCCTAGAATTCAGTCAGATTCTTGATTCTATTTATCATGTTAGACCTAGGGTTTCTTGAATTTCAGATTTATGTTGTGATTCAACTGTTAGACTTATACAAATCAGATTATCATGTTTTCATGGAATTATTGCTTAGTTCTTGCAAGAAACTCAGAATCATAATTGTGTAGATTCGTTTAGTTCATGAATTACACATGCTAGGTCAGTTCATTCAGATATACATGCCTCAGTTAAGAATGTTTCATTATCAACATAGTAATGTTGCATTTTCAGTTAGCATGTTAGTATTTTAAGCTATTTAGTATTACAGAACTTCGGTCATAATGTGTTATTTACATAATTAGTTGGGAGTAGGCTTAATATCGAGTGGACTAAGGTTCACTCACCCTCATAGTCTCAGAACTACGTGCCCCCGTAGGATAAGTCCCCTCTGTGGGCAACATATTTAGTGATCACGCCAGTCCTGCCTTTATACCCCTAGCAAGGTATATTGGGTCCTCTCGATAGGGCGATATAGTGGACTCCACGAATAGCTCTTGTGGTTTTATATCGGTTAACAGTAACTCCCACAGTCAGATTCTAGTGCATTGATTATATTATTTATATAGTTCAGTATTCAGTATTAGCATATCATGTACTTGGTCATTGCATTCAGCTAGCTTAATATTCAGTATGTTTTAGTCTTTCTATCATGTTCAGATTATATCATTGCTCTAATTGCTTTGTTCAGTTATGTATGTAATATTCAGCTTTATCCTATCTTGAATGTTCAGTACCTTTCAAGTGCTGACGCATACTTTGCACTACATCTTCTCGCGATGTAGGTTAAGGTCCACAACATTCAGATCATACATAGATCTGTTCCCCATCTCGAGTTTAGCAACATCACTGGTGATACCTCATGCTTCGAGGATGATTGACATGTTTTCTATTCAGTTAATTTGTTTTAGTTTCAATTTTGCTAGAGTTAGCTGGGGCATGTCCCAACATCTCTAATCAGTAGAGCCTTTTATTCACAAATAGTACTAGATTTAGTTTTAGTTTTGAGTTTGACCTTTTGGTTGTCATTAAACTCATTTTTAAATATTCAGACTTAGAATGGATATTCCCCATCATTTCTATTTATGATATGTTTTAAGCTTCCACACAGAATTATCTTGTATTAGATATCTTAGTATGCTTATGATATGCCAACAAGGTTAGCTTGGAGTCACTCCTGATCCTAGGTCCCGTGTTTACATCCAGGATGTAGCCTTCGGGCGTGACAACCATCTTTATAGTTATGAATAAGGATCAAGAAAGGAAATCAATACAATTAATCAAAACAAATGACAATCTTTGCCATTATGAATAAGGATGAGGAAAGTAATCAATACAATGAATCAAAACAAATTTCAAACGGATGACTCTTTCGTGTCTTAGGCCACATTTCACTCCAGTCCACTGACAGAAATGAATAGAATTATTTCAAGAGATGAAAACTCTTGATGGGTCCTCAGTTATTTGAGATTTTAATTAAAGGCAAGTTTGTCAGTTTCATTGCCACCTGTGCAGCATGTTGTAGAGAAAATGAGAATATATACACATGAAACACAATATGGATAGCCCGAAAGGTGTGGATGTTCAAACTCGCTACGAAAATTTCCATTTTGGAAAATGACAAGAACTAAAAGATGATACCTCTCAGAAATGTTTATTTTCTTATTAGCGATTTGGAGCACCAATATGCGGTATAAGATGCACAATTCTATAAAAGGCTACCAATGACAATGACAAAAAAAAATTTGTTAGCAATTTTCTTCAAGATTCATTTTGACTTTGGTGCTTGATCCACCTTATCTTTTCTTTAGAGTACGCATTAAATTATTCATCTCTTGAAAAAGTTTAGACCTTATGGTGCAAGGTAAGGACATATCAACTAATATTTTTCTTAATCAAGAGTCAACTCGACATGTTTTCTCTGTAGAACTATTCTATTTGAGTTAACTCCCCATCTTTTCTCTGTAAGTTCACTGATTCAGAATAAGATACACTAGAGTTGCTATATTTTTTATTCTGAATAAAATACACTTGTCTGGTCTTCTTTTCTCACATCAGTGGGGATGGATCTTTTGGTCTCCTTATATCAACTTGACAATCCTTCGATCACCAACAGTACATAGTTTGTGTAATCATGTATTGCAAAATTTGTATTGATTTTAACATAGTACTAAGATAGTCATCAATGCCCACATCCTCTTCTCTATTTTTTTTCGAGGGGATTAATGATAATTGTAGCTATGATTTGTTTGGAATATAATACGTGGATGATGCATTGATAAATATCTAAACATACACAAATAATAAACTAACAAAGAATTTTTGCACCCACTTATATATATTGGGAGTTAAGAAAACTAAACAACAATCATCTAAGGAAAGAATTAGAGCTAATTAACACATTTAATAGTTTGATGCATACTATATATCTGGTAGTGTCCAATTCATTCTACTAGTTACATCCTCTCAATTCATATCCCCATACAAATTTGTTGTACCCTCAACCTCAGTAGCTTGTTCATCACATACCACATTGATAATTGAGTCTTGCTGGCTGTATATTTTCTATATAAGGTAAAAACAACATAACGTTGATAATTTCCATAACCTCTTGATCCTTTTTATGACATGAAATCCAACTGATAAGCAATACTTTAAACTCTATGTCCTTCAATAGTCCACCTGTTTATTGGTGCTATTATTTGCTCATAAGTGATAGTAGTGTTCTAGCTTTTTATACAAAGAGAGAAGAGGCTACACTAATTGACCTTCCTGATTTTATTGATCTTTGTGCGCCATCACGATGATCGATTGAAGCGAACACAATGATCGATAATTTCAAAACAGTCAATTAGTATATCATCTACTCTTTTTGTATCAAAAGGTGGGACACTGCTGTCACTTATGTGAGGAGATAAAAAATTACAACAATTAATATGTGGACTACCAAAGACCAAATAGTTTAAAGTATCCCCAATCAGTTGGATTTCACGCCATAAATCAGATCGCTCTTATGAGTGTACGTGAAATTTGTTGAATTAGTTGAAATTTTAAGCCAACATATTGATGGTTAAAATTTTATATTGATTTAAACTCGGGAAAATAAATGATTTTATTAATAATGAATAGGTATCTATGCAAGAGGGTGGAACATAATGATCAGGAAGGAAATCAAAACAATTATTAATTAAACTAAATCACAATCTTTACCGTTATGAATAAGGATCAAGAAAGAAAATCAATACAATCAATCAAAAAAAATGACAATCTTTACAGTCATAAATAAGGATCAAGAAAGAAATCAATACAATCAATCAAACTGTATGATAATCTTTACTGTTATGAATAAGCTAAAATAGAGAAACTAAATTTTTTATCTTCATCATCTTTCGAAAATGCCTATTAAAAATTAGCTGACACTCTTTATAATTAATTAAAAAACTATTACTTATCCCTCTTATTAAATAATAAATTATACTTATGAATTTAACATTTTTTATTTCTTTTAATCATGATCACTTTTCGTAACTGCATTCATGCTATAATTATTGTATGCTCCTTTGAGCTTCTAGTACTATTGAATTCATCCATTGCCAATCTCTTCATATATTTTGCCTTATTTATAATAATAAAATGTTTAATTTTATACCCCATTTTAACTCGAAGGCAAATGATCTACAACATATTAGTGAATTAAGACACCTATTTTGCTAAAGTGATGCTAAGTGAACTTTGAATTATTGATTAAACTTATGAAGTTATAGGTAAAAGTTCTAACTATCCTGAAGGGGAGACACACATACTTTAAAAATCAGTTCGAAATGATTAGCTGGACAAAACATAGGTTAATTAGTTAAAAAAAGAGCAAATTTAAAAGGAATATGTTATAAATACTTGGTAAAATATTTGTGATATGTATCTTGAAAATAAAATCCCTCATATTTTGCAACAAATCATAAAAGTAATTAAACAAAAGTAGATCAAAGAAACCTTTATCCAAGCAGTCGAAAACTTATCCATCTTTAGTAAAAGTTCACGTCCCCCTTTTTTGGAATGGCTTAAAATTTTCAAACAAACTTGTTCATTAGACATTTCATAACCAAAAGCTTTTCAGTGAAGAGATTTAGTCAATTTTTTCGTAAAAAAACTTAATGGATCTAATCAAGGTGTACTAACCTATTTTTTAAAATGATTTGCAAAAGAAATGAAAATTCCACGAGACCCAACATACCAAATCTATTAAAGACTAAAGTGGCTAGTCTTAAAACAGTACAAAGCGCAAAGAGCAAATAAGTGTCATATAATTTAAAGTCAAAAAATCAGTACGAACACAAACATAATAAAATAATGACTAAAATAGAAATGAAAGGAATTGTTTCCAAGATTTCTTTGCTACCTTGCCATGTCCAATTTGCATGAGCTTTCGAGAAGCGGGAGACACAAAGCAGAAGCGAGGACGAACGCTTTCAAATCTTGCAATGGTGATGAGTCTTGAAATGAGACTTCTTGCACGGCAGAAGTCTTTTATGAAGACTCCAATTACCTCCAAAGTATTCATGTAAAAAAAGAGTGTAAGGAAATTAGTAAGACGATTCAACTTTAAATGATAGTGAATAAATCAAATATAGAGCTAAGTAAAGTCGTAAAATAAATATACTATCCAAAACACGAAAAACGTGCAAATGCCTATCTAGATATTTCTCCTACAATTGGTAACCTTAAACCAAACTCAAAACTGCCAAGCCACCTTTCATGTCCTTTTAGCACAAAATTAATACTCCATGTTTTCAATCCGTGATCCTTCCACATTTTACACCGCCATCACTAAATAATTTAGAAGGAAACTTATACATGTAACTCTACTAACTAATGGATTAGGGGAAGAGCTTAAAATCTATATTTTCTGTGTGCATAGAGATTAGACAGGAATCTTCCAAGCATGCATAGGATCATGATTTTTCTTACACTAATTTTTATTTAAATAATTGTAACCTGCATAACATTTCGTACTTAGCAAGAACAACACTCGATCTCTTTTAAACATACTTCTACATATGAATACATGACAAAAATTTTTTTATCATATAAAGTCATCAAATAAAAATTTAACTTGGACCGACAAATTGTTTTCAAGTGAAGATTTAATCACGAAACGAAACCTTTTATTAAATGAATGACGGGTAAAATGTGAATGGAATCTGGCTTCATATCTATACAGAGAGCTCGAACGAGAACCAAGTATATTTTGTAGTCATATATAATTATAGCTAAGTAAGTAAGTAAATGGCAAGTCGTTATTTTCGTAAGACAAGAATAGCAGTTTGTCACAGAGACAAAAAAAATAGAAAATGAGAGGTCGAATGTCACCTTTTGTAGGTGAGTGAAGAGCGAGGCTGATGTCTACTCGAATTTCCTCCTTGAACGATCTTCAACTTGTTGTAGGACAGTGAAGAGCGTCCGACGTCTACTCGAATCTCCTCATTAAGCTCTCTTCAGAACGATTTCAAACAATATATAATATGACCTCTATTAGCACTAATACTAAGTATAGATCAGATGAGCACAAATCTACAGTGGTTTCAGATGTGGTGTGGGGGAAAAAGAATTCCACAAAAATGAATGCAAGACCTGCTATTTATAATGATGAACTAGGGCTCTTCTGATTGCAGTTTTGGGCAGGATTTGATTTTAAAATGGCCGTTCAAATTCCAAAATCTATGTCTGTGATTCTTCATAAGAGATTTCAAAAGTATTTTGGCTTCTTGTTGACCGAATTAAAGAAGACAGATGTGAATGACTCAGAGAGAGAGAGATAAGAGAGTCTCATTTTATTCAGATGAAGATCGCACCAAAACAGAACTAGTGATCTTTTGAAATTGCTGGTGTTGGTTTGGAAAACTAAGCCATAGAGAAACGGAACGAGTTATTTGCTAGTTCAGAAAATAGATTAGGGTTTCGACTAATTTGGGCTATTTTTTTAAAAAATTTTTTGATATAAAATGGGGCAGAAAGTTTGATCTGATTTGTGGCTTTTCAAAAATTTCATAATAAATTATCTTGTTTGTATATTGACAAGCAAAATATACAAATAGAATTTTGAAAAAAAAAACAAAATGATTAAGTACATAATTTGTATATACTTACCCTATTTGTATATTCACGAGAGAAATATATAAAAGGGCAGAAATATACATACAGCAACCTCTATAGCAAACAAAACTAGAGCTATGAAGAGCAATTATCAAAACTATAGTTATAGAGACTTATTATATCTAGTATATTTGCTATTACCAAAAATATTCATTGTCTCTTTAAATTATTTTGAATTTCTAACTTAATAACTAGCATAAAGAGCAGAAATCTCATACTTTTGGACTAATTGCATCCAATAAGTTTCTCCAATTACAAAAATCCCGGGTTTTTCCAATTACAAAAATTCAATTTTTTCTTTTCTCTTGGATACATACATTCTCTGGTAATCGGATAATTGCAAATGATACATCACTTAATGGGAGACATGTATACAAGAAGAGAGGTGACAGGGTTTGAAATAGGAGTCCTTATTGAAACCAAATTTCAACATAACAAATGACAAGAGCGCATAAGAAATATATTATGGAATTGCAGGAAGATATATTGTGGCGACTTTACCCTATGCAGATTGATTACCCGGATGCCAATCAATACAAATTGGTAACCATAAGTAAACTGTTTGAAAATTCCCACTTATTCAACAATCTTCACATACTAATCGACCTTCCTGAGTTTCTTGATCATTATGATATAAGCTACGGTTAAATTTTGAGAGATGAAGATATATGGCTAGGGAGGGCGCAACGTTTACTTTCCTTTAATATATACAATTTCAGAAAGTACATAGTCCTTGCTACTTATAATATCACAAGCATCCGTTGGAGGATTTCCCACACTTTAGACAACTTCGTTTCAGGTCTGGAGGAATTATTATTGGCTTTCGAGTCTGGATGAACAGCTAACAAGTGTCTTTTCTGGTAGAATGTCACTCAACACAGTATCATGATCTATACAAGTATGATACTAATATAAATGGGTACAAAAATGTCGTGGTGTTGGAGACAGTCAATTATCACATGTATTGCCTTCATCCAACGTTACCTTGTGTCCATAAGATGTCCTCCTATAATGTAACAACTGCTAATCAGGCTTATAATGCTGCAAAAACATAGATCACATCACACAATTTATTATTAAAGGTACCGATTAGTTTTAGTTCCATTTTTATGTTTTTGTAACACCTCTGATTTGAGAAAATAGAAAAATGCAGCTTTCCAGGATCTGGTGTTAGAACCAACGGAAGCCACTAACGGACCATGGGTCAAACCAAAGACCATAGGTTGGCCCATTGTTCAGTACCATACATAGGGAAAATTCAGGATCGAAAGGTGTCACCTATGGCCGTGAACCAGGGTCCGTTCATTGACCCATAGACCGTAGGATAGTTTCGTAGATGGGGTTCAAAGTTAATGGTCGATCTGATCCTACCCACGTTCAACCAGTACGGTCCGTGGTTGGACCTACAGACCATAGGTTTGACCGTAGGTGGGGTTTAGCAGCTATTCAGAGGAAAATAGTTGTTAGGTCAACTTCAAACGGTCATATGTTTTAGCACAAAATGAATTAGGTGGACCATGACTTATCAAATGAAAGATAATTGAATCCTCTTTCAAACTCCATTATGTTTGCTCAAATCCAAGCTTGGAGTAAAAAGTTATGCTCATTTTAGTGAAGCCATGTCATGTAGAGCTTGAATGACAAACCAAAATAACAGTCCGTAGTCCAAACAAGGGACCGTCGTTCCGTCTGTGGGTGGGCTTCATAAGCATTTAAGTCAAGGTCATTTTGGAATTTTCCCTATGTGTTGGGGCATTTAAATTATGTTGTTTGATGACTAAACTAGGTTATTTTACTCAGAATAAGTCTAATAACCTAATCAGACATACCCAGTACCCGCATTCTCCAAAAATCATCCAAATTGGAACGAAAAGAGGAGAAAGAGGTGCCAATTTACTTATAAGGTGTTCATATAGATGTGTTCACTGACCATAAGAGCCTCCAGTATGTGTTCACCCAGAAAGAGTTGAATCTTTGTCAGAGGAGGTGGCTTGAATTCCTCGAGGACTATGATAGAAATGTGCTTTACCATCCTCATAAGGCCAATGTAGTGGTTGATACTCTCAGCAGACTATCTATGGGTAGTGTAGGACATATTGAGGAAGAAAGGAAGGAATTAGAAAAAGATATTCCCCAGCTTGCTCGCTTATAAGTTTGCCTTACATATATATCAGATGATGGTATGATAGTTCAGAATGGGTTACAATATTTATTAGTAGTGGAGGTTACGAAAAAACAAGATAGTGATCCTATATTGCTTCAATTGAAAGGTTTAGTTCATCAGTAGAAAGTTGAGGTTTTGTCCCAAGAGGGATATGGTGTACTTAGTTACCAGGGTTGCTTATGTGTTGCTAAGATGGGTGAGTTGAGGCAACAGATCCATGCAGAAGCCCATAACTACAAGTATTCTATCCATCCAGGTGCCACTAAGATGTACCATGATCTGCAGAAAGTCTTTTGGTGGAACGACATGAAGAGGGATATAGCAAACTTTGTGGCTAATAGGTTAAAGTAGAATATCATAAACCAGGAGATATGATTCAAGAGATTAACATTCCTACACGAAAATGGGAAGTAATAAACATGGATTTCATTACAAGTGTACCTCATACTCCGAGACAGCATGACTCCATTTGGGTGATAGTAGACAGAGTGACTATGTCCGTTCACTTCTTGGCCGTTAAGACTACAGATGCAGCAAAGGACTACGCTAACCTCTACATTAATGAAATATTCAGGTTACATGGAGTTTCTTAATATATCATCTTAGATAATGGTCCTAGTCTACCTCTCATTTCTGGAAGACTTTGTAATCAGGTTAATCTCAGTACAACATTTCATCCACAGACGGATGGTCACAAAGAGCGTACCATTAGGACCTTATAGGACATGTTGAGATCTTGTGTGATTGATTTCAAGGGTAGTTGGGAGGTTCACCTACCTCTCATAGAGTTTGCCTATAATAACATCTACCATTCAAGTATTCAGATGGCCCCCTATGAGGCACTCTATAGGCGTAGATGCAGGTCACTTATTGGTTGGTTTGAAGTAGATGAAACAACTTTGATTGGGCCAGATTCATTTCATGATGCTATGGACAAAGTTCAGCTCATCAGAGATAGACTAAATATAGCTCAGAGTCATCAGAAGTCCTATGCAGATGTGAGGAGAAGGGACTTGTAATTGGAAATTGATGATTGGGTTTTCTTGAAAGTATCACCCATGAAGGGTGATTACATTTGGGAAGAAAAGGAAGCTCATTCCTTGATATGTACATCCTTACATAATCCTGAAAAGGGTTTGAAATGTGGCTTATGAGTAAGTGTTTTTAGCAGAACTAGCATTGGTGCATCCAATCATTCACATTTCCTTGTTGAAGAAGTGTGTGGGTGACCCAACATCAATAGCACCATTAGAGAGTGTGGCTGTGAAGGATAGTGTCACTTATAAAGATATGATAGTTTAGGTTATTGACCTTCAGGTTCGTAGGTTGAAAAAAAAGGAAGTCACTTCAGTAAAGGTTTTATTGAGGAGTCAGTCCGTAGAGGGAGCTACTTGGGAAGCAGAAGCAGGCATGATGGCCAAGTAACCTTACCTCTTTCCTTCTAGTTCCGTTTCAGCTAGAGGTAATAGATCCTCTTCAATCTCTCAGCTTACTCTTGTTTAATTTAGTCTCAGTATCTGGTTTCCTCAGTTATTCTTGCATTTCAACATATTTGTATGATTCTTGGAACTCAGTTCAGTTAGATTTCAGTTCTAGTACTTAGTGGTAGGGATTGTATCTCCTTCCCTCCTTACTCAGTGTGTTTAGACTTCATTCGAGAAAGAATGTTCCCAAGGGGGAGATAGTGTAACACCTTGGATTTGAGAAAACAAAAAAATGCACCTTTCCAGGATCTGCTGTAAGAACCAACAGAAGCCACCAATGGACGGTGAGTCAGACAACTGACCATAGGTCGGGGCTTGTGGTTCAGTCAAAGACTTAGGGAAAATTCAAGATCAAAAGGTGACACCTACGGCTGTGAACCACGGTTTGATGATTGATCCACGAATAGTAGGTTGTTTCCGTCATTGGGGTCAAAAGTCGATGGTATCTGATCCCACCCACGGTCGACCAGTATAGTTCGTGGTTGGACCTACATACCGTAGGTCTGATACTAGTGGGGGTCAACAGTTATTCTAAGGAAAATATCTGTTAGGTCAACTTCAAACAGTCATATATTTTAGCAAAAAATGAAATAGGTTGCCCATACATATCGATTGAAAGATAATTGAATCCTCTTTCAAATGCAACCGAGTTAACTAAAATCCAAGGTCAGAGTAAGAAGTTATTCTAGTTTTAGTGAAGCCTTGATGGGAAGAACATGAATGACGAACCCAAATGACAATCGATAGTCCAAACGACGGACCGTCGTTCCCTACGTGGATGGGCTTTGTCAATATTTAAGTCAGGGTCATTTTGGACTTTTCCCTATGCTTTGGGGGCACTTAAACTAAGTCTTTTGATGACTAAACTACGTCATTTTACTCAGACTAAGTTGAATAGCCTAGTCAGACATACCTAGAACCCTTCTTCTCCAAAAAACATCCAAATTAGAACGAAAAGAGGAGAAAGAGACGCCAGTTTCTTTCAAGAACAATCAGCAGTGTTCTTCAACTTTCAGCCCCAAATCCAAAGGATTCCTCAATGAATTTCGTCATTAGGTATGTGGGATTTAACTAGTGGATTCCTCTCATCCACTAGGTCCTTAGAATTCAGTCAGTTCTTTAATTCTACATAGCTTATTTAGACCTAGGGTTTGTAAAACTTTAGGGAATTGGTGCGATTTAGCCGTTATAGTACTTTTAATCAAAATATCATGTTTTCTTGGAAGCGTTGCAAAATTCCTTGTATGAAACTCAGAAGCCTAGTTTGTATGAATTCTCTTAGTTCTTGAATTGTACTTGTTAGGTCAGTTAAACAGATAGTCATGCTCTAGATTTTGAATGTCACATTATCAACACATAAATGTTGCATTCTCAGAGTGTATATCAATATGTTAGTACATTTCAGTCATATACATATTCTGTTGGGAGTAGACTTAGCACCGAGTTGGACTAGGGTTCAGCGTACCCTCATAGTCCTAGAACTATGTGCCCCCATACTATTATAATTCCCCTCTTTTAGGCATCAGATTTAGTGATCACACCAGTCATGCCTTTATACCCCTGTCAAGGTATATAAGGCCCTCTTGATGGTTACCACTTATTCATTACATTCAATTTAGTTATTTTCAGTTATACTTCAGTATATGTGCCGGATTATATCATTGCTCAGTTATGCTTTATTCAGCTCACATATATTTGTTCATCTTAGAATATATATCCTGCACGCTCATAGTATTCCCAGTACTGACGCATACACTACGCTACATCCTTTCATGATGTAAGTTCAGGTACTCAGCATCCATATCACACTTAGATCGATTCTCAGTATGGCTTCAGTAGCTTTAGAGTGTAGTCCTCATACTTTGAGTATAATAGACATGCTTTCAAATCATTATATTTACTTTCCAGTTTTGTTAGAGTTACCTCGGGGCATATCCCAGCAACTCAACTCAGTTAGAGGCTTTTTAGACATAGTAGTAGATTTAGCTTGAGTTGTTAAGTGATTGTTTCAGTTATCACTAAACTCCTAGTATGTTTTATACATTCAGACTAGTTGGATTTTTCCTATATTCAGTTATCCACTGTGTTAGCTTCCATATAGTACTTGCTTATTTCTGTAACTTTTATAGTATATTTATGATATGCAAGACACATGGTTCGCTTGGGGTCGCTCATGCTCCTAGGTTCCATTTTACGTCAAGGGGGTAGCCTTAGGGTGTCACAGTTTTAGTTCATGGTGTCCTATATGAGACTTGAAGTCAAGATTAGAGATTCCTTTCAATTTTTTTAAAACATCTCAACTAAGCGAACAAGTCTAAATCATTTCTAATTCTTATCAATTTTTGTATATAACTTTGTCAAGGCATTTTCATCTAAGAAGAGAATCATTAGAAGAAGAGGAAGCAGTCGGAGGAGGAGAAGAAGAGGTGATAGACATGGTTATTTCTAGGAGTTTTATGGTTTTTGCATTTTGAAGAAAAACTTTTTCTTTTTTTTTTTTTTTTTGCTCATTTCAAGTGTTGAATTCCTATAGATGAAAGATTTTAGCATTGCCAGTCCAAGTTGTTTGGTGAATCTTCCATTTAAAATTTGCTTGACACTATTTGATTGAACCTTTTCTTTTTTGAAATAGTAATAGGGGACTTCCACATAACAATTAACATGAAAATGTTAATATCTCACACACACACACACACACACACACACACAAACACAAACATTTATATAAGAGAACCTTAGGCCCGCCTATGTGGCGCCACCACAAACCAGAATTCCCTTTGAATTTATTGATTTCCAAAACTATCATTCCCCTTTCATGAAAAGTTGCCCCTTTCATGAAAAGTTATGACTTTAATGAAGAGTTGTGACTTTTATGAAATGTTGTGACTTTTATGAAAAGTTGCGACTTTAATGAAGAGTTGCGACTTTTATGAAAAGTTGTGACTTTTATGAAAGGCTGTGACCTTTTCGAAAGGTTGCAACCTTTCCAAATAGTTGTAACCTTTCTTATAAGGAACAATAAACATTTGTTCACACTACCCTTTTGTTGTCTATAAATAGAGGGATTTCCTCTCTTTTTGAAACAACAAAAATTTTGAACTTCTTCTTCTTCTTCTTCTTCACAATTAAATATTTGTGTATGTTGCTCATGTTGAGTGGCTCACTAACACCATTGCTTATGTTACAGATCCTAATATGTATTTTTATAATCATTAATTTATGCTTATATTATTAAGGATAAATGATAAGGTGTAATAATTTTCATTTTCCTTTGCATTATCAATGTTTGTTACTATGTAATCTTGAATGTAAGATAATATAGTGTTTTTGTTTTAATGCCTGATAAGATTTAGGTATTATTTTATAAACATCCTGATATTAAATTCCCGTGTGAAGTGCGGGTAATTTTACTAGTTAGATATAATTTCCTTGACATTTAAGTGTAATTTCTAGTAAGTCAACTCAAGCACACCTGAGAGAGAAATCTAAGGTTAACCATTTTCTCAACAATGTCTTTGTCAATCAAGCATTGTCATGTGTTATGTTTTTTTTTTCCCAATGTTTTCAGATGCTTAATTGGAAGAAGACATAGTTAGTATGTCAAAAAGAAATTTGCAGGCAAGTTTAAGAGTATATAAATGTTCATAATCTATAATATGATATGATACTCTAATTGTCGGAGGCTTATTACTCTCAATATTCTGCCTAAACTTCTCCTTATTGATTTTGAAGAAGCATTTTCCATTTTTCTATCCGGCCTAATAATGCCATTTTGTATATCCTACATAGATAACTTGAGGGATTACCTTTGAATGATATATGACTTTTTTTCTCCATATAGAACCAAAAGGTCTTGTGTTTAGCTAAGAGGAAATCATGTTTTGATGATTGAAAAAAAAAAAAATAGAAGACTAGTTCCTTAGCAGGTCCGTGGAGGAGCTAGGTTGCAGTAGTTCAAGTTACTACAACAGAAATGATGTTTAGTGGAAATAGATTTTCCTTTTAGCAACAATAGTGATCATTTATGTTTGGTCAAACTACGTTACATAGTTTCAAGTTAGGCCTTACTTCAATGTGGTCTCCATTCCCAAGTCTCTCACTTCAAGCCCCCACTGAATATTTAGCAGTAATTGGGTTAATGTTATTACATCCAGAGTATTGTACATTATATATATATATATATATATATATATCAAATAGGACCAAATATAAATAAGTGTTTTTATACAAAATATATAAAATGTAAAGATATAACACATAGACCTAACTCAACCCAAAAGCTAAATCATGAATGAAGGATTGTCCAAATCATATAAGCAAACCACGGTCTAATCCCCAACCAATGTGGGATTCTTACTCACTCTAACACACCATATATTCACCCTCAAATGGGAGCCTAATTGGGGATGAACTTGACTCTGATACCTTGTAAAGATATGGTTCTTGGGTCTAACTTAACATCAAAATCTAGATCATGAGAGGAGGATTTCTCAAATCCATTCAAGCTAACCATTCTATTTCTCAACAAATGTGAGGACTCTAACCCACTCTAACACCCCTTTCACGATCAACCCAACTTGAGCGTTGAGTGGGAGCCCAGATGATGACGAACCTTGCATGGACTCAAGTAATAATCCTCCCCTTAGGAGCTAGCTTTTGGTGTTGAAGTGCCATATGTTTACATGGTATCAGAGCCATTTCCATTTGGACTCTCGATACATACTCCAATTGGACTTATGCTTAGGCTTGGGTGTTTTGGCAAGTGTTAGAAATCCACATTGGTTGGGGAATTAACTAATAGTCTGCGTATATGGACTTGAAGTGTCATATCCTTAAATAAACAAAATTCAAGAATTGATTAAACACACTTATAATCTTAAGCAGATATAATTAATTTGAACAATATATAAATTTGTTGTTTTGATTTTCTAATGAGAATAATTTATTATAGGTCCACATATCAAGTTCATTGATTGTTCAGAAGAATCTACCGAATCACTTCGGAGATTTCCTTAATAAGGTTTAATACTATTTAAAACCAACTTGTTTTAGGGTAAACCATTTGTTGTCTTCCTTAATAGACTAAAAAAAAAGAGAATAGAAAGAATTAAGGGCATGAGAAAAGCAATAGAGTAGAGGAACACAATTGTCTATCAACGAGTGTAAAAATGCCGGATGATATAGTTATGAAGATCATCTCCCGCTGGCCCTTGAAGTTTGTTGTTCAGTGTAAACTTCTATCAAAGAAATTTATAGGTAGGATATCTCATCCTAAATTTTGCAAAACATTGTTCCAACGCCAAAAAGTCACTTCTACATAACTCATCTATTTAGTACATGATGGGAGATTAATCAGACAATTCCCAAAAAATCTCCTTTAGCCCTATCACTTAATCTCTAAGGACGTTATGTTTTGGCATAGATATTTTGATCTAATGTAATGGTGTGATTCTCTTTGAGTTTAAAAGAATGAGGTGTTACTGTGTTTTCAATCCCTTAACTGGAGAGTGCCAATTTATTCCATATCTGAATGCTACTAGAAATGTGTTAGAAAAAACAGGCCTAGTGGTTGATTATCCTAACGCAGATCAATACAAATTGGTAACCATAAGTAACATGGTTGATAATTCCAACTTGTTCTAAAGTTTTCACTTAATTTCATGAGAGCTATCTGGCTTGTGGCGGGTATGAAATCCAACTAAGAGACAATAGTTTCATATCCTTACCTTACGGTAGTCCATATGTTTATTGGCATGATTCTCTGTATTTTCTTAGAAGTGACAGTAGTGTTCTAGCTCTTGATACAACGAATAAAGAGGGTATACTCATTAACCATCCCGAGTTTATTGATCATTATGTTCTCAGCTATGGAAACATTTTGTCGAGTAGGGATATGAGTGGTAGAGATATATTGCTAGGGAGAGCTCAAGGTTTACTTACCCTTGTATGCATTTTCATAAAGTATATAGTCATTGGAACTTATGACAGAGCAAGCAGTTGTTGGAGGGTTTCCCACACTTTGGACAACTTTGTTTTAGGTCTAGATGGCCATATTATAGGCTTTCCAGTCTAGATAGATAGCAAGCAAGTGTCTTTTCTGGTACGACATCCCCCAAAGCAGTATCATGATCTATACGAGTATGATACCAACATCAATGTGTACAAAAATGTTGCAATTCTAGACACAGTTCATTCAAGTGATAAACTCTTATAAATAAAAGATATTGACATCACCAGGGGAAGATGTTTGGTAAATTTTCCATTTAAAATTTGCTTTGTCAATCAAGCATCATCGTATGTGCTGTTTTTATTTTGTTCCAATTTTTCTAAACAAGACTGTATTTTATGTTAATTGAATTATTACATCACTTTCCTATGGTCAAAAACCACAGAATTATAGTTACTCAATACATCTTCAGGCTTACTTAGCTTGATATACTTTCATCGCAGCGATGAAATACAATTGAAAACCAATTTCTATTTTTTATCCTTCGGTAGTCCACATACTTATTGGTGTGATTCTCTTTATTGGCTCAGAAGTGATACAAAGAGAGAAGAGGCCATACTCATTGACCGTCCTAAGTGTAGTTCATGTGAAGTTCTAAATGAGACTTAAGGTCAGGAATAACTTATATTTCTTCTCTAGATGACCAAAGAGAACATTCTTTCTTTTAAAACCAACTCTTTCTTTTCAGGGAGCAGTTAAAAACCAACTCTTTCTTTTCAATCCCACCACCAAATTAGGAGGATTAACAATGTTCTCATACGTACATACTAATTAATGGTGTAGATGTTCAATCACTTGAGAATGCCTAACTTATTTGAATTTTCTTTTTAGGGTTTCCCTATATGCATTTTGAATGTGAATATAAACTTCTTTTTGGAGGAAAGCGCTATATATATCAAATCGATCATGATGCTCCAACTATGGTTCAGGAATACCTCATGTGCGTCTAGAATCTTGAGGGAAAATCACAACCTTTTAGGAATATTGTCATCATTACCATTTAATCATGCCTTTATGATCCCATTAAAAGTGTGATAGAATTTTTCAGTTTTATAAGTTCAAAGCTAAAAGTCATAAGTTGAGAACCCTATATTTGACGATAATTATTTTATTTTTATGTTATGGAAAACTGCAGATGATAAATTCTATTACATCCTTCCTAAGTCATGTAGTCTCTTCTTGGTAGACAACATATCTAAGTCACTTTGATAAATGGCAACATAGACAAGGTTTTTAAAGCATGTTGACCTTGTCACTTGCATAAGCCAAGGAAACAAACATGCAAGGCTAAGCTAGGGTGTGCGCATTAGCACCAACACCTAATTCCAAAGTGGCAAGTAAAGACTAAGGAGTTGAGGGCAAGGTGGCTTGGTGAGGACTTAAAAAGATGAAGGCTAAACATTGTCATGTGGGCATGGCATTGATATTCAAATAAATGACAAGGAAAAATGACAAGCAACGCTAAGGAAGCAACACAAAAATCAATAGTATTCTCACTAACACTCTAACGTGCACTCGAACCTACATACTGATTAATGGTAGAGATGTTCAACCACTTGATCATGCCTAACTTGTTTGAATTTTATTTTTAGGGGTTCCCTATATGCATTTTTAATGTGGATATAAACTGTATTTTTCAAGTATTGATCATGATGCTCCAACTTTGGGACAAGAATACCTTATATGTGTCCCTTTTAGGAACATCCACACCATGACAATTTGATCCTGCCTTATAATCCCCTAAAACATCGGATTCTTTACATTCATAAATGAAATGTATTATATGATGTAGACGTTAAGAGCTAATATCTGATGTTGCTAGACTAAATCCATTAAGTAACAGGAAATTACAGACTACCTTAGTTCTTCTGCATGATGAAAATACTACTGGGATTTCAAGTTTTACATCAAATCCAAAGCTTACCAAATAGACATAATGTTAGCATTCTTACCAAACTGACTAGAATGGTTTACCATTGGCTGACTACAAAATGGAGTTTTTGTAGACTGCTAGCAGTTGGTAAGAGAAATTACAAATTCAAAGTCATCATGCTTACCGTATCCAAGTTGGTTACTCCAAACGTTGAGCAACAACAAATTCCGCAAGTTACCTCTGGTATATTTCAATTGAAATTGTTTACAAGAAAATCAAGCTCTAGCAATTTTGAAGGATTGACCAAAGAGGATTGTATGGAACCAATGAATTTACATTTCGCCAAATAAAGTATTTGGAGATTAGGGAAGTAGTTGCCTAAATCGGATTTGAGATTACCAGGGATGACAAATTGTACAACGGAGGACAAAACTCCCCGGATAAGCTATTTATTGACAATCCAAGGATCCTCAACTTAGTCAATCGAGCTAAAGAAACTGGAACTTGTCCCTCTAGATTGTTGTACGATAAATACAACTCTTCAAAAGATGTAAGATTTCTAATAGAACATGGAAAGTGTCCTGTCAAGTTGTTATTTCTAAGACACAATTTCACTAACTTCATTAAATATACAACTTGGTTAGGAATTTTCCCAATAAGAGTGCTGCTTCCAAGACAAGGATCTTGAGGTTAACACAATGTGATAGATGAACTCGAATTTCCCCTGTTAGATAGTTAAAACTCAAATTCAGGTTTTGAAGCACTGGTAGCCTACTGACTTGTTAAGGGATCTTTTATGGAAGATATTTTCTGCAAAGAGTGGTTTCCAAGATGACCTGAGATCGTCCTTGCCAGTCTCAGCCCTTTGAGATTCAAACGGATGACTCTTCCGTGTCTCAGACCACACTTTACTCTAGTCCATTGATAGAGATAAAATGAATCATTCCAAGAGACAAAACCTCTTGATGAATCCTCAGTTATTTAAGATTTGAATCAAAGTAAGGAAAGTTTGTCAGTTACATTCCCAAGAAAAGCAGTTGATGCAGCATGTTTGAGAGAATATGAGAATATAAACACAGTATGTATCGCCAGAAAGATGTGGAAGTCAAAACTTGCTACGAAAATTTCCATTTTAAAAATGTCAAACACCAAACAATAATACCTCTCTAAAATGTTGTTTTTGGTATTTGAGCACCACTGCATGGTATATTGACCAAAAAATTGACAAATACACATAATTATAAACAAGCAGCCAATGACATATTGACAAAAGAATATTTTGTTAGCATTTTCTTCAAGATTGATTCTGAGTTTGGTGCTTGGTCCACCTAATCTTTTCTTTATAATATCTTCTACAACATGATCCTTTTTATGACATGAAATCCAACTGATAAGCAATACTTTCAACTCTGTTTCCTTTAGTCCACTTGTATATTGGCGCAATTATTGGCTCATAAGTGATAGTAGTGTTTTAGATTTTGATACAAAGAAATAAGAGGTTATACTAATTGAGCATCATGAGTTTTTTTATCTTCAGGCGCATCACTATCCATAAATCACGACCAATCAAAATTTACCATAGAGGGAAACACACTGATCGATAAACTCTAAACTGTCAATTGGTATATCATTTACTCTCTTTGTATCAAAAGGTAGAACATAATGTCACTTATGAGACTATAAAATTGCTCCAATAAACACGTGGACTACCACATACAAAATAGTTAAAAGTGTCCTCAATTAGTTGGATTTCACGCAATAATTTAGATCGTTTTGATAGAAGTAGGTGAAAATTATATAACAAGTTGGAATTTCCAGCCAACATATTGAAGGTTACCAATTTGTATAGATTTAAATTTGGGAAATGAAATGATTTTATTAAAATAATGAATAGGGTGTTTATACAAGACATTGGAACAAAAGGATTAGGAAAGAAATCGATACAATTATTAATTAAAGTAAATGACCATCTTTACAGTTATGAATAAGGATCAAGAAAGAAAATCAATAAATTTAATTAAAAAAATGACAATATATCTTTACATTTATGAATAAGGACCAGGAAAGAAATCAATACAATCAATCAAAACAAATTTCAAATGGATGACTCTGCCATGTCCCAGGCCACATTTTACTCTAGTCCACTAAGAGAAATGAACATAATTATTCTAAGAGACGAAAACTCTTGATGGGTCCTCAATTATTTTGGATTTGAATGAAAGGCAGGTTTGTCAGTTTCTTTACCAGCTGATGCAACATATTGGAGAGAAAGTGAGAATAAAAACACATGAAACACAGTATGGATAGCTAGAAAGGTGCGGAGGTTAAAACCGGCTATGGAAATTCCATTCTGGAAAATGACAAGAACCAAAAGATGATACATCTTAGAAATGTTGATTTTAGTATTGGAGATTTTGAGCACTAATGTGTGGTATAAGATGCACAATTATATAACAAGCTGCCAATGATATTGACAACAAAATATTTTGTTACCAATTTTCTTCAAGATTGATTCCGACTATAGTGTTTGATCAACCTTATCTTTTATTTATAATATGCATTAAATTATTCATCTCTTGAAAAAGTCACAAACATCGGGTGCAAGGTAAGGACATATCAACTAATTCTTTTCTTAATCAAGAGTCAACTACCCATCTTTTCTCTGTAAGCTCACTGATTCAGAATAGGACATACAAGAGTGGCTATATTTCTATTACGAATAAAAAACCCTTGTCAAGTCATCTTTTCTCACATAGGTGGGGATGGATCTATCTGCCTCCTTATATCAACTTGACAATCCTCCGATCACCAACAGAACACAGTTTGTGTAAACATGTATTGCTTAATTTGTATTGCTTTAACATAGTTCTAAGATAGTCATCAATCCCTACATCCTCTTCTCTATTTTTTTGGGGGGCTTAATGATAATTATAGCTATAATTTGTACGAAAATACAATACGTGGATGATGTATCAATAAATATATAAACATACACAAATAATAAACAAAGCGTTTATGCACCCACTTATGAATATATTGGGAATTAAGAAAACTAAACAACAACCATCCAAGGAATGAATTAGAGTACTGTTCAATTTAATTAGCTAGTTAAATCCTCTCAATCGATATTCCCCATACAAATATGTTGTATCCTCAACCTCAGCAGCTTGTTCATCACATACCTCATTGATGATCAAGTCCCGCTGGTTGTATATTTTTCATATCAAGTCCAAGAAGCATAGCATTGATACTTCCGACAACATCTTGATCCTCTACATCATGATCCTTTTTTGACAGGAAATCCAACTGATAAGCAATACTTTCAACTCTATGTCCTTTGGTAATCAACCTGTTTATTGGTGCAATTATTGGTTGATAAGTGATAGTAGTGTTCTAGCTTTTGATACAAAGAGAGAAGAGACTATACTAATTGACCTTCCTTAGTTTATTGATCTTTGTGCTCCATCACTAAGATAGATTGAAGCTAACACAATGATTTATAAACTCAAAATAGTCCATCAGTATATCATCTACTCTCTTTGTATCAAAAGGTAGAACACTACTACCACTTCTGCGACAATATAAAAAATTACACCAGTTAATATGTGGACTACCAAATATCAAATAGTTTAAAGTATCTCCAATCAGTTGGATTTCACGCCAAAAATATGATCGCTCTTATGAAAGGACATGAAATTCGTAGAACTAGATGGTTACCAATTTGTATTGATTTAAACTCGGGCAAAGAGATGATTTTATTAATAATGAATATGGTATCTATACAAGAGGTTTGGACATACCGATCAGGAAAGAAATCAAAACAATATTAATTAAACTAAATGACAATCTTTATCGTTATGAATAAGGATCAAGAAAGAAAATCAATACAATCAATTAAAAACAAATCACACTCTTTAAAGCTATATTTGTCATCTTACGAAATAGCCCATTAAAAAATAGCTGACAATTTTACTCTTTATTAATAAAAAAATATTACTTATCCCTCTAATTAAGTAATAAATTATACGTATGAATTTAACACTTTTGATTTCTAATAATAACTTTTTGTAACTGCATTCATGCTATAATTATTGTATGCTCCTTTGAGCTTTTAGTACTATTGAACTCGTCCATTGTCAATATCTTCATATACTTTGCCTTATTTATAATAAAATGCTTAATGTTATACCCCTTTTAACTCGAGGTCAAAAGATGTACAACATACTAGTGAATTAGAACACCTATTTTGCTAAAATGATGCTAAGTTAACTTTGAATTATTGTTTGACCTTAGGGAATTATAGGTAAAAGTTCTAATTATCTTGAAGGGGAGACACACATACTTTAAAATTCGTTTTAAATGATTAGCTGGCTGATGAGTCTGAGATTTGCACTCATTTAGGGCTATATTTTAACATAGATTTAGTGTCCTCAAATACTTAATTTTTTGCCAATAACTGATGTAAAACTCTTGATTTCTAGGTATATGGATTGAGGAACAAAGCAAGGACACTAATTTGCAAAAAGGAACAAAGTGAGCTGAAAGAATGAAGAAAAAAAAGCATAGGGATCGCTAAGTCAACTTGGCGAGTTGCCAAATGATAGTTGACCGCCTAAAGTTCCAGTGTGCCAAGTCTTGAAGGAAAGAACCAAGTTGGCGAGAGAAAGGAGCAATCGGCGGATTGCCTAGTGGTTCCGCGAAGCATTATTGGATCGCCCAAAGTTAAAGACCATGAGGATGCTGAAGACTAAGGCAGAAAGGCAATGAAAAGGACCAAAGGGCGGCTCACCGAGTGGATCGGCGAGCCCGACTTACTTCACCGAGTGGATCGGCGAGCCCGACTTACTTCACCGAGTTACTCTTCGCAACACATTTTTGGTGACTATAAATACATTTTGGAACATTTAGTTTAATATCAATTGAATAGTATCTACATTAATATTTTTATTTTTGAGAGTTTTGAACTATGAGAAAAGTTTTCTCTAGTTTTTCCTAAGCTTTGAAGAATTGAAGTTTTTCTACTTTTGAGAAATTGGAAATGGGTCTTTGAGATTCTTCAAATTGGAACATTGTAAGGACGAAATCAATCTTACCCAGTTGATGGAAACTCAATTTGGTAACGATTTTTATCTTTTTATAATGTCTGGCTAAAACCCCAATTCTTGGGGTGTGATTATCTGATTATGGGCTTATTTAGTTAATGGGTATTTCTAATTGTCAGTCTAAATTCTATTTAGAAGTGAGTTCAATGATTTATTGTGGTTTAATTTAAGAATTTTAGTTGCAAATGCAGTTCTACCCTTGTGTTTTTGGCTTGCTCGAGAGAGAGGTTTTAAAACTAAGATTAATTATTAATGGTCAGTCAGTATTGGGTTGACATGTGTTCAGCTCGAGAGAGTGAATACTCAACCCAGTTCCACACATTTAGCTTGAGAGAGTGAATGGACTAAGGTGTGGGTTGTCCTTATTTCCATGCTTGTTGATTGTCATGCCCCAAGGCTACCTCTGGATGCGGACACGGGACGTAGGATCATGAGTGACCCCAAGCTAATACTGCTGGCATAATCATAAGCATACTAAAGATAAATTGAAGTAATAAAACTATGCGGAAGCTAAATCATGTGAAAATCTGAAATGATGGGGAATAACCATATACTAGATCTGAATATATGAAAATGGAGAGTTTGAATACAAATGAAAAGTCAAACTCTAAGGCTAAAGCTTAAACTAACTATGTCTAAAATAAAGCTTCTACTAACTAGAAATGTTGGGTCATGCCCCAGCTAGATCTAAAAAAACTTAACCTAAAGCTAGAAGCAAGAAAATAATCATGTCACTAGTCCTCGAAGAATGAGGACTCACCACTGATGTTGCTGATTTGAAGATCGGGAATTGATTTATGCGTGATCTGACTGTTGAGGACCTGAACCTACATAATGAGAAGATGAAGCGCAGATTATGCATCAGTACTTGAAAGGTACTGAGTATATAGGATAAAATAAAATTAAATAATGACATAACTGAATCAAAACATATATCTGATCAATGACATGAGTTAAGCATGATACAAACTGAGAATAATGAATATGAAATACTAAATGCAATGACCAAGTTTATAACATGCTAAGACTGAGTACTAAATTGTTGACTTGGTCAATGCAATAGAGTTTAACTTAACTGTATGGGAGCTACTAATAACCGACATAAAACCACATGAGCTAAATGTGGAGTCCGATGTATACGCCCCATTGAGAGGACCTATTATACCCTGCTAGAGGTATAGAGGTGTCACGCCTCGAGCATACAACCTCGATGTGGTTGGCACTCAAGAGCCATTGCGGGCCCCAAGTGAACCCATGGCCTTCTTCAGTTCTCGGGGAAAGAAACTCCCCAAGAAATTCTCCTCAAAACAAGCCTAACTCGTAGTTGGTGCATCCTCAGCTCTACCCTCTTTCCACAGATCAAACCAAGTCCTAGCAATATTCTTCAGTTGATATGTAGCTAATTTAACAGCTCAACATCAATGATATGCATAACCTCTAATACGTTCTTCAGTTCTTCAATAAAGTTCTCCGGATTCTCTAAAGTGCTCGAACCCGTGAAACTTGGAGGACTCATCCTTAAGAAATCACAGATCCTCAAAGTGTCAGCCTCATTCTGTCTAGCTCCTCTTTGCTGCCCAACTTGGATAGTCACAGCCTAGCTTAGCATTGAGATTGCATCCCAAAATTCAGCATTGGTGACTTACCCTTTGAAGTTGCACTTTAGGTGCATTTGGTAACTCTTGCTCCTCAACATTACGCCTAGCAGAACGACCTCTGACAGCTCTTCGTGGAGGCATGAATATCTGAAAACACACACAAATATGAATTAGAAGAAACCTTTTAGAGATCAAACTCTAACGCACGAAATGAGTGTTAAAGAAGTGAGAAATTTTCCTAAGTGTTACAGCCTCCTAATTATAGATGTGGTGCGCTTCACACTGAGAACTAGGACTCTACAGACACGACTTCATAGATCCCTAGGACTCTTGAACTCTGTGCTCTAATACCAAGTTTGTCACACCCCGAGCATACACCCTGGATATGGCTGACACTCGAGAACCATTGCTGGCCCCAAGAGAACCCTTGGCCTAGCTTACTTACTCAGTGGAAGGCTATATGCATATTTTTAATGATCAAAAGCACTATACTCACTTGAATAATATCATAACTTAGAATGTTTAAAAGTCAACATTCAACTTGGCCAAAATGGAAACCTCAAGTCTCAGAAACATAAGCCAATAATAAAGTAGTGACAAATGAATTTAACTAACTGGCAACATCTAAACAACTGAGATGGGTGTCAGGATAGGCCTACAACATCCTAATGAACTAATAATAAAACTGAAAACAATAAAAGGAGTCCTCCAAATTACTATGAGGCTCACCAACAGACTCTAAACTGCTCAATGGTTCAACGATGCGCTAGATGCTGATCCTAGTTACCTGTGTCTACATCATAATAGGATGTAGGCCAACTGGCATCAGTACATTAAATGTACGAGTATGTGAGTTGGAATGCTAAAGACAACATAGACTTGAAAGGAATCTTAAGAACATACCTAGCTCAACTTAACTCAACATAACTAACTTCATTTCAATATAAAGCAGTTTAAAACAAGTGCAATTAAAAAAAAAACTATTTAAAACAGTATGTCAACTCTGTGTGTATGCAAAGATACACTATAACTTTGGAAATGTATGTAAAAATACAATAACTTGTGTATATAAGAATACAATTACTTCTGTGGGAGTTTCTCTAACCGACAACCATCACGTTAGAGCTATTGTGATGATACAACATTTTGGCTCACGCTGTCAGGGCTGTCCTATACCTTATAGAGGTTATAGAACCTGAACTACTAAGTGGATCCACTAGTCTAAGCTAAAAAGCACTAAAGGAATCATCTAAAAAGTATGACCCTTTTCTACTCATGCTGGCTACATGGTTTATGGGGGCTGTGAGTTGTCTGAACTTTCCCCCATATCGATGCTCAATACTACTCCCAAAAATAATATAATATTAGCTCTTATGTTAAAAAACATACTTCTTCTGTGAATTTAGATTTGTTCTCAAAAACTTAGCTCAAAGGCTATATTGGAAATCAAAGTTTCCCTTGCTTTATTTAGAAAACGATTACTCTTTCTGAAAACTAGCCTGAAGGCTCTTTGGAAATCGAGGTTTCCTTTCATGATTAAATGTGAAAATATTTTAAACCCTTTTGGGAATACATAGTACCCATATACTTTCAAGAAATGAACTTCAAGCTTTATCATTTACTCTTTACTCAACTTGAACTTTAAGTCTTAAAACAAAGTTAAAACATTTGAAAAAAAAGACTTTTGGAAAACTCTAAGAACTTCTCTTGTCTTTGACCTTAATTGGTCTTGACTTGACTCTTAACTGGTCGTTGAATTGAATTATGGATTCAAGGATTGTGATTTGTGATTGGAAAGACCTCATGATGTTTATGAATGATTTTAGATAGCTAAACATGAGAAAATGATCAAAAATCGATTATGGGGAGCTGCTCCGCAACATGGAGGTGATTTAAAATCTTAGGTCGCGAATTAAATTTTTAGGCAGAACGCTCCGTGTCTGCTCAACGACGTGCAATAAATTTTCCCAAATCTGGGGACTAGCTACGCGATATGGAGACACTGTCAAATTTCGACCGACGAAATTTCTTCTTCATTTTCCAGCTCTAAACCCTCTAAACTCCATTGGTTATTTCCCCAAACACTTAGAATCGTCTATTCCCTTAATATATATAAGATTCTACTCAAAAACACAACTAAAAATCCTGAATCAATCTCAAGCAACTTCAACAATTAAACCCACAAAGATTCGAACGAACTTTGTCAAGAATTCTAGGGATTTACTTTCAAATCAATATCCTTTGCTGAAATTGAATCAATTTTGGTGTGTGGGTGAACTAACCCAATGCTATGTGATCTCACATACCTTGTAGGGATCACCCTAGATGAATTCCACAAGCTAATCTCGACGAATCTTAAACGAATCTTGAACGTTCTTCTCCTTTCTCCTCTGTTCTCCTTTCTCCAAGCCCTAGCATGAAATTCACTTTTCTAATGACTGACTAAAATCATACTTTACCCCAATTGAACTCCTAAAAATGAATTAGAATAATTAGGTAGGGAAAAGACTAAATTACCCTTCCAAAATTCGGATTTGGACTTTCCAAATTCCAACAGCCTAACTTCCAAAGGACATAACTCACTCATACCAACTCGAAAATGCATAAACTCAGCGGTGTTGGAAAGATCATTCCATGATCTTTACTACCACATGTGGAATATCTCTAACTCATCCTGAGCTAGAAGTTATGGCCGTCCATTTGAAGTTGGCCAAAACTCAATTTTTCCTAACTTAAACAAATTTCTAGATTTTCATTATTTCCAAAAAGGTCTATTTCCAGTTCTTAGCTTCTTCCTAGCTATTTCAAATTGCGAGATGTTACAAGAGGCATGTTGACGTGATCACTAAAATGATTCCCACGAAGGGGACTTACAACCTACAGGGCACATAGTTATGGAACTTGAGGGTGACTGACCCTAGTCCACTTGGTCTTAAGCTTCCCATATGATTAATAAATTAACACTTTTATAATTGAAATGTTGTAATATTGGATAGCTCAAAATATTGACATGCAAAATGAGAATGCAACATTATTATACTAATAATAATGCATTCGAAAATTGAGGCATGTTAATTTATATAACTAAATTGACTAATCTAGCATATGGAATTCATGAACTAAAAGAACTACATAGCTAGGGTTCTGAATTTATGCATGAATCTGGGCAAAAACAATACTACAACATGATAATATGATTTGGATAATTCTAACAGCTAAAAACCCAATATTTCTAACATTCAATAAACCCTAGCTCTAGAAATTATTAAGGGAATCAAGATTCTGACTTAAATCTAGGGACCTAATGAGTGAATGGAACCCACTAGTGAAATCCCACATACCTAGTGACGAATTTCACTGAGAAATCATTCGATTTTGGGGTTGGAACTGATGGAATCTTGCTATGTTCTTGAACTAGGGTTTCTCGACCTCTTTCTCCACTTACGCTCTAATTTTTTCAATTTTTGATAAATGATTTGACTTAGGTAAGTTCTAGTTATGTTTCTAGGCTAAAACTGACCAAAACCACGTAGTTTAGGGTTTAAACGACGTAGTTTAGGCGCCCAATGAAAAGAGGAAAAGACCAAAATAACCCTACTTAAAAATTTGGTGGGGCTGACAACGGCAACTTTCACGGACCGTGAAAGGGACCATGGACCGTGGGACCGGTTGTGGTCCTTGGCCAATGGATACTGATTTTGGGGTCTTTGTCCATGAGCCCCTACCACGGCCCTTGTGGAGGACTACAGATCGTGAAGGTCCCCGTGGTCCTTACTTGGGTTATAGTCTAGAGGTTTAGGTTTGGGGGTCTATTGGTTAGCCTGAATGAATGCCCCCGCGACTCTTCCTCAGGACCAAGGACCATGAAGGTCCTCGTGGTCCTCACTAAGGCATGAGGGGTTTGAGGGCTAGGTTTGGAGGCCTACTGGTTCACCCTCCATGGACACCACCATAGTCTTTTGTCAAGACCACGGCTTGTGAAGGGTCCCGTGGTCTAACGTCTGGGCCTGGTGGAGTCTAACTCTCCTCCACAGGCAGGTCAACGGGCTGTGGACCTATCACGGTCCATGAACCCTGCCGTGGTTTAATGGTTCTAGTAAGTTTTCTGCAATTTTTTTCTAGGTCTGGTTTTCGAGGTGTTGCATTGATGTTTGAGAGAAATCAACTTGATTCAAGGTAAATTGTTCAAGAGAAAGTTTACCTCCTCTATAGCCTAGCTTACTCACTAATATCTAGCTATTTTCTAATAGTTGCAATTACATATTTGTCTATATTAGCTTATAATCAAATCACATCCCAAGAACCCGTCTCATTATTGTTATTTCATATTATTTGCCACTATTTGCAGTGGATAGTCTAAACCAAAACCCCCTTATTTGGCATTTGTGTCACCCCTGATTTGAATGATGTTTTTCTTCGAACACATAACGCTCCCTATGGGATTCAACCCTAACTCATTTAGTAGGGTTATAAATTAATTGATGATCATTGACACTTAGAACTGGATGAAGTGTTTTTGAAACGTTATTAATCAAAATGGCACTGCTGTCGGGGAGTAGTGTTGTTTGAATTTTTTTTTGGTGAAGTTGAATTTTGATTTTACTAGTCATAGTTGAATCTACTTATTTCAGTTTTGGTTTTTGTATTGCTTTTTAAAACAGAGGATATGAGTGTCAACAGAAGCAAAGGTAGCCAAGTGGGAAACCAAGATGACATCGGCAATCTCAATAATGTCAATGAGCTGAATGTCAATGACCCAAACCTTATGGGTGGAGTTGGTGCCATTCGCTTGCTTCTGGCTGAAGGGAATGCTGTGTTCCATACTACAAGCACCATGTTGTAGCTCTTACAATTGAAAGGGTTATTTGGTGGGTTGGCTCATGATGATACCCATGAGCATATAATGAACTTTGTTGATGTTTGCGAGCCATTCTCCTTTAATAACATATCTCAAGAGTCGGTCCAGTTGAGGTTGTTCCCATTTTCTCTAATAGGAGAAGCATGTAAGTGGTTGGCTAAATTGCCAAGAGATTCCATCACTTCATGGGAAGAGCTTTTCACCACATTCCAAGTGCGATTTTTCACTCTTTCAAAGATATTGACACTAAGGGATAGCATACAAATCTTCAAGAGTTTGGAGGGTGAGCCAATCCATGAGACTTGGCTTAGATTCAAGAAGTTGGTGTTGTAATACCCAACTCATGATTTGCCCGACAATGTTTTGCTGCAATACTTTTACAGAAGCCGTGATTTGCTGAACAAGGGAGGAGATGATCAACTTTCTCCGGGAGGTTTGATGCAACAACCTTACGTTATAGTAGCCCAACTCTTGGATGGTATGACAATAATTAACCTAGCATGGTACACCCGCGGAGATCAGGTCTCCCCTTTTACTTTTAAATTAACAAAGGTGCAGCTTGATAAAGACCAAGAGAGGGACCAAAACATGGCAAAGATGATGACCCAACTTGACATTTTAGCCAAGAATATCATGGGAGCTCGTGCTAGAAGTGTAAATGTTGTGGGTGTTGGGGGTGTAAACCCCGATGAGGCCAAGTTTGTAGCGTTGTACAATGAGGAAGTGAACTTTATAGCCAACCAAGAAAGTGGTTATCATGCAAACTACCCAAGGAAGGGTTGTAACCAAGGTTGGAACAATAGTAAGGATCGGAGATATCGTGATAGAGAGTGGAGAGATCGTAACCCCACTTGGAATGAAAGAGATAGGGAAAAGGATAGGTATGTTCCTCTCTACGAGTGTCAAAAGCCCAAAGATTCTACGGGTGGCCGATCTGAGGATGTCCTCTCTAGTATTCTTAACAAGGTTGAAGGGTCTGATAAAATCTTGAACGAGATGAAGGAAGATGTATCGATCCTTAACTTTATGGTGACCTCTCATTCCATCTCTATAAATGAGCTGGAGACCCATATGGGAGAAATCTCTTCTCATTTAAACCAAAGACAACAAGGGGGGAGGGTTGCCTAGTGACACTATGGAAAACCCGAAGAATGAAGTTTGAGTGAGGACTTGTGTCGTGCCATGACGTTAACTAAGGGCTGCTTAGGAGGCAACCTAAGTTTTTATTTTCTTTCATTTTGTTTTTGAAATAATCGTAGTTGATTATGCAGATTGAAGTGTGGATTTTTTTTGAAAAATGCAGGTTGCCAAGATTCTGATCGGTGACTCACCGAAGAGGTCGGCGAGCCCAACTTGGACCACTGTTCGACTCAAGATATCAGAAGTTAGATTCTGTAAAACTCGACGAACCTATGGACAAGGCGGCGAATCACCGAACGGGTCGGCAATTCCGACTTTGTTCTCTGTTTTGACCCCCAAATTAACTGGAGGTCTTGTAAAACTCGATGAAGTAAGTGACAACACAATGTGTCACCGAGTGGTTCGGCGAAGAAAACTAACATCGTCAAAGGGGCGTGAACTGGACGGTTCTTAAAAGGCAAAAGGTTTAAAATTTCAAATTCATTCACATTTCCTCACTTTTTAACTTCATACAATCACACCCGCACCGTATATTTTCTATATTTTTGCATTTTACTACTCTTAGTCATTGATCGTGTGTTCAGAGTTAGATACTTTGCCGCCTAGCTTTACAAATTCTCAAAATCAGCATTAAAGGTTGGTTTTCCAAACCAGAAACTCGTATTTAGCGGTTAAACTCGAATGCATTATTATGAAATTGTGTTGATATGTGCTGGGCCTCTCCAAAATTGTAAATATATGCTTGTGTGCTATTTTAATTTCGATTTAATGCCTAAAATGCCTAATTGTTAATTTCATGAGTTTCGTGCTTTAAAATTGATCGAAATCTTGTGGGTTGTGCTTTATTGTTATTAAGTCTAGTTGGGTGAAGTCTGAGTAACCCAAATTGTACTAAATGATGTGCTTTGCTTAATGATGGAGCGTTTGACGTCATTCTTAAGGGTTAAAGTCATCAAATGACCAATTTTTGCCAAATCGAGGAAAGTCTGAGTACTTCAGTGGCATGGGTCTAGTGGGTATGAGTCTAATTTTATATGTGTATGTACTAATTTTATTTTTGGGGGCTATGGGGTTGATTTGGGAAGATGGGGTTGAAATTTGGTACATTGGGTAGTTTGGCGAGCTGGGTCAAGCTTGCCGAACCACTCGGCAGTTCGAAGAAAGCACCCTAGATAGCCTGTAAATTCTTGAAATTGTTGAGTTTCATTTTGTAACTTTCAGCAAGAAGCCTGAGATCACTGAGTGCACTTGGCGACTCATTAAAAGTCTTCTTCAATTGCCATTTCTGCGTCCCCACCCCTTAAAATACACTATAACTTTCAGCAAGCTTGTCTATGATTGCCAAATGGTTCGGCAATTTGCCAAATGGTGTTGATGATTCACCAAAAGGCTCTTCTCATCGCTGACAGGCCTTTTTTCTAAAAATTTTGAAGCCAATCCTTTCGGCGATCCCGATCTGGCTCGCCAAAGTGATTCGGTGAATAACCAATCGATTCGGTGAGTCTATCTGCAACCTATTTTCTGCGACTTTTCTTGAATTGTTCTTAACATTCTATGATGTTTTGCAGATATGACTAGACCAAAAGTGGCAGGTAGAGACATACTGCCCCACAAGCGGGCAAAGGGGATTATCATAAATGAGGATGCAACTGCATCCAAAGCAAAGGCCACAAAGTTGCCTACCTCCGTGGAAAAGGCAAAGAGAAAGGTAAGGCACCTCCTCCTACATCACCGGAGGTCAGGTTCGATAATGAGAGGATTTATGGCACTCACCTCACCACTTCTGAGAGTTAGGTTGAGTACCAGATCCTTATGCTACTATTTCTGAGCCTAAGGATAATAAGCTACTGATGGCCCGGAGTGTTGAACTGTGCTCCAAGAGGATGCATGATCCATCTAGGATCCGGGTATCCTAAGATGCTACTCCTCCTCCTGTTCTAGATCAGGCTGTGGTCCTAGCACCACCTATACATGGTCCTCCTCCCCAATCTATGAATAGACTGAAGGGTGAGGGATTGAGGAAAATATCATTGAGGAGAAGAGGTTGTCTTTAGATGGCATGATTGATCAGTACCCAAAAATCTATCGCACCTTGAAGTCACACAAGTTTCAGATCTTCACACAACCCCATGGCCCTTACATTCCCAATTGGGTCTGGGAGTTTTACACTACTTACAGAGCACTAGTGTTACAAAGGAAGAAGTAAGCAGCTAAATTCAAAATGGTAGAGTATGTGGTTGTCTGGGGTAAGAAGGTAAAGTGTAATAGTGATGATATAAATGCAGTTCTAGGATATACAAAAGATATTGAGAATGACTGTCAATACTTGATAAAAACAAAATAATTGAAGAATATGAAAAAGTGGCTGTCTCCTCTGTTATCTGACGACATTCCTTGGTGGATTGAGGACGGAGCACTCATAGAAAAGAAGGAACTTAGCAGCGAGGTTCTGGTTTGGCTTAATCAACAATACTAGCATGCCATCCTAAAATGAGTCCATTCTCTGCCATGCGAAAGCAGCCTTCCTTGGTTTCATCATTGATGGGACAAGGCTGAACTTGGGTATGCTCATTGGCCAAGAAATGCTCATGAGGGCCAGGCAGCATCAAACTTTTCTTCCCTTCCCAGTGTTGATTATCAAGCTGTGCAGACGAGCCCGAGTGGCCTTTTGATGGGAAGAAGGATGTGGAAGTGATTCCCACCTCCTGTACCAACATTCGGAGGATTGCGGTTGAGTTCCAAAAAGATAAGGCTGAAAAGAAGAAGGCAGCCCCAGAGGACACCTCCCCGGTTGTTGATACTAATACACTACCTGCAGAGGCAACATTTCTTACTGTGGCCCCTGGGCCTTTAGGTATATCTAGTAATGTACCTTCAATGACTCTCAGTTCCTCTACAGCTGCCCTGCCTCCTAGGTCTGCTATTGCTCCTTCTTGACCTCCACTCACCTAGGCTGCGATACTACGAATGGGGCATCGTGGCCAATTCTGGTGATAGGCGTGCCTCCAGGCTTGACCTTCGAGATGGCAGATTTTTGAATTTTGATGATTCGCTGTTAGGGGTTTTGCAGAGTAATCTAGCTGATGGGCCAGTTTACTTTAATTGTTATCCTAACTTCTCTCTTGATATTAATGACCCTAACGTCATGGATTCTTTGACCCTCAATGTAAAAACCAAAAACTTGAACAAAAAAATCAATACTCGTGAGATAGCCATTATCTACCGAGTCTACTACAGGCTTATTAAAACCACCCTTGCACCCAAGGCTTATCATGAAAGCGCTAAAGGTGAGACTATGCTTATGGAAGCCAACCATGAACATAGTTCTATTTTCGTTCCCCGACTACTCCAATGGAAAGATATACTTTCTAACAATGATTGGCGTTTTGATAATATCACTCAACCTTTTGCGTCTCATTCTGAAAGAACCCGGATAGAGTGAGTACTTTCACAAGTACAAAATACTTCAGTACATGCGCAATCTTTTCCTGATTGGCTTTTGTCGGAATCATAGTCAAGATCAATGCCCTCGTCATCACTGTATTCATCAGATATACCTGAAGATTCAGAAAATGGTTCATTAAGAATAGCTAAAAGCTTACCTTTTGTTTCATCGTCTATGCCTAGAAGATTAATCTTTTTCTTCTTAGTTTGTGATCTGCATTCATTTGCTTTGTGGCCTGTTTTTCCACAAGTCCAACAGACATCTGTCTTGGAATCTCTAGGTCTCTTGGACCTTCTTTTCTTTGATTTTGAATAATCATCTCTTCTTCGAGATTTCTTCTTGTGAGATTTCTTTTCTTTTTTATCTTTCTTCACCTTGTCAGGTGGAGTAAGAAAACCAAAATCTTTACAAAAAATTCCAAGCTCACGTCTCGAAGATGACTGTTCCTTTTTAAGCTGATGCTTAAGCTTAATGTCTATGCAAAGTTCCAGCCCTACAATATTAATGGTGATTACCAAATCACCATATGTTAGACTGCTATAGGGAATGCGACCATCGTTGCGATCTTGTAATTTAGTCCTTACTTTATCAGCAAAGAGTGGGGTTAGTCCACTGATGATGCGTTCCTTCCAAAAATCTAGGTGACAATCAAAACGAGGACATTGATCTTGACTATGATTCCGACAAAAGCCAATCAGGAAAAGATTGCGCATGTACTGAAGCATTTTGTACTTGTGATAGTACTCACTCTATCCTGGTTCTTTCAGATATACTCCAGTTTTGTAGATCATTTTCAACTTTAGCAATCTTCGTTGCTTGAGAAGATAAATTTATGTTGTTTAAAACATGTTGATTTTTATCCATAGTTTTGAAAAATACTGTCTAATGGACTTACAGTACAAAAATAGTTCAATAAGTATTTTCAACAAATTCAAGATGCTAGTAAGTATATAAAGAATATTACAACAGATATCAAAGATCCAAATATGATATTCTAAGGGAGGTTCTCTTGGTTTTACAACAGTTCATTTCCTAGAGTCATCTTAGCTATGGGACCACCAATAATAGGTCTAAACGCCTTCCTGGCTATAGCGACCATTAAAATTCGGCTGACCAACATATGAACCGGATATTAATCGAAAACCTCATACTCATAGGAAAGAACGAATACCTCACACCAAGTATAGAATACATATATAGGAACAAGATACAAGTAATAATAAACGTATATATACTAATAGCATACAAAATTTATTTAAATACTACATTAAAATAAATTTGTCATGCCTTAGACAGTATATGTATTTAGTTGCTCATGCTAAATACGTATACTGCCAACATGGCTCTGATACCATATAAAGGATCTGAAGTATGCGGAATTAAAATAAGATAACTTATAGTAAAACTAAGAAAACCTACAAGAAAACTGGACTTTTATTGCTTTGCAAACTGGAAATAGAAATACATAAGGAAGGCTTTCAGAGTATGATTTAGAGAGATGTATCTAAATTTTCTGATGCCTTAAGTAGAAAATGAAGCTTCCTTATATAGGAAAATTGAGGGAATGTCTTTATATCTTAGACATACACTTGGAGGGCTAAGATCTTGCCGACACTAAGAGGGGGGTCTACTTAAAGTAGAATTAGTGGAGAATTATATTCTTCATGTTGGCCTACTTCTTTTGGAAAAGAGTGGCTGAGTGGGAATCCTTTTATCTTTGGAGATAGTGGGATTTCAAGGTTTTGTCGTTTGGCTTTTCAAAAGATGCCAAAATAGAATAATGAAAGTCTTTACTTTGGGAGAAAGTAATTCCGGCTTTGCCTCTACTTTCCCAAAGAAGTCTTATCTTATTCATAGTTGGGATCCATGTAAGCCAAAGCCAATCCTTTGGGATTACACATATCTCCATTGTCTTCATTGCTTCTTTCTATAGAAGCCGCATTTTCAATCATCTTCATGATTTCATCTTCATCATATTTTTCTTTCTCTAGATTTTCCAATGCTTCTTTTAGTTTCATTCTGAGAGCAGCTTTGGAGGAATTCTTTGAGGAGCCTGATGAACTGGCTTTGTCTTGATCTTTAAAATTAGGTTGTTTGGGAATCCAACCTTTCACCTGGATCGGTTTGCTCAAATATAGAATACGATCAATATTACTCTTAGAAAAATTCCAAGTAATAATATATGATATTCTTTTTTGAACATAATACATGCATAATTTAATATGCTCTGGCAAAGTGGATATTTCTTCTTTAGTCTGTAAATCTTCAAACCTATTGAGATACTGTTAGGGAAGAACTTCTTTAGTTCCTCCGAATAAATTCCACCATTCATAAAACCATCTTGGAATAATGGCTTTGACCATGCTGGGACTGTATTTCACAAACCAAGTATGTCTTGGTCTTAGATAAATAAAATTCATCCATGCTGCCTTATAATCATACCAATTATAAGTCTGGGGACGATGAGTGATTGATAAAGCAATAGGGGTATGTAGATGATCTGCATACCATTCAAATGGATCCAAGATTCTTTTAATAGTAAATCTTGAATATTTAATAACTGAAGGATTGCTTTCATCCCTAGAGTGCTCAATTTCAATGGAGTCCGTATCAACAAGAATAGCTTTGTAAAACCTTCTTGTCTTAAGTGGATTGTCAGTATCCACAAAATTTGAGTTTGTATAACATGGTTTGACTAATTGCTGTATGTCAAAGTTGTCATATTCTTTGTTCAATGCCATTATTGGCAATATCTGCGAAGTTATAAAATCAAAAGTTTCTTCTTTTGGGTTTGGTATTTTGGGAATAGTTTTGGTTAACTCTGGGTTAACAGCTTGGGCAAATGATTCGGGAGTTTTCATTTCGTAATTCTGTTTTGTTTGAACAGAACTAGAAGAAGCTCCTTTATCTAAGGGTAGAGTTGGTCTAAGATGAACCGGTAAAGTTGGTCGAAGATGAAGCAATTTTAGTTGAGGTGGACCAGGTAGCTTTAAAGGTTGTGTTGGAGAAGGGAGTCTAGGAAACTCTGCAAGGACTGAAAATTTATTTTGAATAGGGGCTGTAGGCCTCTGCTGATTTTCTGGTTTTGGGGTTATTGGAGGAAGAACAAATGGTCTAGCCATTTTTGCTTTAGGGAGGTTTTCTCCTTTGGAAGGAGTAGTAGGCTTAACCGGTCTCATTTTTTCCCTGCAAAAATTCACGGGTTAGAAAATCAGGAAGAGAATTTTCTTCTCCTTTAATAAAATCAATTTTAAAATCAAAACTAGATAGTAGAGCTTGCCATCTAGCAAAGATTTGGTTTGAAACAAGATTTTTAACATCCTTTTGTAATATCTCTTTAGCAGATTTACAATCTACTCTTAACAAAAATTCGTTGTTAATAAGATCATCTTGAAACTTAGTGATACATAGCACTATAGCCAAAATCTCTTTTTTCACAGTAGAATAATTTTTTTGAGCAGAATTCCAGATTCCGGATGTGAATCGAACAAGTTGTTCTATAGATTCAAGATCTACTTTTTGTTTAAGGATGCCTCCATAACCTGCATCAGATGCGTCAGTTTCAACAATCATAAAAGCATTAGGATTGGGGATTCCTAAACATGGTATGTTTTTTACTGAGGCTTTAACTTGATTGACAGCCTGCGTTTGTTCAGAACCCCAAGAGACCAGTTCTTTCTAAGTCTTTTGTACAAAGGCTCACAAACATGCCTAACCTTGGGAATAAAATCAACAACGTAATTTAAACTTCCTAGAAATCTCTGAAGTTGAGTTTTATCAGGAATTTCGTTAGGAAACTTAGAAGAAAACTCTATGGCTCTGCAAATAGATTTATAAGTTCCTTGATAAAGATCATGACCTAAGAATCTGATGGTAGTTTGAAAAAGCACCATTTTCTTAGCGCTGACAACCAAACCATTTTTCTTAACAATATTAAAAAATGTCTTTAGATGTTTAAAGTGAGAATCTATGTTCTCGGAAAATATCAAGGCATCATCAATATAAACTATTGACATATAAGAATAATCATTAAAGATAGAATTCATAATATTTTGAAATTCAGATGGGGCATTCTTAAGCCCAAAAGGCATAACATTCCATTCATATTGTCCGAATGGGACGTTGAAAGCTGTTTTATATTTATCATTCTCAGAAATTTGAATTTGCCAAAATCTTGACTTCATATCAAATTTGCTATATAAATTAGCTTTGAAAGTTCTTTTCAAAAGATCTCTTTTGTTAGGTATGGGATACCTAATCCACTTTAAAACAGAGTTAAGAGGTTTATAATTAATCACCAGTCTTGGTGCTCCTCTTTCTTTCTCAGCGTTATTATTAACGTAGAAAACAGAACAGCTCCAAGGAGATTTAGAAACTCTGATGATCCTATTTTCTAAAAGAGTTTCAATCTCCTTCTTGCAAAATTGCATCATTTCATGATTCATTTGAATAGGCCTAGCTTTAGTTGAAATAGCCTATTCATTGAATCCATCAATGTACGGTAATGAAATGATATGTTTCTTGCGTTCCCAAAAAGCATTAGGAAAATCTGAACATATTTCTCTTTCAAAATTCTCACGAAGTTTGGCTATCTTAGTAACCATCTCCGGGGTTTTTAAAATCTGTTCGATTTTCTTAACACAAATTTCATCCTTTAAAAAGGTGATATGTTGTGAAAGATTATTAATACGAAAAATAGTATTTTGTCTAATAAAATCACTTTCATCCTGTGAAAGAGTTTTAACAAAAGGAAAATGCAGTTTTTTTCCGAGTATAGTAGTATTAATACCATTTAAATCAGTGTAAAAAGGTTTTATTTGAGTGATGAAAGGTATTCCAAGAATAATATCTTCATTGATATCTTCAATAATTACAAAATCATTTGTTAAACAAATTCCATTATTGCAAATATGAGCTTTAGAAAGCTTATAATTAATTTTCAAAAGTTCTCCTGTAGCGGAGTATAATTTGAAGTACTTTTTTGCAAATACTTCATAGGGACTATACCTTTTACTATGCAGTTCCAATCCACACCACTGTCAAGCAAAGCAATTTTGTTAATAACAAAATGTTTACTAACTACTATTTTAACTGGAATATGATGACTCTGAGGTCTAATAGAAGAAATTACCGTCACTCCTGGTGCTACCGAGGTGGACGGAAAGTTACTTGTATTAGTAACAATTGGTTCAGCTAGATGATCATTGTTAATAGATTCTATGTCGTCATCTTTTATATATTCATGTCCTGAATCTTGCTCTTGTAAATTTATCTTCCTGAGAACCTGATCCGTAAGGACATCTATTTCGACTTTTCCTAGTCGAGCTTTAATATCTTTAATCTCTTCTTTGAGATTAGATACTTCGTGGCGAAGGTCAGATATAGTGGGTTCAGAATTATTCTCTGAGCGATTCATGATTTGCTTCATGCTAAATGGTTCAACAATAGGAAGGGATTTAGGTTTGTCCGTGTTGAGGATGATGTTTTTGAGTTCTAGGAGAAAACGATTCCTAGCCTCATCATCAGCTATATGCTGAATAACATCAAAGAGAGCTTCCTTCAAATGATCTGAAAGAACCCGGATAGAGTGAGTACTATCACAAGTACAAAATGCTTCAGTACATGCGCAATCTTTTCCTGATTGGCTTTTGTCGGAATCATAGTCAAGATCAATGTCCTCGTCATCACT
Source organism: Solanum pinnatisectum (assembly GCA_035578085.1). Lineage (NCBI taxonomy): Eukaryota > Viridiplantae > Streptophyta > Magnoliopsida > Solanales > Solanaceae > Solanum > Solanum pinnatisectum. The sequence continues at coordinate 14,138,835 of CM069079.1, forward strand.
GTATTCATCAGATGTACCTGAAGATTCAGAAAATGGTTCATCAACAATAGCTAAAAGCTTACCTTTTATTTCATCGTCTATGCCAAGAAGATTAATCTTTTTCTTCTTAGTTTGTGATCTGCATTCATTTGCTTTGTGGCCTGTTTTTCCACAAGTCCAACAGACATCTGTCTTGGAATCTCTAGGTCTCCTGGACCTTCTTTTATTTGATTTTGAATAATCATCTCTCCTTCAAGATTTCTTCCTGTGAGATTTCTTTTCTTTTTTATCTTTCTTCACCTTGTCAGGTGGAGTAATAAAACCAAAATCTTTACAAAAACTTCCAAACTCACGTCTCGAAGATGACTGTTCCTTTTTAAGCTGATGCTTAAGCTTAATGTCTGTGCAAAGTTCCAACCCTACAATATTAATGGTGCTTACCAAATCACCATATGTTAGACTGCTATAGGGAATGCGACCATCATTGCGATCTTGTAATTTAGTCCTTACTTTATCAACAAACCGTGGGGGTAGTCCACTGATAAAGCGTTCCTTCCAAAAATCTAGGTGACAATCAGAATGAAGCATTACTTTATTAAGGAAAGCATGCTTATAATGGATGAAATTATCTAAGTTTGGACAACTAAGATTATTAAGAATTTGGAGACTCTTATCCTGAAAAAGTTTGGGTTCGCCAATAAAATGCTTAGCGATGTGATATAGTAATGTTGCACAAGCATCTTGTTTGGTGACTAGAGAAGTACTTTGTCTGTTTCCTTCAACCTTCACAATTTATTTACATTCTTTGTGGCATTAATGATGAATTGCTTAGTATCATCTTTACTGTAGTTATCCCACCAATGCTTTAGCATGCCGGTAAAACCTGTAGCAATCATAGTAGCAGCTTCCTTATCTGTTGATCCTCTCATTTTGTAAACAGTAATAGCAACTCCCATCTCATGAAGTTTGTTGTATATTTGATGTTCTGCAAGACCATCAATATTCCATTCAGTAATGCTTCTTCCTTCATGAGAAGAAGTGGATAAGAAGGCGTTTTCCTCATACTGCAAATCTGGGAATGAGGGTCGGCTATGATAGTTTTTCCGATTATGGAATCTATCGTTGGATAAATTTTGGAGAAGGATATCTTTATCCTGAATGGATTCAACAGATTTCTCCTGAATGGTAGAAACCTTGTTTTGAGTTTTGTCTTCTTGTTTGGATACGCTAAATTTGGTAAGTTGTTCATTGAACTTGTCAATAAGATTATTTCCTAAGATTTCAAAAGTTTCTGAAAGTTTAGGGAATTTATATTTGGAAAACTCTGGTAATTTGAATCTTGGGTTAGGTTCAATATGGTTATTGGATGAAGGAGAAGCCGGGATAGGTCTTCCACTAAATATAGGCTTTGTATCTTCAATTTGTTTGGAGATTACATGAAGAATTTGGTTTGAGTAGTTGTTTTGTTCTACTACTCGGTCAATATCTGTAGTAGTGAGTATAGTACCGGTCTTATCACTTTTCTCTTTGAAAGGAGAGGCTTTAATAATTGTTCCTGCAATAGGAATGTTAATACCTTCTAGTGGAGAAGTAATAGATTCAACAATCTTATTAGAAGTTGTATACCATTTATTAATGATAACCTGTAATGATTCAGTCTGATTTTCAATCTTACCAGTTATCTCAAACCATTTAAAGAATTCGATTTCACAACCTATCCTTTTCATATCGTTCATCCAAGAATCTCTGAAGGATTCTCTTTCTTTAAGAATATAGGTAGCTACATACCATTTTCTCTTAGTCTGGTTGTCAGGATGATTCCACATTTTGTGTAAAACATCTGGATTAGGGATAAATACTTTACCTATTTTCAACATACCAAGCCAACCTGGTTTCTCCGTTTGAGGAGGCTCCATCTCACTTGCAGTGGGACTATTTGGTTGATCTTGATAGAAGACTTTAGGGACATCTCCTGAAAAGTCAACACCTGTGACCTTACCTTTGCTGTTATCAACTGATTCAGCGATGGAAATATCTTCTTCTGCTGCTTCCTTCGGGGTTTTTGAAGAAGAAGGTGGTCTGTGAACGATTCTTGAGGGATACGAAGTAGAGGCTGACAGGACGACCTTCGATTAGATGAAGATCTCCTAATAGCATTGTCAAGAAATTTGAGTTCGATTGACCCATCTGGGAATTGAATGACTCTTTCAATCTGAGATCTTTCAGAATGAGACGCAAAAGGTTGAGTGATATTATCAAAACGCCAACCATTGTTAGAAAGTATATCTTTCCATTGGAGTAGTCGAGGAAAAAAAATAGAACTATGTTCATGGTTGGCTTCCATAAGCATAGTCTCACCTTTAGCGCTTTCATGATAATCCTTGGGTGCAAGGGTGGTTTTCATATGCCTGTAGTAGACTCGGTAGATAATGGCTATCTTACGAGTATTGATTTTGCTGTTCAAGTTTTTGGTTTTGACATTGAGGATCAAAGAATCCATGATGTAAGGGTCATTAATATCAAGAGAGAAGTTAGGATAACAATTAAAGTAAACTGTCCCATCAGCTAGATTACTCTGCAAAACCCCTAGCAGCGAATCATCAAAATTCAAAAATCTGCCATCTCGAAGGATGACACAAACAGGAATATCAAGTCCTTTTCTTTATGTACTTACTAGCATCTTGAATTTGTTGAAAATACTTATTGAAATATTTTTGTACTGTAAGTCCATTAGACAGTATTTTTCAAAACTATGGATAAAAATCAACATATTTTAAACAACATAAATTTATCTTCTCAAGCAACGAAGATTGTTAAAGTTGAAAATGATCTACAAAACTGGAGTATACCTGAAGAAGCTTTCAAAAAGATTTATCAAATAGGTAATTTTAGCTGGATTACTCGTCATAACATTAAGACTTGTGAATCTACTATTCCTATTAATAACTCTTTAGAAGTTATTCGTTTGCTTAAAGAAAGTGATATAAATCATTATAAATCTAATTTCAATTATTTGCATATTGGTTTAGTGCAAGTAGCTGTTAAGCCTTTATTTATAAAAGGACTTGATATTCCTATTTATGTCATCCTTCGAGATGGCAGATTTTTGAATTTTGATGATTCGCTGTTAGGGGTTTTGTAGAGTAATCTAGCTGATGGGACAGTTTACTTTAATTGTTATCCTAACTTATCTCTTGATATTAATGACCCTAACGTCACGGATTCTTTGACCCTCAATGTCAAAACCAAAAACTTGAACAGCAAAATCAGTACTCGTGAGATAGCCATTATCTACCAAGTCTACTACAGGCTTATGAAAACCACCCTTGCACCCAAGGCTTATCATGAAAGGGCTAAAGGTGAGACTATGCTTATGGAAGCCAACCATGAACATAGCTCTATTTTCGTTCCCCGACTACTCCAATGGAAAGATATACTTTCTAACAATGATTGGTGTTTTGATAACATCACTCAACCTTTTGCATCTCATTGTGAAAGATCTCAAATTGAAAGAGTCATTCAATTCCCAGATGGGTCAATCGAATTCAAATTTCTTGACAATGCTATTAGGAGATCTTCATCTAATGGAAGGTCGTCCTGGTCAGCCTCTACTTCGTATCCCTCAAAAACCGTTCACAGACCACCTTCTTCTTCAAAAACCTCAGAGGAAGCAGCAGAAGAAGACATTTCCATCGCTGAATCAGTTGATAACAACAAAGGTAAGGTTACAGGTGTTGACTTTTCAGGAGATGTCCCTAAAGTCTTCTATCAAGATCAACCAAATAGTCCCACTGCAGGTGAGATGGAGCCTCCTCAAACGGAGAAACCAGGTTGGCTTGGTATGCTGAAAATAGGTAAAGTGTTTATCCCTAATCCAGATGTTTTACACAAAATGTGGACTCATCCTGACAACCAGACTAAGAGAAAATGGTATGTAGCTACCTATACTCTTAAAGAAAGAGAATCCCTCAAAGATTCTTGGATGAATGATATGAAAAGGATAGGTTGTGAAATCGAATTCTCTAAATGGTTTTAGATGACTGGTAAGATTGAAAATCAGACTGAGTCATTACAGGTTATCATTAATAAATGGTATACAACTTCTAATAAGATTTTTGAATCTATTACTCCTCCACTAGAAGTTATTAACATTACTATTGCAGGAACAGTTATTAAAGCCTCTCCTTTCAAAGAGAAAAGTGATAAGACCGGTACTATACTCACTACTGCAGATATTGACCGAGTAGTAGAACAAAACAACTACACAAACCAAATTCTTCATGTAATCTCCAAACAAATTAAAGATACAAAGCCTATATTTAGTGGAAGACCTATCCCGGCTTCTACTTCATCCAATAACCATATTGAACCTAACCCAGGATTCAAATTACCAGAGTTTTCCAAAGATAAATTCCCTAAACTTTTAGAAACTTTTGAAATCTCAGGAAATAATCTTATTGACAAGATCAATGAACAACTTACCAAATTTAGCGTCTCCAAGCAAGAAGACAAAACTCAAAACAAGGTTTCTACCCTTCAGGAGAAATCTGTTGAATCCATTCAGGATAAAGATATCCTTCTCCAAAAGTTATCCAACAACAGATTCCATAATCGGAAAAACTATCATAGCCGACCCTCATTCCCAGATTTGCGGTATGAGGAAAATGCCTTCTTATCCACTTCTTCTCCTGAAGGAAGAAGCATTACTGAATGGAATATTGATGGTCTTGTAGAACATCAAATATACAACAAACTTCATGAGATGGGAGTTGCTATTATCGCATAAAATGAGAGGATCACAGATAAGGAAGTCGCTACTATGATTGCCGCAGTTTTACCGGCATGCTAAAGCACCGTGGGATAACTATCAGAAGTCGATACTAAGCAATTCATCATTAATGCCACAGAATGTAAATGCTTGTCAAGGTTGAAGGAAATAGCCAAAGTACTTCTCTAGTCACCAAACAAGATGCTTGTGCAACATTACTATATCACATCGCTAAGCATTTTGTTGGCGAACCCAAACTTTTTCAGGATAGGAGTCTCCAGATTCTTAATAATCTTAGTTGTCCAAACTTAGATAATTTCATCCATTATAAGCATGCTTTCCTTAATAAAGTAATGCTTCATTCTGATTGTCACCTAGATTTTTGGAAGGAACGCTTTATTAGTGGACTACCCCCACTCTTTGCTGATAAAGTAGGGACTAAATTACAAGATCGCAATGATGGTCGCATTCCCTAGAGAAGTCTAACAAATGGTGATTTGGTAAGCACCATTAATATTGTAGGGCTGGAACTTTGCACAGACATTAAGCTTAATCATCAGCTTAAAAAGGAACAGTCATCTTCGAGACGTGAGCTCGGATATTTTTGTAAAGATTTTGGTTTTATTACTCCACCTGACAAGGTGAAGAAAGATAAAAAAGAAAAGAAATCTCACAGGAAGAAATCTCGGAGAAGAGATGATTATTCAAAATCAAAGAAAAGAAGGTCCAAGAGACCTAGAGATTCCAGGACAGATATCTGTTGGACTTGTGGAAAAACAGGCCACATAGCAAATGAATGAAGATCACAAACTAAGAAGAAAAAGATTAATCTTCTTGGCATAGACGATGAAACAAAAGGTAAGCTTTTAGATATTCTTGATAAACCATTTTCTGAATCTTAAGGTACATCTGATGAATACAGTGATGACGAGGACATTAATCTTGACTATGATTCCGACAAAAGCCAATCAGGAAAAGATTGCGCATGTACTGAAGCATTTTGTACTTGTGATAGTACTCACTCTATCCGGGTTCTTTCAGATCATTCGAAGGAACCTCTCTTTGATGTTATTCAGCACATAGCTGATGATGAGGCTAGGAATCATTTTCTCCTAGAACTCAAAAACATCATCCTCAACACGGACAAACCTAAATCCCGTCCTGTTGTTGAACCCTTTAGCATGAAGAAAATCATGAATCGCTCAGAGAATAATTCTGAACCCACTATATCTGACCTTCGCCACAAAGTATCTAATCTCAATGAAGAGATTAAAGATATTAAATCTCGACTAGGAAAAGTCGAAATGGATGTCCTTACGGATCAGGTTCTCAGGAAGACAAATTTACAAGAGCAAGATTCAGGACATGAATCTACAAAAGATGACGACATAGAATCTATTAACAATGATCATCTAGCTGAACCAATTGTTACTAATACAAGTAACTTTCCGTCCACCTCAGTAGCACCAGGAGTGACGGTAATCTCTTCTATTAGACCTCAGAGTCATCATATTCCAGTTAAAATAGTAGTTAGTAAACATTTTGTTATTAACAAAATTGCTTTGCTTGACAGTGGTGCGGATTAGAACTGCATAGTAAAAGGTATAGACCCTACGAAGTATTTGCAAAAAAGTACTTCAAAATTATACTACGCTATAGGAGAACTTTTGAAAATTAATTGTAAGCTTTCTAAAGCTCATATTTGCAATAATGGCATTTGTGTAACAAATGATTTTGTAACTACTGAAGATATCAATGAAGATATTTTTCTTGGAATACCTTTCATCACTCAAATAAAACCTTTTTACACTGATTTAAATGGTATTAATACTACTATACTCGGAAAAAAACTGCTTTTTCCTTCTGTTAAAACTATTTCACAGGATGAAAGTGATTTTATTAGACAAAATACTGTTTTTCGTATTAATAATCTTTCACAACATATCACTTTTTTAAGGGATGAAATTTGTGTTAAGAAAATCGAACAGATTTTAAAAACCCCAGAGATGGTTACTAAGATAACCAAACTTCGTGAGAATTTTGAAAAAGAAATATGTTCAGATTTTCCTAATGCTTTTTGGGAACGCAAAAAACATATCGTTTCATTACCGTACATTGATGGATTCAATGAACAGGCTATTTTAACTAAATCTAGGCCTATTCAAATGAATCATGAAATGATGGAATTTTGCAAGAAAGAGATTGACACTCTTTTACAAAATAGGATCATCAGAGTTTCTAAATCTCCTTGGAGCTGTTCTGCTTTCTACATTAATAATAACGCTGAGAAAGAAAGAGGAGCACCAAGACTGGTGATTAATTATAAACCTCTTAACTCTGTTTTAAAGTGGATTAGGTATCCCATACCTAACAAAAGAGATCTTTTGAAAAGAACTTTCAAAGCTAATTTATATAGCAAATTTGATATGAAATCATGATTTTGGCAAATTCAAATTTCTGAGAATGATAAATATAAAACAGCTTTCAAAGTCCCATTCGGACAATATGAATGGAATGTTATGCCTTTTGGGCTTAAGAACGCCCTATCTGAATTTCAAAATATTATGAATTCTATCTTTAATGATTATTCTTATATGTCAATAGTTTATATTGATGATGTCATGATATTTTCCGAGAACATAGATTCTCACTTTAAACATCTAAATACATTTTTTAATATTGTTAAGAAAAATGGTTTGGTTGTCAGTGCTAAGAAAATGGTGCTTTTTCAAACTACCATCAGATTCTTAGGTCATGATCTTTATCAAGGAACTTATAAACCTATTTGCAGAGCCATAGAGTTTTCTTCTAAGTTTCCTAACGAAATTCTTGATAAAACTCAACTTCAGAGATTTCTAGGAAGTTTAAATTACGTTGCTGATTTTATTCCCAAGGTCAGGCATGTTTGTGAGCCTTTGTACAAAATACTTAGAAAGAATCCGGTCTCTTGGGATTCTGAACAAACGCAGGTTGTCAATCAAGTTAAACCCTTAGTAAAAAACATACCATGTTTAGGAATCCCCAATCCTAATGCTTTTATGATTGTTGAAACTGACGCATCTGATACAGGTTATGGAGGCATCCTTAAACAAAAAGTAGATCTTGAATCTACAGAACAACTTGTTTGATTCACATCCGAAATCTGGAATTCCGCTCAAAAAAATTATTCTACTATGAAAAAAGAGATTTTGTCTATAGTGCTATGTATCACTAAGTTTCAAGATGATCTTATTAATAAAGAATTTTTGTTAAGAGTAGATTGTAAATCTGCTAAAGAGATATTACAAAAGGATGTTAAAAATCTTGTTTCAAAACAAATCTTTCCTAGATGGCAAGCTCTACTATCTAGTTTTGATTTTAAAGTTGATTTTATTAAAGGAGAAGAAAATTCTCTTCCTGATTTTCTAACCCGTGAATTTTTGCAGGGAAAAAATGAGACCGGTTATGCCTACTACTCCTTCCAAAGGAGAAAACCTCCCTAAAGCAAAAATGGCTAGACCATTTGTTCTTCCACCAATAACCCCAAAACCAGAAAATCAGCAGAGGCCTACAGCCCCTATTCAAAATAAATTTTCAGTCCTTGCAGAGTCTCCTAGACTCCCTTCTCCAACACAACCTTTAAAGCTACCTGGTCCACCTCAACCAAAATTGCTTCATCTTCGACCAACTTTACCGGTTCATCTTAGACCAACTCTACCCTTAGATATAGGAGCTTCTTCTAGTTCTGTTCAAACAAAACAGAATTACGAAATGAAAACTCCCGAATCATTTATGCAAGTCATAACCCAGAGTTAACCAAAACTATTCCCAAAATACCAAACCCAAAAGAAGAAACTTTTGATTTTATAACTTCGCAGATATTGCCAATAATGGCATTGAACAAAGAATATGACAACTTTGACATATAGCAATTAGTCAAACCGTGTTATACAGACTCGAATTTTGTGGATACTAACAATCCACTTAAGACAAGAAGGTTTTACGAAGCTATTCTTGTTGATACGGACTCTATTGAAATTGAGCACTCTAGGGATGAAAGCAATCCTTCAGTTATTAAATATTCAAGATTCACTATTAAAAGAATCTTGGATCCATTTGAATGGTATGCAGATCATCTACATACCCCTATTGCTTTATCAATCACTCATCGTCCCCAGACTTATAATTGGTATGATTATGAGGCAGCATGGATGAATTTTATTTATCTAAGACCAAGACATACTTGGTTTGTGATTCTAAGGAAGGTTCTCTTGGTTTTACAACAGTTCATTTCCTAGAGTCATCTTAGCTACGGGACCACCATTAACAGGTCTAAACGCCCTCCTGGCTATAGCGACCATTAAAATTCGGCTGACCAACATATGAACCGGATATTAATCGGAAACCTCATACTCATAGGAAAGGAATGAATACCTCACACCAAGTATAGAATACATATATAGGAACAAGATACAAGTAATAATAAACGTATATATACTTACTAGCATCTTGAATTTGTTGAAAATACTTCTTGAAATGTTTTTGTACTGTAAGTCCATTAGACAGTATTTTTCAAACCTATGGATAAAAATCAACAAATTTTAAACAACATAAATTTATCTTCTCAAGCAACGAAGATTGCTAAAGTTGAAAATGATCTACAAAACTGGAGTATACCAGAAGAACCTTTCAAAAAGATTTATCAAATAGGTAATTTTAGCTGGATTACTCGTCATAACATTAAGACTTGTGAATCTACTATTGCTATTAATAACACTTTAGAAGTTATTCGTTTGCTTAAAGAAAGTGATATAAATCATTATAAATATAATTTTAATTATTTGCATATTGGTTTAGTGCAAGTAGCTGTTAAACATTTATTTAGAAACGGACTTGATATTCCTGTTTGTGTCATCCTTTGAGATGGCAGATTTTTGAATTTTGATGATTCGCTGTTAGGGGTTTTGCATAGTAATCTAGCTGATGGGCCAGTTTACTTTAATTGTTACCCTAACTTCTCTCTTGATATTAATGACCCTAACGTCATGGATTCTTCGACCCTCAATGTCAAAACCAAAAACTTGAACAGCAAAATCAACACTCGTGAGATAGCCATTATCTACCGAGTCTACTACAGGCTTATGAAAACCACCCTTGCACCCAAGGCTTATTATGAAAGCGCTAAAGGTGAGACTATGCTTATGGAAGCCAACCATGAACATAGTTCTATTTTCGTTCCCCGACTACTCCAATGGAAATATATACTTTCTAACAGTGATTGGTGTTTTGATAATATCACTTAACCTTTTGCGTCTCATTCTGAAAGATCTCAGATTGAAAGAGTCATTCAATTCCCAGATGGGTCAATCGAAGTCAAATTTCTTGACAATGCTATTAGGAGATCTTCATCTAATCGAAGGTCGTCCTGGTCAGCCTCTACTTCGTATCCCTCAAGAACCGTTCACAGACCACCTTCTTCTTCAAAAACCCCGGAGGATGCAGCAGAAGAAGACATTTCCATCGCTGAATCAGTTGATAACAGCAAAAGTAAGGTTACAGGTGTTGACATTTCAGGAGATGTCCCTAAAGTCTTCTATCAAGATCAACCAAATAGTCCCACTGCAGGTGAGTTGGAGCCTCCTCCAACGAAGAAACCAGGTTGGCTTAGTATGCTGAAAACAGGTAAAGTATTTATCCCTAATCCAAATATTTTACACAAAATGTGGATTCATCCTGACAACCAGACTAAGAGAAAATGGTATGTAGCTACCTATACTCTTAAAGAAAGAGAATCCTTCAGAGATTCTTGGATGAATGATATGAAAAGGATAGGTTGTGAAATCGAATTCTTTAAATGGTTTGAGATGAATGGTAAGATTGAAAATCAGACTGAGTCATTATAGGTTATCATTAATAAATGGTATACAACTTCTAATAAGATTGTTGAATCTATTACTCCTCCACTAGAAGGTATTAACATTCCTATTGCAGGAACAATTATTAAAGCCTCTCCTTTCAAAGAGAAAAGTGATAAGACCGGTACTATACTCACTACTGCAGATATTGACCGAGTAGTAGAACAAAACAACTACTCAAACCAAATTCTTCATGTAATCTCCAAACAAATTGAAGATACAAAGCCTATATTTAGTGGAAGACCTATCCTGGCTTCTACTTAATCCAATAACCATATTGAACCTAACCCAGGATTCAAATTACCAGAGTTTTCCAAAGATAAATTCCCTAAATTTTCAGAAACTTTTGAAATCTCAGGAAATAATCTTATTGACAAGATCAATGAACAACTTACCAAATTTAGCGTCTCCAAACAAGAAGACAAAACTCAAAACAAGGTTTCTACCCTTCAGGAGAAATCTATTGAATCCATTCAGGATAAAGATATCCTTCTCCAAAAGTTATCCAACAACAGATTCCATAATCGAAAAAACTATATAGCCGACCCTCATTCCCAGTTTTGCAGTATGAGGAAAACGCCTTCTTATCCACTTCTTCTCATGAAGGAAGAAGCATTACTGAATGGAATATTGATGGTCTTGCAGAACATCAAATATACAACAAACTTTATGAGATGGTAGTTGCAATTACTGCTTACAAAATGAGAGGATCAGCAGATAAGGAAGCTGCTACTATGATTGCTGCAGGTTTTACCGGCATGCTAAAGCATTGGTGGGATAACTACTGTAAAGGTGATACTAAGCAATTCATCATTAATGCCACAGCAACAGAAACAGTTGTCAAGGTTGAAGGAAACAACCAAAGTACTTCTCTAGTCTCTAAACAAGATGCTTGTGCAACATTACTATATCACATCGCTAAGCATTTTATTGGCGAACCCAAACTTTTTCAGGATAGGAGTCTCCAAATTCTTAATAATCTTAGTTGTCCAAACTTAGATAATTTCATCCATTATAAGCATGCTTTCCTTAATAAAGTAATGTTTCGTTCTGATTGTCACCTAGATTTTTGGAAGGAATGTTTCATCAGTGGACTACCCCCACTCTTTGCTGATAAAGTAAGGACTAAATTACAAGATCGCAATGATGGTCGCATTCCCTACAGCAGTCTAACATATGGTGATTTGGTAAGCACCATTAATATTGTAGGGCTGGAACTTTGCACAGACATTAAGCTTAAGCATCAGCTTAAAAAGGATCAGTCATCTTCAAGACGTGAGCTTGGAATTTTTTGTAAAGATTTTGGTTTTCTTACTCCACCTGACAAGGTGAAGAAAGATAAAAAAGAAAAGAAATCTCACAGGAAGAAATCTCGAAGAAGAGATGATTATTCAAAATCAAAGAAAAGAAGGTCCAAGAGACCTAGAGATTCCAAGACAGATGTCTGTTGGACTTGTGGAAAAATAGGCCACAAAGCAAATGAATGCAGATCACAAACTAAGAAGAAGAAGATTAATCTTCTTGGCATAGACGATGAAACAAAAGGTAAGCTTTTAGCTATTCTTGATGAACCGTTTTCTGAATCTTCAGGTACATCTAATGAATACAGTGATGACGAGGACATTGATCTTGACTATGATTCTGACAAAAGCCAATCAGGAAAAGATTGCACATGTACTGAAGCATTTTGTACTTGTGATAGTACTTACTCTATCCGGGTTCTTTCAAATCATTCGAAGGAAGCTCCCTTTGATGTTACTCAGCACATAGCTGATGATGAGGCTAGGAATCGTTTTCTCCTAGAACTCTAAAACATCATCCTCAGCACGGACAAACCTAAATCCCGTCCTATTGTTGAACCCTTTAGCATGAAGCAAATCATGAAACGCTCAGAGAATAATTCTGAACCCACTATATCTGACCTTCGCCAGGAAGTATCTAATCTCAAAGAACAGATTAAAGATATTAAATCTCGACTAGGAACAGTCGAAATGGATGTCCTTACGGATCAGGTTCTCAGGAAGACAAATTTAAAAGAGCAAGATTCAGGACATGAATCTATAAAAGATGATGACATAAAATCTATTAACAATGATCATCCAGCTGAACCAATTGTTACTAATACAGGTAACTTTCCGTCCACCTCGGTAGCACCAGGAGTGACGGTAATCTCTTCTATTAGACCTTAGAGTCATCATATTCCAGTTAAAATAGTAGTTAGTAAACATTTTGTTATTAACAAAATTGCTTTGCTGGACAGTGGTGCGGATCGAAACTACATAGTAAAAGGTATAGTCCCTACGAAGTATTTGCAAAAAAGTACTTCAAAATTATACTCCGCTACAGGAGAACTTTTGAAAATTAATTATAAGCTTTCTAAAGCTCATATTTCCAATAATGGCATTTGTTTAACAAATGATTTTTTAATTACTGAAGATATCAATAAAGATATTATTCTTGGAATACCTTTCATCACTCAAATAAAACCTTTTTACACTGATTTAAATGGTATTAATACTACTATACTAGAAAAAAACTGCATTTTCCTTTTGTTAAAACTCTTTCATAGGATGAAAGTGATTTTATTAGACAAAATACTATTTTTCGTATTAATAATCTTTCACAACATATCACCTTTTTAAAGGATGAAATTCATGTTAAGAAAATCGAACAGATTTTAAAAACCCCGGAGATGGTTACTAAGATAGCCAAACTTCGTGAGAATTTTGAAAAAGATATATGTTCAGATTTTCCTAATGCTTTTTGGGAACGCAAGAAACATATCGTTTCATTATTGTACATTGATGGATTCAATGAACAGGCTATTTCAACTAAAGTTAGGCCTATTCAAATGAATCATGAAATGATGGAATTTTGCAAGAAGGAGATTGACACTCTTTTACAAAATAGGATCATCAGAGTTTCTAAATCTCCTTGGAGCTATTCTGCTTTCTACGTTAATAATAACGCTGAGAAAGAAAGAGTAGCACCAAGACTGGTGATTAATTATAAACCTCTTAACTCTGTTTTAAAGTGGATTAGGTATCCCATACCTAATAAAAGAGATATTTTGAAAAGAACTTTCGAAGCTAATTTATATAGCAAATTTGATATGAAGTCAGGATTTTGGCAAATTCAAATTTCTGAGAATGATAAATATAAAACAGCTTTCAACGTCCCATTCGAACAATATGAATGGAATGTTATGCCTTTTGGGCTTAAGAACGCCCCATCTAAATTTCAAAATATTATGAATTCTATCTTTAATGATTGTTCTTATATGTCAATAGTTTATATTGACGATGTCTTGATAGTTTCCGAGAACATAGATTCTCACTTTAAACATCTAAATACATTTTTTAATATTGTTAAGAAAAATGGTTTGGTTGTTAGTGCTAAGAAAATGGTGCTTTTTCAAACTACCATCAGATTCTTAGGTCATGATCTTTATCAAGGAACTTATAAACCTATTTGCAGAGCCATAGAGTTTTCTTCTAAGTTTCCTAATGAAATTCCTGATAAAACTCAACTTCAGAGATTTCTAGGAAGTTTAAATTATGTTGCTGATTTTATTCCCAAGGTCAGGCATGTTTGTGAGCCTTTGTACAAAAGACTTAGAAAGAATCTGGTCTCTTGGGGTTCTGAACAAACGCAGGTTGTCATTCAATTTAAAGCCTTAGTCAAAAACATGCCATGTTTAGGAATCCCCAATCCTAATGCTTTTATGATTGTTGAAACTGACGCATCTGATGCAGGTTATGGAGGCATCCTTAAACAAAAAGTAGATCTTGATTCTACAGAACAACTTGTTTGATTCACATCTGGAATCTGGAATTCCACTCAAAAAAATTATTCTACTGTGAAAAAAGAGATTTTGGCTATAGTGCTATGTATCACTAAGTTTCAAGATGATCTTATTAACAAAGAATTTTTGTTAAGAGTAGATTGTAAATCTGCTAAAGAGATATTACAAAAGGATGTTAAAAATCTTGTTTCAAAACAAATCTTTGTTAGATTGCAAGCTCTACTATCTAGTTTTGATTTTAAAATTGATTTTATTAAAGGAGAAGAAAATTCTCTTCCTGATTTTCTAACCCGTGAATTTTTGCAGGGAAAAAATGAGACCGGTTAAGCCTACTACTCCTTCCAAAGGAGAAAACCTCCCTGATACCATATAAAGGATCTTAAGTATGCGGAATTAAAATAAGATTACTTATAGTAAAACTAAGAAAACTTACAAGCAAATTGGACTTTTATTGCATTGCAAACGGGAAACAGAAATACATAAGGAAGGCTTTCAGAGTATGATTTAGAAAGATGTATCTAAATTTTCTGATGCCTTAAGAAGAAAATGAAGCTTCCTTATATAGGAAAATTGAGGGAATGTCTTTATATCTTAGACATACAGTTGGAGGGCTAAGATCTTGCCGACACTAAGAGGGGGGTCTACTTAAAGTAGAATTAGTGGAGAATTATATTTTTCATGTTGGCCTACTTCTTTTGGAAAAGAGTGGCTGAGTGGGAATCCTTTTATCTTTGGAGATAGTGGGATTTCAAGGTTTTGTCGTTTGGCTTTTCAAAAGATGCCAAAATAGAATAATGAAAGTCTTTACTTTGGGAGAAAGTAATTCCGGCTTTGCCTCTACTTTCCCAAAGAAGTCTTATCTTATTCATAGTTGGGATCCATGTAAGCCAAAGCCAATCCTTTGGGATTACACATATCTCCATTGTCTTCACTGCTGCTTTCTGTAGAAGCCGCATCTTCAATCATCTTCATGATTTCATCTTCATCATATTTTTCTTTCTCTAGATTTTCCAATGCTTCTTTTAGTTTCTTTCTGAGAGCAGCTTTGGAGGAATTCTTTGAGGAGCCTGATGAACTGGCTTTGTCTTGAGCTTTAAAATTAGGTTGTTTGGGAACCCAACCTTTCACCTGGATCTGTTTGCTCAAATATAGAATACGATCATTATTCCTCTTAGAAAAATTCCAAGTAATAATATATGATATTCTTTTTTGAACATAATACTTGCATAATTTAATATGCTCTGGCAAAGTGGATATTTCTTCTTTAGTCTGAAAATCTTCAAACCTGTTGAGAAACTGTTGGGGAAGAACTTCTTTAGTTCCTTCGAATAAATTCCACCATTCATAAAACCATCTTGGAATAATGGCTTTGACCATGCTGGGATTATATTCACAAACCAAGTATGTCTTGGTCTTAGATAAATAAAATTCATCCATGCTGCCTTATAATCATACCAATTATAAGTCTGGGGACGATGAGTGATTGATAAAGCAATAGGGGTATGTAGATGATCTGCATACCATTCAAATGGATCCAAGATTCTTTTAATAGTGACTCTTGAATATTTAATAACTAAAGGATTGCTTTCATCCCTAGAGTGCTCAATTTCAATGGAGTCCGTATCAACAAGAATAGCTTCGTAAAACCTTCTTGTCTTAAGTGGATTGTCAGTATCCACAAAATTCGAGTCTGTATAACACTGTTTGACTAATTGCTGTATGTCAAAGTTGTCATATTCTTTGTTCAATGCCATTATTGGGAATATCTGCGAAGTTATAAAATCAAAAGTTTCTTCTTTTGGGTTTGGTATTTTGGGAATAGTTTTGGTTAACTCTGGGTTAACAGCTTGGGCAAATGATTCGGGAATTTTCATTTCGTAATTCTGTTTTGTTTGAACAGAACTAGAAGAAGCTCCTTTATCTAAGGGTAGAGTTGGTCTAAGATGAACCGGTAAAGTTGGTCAAAGATGAAGCAATTTTGGTTGAGGTGGACCAGGTAGCTTTAAAGGTTATGTTGGAGAAGGGAGTCTAGGAAACTCTACAAGGACTGAAAATTTATTTTGAATAAAATGTAGGCCTCTGATTTTCTGGTTTTGGGGTTATTGGTGGAAGAACAAATGGTCTAGCCATTTTTGCTTTAGGGAGGTTCTGTCCTTTGGAAGGAGTAGTAGGCTTAACTGGTCTCATTTTTTCCCTGCAAAAATTCACAGGTTAGAAAATCAGGAAGAGAATTTTCTTCTCCTTTAATAAAATCAATTTTAAAATCAAAACTAGATAGTAGAGCTTGCCATCTAGCAAAGATTTGTTTTGAAACAAGATTTTTAACATCCTTTTGTAATATCTTTTTAGCAGATTTACAATCTACTCTTAACAAAAATTCTTTGTTAATAAGATCATCTTGAAACTTAGTGATACATAGCACTATAGCCAAAATCTCTTTTTTCACAGTAGAATAATTTTTTTGAGCAGAATTCCAAATTTCGGATGTGAATCGAACAAGTTGTTCTATAGATTCAAGATCGACTTTTTGTTTAAGGATGCCTCCATAACCTGCATCAGATGCGTCAATTTTAACAATCATAAAAGCATTAGGATTAGGGATTCCTAAACATGGTATGTTTTCGACTAAGGCTTTAACTTGAATGACAGCCTGCGTTTGTTCAGAACCCCAAGAGACCAGATTCTTTCTAAGTCTTTTGTACAAAGGCTCACAAACATGCCTGACCTTGGGAATAAAATCAGCAACACAATTTAAACTTCCTAGAAATCTCTGAAGTTGAGTTTTATCAGGAATTTCGTTAGGAAACTTAGAAGAAAACTCTACGGCTCTGCAAATAGGTTTATAAGTTCCTTGATAAAGATCATGACCTAAGAATCTGATGGTAGTTTGAAAAAGCACCATTTTCTTAGCACTGACTACCAAACCATTTTTCTTAACAATATTAAAAAATGTATTTAGATGTTTAAAGTGAGAATCTATGTTCTCGGAAAATATCAAGACATCATCAATATAAACTATTGACATATAATAATAATCATTAAAGATAGAATTCATAATATTTTGAAATTCAGATGGGGCGTTCTTAAGCCCAAAAGGCATAACATTCCATTCATATTGTCCGAATGGGACGTTGAAAGCTGTTTTATATTTATCATTCTCAGAAATTTGAATTTGCCAAAATCCTAACTTCATATCAAATTTGCTATATAAATTAGCTACGAAAGTTCTTTTCAAAAGATCTCTTTTGTTAGGTATGGGATACCTAATCCACTTTAAAACAGAGTTAAGAGGTTTATAATTAATCACCAGTCTTGGTGCTCCTCTTTCTTTCTCAGCGTTATTATTAACGTAGAAAGCGGAAACGACTCAAGGAGATTTAGAAACTCTGATGATCCTATTTTGTAAAAGAGTGTCAATCTCTTTCTTGCAAAATTCCATCATTTCATGATTCATTTGAATAGGCCTAGCTTTAGTTGAAATAGCCTGTTCATTGAATCCATCAATGTACGGTAGTGAAACGATATGTTACTTATGTTCCCAAAAAGCATTAGGAAAATCTGAACATATTTCTTTTTCAAAATTCTCACGAAGTTTGGCTATCTTAGTAACCATCTCCGGGGTTTTTAAAATCTGTTCGATTTTCTTAACACGAATTTCATCCTTTAAAAAGGTGATATGTTGTGAAAAATTATTAATACGAAAAAGGGTATTTTGTCTAATAAAATCACTTTCATCCTGTGAAAGAGTTTTAACAAAAGGAAAATGCAATTTTTTTCCGAGTATAGTAGTATTAATACCATTTAAATCAGTGTAAAAAGGTTTTATTTGAGTGATGAAAGGTATTCCAAGAATAATATCTTCATTGATATCTTTAGTAATTACAAAATCATTTGTTAAACAAATGCCATTATTGCAAATATGAGCTTTAGAAAGCTTATAATTAATTTTCAAAAGTTCTCCTGTAGCGGAGTATAATTTTGAAGTACTTTTTTGCAAATACTTCGTAGGGTCTTTTACTATGCAGTTCCGATCCGCACCACTGTCAAGCAAAGCAATTTTGTTAATAACAAAATGTTTACTAACTACTATTTTAACTGGAATATGATGACTCTGAGGTGTAATAGAAGAGATTACCGTCACTCCTGGTGCTACCGAGGTGGACGAAAAGTTACCTGTATTAGTAACAATTGGTTCAGCTAGATGATCATTGTTAATAAATTCTATGTCATCATCTTTCGTAGATTCATGTCCTGAATCTTGCTCTTATAAATTTGCCTTCCTGAGAACCTGATCCGTAAGGACATCCATTTCAACATTTCCTAATCGAGATTTAATATCTTTAATCTCTTCTTTGAGATTAGATACTTCGTGGCGAAGGTCAGATATAGTGGGTTTAGAATTATTCTCTGAGCGATTCATGATTTGCTTCATGCTAAAGGGTTCAACAATAGGATGGGATTTAGGTTTGTCCGTGTTGAGGATGATGTTTTAGAGTTCTAGGAGAAAACGATTCCTAGCCTCATCATCAGCTATGTGCTGAATAACATCAAAGAGAGCTTCCTTCGAATGATCTGAAAGAACCCGGATAGAGTGAGTACTATCACAAGTACAAAATGCTTCAGTACATGCGCAATCTTTTCCTGATTGGCTTTTGTCGGAATCATAGTCAAGATCAATGTCCTCATCATCACTGTATTCATCAGATGTACCTGAAGATTCAAAAAACAGTTCATCAAGAATAGCTAAAAGCTTACCTTTTGTTTCATCGTCTATGCCAAGAAGATTAATCTTTTTCTTCTTAGTTTGTGATCTGCATTCATATGCTTTGTGGCCTGTTTTTCCACAAGTCCAACAGACATCTGGCTTAGAATCTCTAGGTCTCTTGCACCTTCTTTTCTTTGATTTTGAATAATCATCTCTTCTTTGAGATTTCTTCCTATGAGATTTCTTTTCTTTTTTATCTTTCTTCATCTTGTCAGGTAGAGTAATAAAACCAAAATCTTTACAAAAACTTCCAAGCTCACATCTCGAAGATGACTGTTCCTTTTTAAGCTGATGCTTAAGCTTAATGTCTGTGCAAAGTTCCAGCCCTACAATATCAATGGTGCTTACCAAATCACCATATGTTAGACTGCTATAGGGAATGCGACCATCATTGCGATCTTGTAATTTAGTCCTTACTTTATCAGCAAAGAGTGGGGGTAGTCCACTGATGAAGCGTTCCTTCCAAAAATCTAGGTGATAATCAGAACGAAGCATTACTCTATTAAGGAAAGCATGCTTATAATGGATGAAATTATCTAAGTTTGGACAACTAAGATTATTAAGAATTTGGAGACTCCTAACCTGAAAAAGTTTGGGTTCGCCAATAAAATGCCTAGCGATGTGATATAGTAATGTTGCACAAGCATCTTGTTTGGTGACTAGAGAAGTACTTTGGCTGTTTCCTTCAACCTTCACAACTATTTCTGTTGCTGTGGCATTAATGATGAATTGCTTAGTATCATCTTTACAGTAGTTATCCCACCAATTCTTTAGCATGCCGTTAAAACCTGCAGCAATCATAGTAGCGGCTTCCTTATCTACTGATCCTCTCATTTTGTAAGCAGTAATAACAACTCCCATCTCATGAAGTTTGTTGTATATTTGATGTTCTGCAAGACCATCAATATTCCATTCAGTAATGCTTCTTCCTTCATGAGAAGAAGTGGATAAGAAGGCGTTTTCCTCATACTGCAAATCTGGGAATGAGGGTCGGCTATGATAGTTTTTCCGATTATGGAATCTGTCGTTGGATAACTTTTGGAGAAGGATATCTTTATCCTGAATGGATTCAACAGATTTCTCCTGATGGGTAGAAACCTTGTTTTGAGTTTTGCCTTCTTGTTTGGAGACGCTAAATTTGGTAAGTTGTTCATTGATCTTGTCAATAAGATTATTTCCTGAGATTTCAAAAGTTTCTGAAAGTTTAGGGAATTTATCTTTGGTAAAAGGTTCAATATGGTTATTGGATGAAGTAGAAGCCGGGATAGGTCTTCCACTAAATATAGGCTTTGTATCTTCAATTTGTTTGGAGATTACATGAAGAATTTGGTTTGAGTAGTTGTTTTGTTCTACTACTCGGTCAATAGCTGCAGTAGTGAGTATAGTACCGATCTTATCACTTTTCTCTTTGAAAGGAGGGGCTTTAATAACTGTTCCTGCAATAGGAATGTTAATACCTTCTAGTGGAGGAGTAATAGATTCAACAATCTTATTAGAAGTTGTATACCATTTATTAATGATAACCTGTAATGCCTCAGTCTGATTTTCAATCTTACCAGTCATCTCAAACCATTTAAAGAATTTGATTTCACAACCTATCCTTTTCATATCGTTCATCCAAGAATCTCTGAAGGATTCTCTTTCTTTAAGAGTATAGGTCGCTACATACCATTTTCTCTTAGTCTGGTTGTCAGGATGAGTCCACATTTTGTGTAAAACATTTGGATTAGGGATAAATACTTTACCTGTTTTCAGCATACCAAGCCAACCTGGTTTCTCCGTTTGAGGAGGCTCCATCTCACTTGTAGTGGGACTATTTGGTTGATCTTGATAGAAGACTTTAGGGACATCTCCTGAAAAGTCAACACCTGTAACCTTACCTTTGCTGTTATCAACTGATTCAGCGATGGAAATGTCTTCTTCTGCTGCTTCCTCCGGGGTTTTTGAAGAAGTAGGTGGTTTGTGAACGGTCCTTGAGGGATACGAAGTAGAGACTGACCAGGACGACCTTCGATTAGACGAAGATCTCCTAATAGCATTGTCAAGAAATTTGAGTTCGATTGACCCATCTAGGAATTGAATGGCTCTTTCAATCTGAGATCTTTTAGAATGAGACCAAAAAGGTTAAGTGATATTATCAAAATGCCAATCATTGTTAGAAAGTATATCTTTCCATTGGAGTAGTCAGGAAACGAAAATAGAACTATGTTCATGGTTGGTTTCCGTAAGCATAGTCTCACCTTTAGCGCTTTCATGATAAGCCTTGGGTGCAAGGGTGGTTTTCATAAGCCTATAGTAGACTCGGTAGATAATGGCTATCTCACGAGTATTGATTTTGCTGTTCAAGTTTTTGGTTTTGACATTGAGGGTCAAAGAATCCATGACGTTAGGGTCATTAATATCAAGAGAGAAGTTAGGATAACAATTAAAGTAAACTGGCCCATCAGCTAGATTACTCTGCAAAACCCCTAACATCGAATCATCAAAATTCAAAAATCTTCCATCTCAAAGGATGACACAAACAGGAATATCAAGTCCTTTTCTAAATAAAGGCTTAACAGCTACTTGCACTAAACCAATATGCAAAAAATTAAAATTAGATTTATAATGATTTATATCACTTTCTTTAAGCAAACGAATAACTTCTAAAGAGTTATTAATAGCAATAGTAGATTCACAAGTCTTAATGTTATGACGAGTAATCCAGCTAAAATTACCTATTTGATAAATCTTTTTGAAAGGTTCTTCTGGTATACTCCAGTTTTGTAGATCATTTTCAACTTTAGCAATCTTCATTGCTTGAGAAGATAAATTTATGTTGTTTAAAATATGTTGATTTTTATCCATAGTTTTGAAAAATACTGTCTAATGGACTTACAGTACAAAAATATTTCAATAAGTATTTTCAACAAATTCTCATTTAGGGCTTTATTTATATAGATTAAGTGTCCTCAAATGCTTATTTCGTGCCAATAACTGATGCAAATCCCTTGTTTTCCAGGTATATGGATTGAGGAACAAAGCAAGGACACTAATTTGCAAAAAGGAATGAAGCGAGCTGAAAGAATAAAGAAATGCAAGCCTAGTGATCGCCAAGTACACTTGGCGAGTTGTCGAATGGCTAGTTGACCACCTAAAGTTCCAGTGTGCCAATCCCTAAAGGAAAGAACCAAGTTGGCAATAGAAAGGATCAATCGGCGGATCACTGACGTTTTTAAGTTCTAAATTTTTTGAAATACACTATATAGGGCATCAGTAGGACATTTGTGCAGGCACTATGGCGGGGGAAGGTGCTATTGAAACCCAACTATAACTGGTCAGACCTCTATAGCGGGGTAAGTCGGGGTTTCATGCAGAAAAAGTGTCAAAACATTTTATTTTATAAAACTTCATTTTTAGGAGAAAGGAAGGGGATTTACCGAAGTTTCCATCCATTTTTCCACAAAATTTTTCCGTTAAGGTAAGTTCATTATTCCCCAATCTTATAATTTGATTCTTAATCCTTAATTCTAGAGTATTACTCTTTGAGGAGGTTTTTGACTTGATTTAGTGGTGGGAAAAGCCCTGGTGTAACACCTTGGATTTGGGAAATGAATTTTTTGAGCTTGTTTCAGTGTCTACGAATCCCACTTAAAAACCGTAGGTGCCCCTACGGGCCATAGATGGAAGCTGTAGGTGGTGAAAAAAGTAAAATTTACAAAACAAGTTCTAGTACCCTTTTGACGGTTCATCAGGATGGTCTGTCATTCCATTTTCGAGTCGTAGGTATCTTTGTTAGGTCACCCAAAGACTTAGTGAAATTTTAAAAGCTCAAAGTCGGTTCCTATGGTTGGCATCTCTGGATAGTAGGAAGACCTATGTACCGTACATGGGAGCTGTCAAAAGTGGGTCAATTTTAAGTTCCTAATAACCCATAAACGATTGACCAGTATGGTTCGTTTATCTACGGATTGTAGGTCCAACTGTGGACGGGGTACGATAGTTATTTTTTAAGGGCTTTTAGGTCTTTTCATAATTATTCTAGCCCAATACTATATCAATTTACATTCTATCCTATACCCTATATTTTTGTTTTTAACCCCAAAATTACCCAATTGAACTCATTCTCCTAAGTTCTCTAAAGTTGATCAAAGTTCTTCCTTAATATTGCTCTCTCTAACCTTGAAGAAGAAGTCTAGGGTTTCAAGATCAAGTCTTCAAATTCACCATTGTTTGTGGGCTTTTGACATCAAGGTATGATAGTATTCACCTATGGAGTGCTTTCCTTCATACGGTCCCTAAATTCTCCAATTTTACTAGATCGAATCTCTAATTGAGTTATGGTTTTATTCAAGCTCATGGGTTCTTATCAATTATGGCCTAATTGATTGTTTTATCTGTTTTCTGCATGAATTGACATAATTACATTAATTTAAGTTTAATTCACTTGAACCCATACATGATCCATGATTTCTATATTTTACTCATATGATGAAGTTTTTGAACTATGAAAGATGAATTTAAGAAAATATGCAGGTTTTTTTTTTTAATGAAATTGATGAAACTATTTAAGGTTGCTTTGAGAGTAAAGCATTGATGTTGTTGTTGTGAAAGAATTTCTCACATACTACTCATAACATGATTGTGAAAGGATTTTCTCAGATAAAGGATTCATCAGGTTGAAAGGTTTTCTCACCTAGGATGAATCGAGATTAAGGAGTTATTCTAATGAGTTCTAACTTGGATTGGCTTCTTGATGTGCCCTTCCATGGATAATAAGATAAGTTAAGATTAATGACTATTATGTAGGGGTTATGCTTAGCACAGAGAGGATATTGAGATAGAAACTCTCTCGTAGTTGAGGTTGGGTTTCTAGTAGCAATATCCCTATCCTATAACTATGTGCCACCATAGGTTTGTCTTAGATAGACATTAGCTAGTGGATTCACCTAAGCTAGAAGTGTAATATCTCAGAAACCAGACATGGACTTTGCGCTACATCCTTTCATGATATAGGTTCAGGTACTCAACATCCAGATAACACATAGATCAGTTCGCGATCCATATTCAACAGCTTTAGTAGTAAGTCTTCATACTTTGAGGACAATAGACATTTTTTCATAATCAGTCTTTCATTTCAGTTTCAGTTTTGCTAGGGTTAGCTGGGGACATATCCCAACAACTCTAGTTAGTTAGAGGCTTTTTCAGACATAGTGTTAAATTAAGCTTTGTGTGAATGTTCAATATCACTAAACTCTTAGTAAGTTTTAATATATTCAGACTAGTTGGATATTCCCCACTTTCAGTTATCAATTGATTTAGCTTCCGCATTAGTTCATGTCTTGGTACCCAAGTAAATACAACATTTCATCAGTAGATGGATGGTCAGGCAGAGCGGACCATTCAGACCTTAAAGGACATATTGAGATCTTAGGTGATCGATTTCAAGGGTAGCTGGGATGATCACCTACCTCTCATTTAGTTCACCTATAATAATAGCTTCTATTCCAATATCCAGATGGCCCTTTGTGAGGCATTATATGGGTGTAGATGTAGATCTCCGAATGGTTGGTTTGAAGTTGGTGAAGCAGCCTTGATTGTGCAGTTCATGAAGCTACAAAAAAAGTTCAACTCATCAGAGATAGACTAAAGACAGCTCAAAGTCATCATAGGTCCTATGCATATGTGCGGAGAAGAGACTTAGAGTTTGAAATTGATTATTGGGTTTTCCTAAAGCTGTCACCTATGAAGGGGTGATGAGATTTAGTGAGAAAGCAAAGATCAGTCCTAGATATGTAGGTCCTTACAGAATCTTGAAAATGGTTGGTAATATGGCTTATGAGTTAGAGTTGCCAGCAGAACTAGCAGCGGTTCATCCAGTCTTTCACATTTCCTTATTGAAGAAGTGTGTGGGTGATCCAGTATCAATAGAATCATTAGAGAGTGTGCCTATAAAGGATAGTCTTACTTATGAAGATGTGCCCATTGAGATTCTTGACTGTCAGGTTTGTAGGTTGAGGAATAAAGGAGTCACTTCAGTGAAGGTTTTATGGAGGAGTCAGTCCGTAGAAGGAGCTACTTCGGAAGTAGAAGAAGCCATGAAGGCCTTCTATCCTCATCTCTTTTCTTCTGATTCTGTTCAGCTTCATATGACAGTTCCTCTCAAGTCTCTCAGTTTACTCATGCACAAATTCAGTCATAGTATTATGTTCCTTTAGTTGTTCTTGCATTTCAGCATATTTGCATGATTTTTAGAACTCAGTTCAATCAGATATCAGTTTCTAGTACAAAATGGTAGGGTTGCAGCTCTTTCCCTCCATACTAAGCTAGTTTAGACTTCATTCGAGGATGATTGTTCCCAAGGGGGAGATATTGTTACATTATATCCCCCCTGGGAACATTCATCCATGAATTAAGTCTGAACAAGATGAATATGGAGGGAAGAAGCTGCAATCCCTACCACTAAGTACTAAAAATAGATATTTGATGGAATTGAGTTCCAAGAACATGCAAATATGCTAAAAATGTAAGAACAATAGAAGGAACAAGATACTGAGACTGAATTTTGGCAAGAGTGAACTAAGAGACTTGAGAGGAATTATTACCTAAGGCTGAAACATAATCGGAAGGAAAGAGATAAGGATACTTGGCCTTCCTGGCTGCTTCTGCTTCCCAAGTAGCTACCTCTATGGATTGACTCCTCCACAAAACCTTTGCTAAAGCGACTTATTTATTTCTCAACCTATGAAACCAAAGGTCAAGAATCTCAACTGGCACCTCTTCATAAGTGATATTATCTTCCACAGCCATACTCTTTAATGGTGCTATCGATGTCGGATCACCCACACACTTCTTCAACAAGGAAATGTGAAAGATTGGATGAACCACTGCTAGTTCTGCTAGCAACTCTAACTCATAAGCCACATTACCAACCCTTTTCAAGATTCTATAAGGACCTACATATCTCTGACTGGGCTTCCCTTTATATCCAAATCTAACACTCCCTTCATATGTGACACCTTCAGGAAAACCCAATCATCGATTTCAAACTCTAATTCCCATTTTTGCACATGTGCATAGGACTTCTGACGACTCTCAACTTTTACAGGTCCATCTCTGAAGAGCTGAACTTTTTATATAGCTTCATGAACCGAATCTGGCCCAATCAATACTGCTTCACCTACTTTAAACCAACAAACCGGAGATCTGCATCTACGCCCATATAATGCCTCATAAGGGGCCATCAGAAATGCTCGACTGATAGCTATTATTATAGGTGAACTCTATGGGAGGTAGGTGATCATCCCAACTACCCTTGAAATAGATCACGCAAGCTCTCAATATGTCCTCTAAGGTATTAATGGTGCACTCTACCTGACCATCCATCTGTGGATGAAATGTTGTGCTGAGATTTACCTGAGTACCAAGATCTTTCTGACACGATCTCCAAAAATGAAAGGTAAACTGAGGACCTCTATCTTAGATGATAGAAAAGGGAACCCCATGCAATAGGACTATCTCATTAATGTAGAGTTTAGCGTAATCCTCCATAGAATCTGTAGTCTTAACAGCCAAGAAGTTAGCGGACTTAATGACTCTGTCCATTGTCACCCAAAAGAAGTACTGCTCTCTGCGAGTATGAGGTAAACCCATAATGAAGTCCATGTGTATAACTTCCCACTTCCATTTAGGAATGTTAATAACTTGTGTCATACCTCCTAGTTTCTGATGTTCTACCTTAACCTGCTGACTGTTAGGATACTTAGCCATCAAATCTGCTATATCTCTCTTCATGTCGTTCCACCAAAAGACTTCCCATAGATCACGGTACATCTTAGTGGAACCTGGATGAATAGAATACCTAGAGTTATGGGCTTCTGTATGGATCTGTTGCCTGAACTCACCCACCTTAGGATCGTATAAGTGACCCTGGGAATGAAGCACACCATTTCCCCTTTGAGAGAAAACCTCTACTTTCTGCTGATAAACTGCCCCTTCCAACTGAAGCAATATAGGATCACTATCTTGTTTTTCCTTAACCTCCGCTACCAGTGAAGATTTTGATCTATTCTGGATTATCACATAGCCATCTGACATATCTGTAAGATCAACTCCTAAGAGAGCAAGCCGGTGAACATCTTTTGCTAATTCCTTCATTTCTTCCTCAACATGTGCTACACTACACATATATAGTCTGCTGAGAGCATCAGCCACTACATTGGCCTTACCAGGATGGTAAAGCACATTTATATCATAGTACTTGAGGAATTTAAGCCATCTCCTCTAACAAAGATTCAACTCTTTCGGGGGGAACACATACTGGAGGCTCTTATGGTCTATGAACACATCTATGTGAACACCATATAAGTAGTGTCTCTGAATCTTTAGGGCATATACAACTGCTACAAGCTCACAATCATAAGTCGGGTAGTTCTTCTCATGTACCTTAATTTGTCTAGAAGAATAAGTTATAACCTTACCTCGCTGGATCAAAATACAACCTAGGGTGACCCTCGATGCATCACCATGAATCATATAACTGTCTAAACCATCTGGTAGGGTCAAGATCGGAGGTGTAGTCAACCTAGTCTTCAGTTCTAAGAAGCTTTTCTCACACTCTTCTAACCACTGAAACCTGACCTTTTTCTGAGTCAACTTGGTTAATGGGGAAGCTATGGATGAAAATCCTTTAACAAATCTCCTATAATATCTAGCCAAACCCAAGAAACTTCTAATATTTGTTGGAGAAGTGGGTATGGGCCATTTCTTCACTACCTCTATTTTATGAGAATCCACTCAAATTCCTTCACTAGATATCACATGACTAAGGAAAGCGACTGACTGTAACAAGAATCCACATTTGCTGAACTTAGCAAATAACTGGCTATCCTTGGGAGTTTGTAGAACAACTTTCAGATGAGTCACATGCTTCTCCTAATTTTGAGAATAAATGAGTACATCATCAATAAAGACAATAATGAACAAGTCCAAATACTGTTTGAACACCCCGTTCATTAAGTCCATGAAAGCTGTAGGAGCACTTGTTAGTCCGAAAGTTATAACTACAAATTCATAATGAGCTTACCGACTTCTGAAGGTTAATTTTGGGATGTCACTATCTCTGACTCTGAGCTGATGTTAGTTGGATCTAAGGTCTACCTTCGATAAATAACTAGCACCCTGAAGTTTGTCGAATAAGTCATCAATCCTGGGGATAGGGTATTTGTTCTTTATTATGACCTTGTTCAACTGCCGATAGTCAATGCACATTCTAAGAGAACCATCCTTCTTTTTTACGAACAACACTGGAGCACCCCGTGGAGAGATACTAGGTCTGATGAAGCCCTTATCTAAAAGGTCTTTCAACTATTCGTTCAATACCTTAATCTCAGCTGGAGCCATTTTGTAAAGAGGAATCGAAATATGTTGGGTATATAGAAGGATATCAATTTCGAAGTTGATTTCCCTGTCGAGAGGAACCTAGGGAAGATCTTCTGAAAATACTTCTGGAAACTCATTTACTACTGGGACAGACTCATGAGTTGGGGTTTCGAAGCTTAAATCCTTAACCCGAACAAGATTATTGATGAACCCTTTCAAGATCATCTTCCTAGCCTTAAGGTAAGAGATAAATTGACCCATAGGCACGGAGCTACTACCCTTCCACTCTAAGACTGGCCCGTTTGGAGATTGAAACCGAATGATCCTAGTTCTACAATTGACTGAGGCATAAAAGGAATGTAACTAATCCATGCCTAGAATGATATCAAAGTCTACCATTTCTAACTCTACAAGATCTGCTGAGGTGACTTTCTAAGAGACTATGATTGGGCAATTTTTGTATACCCATCTAGTTATAACTAGGTCACCAACAGGAGTAGATATTGAGAAGGGTTCTGAAAGAGTTTCAAGACTGACACCGAAGTTAACTGCTATATAGGGAGTTAGAAAAGAAAGAGTAGCCCCTACTGAGCATGAGTCATAAGCCTAGATATATTCATATCCTCTAATACCCCAACTAAAACTTACTCATTTAGGCCCTTGGATCGACTACTATGTGTGAAGCATACCTGGAGAGTTGAGTGAACTTCACTCTGTACTCTTGGACTAACATTGAACCCTGCTTCAAGTTCATAAACTCTTGGACCTTAGCTTCTCTCAACTCCCTTAAGAAGAACCTGACCATAAAAGCTCCAAACAATCCCATGTCATAGGATTTTCATTCTCACCCTTGTTTTATTTCCACTGTGTGAACAAAATATGAGCTACATCTTTAAGTTGATAGGATGCTAACTCAACACTCTCAGTACCAGTCACTTGCATTACTCCAAGAATTTTCTTAACCTCATCAATTAAGTTATGCGGGTCCTCACCAAACTGCGACCATAGAAATTTTGGTAGATTCGTCCGAACAAAGTCTCGAACTATAACTGCTGCTGATCCACCATTTTTGTTAAAAGGAATTGGGACCTACTAATTTTTCTTGTTGGCTACACTATGAGCCATGAGTTGCATCGCATTCTGAAATTCTGCATTCGTAACCTCATGGTTCAGGACTGTACGAATTATGTTAGCATTGCGCGCATTAGCATTCCATGCGTAAACTCTATGAGGAGGCATGATCTAAAATGCATGAAGATGAATTATAATTGAGTAATTATATCATACCTCATGCACGATAAGAATAGCAAAGATAGTGATGTTTTTCATAAAACACTTTATAGCCTCCCTCTCATAGATGTGGTGCACTTCACACCTATGAAAGAGGCTCTACTTACTGTGGCTATCAGACATCTTAGGACTCTTGAACCTAATGCTCTGATACAAAGTTTGTCACGGCCCGAGACTACCCCCTTAACATAACACAGGACCTAGGATCACTAGTGACCCCAAGAAAACCCTAAAGCTGGCATATCATAAGCATACTGAAAGATGTCTAAATGAAAACATGAACTATTATAGAAGCTAAATCAACTGATAAATGAATGTGGGGAATAGCCAACTAGTCAGAAGTAAGAAAACATACTAAGAGTTTAAAGCACTGAAAGATAAACATAAAAAGTCAAGCGGATTGTAGTACTATGTTTAAAAAGCATTTAACTGACTAGAGTTGCTAGGACATGCCCGAGCTAACTCTAGCAAGACTGAAAACTGAATAAAAGACTAAAAATGAAATGCATATCTGTTGTCCTCTAAGTATGAGGACTCACCACTGAAGATGTTGAATATAGACCAAAATTTGATCTAAGCATGATGCTAAATACCTAAACCTAAATCATGAAAGGATGTAGCGTAAAGTATGCGTCAGTACTTGGAATGTACTGAGCATGCATGCTATAGATAATAGCTGAACAATGCATAATTGAATAATGATATAATCTAAACAGAATAATAATACTGAAACATAGTGAAAACTTAGCTAAATGTAATGACCAAGTACTAATTATGAACAAAACATTCTGAGACTGAACAATAAGGAATAAACTGCAAACTTGTTAAAATGCACTAGAGTCTAACTGTGGGAGCTACTATTAACCAATAGAGAACCACGTGAGCTAAACGTGGAGTCCAATGTATGCGCCTCATCGAGCTTGCCCAACATACCATGCCAAGGGTATAAAGGCATGACTAGCATGATCACTAAATTTGATGCCCATCAGAGGGGACTTATAATCCTACGGGGGCACGTAGTTCTTGGATTATGAGGGTACCCTAAACCTTAGTCCAAGTCGGTGCTAAGAATACTGCTAACTAAAAATGTATATGACACAACATAACTGAAATATTGGATAGCACAATGTTTTGACATGCAAATTTGAGAAAGCAACAGTTAGGAACTTACAATGTAACATTCAAAAACTAGAGCATGCTTATCTTTTTAACTGACCTAACAAGTGTAATTCATGAACTAAGATAATGTACACATTATGGTTCTTAATTTCGTGCAAAGAACTGAGCAATGTTTCTACGAGAAAATGATAATTTGATTAAGAATATTATAATAGCTAAATCATAACAAATCTCTAAGGTTTTAGAAAACCCTAGGTCTAACCATGATAAGTAGAATCGAGAAGCTACTTGAATTCTAGGAACCTACTGGATAAAGGAATCCACTAGTGAAATCCCACATACCTGGTGACAAAATCTATGAAGAAATCCTTCAATTTTGGGGTTGAAACTTGAAGTAAACCTTCTGATTGTTCTTAGGAAACTGTCGTTTCTTTCTTCTCCTTTTTTGGTGAATAAAGGTTTTGTGTATGTCTGACTAAGTTATTAGGCTTAAACTGAGTAAATGACATAGTTTAGGCATCAAATGACGTAGTTTATATGCCCAATGCATAGAGGAAAGGAAAAAAATGACCATGACTTAAATCTGACGAGTGACACCTACTACAGGACTAACAGGCCATTGGTTCACCTACCAATCGTTGGTAGGAGTTGTCGGTCAAGCTCTTCCCAACATGGATTCACTAAGACGAGCATAACCTTTTACTCAGAGATGGGATTTTAGGAAACTTAGTGGCTTTTGAAAGAGGATTCAATTATCTTTTATTTGATAGGTCATGGGCCACCTAATTCATTTTGTGCTAAAAGATATAACTGTTTGAAGTTTACCCAACAACAATTTTCCTCTAATTGGTTGTTGACCCACACCTACGATTCATAGGTCCAACCACGGACCACACTGGTCGACTGTGGATAGGATCAGAGACCATCAAAATTTGGACCTTCGCAACAGAACCCCACCTACGGTCTGTGGGTGGTTCTGTTGGTACTGCCACCAGCATTTCTAAAAACTAGGATTTTCTTCATTTTAAGGTTTGAGGTGTTAAGAAGAAGCTCCTCCAATTTCGATCGACCCTTTGGCCGATCAACTAACTAATGTGGAGTGTAGGACTGCTTTCCAAGAGTTGTCTCAAGCAATGACGGCTAAAGACAATAGGGAGACTGTGGTCCCCGTAAACCCAAATATGGCTACGATGGCAACTAGAGTGAGAAGCTTCACTAGAATAAATTCTCTAGAATTTCATGGTTCCAAGATTAAAGAAGATCCTCTAAAGTTCATTGATGAGGAGTATAAGGTGTTAATGATCATGGGAGTGACACTGGTGGAAAATGCAGAATTGGCCGCTTATAAACTTAAGAGTGTTGCTCAAGTTTGGTTCAACTAATGGAAGGAAGAGAGTGCGGTTGATGCAGGTCCTATTGATTGGGAAGTTTTTTAAGTTGCTTTCCTTCATAGGTTCTTTCACCTAGAGATGAGGGAGGCAAAGGTACATTAATTCTTCACATTCGTCAAGGAAACATGAGTGTGAATGAGTATGCTATGAAGCCCTAGAATCAAGTTTTAGATTTCCAATGACAGTCCACCAGGACGAGTTGTAGGTTAGAACACGATCCGTCAACTGGGTCCGTAGGTGGTCAGCTGGAAGTTATTTTTAGGGTTAGTTGGGTCTTTTCCCAATTAATTTGTTCCTATACTATGTTGTTTTGCCTACGTTTAGGACCCCTATTTAAGTCATTTTACCACCAAATTTCCCAATTGAAATCATTCTCTCTAAACTAACCCAAAAAGAAAAAATCTCAAAAAATTCTCTCTCTAGAACTTGAATTTGAATAAGAATGATTCACCTAGGGTTTGAAGCTAAGGTTTCCATTCCTCCATTGAAGGCTAGCATTTGGATTCAAGTTATTATAGTTTTCATCCATGGATTCCTTCTATTTATGGAGTTTCCAAATTCCTCTATTTCTAAAGGTAGAATTTCCTAATGGAGTTAGGGTTTTCTCCAATTTTCATGGGTTCTTTTCATTATTGATTTGAATGATTGAGTCATGATCTTCTATGAATGAATTGATGAAATACTATGATCTTATGATGATTTCCCCATGAACCCATGTAATACCCATGTTTTCATGTTATGAGCATATGATGTAGGATTTTGATCTTAAAGGAAGAGTCTTATGAAATTAAGCATGTATTTCAAGCTTTACATGAAATAATGATGAAATTCATATCTAACCTATGTTTTCTTAGTATTGAAGATTGAAAGTATGTTTTGAACCTCAAGAGATAAATTATGGAATTATGCATTT
This sequence comes from Solanum pinnatisectum, assembly GCA_035578085.1. NCBI lineage: Eukaryota > Viridiplantae > Streptophyta > Magnoliopsida > Solanales > Solanaceae > Solanum > Solanum pinnatisectum. The sequence goes on from CM069079.1 coordinate 14,172,119, forward strand.
TTTTATGAGATCTATGCAAATGTTTTATGGCTGGTTTGAAAGTAAAGTACCATATGATGATGTTGTTGTTGTGTTGTTGAAAGGATACTTTCATAAACACAAACTAGCAAGATATGAAAGGTATTCTCACATAGTAAGGATTCATAGGTTGAAATTCATTCTCACCTAATTGAATCAAAGACTAAGAGTTATCCTAATTAAACTAGCTTTGATTGGTTATCCTAGGATACCTATCCAAGGAGTATGAGATAAGTCAAGTCTTTAAAACTACTTTGTGGGATTTATGCTTAGCACCGAGAGGATATTGAGATGGAAACTCTCACGTTAGTAGAGGTCAGGTTTCTCGAAGCAATCTCCTAATCCCTTACCTATGTGCCCTATAGGATGATTGTCTCAAAAGACATTAGCTAGAGGATCCACTTAAGATAGAAATTCATGGTCCCTACCTGGCAAGTAGGACAACCATTTTTGATGTGGGAGACACAGGGGATCACGTTATAGCTCACATGGTCTCTATGTCGGTTAAGGCTAATTCCCCACATTAATAGTGAACTAACGTTACTCAAGGAGTATTTCATATGTGTTCAAAGGTTTTAAAGATGTTAGCTTGCATTTGACCTTGTTTTTATGAAGTATTTTTTCTAACCTTCTTATATCATGTTTTAACTTTGTCAAACGCATGTTATGAAATGAAATATCCCTTTTCATGTTTTAAATGTTTAGTGCATGTCTATCCTTCTTGATATATTGTTTTGTACTAATACATACTCTTGCCTAAATTTCCCCAAATGTAGGTTCGGTAGTCAGGTTTCTGAATTTCATGGCTACAGGTTGACTTGACATATTTTCCGAGCTTTGGTGAGTCTTCATGCTTCGAGGATGGAGTTTTATTGATTAACTTTATTTTCATGTATTTGTCTTTTGAACATGATGTATGGGCTAGGCCCAATTTCATTCTATTGTATTAGATGGCTATGATGAGACTAGTGTTTCAGACTTCCACTTTTATTTTATAAAAAGGTTTGGATGAGGGAATGTTGTTTAACTCTTATTGTTCTATTTCTTATGCTATGAGAGCTAAGCGGCCTGTATGGAGTCCTTCGGGGTTCTATACGCCATGTTACATCTAAGGGCTACCCTTGGGTCATGACAAACTGGGTAATCATAGCACAAGGTTTAGAATGGTCCTAGGATGTCTCATAAGCCACATTTAATAGAGTCTTGTTCGTGAGTATGAAGAATGCACCATTTATGAATGAGAGGCTACAAGATGTTTAGGAAACTCCACTTCTTTCATTACCCTTAAGTGGTGCGATAGAGTTTAACTCTATAAAGTCTCTCTTCTTATTCTTATCTGTTGCTTTACAGGATATGTCTACTCAAAGGGCTTATACTAGAAGGAATGTGAGGGAGAATGCGGAACAAGAAGCTCCTCCTCAAGCTCCTCAAGCTCCAGTTGATCCTTTGACTGAACAAGTAACAAATTCAGAGTTTAGGGCTACTTTTCAAGTGTTGGCTCAAGCCAATAGGGAGTTTGTTGTTTTCGTGAACCCAAATGTGGGTACGACAGCTTTAAGAGTGAGGGACTTCACAAGGATGAATCCTTCGGAATTTCATGGTTCTAAGGTTGAGGAAGATCCTCAAGAGCTTATAGATGAGGTCTACAAGGTTTTAATGATCATGGGAGTTACACTAGTAGAAAAGGTAGAGTTGGCCGCTTATCAATTGAAAGGTGTTGCTCAAGTGTGGTACAACTAATAGAAAGAAGGAATACCAAAAGATGCGGGTCCTCTTGATTGGGAGAAGTTTAAGGCCGCTTTTCTTTATAGGTTCTTTCCCCATAGATGAGGGAAGCCAAAGTGCTTGATTTCATAAATCTTCGACAACGAAGTATGAGTGTGAGGGAACATGCTCTAAAGTTCATTCAATTGTCTAAGTATGCTCCAACAATGGTTGCAGATTCAAGGGCTAGAATGAGTAATTGAAATCTCTTATATTAAGGATCACAAACATAATTTTTTGAATTTAAACAGCCAAAACTGCTATCAGAAGAACCCCAGTTCATCACTATAAACAGCAGGTGACATTCAACCTCTCCCTTTCTATATTTTTTTGTCAGAACAAAAACTATTATTCTTATCTTAAGAAAATAACTACTTGCAATTAACTTAATTACTTATCTATAATTATATGTGACTGCAATATATGCTTGGGTCTCTTTCGAGCTTTGTGTAGATCTAAATCCATATTTCTTTCACGTTTTAGCCTATCATTTACTTGAGAAATGGTTTCATTTTGTGATTAAATCTTCATTTGAAATCAGTTTGTCGGTCCAAGTTAAATGTCCATTTGATGTCTTTATATGATAAAATTTTGTAGCTCCTGTATTCATGTGTAAAAATATGTCTAAAAGAGATGAGTATTGTTCTTTCCTCGTTAGTTATGCTAGTTATATTTTTTTAAAACATTTTAGTGTACAAAAACCCATGATCATGCTCCGTAGATTCCTATCTTATCTCTATACGCACAAAGACATAGATTTTAAGCTTTTTCCCTAATTTATTAGTTAGTAGAGTTGTATGTATAAGTTTCCTTCTAAATTGTTTAGTGATGGCGGTGTTAAATGTGGAAGAATCATGGATAGAAAATGTGGAGTGTTAATTTTGTGCTTAAAAGACATGAATGATGGCTTGGTTGTTTTCAGTTTTGTTTAAAGTTTCTAATTGTAGGAGGAATATCTTGGTAGGCATTTGCACATTTTCGTGTTTTGAATATCATATTTGTTTTACGAGTTTACTTAGTTCTAAAATCATCCAAACATGGAGAAAAATGAAGAGGAAAAGTTGACTAAAACTTCGAAGAATAAGCAACAGTGTTCTTAAATGTTTCAGATTCGAAATCGAAGGATTTCTCCATAGATATCATCACCAGGTATGTGGGATCTCACTAGTAGGTTTCTTTCACCCATTAGGTCCCTAAAATTCAGTCAGATTCTTGATTCGCTATATTATGTTTACAGTTAGGGTTTCTAGAACTTCAAATAATTGTTGCGAATGATACAAAAATTGCCCTATCACAGTCTCTTAGAAAGTCACCTTAGCAGATCTCGTAGAGTTAGATATGGTAGATATCGATATCCTTCTAGGTATGGATTGGTTACATTACTGTTATGCCTCAGTCGATTGTAGAACTAGGATTGTTTGGTTTCAGTTTCCAACGAACCAATCTTTAAATGGAAAAGTAGTAGCTCAGTGCCTATAGGTCGAATTATCTCTTACCTTAAGGCCAAAAATGTGATCTAGAGGGTGATGCAGCCAAAAAAATGTTCATTGATTTAGTCTGACAGACACATCAGATAGTGGTGTGACAGTCCCGAATAGATCAAAACATTCATTGGTAGCAAAGGTTAAGGGAAAATAGGACAGTGATCCTATATTATTTCAGTCAGAAGGTGCAGTTCAGCTACAGAAAGTAGAGGTTTTCTCCCAAGAGGGAGATGGTCGCTTATGTGTTCCTAAGGTGGACGAGTAGTTGAAGAAGCCATGAAGGCCAAATATCTTTATCTCTTTCCTTCCAATTCCGTTTCATCTTGGAATAATAGTTTCCTCTCTAGTATCTCAATTTACTGTTGCGTAAATTCAATCTTAGTACCTTGTGCCTTTAGTTGTTCTTGAATTTTCAACATATTTGCATGTCCTTGGTACTCAGTTCAGTTAGATATCAGTTTCTAGTACTTAGTGGTAGGGATTGTTGCTTCTTTTCTCCATACTCAGCTTGTTTAGACTTCATTCGAGGAAGAATGTTCCCAAGGGGGATATATTTTAACACCTCAGATTTGAGAAAATAGAAAAAATTGCAGCTTTCAAAACCTGGTGCAAGAACCATGGAAGCCATCGATGGTCCGTGGTCAGACGCACGGTCCATAAGTGGGGTCCGTCATTGAGGACCAAATACTTATGGTCTCTGATTCCAGCCACGGTTGACCTATGAGGTTTATAGCCAGTTAGAGGGAAATTATTGTTGGGACAACTTCAAATTGTCATAACCCTTCGCAAAAAAGGAATTAGGTGGCCCTTGACCTAACAAATAATTGATAATTCAATCGTCTTTCCAAAGACACCGAGTATGCAAAAATCTCATCTCCTAGTAAAAAGTTATGATCATTTTAGTGAAGCCTTGTAGAGCAGACTTGACCAACAACCCTACCTACTGTTCGTAGGTTGGCCTACGGCTGGTAGGTCCCTCCCTACGTGGCCTTCAACACCTTTTAAGTTAGGGTCATTTTGGTCTTTTTCCCATTCATTTTACACTTAAACTTTGTAGTTTAATGTCTAAAATACATCGTTTTACTTAGTCTAAGCCTAATAAAATAGTCAGACTTACCCAGAACACTCATTCACCTAAAATCATCTTAAATTGGAGCAAAAAGAAGAGGTAAAGTCGACGAAAAATTCCAAGAACCAGCATCAGCGTTCTTCACTACTGGGTTGCTTCCACCCATTAGGTCCCTAGAATTTAGTCAAATTCTTAATTCTCTATATCATGTTTAGACCTAGGGTTACTAAAATATCAGATAATTATTGCGAATTAGCGGTTAAAGTAATTCTAATTAGGCTATTATGTTTCGTAACCATGTTGCTTAATCCTTGCATGAAATTGAGAACCCTAGTTGTGTAGATTCGTTTAGTTCATGAATTACACTTGATAGGTCACTTATACAAATATACATGCATCAGTTTTCAATTGTTTCATTATGAGTACTTAATGTTGCATTTTCATTTAGCATGTCAAAATATTGAGCTATATAGTGTATTTAAGATATGTTGTATTGTACACACTCTAGTTTGGAGTAGGCTTAATACCAAGTTGGACTAGGGTTAGTCACCTTCATAGTCCCAAAACTACATGCCCCCGTAGGTTTATCAGTCACCTCTGTTAAGCATCAGCTTTAGTGATCACGACATTCATGCCTTTATACCCTTGGCAAGGTATATTGGGTCCTCTCGATAGGGCGTATACATCGGACTCCACGTTGAGCTCACGTGGTTTTATGTCTGTTAATAGTAGCTTCTATAGCCAGACATCAGTGCATTTACCTAGGTCTTCAGTTATATTTCAGTATTCAGTCTCAGTATGTCATGTTCAGGATTAGTGCTTGGTCATTGCATTTAGCTCCGCCTTCAGTATATTTCAGCATTTACATTTAGTTAAGATTATGTTATTGCTCAATATGCTTTGTATGATTATGTATTTTATTATCTATACTCTGTATCTTGAATGCTCAGTATATTCCACGTACAGACACATCCTCTGTGTTACATCCTTTCATGATGTAGGTTTAGGTACTAAGCATCCAGATCACACATAGATTGGTTCCCGATCACTAGTTAAGCAGCTTCAGTGGTGAGTCCTCATTCTTTGAGGACAATAGACATGCTTTACACTTTATTCTTTTTATTCAGTTTTCAGTTTTGCTATAGTTAGATGGGAGCATGTCCTAGCAACTTTAGTCAGTTAGAGGCTTTTTTAGACATAGTACTAGACTCAGTTTTTGTTTTAAGTTTGATCCTCTAGTTATTATTAAACTCATAGTATTTTATATATTCAAATCAATATTGGGTATTCCTCACTTTTAGTTATCACTGTTTAAGCTTCCGCATAGTATATTTATTCAGTAATCTTTTAGTATGCTTATGATATGTTAGCTAAGGGTTAACTTGGGGTCACTCGTGATCCTATGTCATGTGTTTACGTCTAGGGGGTGCCCTCGGGGCGTGACAATTAAAGATTGTCATATATTATGATTGATTTTGTCGATTTCTTTCTTGATCCTTATTCATAACTTTAAATATTGTCATTTATTTTTTATTGATATGATTTTCTTCCTTGATCCTTATTCATAATGGTAAAGATTGTCATTTAGTTTAATTAATACTATTTTGATTTCTTTCCTAATCCTTTTGTTCCAATATCTTGTATAAATACCCTATTAGTTATTTTAGTAAAATCATATCTTTTCCCGAATTTAAATCTATACAAATTGGTAACCATCAATATGTTGGCTGGAACTTCCAACTTGTTATATAAAATTCACCTACTTTCATCAGAATATTTTGAATTATGGCGTGAAATCGAACTAATTGAGGATACTTTCAAGTATTTGGTCTGTGGTAGTCCGCATGTTTATTGGAGTAGATTTGTGGTCTCATAAGTCACAGTATGTTCTACCTTTTGATACAAAGAAAGTAGATGATATGCTAATGGACTGTTTTGAGTTTATCAATCATTGTGTTCGCTTCAATCGATCATAGTGATGGTGCACAAAGATCAATAAACTTAGGAAGGTCAATTAGTATAGCCTCTTCTCTCTTTGTATCAAAAGCTAGAACAGTACTATCACTTATGAGCCAATAATTGTGCGAATAACAGGTGGATTACTAAAGGACATAGAGTTGAAACTATTTTTTATCAGTTGGATTTCATGTTAAAAAAGGATCATGATGTAGAGGATCAAGATGTTGTGGGAATTATCAACTCTATGATGTTTGGACCTGATATAAAATATATACAGCCATCGAGACTTGATCGTCAATGCGGTATGTAATGAACAAGCTACAAAGGTTGAGGATACTTTCAACTCGTAGCTACAATTATCCTTAAGCCCCCCGGAAAACAATAGACAAGAGTATCTAGGCATTGATGACTATCTTAGGACTATGTGAAAGAAATACAAATTTTGCAATACATGTTTACACAAACTGTGTTTTGTTGGTGATCAAAGGATTGTAAAGTTGATATAACAATACCAAAAGATCCATCACCACTGATGTGAGAAACGAAGACCAGACAAATGAATTTTATTCTAAATAAAAATATAGCAACTCAAGTATATCCTATTATGAATCAGTGCACTTACAGAGAAAATATGGGGAGTTGACTCATGATTAACAAAACGATTAGTTAAAATGTCCTTACCTTGCACCAGAAATCTATGACTTTTCCGAGGGATGAATCATTTAATGCATATTATAAAGAAAAGATAAGGTGGATCAAGCACCAAAAGTCATAATCAATCTTGGAAGAAAATTGTTAATAAAATATTTTTTTTTTCAATGTCATTATCAGCTTGTTATATAATTGTGCATCTTATACCACACATTGGTGCTCCAAATCTCCAATACTAAAATCAACATCTCTGAGAGGTATCATATTTTGGTTCTTGTCATTTTTCAAAATGGAATTTCCGTAGTGAGTTTTAACTTCCACACCTTTCTGGCTATCCATACAATGTTTCATGTGTTTATATTCTTATTTTCTCTCTAACATACTGCATTAGCTGTTAATGAAACTGACAAACCTACCTTTGATTCAAATCCCGAATAACTGAGGACCTATCAAAAGTTTTCGTCTTTTGGAATAACTCTGTTCATTTCTATAGTGGACTGGAGTAAAATGTGGCTTGAGACATGGGAGCGTCATTCATTTGAAATTTGTTTTGATTGATTGTATTGATTTCTTTCCTAATCCTTATTCATAATGGTAAAGATTGTCATTTGTTTTGATTAATTGTATTGATTTTCTTTCTTGATCCTTATTCATAATCGTAAAAATAATCATTTTGGTTAATTAATAATTGTATCAATTTTTTTTCTATCCTTTTATTCCAATGTCTTGTATAAATACCCTATTGATCATTTTAATAAAATCATTTCTTTACCCAAATTTAAATCTATACAAATCGGTAACCATCAATATGTTAGCTGGAAAGTCCAACTTGTTGTATAAAATTCACCTACTTTCATCAGAACGATCTGAATTATGGGGTCAAATCCAACTTATTAAGGATACTTTCAACTATTTTGTCTCTGGTAGTCCACATATTTATTGGAGCAATCTTATAGTCTCATAAGTGATAATATGTTCAACCTTTTGATACAAAGAGAGTAGATGATATATTGATTGACTATTTTGAGTTTATCGATCATTGTGTTTCCCTCTATGGTAAATTTTGATTGGTCATGATTTATGCAAAGTGATGTGCATGAAGAACAATAAACTCAAGATGGTCAATTAGTATAACTTCTTCTTTCTTTGTATCAAAAGCTAGAACACTACAATCAATTATGAGACCATAATTGTGCCAATAAAATGGTGGACTAAAGGATATAGAGTTGAAAGTATTGCTTATCAGTTGGATTTGAAGTCATAAAAATGATCATGCCATAAGGGATATTGTAAAGAAAAAATTATATGGATGAAGCACCAAATTCAGAATCAATCTTGAAGAAAATGCTAATTTTTTTTCAGTATGTCATTGGAAGCTTGTTTATAATTGTGCGTATTTGTCATCTTTTGTCAATATACCATGAAGTGGCACTCCAATACCAAAAACAACATTTCAGAGAAGTGTCATCGTTTGGTGTTTGACATTTTCCAGAATAGAAATTTTCCCAGCAAGTTTTAACTTCCACACTTTTCGGGCTATCCATACTGTGTTTATATTCTCATTTTGTCTCCAACATTTTGCATCAACTTCTTTTCTTAGAAATGTAACTAACAAACTTACATTACTTTGATTCAAATCCTAAATTACTAAGGATCAATTAAGATTTTGCATCTCTTGGAATGATTATGTTTATTTATGTCAGTGGACTAGAATAAAATATGGCTTGAGACACGGAGGAGTCATCTGTTTGGATCTCAAAGGGCTGAGCCTGGCAGGTACGATCTCAGGTCATCTTGGAAACCTCTCTTTGCAGATAATGTCTTCCATAAAAAATTCCTCAACAACTCAGCATTTTGTCAAGGCTTCAAAACCTAAATTTGAGTTTTAACTATCTAATAGGGGAAATTCTAATTAATCTATCACATTGTGTTAACCTCAAGAGCCTTTTCCTAGAAGCAACACTCTTATGCAGAAAATTGATAACCATGTTGTATCTTTAATGAAGTTAGTGAAATTGTATCTTATAAATAAAAACCTCACAGGACATTTTTCATGTTCTATTAGAAATATTACATCTTTCGAAGAGTTGTATTTATCATACAACAATCTAGAGGGACAAGTGCTAGTTTTTTAGCTCGATTGACCAAGTTGAGGCTTCTTGGATTGTCATTAAAAAGCTTATTCGTGGAGTTTCCTCCTCCATTGTACTATTTGTCACCCCTGTTAATCTCAAATTCGATTTAGGCTACAACTACTTCCATGATCTCCAAATACTTTACTTGGCGAAATGGCAATTCATTGGTTCCATATCGTCCTCTTTGGCCAATGCTTCAAAATTGCTAGAGCTTGATTTTACAGAAAACAATTTCATTTGATATATACCCAAGGGTTTTTGTAACTTGTGGAATTTGTTGTGTCTCAACGTTAGGAGTAACCAACTTAGATACGGTAAGCATGATGACCTTGACTTTGTAATTTCTCTTACCAACTGGCAGCAGTCTACAAAAGCTCCATTTTGGAGACAGACAGTTTGTAGGTACATTACCTCATTCAAAATTCAACCTTTCTAGTCAGTTTGGTAAGAATGCTAAGATTCTATCTATTTGGTAAGCTTTGGATTTGATGTAAAACTTGAAATCTTGTGGTATTTTTCAGCCTGCAGAAGAACTAAGGTAGGATCAGATTTCTTGTTATTTAATAAATTTAGTCTAGGAACATTAGATATTAGTTCTTAACATCTACATCAGATAATACGTTTCATTCATGAATGTAAAGAATTAGATGTTTTAGGGGATCATAAGACAGGATCAAATGGTCATGGTGAGAATGTTCCTGAATGCTTCTTATTCTTGACACAGATGAGGTATTCTTGTCCTAAAGTTTGAGAATCAAGATCGATACTTGAAAAATGCAGCAGTTGCCCCAAAAAAAGTTTACATCCAAATTCAAAATGCATATAGGGAAGCCATGAAAAGAAAATTCAACCACATTAGGCATGATCAAATGGTTGAACATCTCCACCGTTAATTGGTAGGTAGGTTCGAGTGCACGTCAGAGTGTTAGTGAGAATATTGTTGATCTTTGTGTTGCTTCCTTAGCTAGGCTTGTCGTTTGTCCTTGTGCTTTATTTGAGTATCAATGCCATGCCCACATGATACTGTTTAGCTTTCAACTTGTCAAGTCCTCACCGAGCTGCCTTACCATCAAGTCCTTGGTCTTTGTTAGTGGAGGACCATACATATCCAACCACTATTGACTTTCTTACAAAACATATTCCATAAAATAAGGTCTACCTTTCCATACATGCTAAACATAATATTTAAAAATGAACCATTAAACAAAAACCATCTAGAAATAGCTCATTTTCTAACACTCCTCCTTGAGATTTTTCTTGGATACTCCCAACTTAGCCCTAAGAACTTCAAATTTCCCCTTAGGAAGAGCCTTGGTCTTGATGTGTGCAATCTCTTGATCTGATCTACAATGAACAAGTTGAACTTTGCCATCCTTTTCTGCTTTCCTGATAGCGTGAAACTTCACATTTATATGCTTGCTACGACCATGTTGCACTAGATATTTGGCCATAGATATTGCTGACTTGTTTTCAACCTTAATGACAGTAGCTTCAATGAAATTTTTCTCTAGATCATGTAGAATCTTTATTAACCATAGAGCCTGATTAGTTGCACTAACAACGGCGATGTACACTACTTCAGCAGAAGATTTAGCTACCACCTCTTGCTTCTTTGAATTCCATGAGAACGTGCCTGAACAAAGTGTCAACGCATACTCAGAAGTGCTTGTCATATCATCAACACTTCCTGATCAATCACTATTTAAATAACCCATCAGTATTCATTGCTCTTCTCTTTTGAACCAAATACCATAATCAAAAGTTCCTTTGATATATCTCAACGTTTATTTAGGAACACCAACATGAACTTGATTTAGAGCTTCCATAAACCTTGGCAGAAGACTTGCTGTGAATATGACATCAGATCTTGTTGCTGTGAAATACATAAAACTACCAATAAGACTTTTATAAACGCTTGGATCAACCTTACCACCTCCTTTAAACTTCAAAATCTTTTAATTGTGAACTAGTGGGGACGGTACATGCTTGCAACTCTCTATCTTAAACCTTTTAAGAATATCCTATGCATATTTTCTCTGAGAAATGAAGATTCTATTAGTAGGTTTAAGAATCTACATTATGAGAAAGTAACTCATTTCACCCAAATCTAACATTTCAAACTTGGTCTCCATTTCTCGCATAAACTAATTCACCATAGCTTTATTGCTTCCTGTTACCAAAAGATCATCAACAATATATAGTGACACCACAAACACATCTCCTCCTTTAGCCTTCTTCACATATAAAGTGGCTTCATTTTCACTGCTCTTGAAGCCACAATGAATGAGATGATTATCTATCTTACTATACCATGCTCGAGGAGCCTGCTTTAATCCATACAATGCCTTATGAAGTCAGTAGACTTTATCCTCCATTCCTACAACTTGAAAGCCTTCTGGTTGATCAACATAGATCTCCTCCTGCAACACTCCATTCAAGAATGCCGATTTCACATCCAAATGATACAGCTAACAATTTGGCTGAGCTGCCAAAGAAAATAGTATCCTTATTGTATCATGTCGTGCAACAGGTGCAAACATGTCTCCATAATCCAGACCTCCAGCTTTTGCATAACCTTTCACAATAAGCCTTGCTTTGTATTTATAAACTGAGCTATCTAGATTAAGTTTGGTTCTATAAACCCACGCCACCTCGTGTACATTTCTATTATTGGGTTTATCAACTAGCTTCCAAGTATCATTCTTCTTTATCACACCAATCTCCTTCTTCATAGCTTCAATCCAAACTTCATGTCTTTATGCCTCTTGATAGCTATTTGGTTCTAAGATTGTAACATTACAACTGTCATATAACTTAGAAAGGGATCTTCTCTTCAAAATTAACGAATTATATGAGGTCTCCTCGTCTGATTCATTATCTTTTTCAGGAGTTTCAGACCCAAATGATTGGATTTCACATAGTGGACTCAAGTTTTGAAAAACTGCATTATCTTTCTCAATTTGCTCCTTATCCCAGTTCCAACAAGGATGCTCATCCAGGACTACATGTCTTCAGATTGAAATACTTTTTGTTTGCAAGTTGAAAACTCTATAACCCTTGGCTTGTTATGAATAACCAATAAAGATACCCAATTCACCTTTTGGTTCAAATTTTCTTCTTTTGATAGAAGGAACATGAGAAGAGCATAACAAACCAAAAACTTTTAGATGCTTGGTAGATGGTTGTATTCCACTACATGCCTCAATAGGAGTCTTTTCATCCACAGCTTTTGTTGGCAACCTATTTAACAAATACACTGAAGTATGAATAGCTTCTGCCCAAAAGCTTTATGGCAGTTTCTTTTCCAACAACAAACATATAGCCATTTCAACTACTTTTTTGTTCTTCTTCTCCGAGACGTCATTTTGTTTGGGTGAATAGCTTACTCTCAACTTGTGATCAATCCCCATATATTTACAATATTTATTGAACTTACTTAATGTGTATTCACGACCATTGTCTAACTGTAAAGTCTTTAGCTTACAACCACTATGTCTTTCCACAAAAACTCTAAATTTCATAAAAACTAAAAATACTTAAGACTTGTTACTCAGAAAATACACCCAACTAATCCTTGCTAAGTCATCAATAAAGTGCAAAAAATATTTATTGTGTCCCGAAGATGATGCATGCATAGGTCCACACACATCAGTGTGAACTAGTTCAAGTTTTTTAGTTGCCCTCACGGTAGTATTTTTAGGAAATGATACCTAACCCATCTAGCATAACTCACAAACTTTTTTAGACAGTGAAATCTCAGGAAAATCCTTAGTCAAACCCTTTAAGTACATATACTTTAAAGTAGCATAGTTAAAACGACCATATCTTTTGTGCCACAACCATTACTCATCTTTATTTGCAAAATTTGCACTATCAAACCTCCCATCTAAAGGAAAAGTTTTATCCACCATTTCTACTTTAGCAATCAAACTATCTTAAGAGTAAAAAACCAAACAATGTGTGTCCTTAAAAAATTAAGGAATAACCTTTAGACATCATTTGAGCCATACTTAACAAGTTACATGCTATAGGAGGAACATACAACAAATCATGTATAAACTTTGTACCTTGTGTAGTTTAAAAGTCAACTGAACCCTTTCCAAGTGCATCTACTGTCTCACCATTTCCCATCCTTACTTTAGTTTTGATTGACTTGTCAAGTATATCAAACATGGGTGCATTGTGTGACATATGACTTGTACATCCACTGTCTATAAATCATGAAGATTTTTTGGTGTGTTTTCTTCATGAGAAGCCAAAAAAAAAAACATTTCTTCTTCCTTTTCGACTCTTCAGTAAAATTTACTTGTTGGACATGGCATTGTTGTTGTTGACTCTGTTTGAGCCTTCAATTATTCTCAATATGACCCATTTTTCTATAAAATTTGCATTGAATTGATGGCTTTCCTTTGAACAACCAATCATTTTCTTGATGAAAGATTCTTTTATAGTGGTTTCAAGGTGGAAACTTTCCTTTCTTTGAAGGTTCCCTCCATGTTTTTCCCTTCGGTACTTTATCTTTATAATATTGTCTTTCATTAGCTGCTTGCCTTTATGCTTTGCTTTAAATGCCACTTCAGCTACTTCATCTCTTATACTTGATCGCTGCTCTTGAACTTGCAACTTGCTGATTAATTTTGCTACCTATAAGTTCTTCAGATCAAATGATTATTCTATTGCTGAAATGTTAGACTCAAACATTGCTGGTAGGCATAGCATCATCTTCTCCACCACTTTTGAATTTGGAAAGGTTTCACCCAAAAACTTTATTTTGTTAAAAATCTCGACAAGTTTGGAAGAACACTCTTGCACAATATTTCCTTCTTTCATCTTTAACATGTCAAATTATCTTTTGAGAGTTAAGAGTTTGACAATCTTAACTCTGTCACTTCCGTCGAACTTCTCTTTTAGCTTCGCCCATGCTTCTTTAGGTATTTCACAAGCCATTATTCTTGTGTGAAAATCACATCTCAAAGTGTTGAATGAAAACATGTGAGAGCCTTTGGTTCCCTTGACTTCGCATCTTCATAAATCTTCATTTGTGCAACTGTTGGATTTGGTCCAACTAGAAGAGGATCATCTTCACTTTCAATTGTTTCCCATAGACTAAGAGTTTTAAGATAAGCCTAAATCTTTATCACTCATATGTGATAATTTTCTCCTGTAAACATAGAAAGTTCTGCACCCAAGAAGCCATTAGATGACATGTTACTGCTGCTCAGCTTACACATTAGAAGAACTGGAGAAAAAATCTTAGCCTTCTTGCCTTAAGAAAAAGGGTTCAAATACCACTTTTATTAGAGGACCATATATATCCAACCACTATTGACTTTCTTACAAAACATATACCATAAAATAAGGTCTACCTTTCATTACATACTAAACTTAATATTTAGAAAAAAACCATTAAAATAACCCATCTAGAAATATCTCATTTTCTAACAGTCTTTACTTGCCACTTTGGAATCAGGCCTTAATTCCATTGCACACACCTTAGCTTTATCAATAGTCCGTCGTCAACTTAGCCTTGCATGTTTGTTTCCTTGGCTTATGCAAGCAACAAGGTCAACATTGTAACACCTCAGAACTTTATCAGACCAAAACAACAGAAAAATAGGTGAACCATGACAGGGTTCATGGATAGTGAAAAGAACCATGGTCCGTCAACCTGTTTGTGGTTCTCACCTAATAAGAAATGGTGGACCACGGGATCCTTCATGGGCCGTGCACCACCACACGAGTCATAGGGATGCTCGTGGAAGAAAGACAGAATTCACCAGGCTGAGACATTAGACAATAGAGCCCTTCACGAGTTGAGGTCTTAATGACGGGCTGTGGTGGCTTCCGTGAAGCCAAGCCAGTAGGCTCCTTGCCCAAGTGAAGGACCACAGTGACCTTCACAGTCCATGATCCTTCACACGGTCCGTGAAGTGGACCATAGAAAGAAAGACCAAGAACCAATAGCCACTGACCTTAGAAGCACAACCCACTTAACGGGTCATGGTCCCTTTGACAGTCCATCAATTTCACAGTGGAAGGGTCCCGTTAGTTTCTAAGTGAGGTCGTTTTGGTCTTTTCCCTTATGCGTTTGACACCTAAACTATGTCGTTTAACCCCTAAATAATTTAGTTTTGGTAGGTTTGAGCCTAGTAACTTAGTCAGAACTTATCCTAAGCATTTATTGGACAAAAATTTCATCAGACTTAGAGCAAAAAGGGAAAAATTAGGTGATAGTATTCTCAAGAAAACGCAACAAGTTTTCTCTAGTTCCAACGTAGAAATTGAAAGATTTCTCCGTGAATATCGTCACCATGTATGTGGGATTTCACTAGTGGGTTCTTTTCACCTATTAGGTCCCCATAATTTAGTCAGATTCTTGATTCCCTACATATTATATAGACCTAGGGTTTCTTGAACTTTAGAAAATTTGTTGTGATTTAGCTGTTAGAATATTCTTACTCAGATTGTAATGTTTTCATAACATTTTTGTTTAGTTCCTTGCATGAAACTCAAAACCATAGTTGTGTAGATTCATTTAGTTCATGAATTAAACTAACTAGGACAAATAAACATATATACATGCCTCGGTTTTAAATGTTTTATTATCATTACTTTAAGGTTGCATTTTAAGTCAGCAAGTCAAAATATTGAGCTATCCAGTTTATTTTAGTTATGTAGTATTGGACACATTCCAGTTGGGAGTAGACTAAATACCAAGTTGGACTAGGAACTACATGCCCCCGTAGGTTTATAAGTCCCCTCAGTTGGGCATTATTTTTAGTGATCACGCCAGTCATGCCTTTATACCCCTGGCAAGGTTCATTGTGTCCTCTCGATGGGGCGTATACATCAGACTCCACATTTAGTTCACATGGTTTTATGTTGGTAAATAGTAGCTCCCACAGTCATACACTAGTGCATTTGACAAGGTTTTCATATATATATTTCAATATTCAGTTTTAGCATGTTTTGTACTTGGTCATTGTATTGAGTTTTGTTCATATTCAGTATATTCCAGTATCTTCATCGTACTCAGATTATATCATTTCTTAGTATGCTTCATTGAGTTATATATTTGTTCAGCTTTATCCTATCCTGCATGCGCAATACCTTTCAAATACTAATGCATACTCTGCGCTACATCTTCTCATGATGTATGTTCAGTTTCTCATAATTTAGATCATGTGTAGATCGATTCTCAATCTGTATTCAACATTATCAGTAGTGGTTCCTCATTCTACAAGGATGACAGACATGTTCTTTTACATTCAGTCTCTCATTTTAGTTTTAGTTTTTCTAAAGTTAGCTGGGGGAATTTCCTAGCATCTCTAGTCAGTTAGATGCCTATTTAAGACACAATATTATATTCAAATTTAGATTTGAGTTTGATCTTTCAATCGTTATTGAACTCTTACTACATTTCATATATTCAGCCTAGTAATGGGTATTTCCCATAATTCAGTTAAACTTATAATTTTAAGTGTCCACACAGTATCTCTTTAATTTAGTAAATTGTAGTATGCTTATGATATGTCATCTCAGGGTTAGTTTGGGGTCACTTGTGATCCTAGAACCTGTGTTTACATCAAAAGGGGTTGCCTCAGGGTGTGACAAACTTTGTATTATAGCATTAAGTTTAAGAGTTCTAGGATGTCAGAAAAGCCACATTAAGTAGAGTCCCTTTCATGAGTATGAAGTGCATCAGACTTATGAGGGGAAGGTTACGAAGTGTTTTAGGAAAAAAAACTTCACTTTCTTGATACTCTTATCGTGTGTGGGTATGATATCCTTTTCTAACTCGACATTATATGTTTCAGATCATGCCTCCTCCTAGAGCTTATGTAAGGAATGCTAATGCCCATACCACCAACGCAGTTCCTCCAGTCCAGGAATATAAGGTTTCAAATGCAGAGTTTTGAAATGCTATCCAACTTTTGGCCCAAAGTGTAGCCAACTAGAACAATTAGCAGGTTCCAGTTCCTGTAAATACTAGTGGTAGATCAGTGGAAGCTAGGGTCCATGATTTTGTTAGGATGAATGCACCTGAGTGTATAGGGTCGCAAGTTGGTGAAGACCACTAAAACTTTATTAATGAGCTCAAGAAGATCATTGGAGTGATGAAAGTGATTGGAAATGATAGGCTAGAGTTGGTGTCCTACTAGCTTAAGCATGTAGCTCACATATGGTTCACGCTGTGGAAGGAAAATAGTGGTGAGAATGCAGCTCTTATGACTTGGAAGTGTTTTACCAGAGCTTTTCTGGATATGTTCTTTCCAAGAGAGTTGAAAGAGGTTAAAGCTTAGGAGTTCATGAATTTGAGATAAGGTTCTATGTAAGTCTAAGAGTTCGGACTTAAGTTCAGCTAGCTCTCCAGGCATGCTCCACAAATGGGTGCCAATCGTAGGGAACAAATGAGTAAGTTCCTATTTTGGGTATCTGACTTGGTGAAGATAGAGTACAGAAATGCTATGTTGTTAGAGGATATGAGTATCTATAGGCACAAGAATCATGCTTAGCAAGTTGACAAAGATAAGCTTAGGGAACAGGCTAAGGACAACAAAGTCACAATCAAGAATAAGTACCCTATCCTCTGGATTGATTACTTGTTTGACCAACTTCACGGTGCTAGTCATTTTATAAAAATAGACCTCAAATTTGGTTATCATCAGCTCAGAGTCAGAGATAGTGACATTGCTAAAATAGCCTTCATATATCGGTATCGTCATTATGAATTCATAGTTATGTCATTTGGACTAACTAATGCTCCTGAAGATTTCACGGATTTAATGAATAGGGTGTTCAAACAATATTTGGAATTGTTCCTTATCGTCTTTATTGATAATATCCTCATTTACTCTTGGAATGAGAAAGAATTTGGGACTCATTTCAAGGTTGTCCTGCGAACTCTAAAAGATCGCCAGTTATTCACTAAGTTTAACAAATGCGAGTTTTGGTTACAATCAGTTGCCTTTCTTGGTCATATAGTGTCTAGCAAAGGGATCCGAGTTGATTATTAGAAAATAGAGGCAGTGAAGCAATGGCCTAGACCCACCGCTCCTACATATATCAGAAGATTTTTGGTTTAACCGGTTACTACAGAATGTTCGTGGAAGGATTCTCATCCCTAGTTTCTCCATTGACTAAGTTAACTCAGAAGAAGGTTAAATTTCAGTTGTAAGAGGAGTTTGAGAAAAGATTCTCAGAACTGAAAACTAGGTTGACTACAGCTCCCGTTTTAACCCTACCAGAGGGTTCAGACGACTATGTGATCTATTGTGATCTATCCCGAGTCAGCATAGGTTGTGTGTTGATGCAGCAATGGAAGGTTATAGCTTATGCTTCTTGACATCATAAGGTGCATGAGGAGTCCTATGTAGATATAAGGAGAAGGGACTTGGAGTTCCAAATCGATGATTGGGTTTTCCCGAATGTATCACCTATGAAAGGGGTGATAAGATTTGGAAAGAAAGGGAAGCTCGGTCCCAAATATGTGGGTCCTTACAGGATCTTGCAAAGGGTTGGTAAAGTGGCTTATGAGTTAGAGTTGCTAGCAAAACTAGCAGTCTATCCATTTTTCACATTTCTTTGTTGAAGAAGTGTGTGGGTGATCCAACATCTATAGTACCAATAGAAAGTGTGGATGTGAAGGATAGTCTCAGTTATGAAGAGGTGCCAGAGTGAATTGTTGATCGTCAGGTTCGACGGTGAGAAAAAAGAAGTCGCTTCAGTTAAGGTTTTGTGGATGAGTCAGTCCATAGAAGGATCTACATGTTAAGCAGAAGTAGCCATGAAGGCCAAGTATCCTCATCTCTTTCCCTCTGATTCCATTCCAGCTTGAGGTAATAGTTCCTCTCCAATGTTTGAGTTTACTCTTGTGAAAATTAAGTTTTACCGTCTTGTTTCTTTAGTTATACTTGTATTTTTAGTGCAATTGCATGTTCTTGGAACTTAGTATAGTCAGATTTCAGTTTCTAGAACTTAATGGTAGGGTTTGCAACTCTTTCCCTCCATGCTTAGCTAGTTTACAGTTCATTCGAGGATGAATGTTTCCAAGGGAGAGATATTGTAACACCTCAAAACTTTATCATACCAGAACAATAGAAAAATAGGTGAACCACGATGGGATTCATAGACCATGAAATGAACCACAGTCCATCAACATGTTCGTTGTTCATACCCAACTAGAAGTGGTAGACCACGAGACCCTTCACGGGACCGTGGACCACCACATGAGCCATAGGGAGGCTCATGCAAGCCAGGCAGAACTCCTTAGAATCAGACATCAGACCACAGAACCCTTCACGGGCCGTGGTCTTGAAGACGGGCCGTGGTGGCTTCTATGAAACTAAGCCAGTAGGTCCTAGACCAAGTGAAGGACCACGGTGACCTTCACTGTCAGTGATCCTTCACACTATCCATGAAGTGGACCATAGAGGGAAGGGCCAAGAACCAGTAGCCACCAAACCTAGAACGACAACCCACTTGACTGGTCATGGTCCCTTTGATGGTCTGTGAGTGGCTCCGTGGAAGGGTCCCGTTAGTTTTTAACTAGGGTCGTGTTAGGCTTTTCCCCTATGTGTTGAACACATAAATTACACCATTTAGCCCCTAAACTATGTATTTTTGGTCAATTTCAGCCTAGTAACTTAGTCAGAACTTACCCTAAGCATTTCATTCACCAAAAAGTTGTCAAACTTAAAGCAAAAGGGGAAAAATTAGGCGATAGCTTTCTCAAGAACATGCAACAAGGTTTCTCTAGTTCCAGCCCCCAAAATCGAAAGATTTCTCTGTGAATATAGTAACCACGTATGTGGGATTTCACTAGTGGGTTCCTTTCACCCATTAAATCCTTAGAATTCAGTAAAATTCTTGCTTCCCTTCATATTATCTACACCAAGGGTTTCTTGAACTTTAGAGAATTGTTGTGATTTAGTTGTTAGAATATTCTTACTTGGATTATCATGTTTTCATAACACTGTTTCCTAGTTCCTTAGATGAAACTCAGAACCCTAGTTGTGTAGATTCATTTAGTTCATGAATTAGACAAGATAGGACAGATAAACATATATACATGCCTTAGTTTTTAATGTTTCATTATCGGTACTTTAATGGTTCATTTTTCAGTCAGCATGTCAGAATATTGACCTATCCATTTTATTTCAGTTATGTTGTATTATACACATTCCAGTAGGGAGTACACTAAATATAAGTTAGACTAGGGTCAGTCACCCTCATAGTCCCAGTACTACATGCCCCCATAGGTTATAAGTCCCCTATGTTGGGCATCATTTTTAGTGGTCACGCCATTCATGCCTCTATACCCCTGGAATGCTATATTAGATCCTCTCGATAGGGTTGTATATATCATACTCCACATTTATCTCACGTGGTTTTATGTCAATAAGTAGGAGCTCCCACAATTAGAATCTAGTGCGTTTGACAAGGTTTTCCGATATATATTTCAGTATTCAGTTTCAGCATGTTATGTACTTGGTCATTGTATTTAGTTTAGTTCATATTTAGTATATTTCAGTATCTTCATCATGCTCAGATTATATCATTGCTTAGTATGCTTTGTTCAGATATAAATTTGTTCACCTTTATACTATCCAGCATTATCAGTACCTTTCAAGTACTGACACATACTCTGTGCTACATCTTCTCGTGAAGTAAGTTCAGGTTCTTACTATTTAGATCACGTGTAGATCGATTCTCGATCCGTATTCAGCAATATCATTGGTGAGTCCTCATTCTTTTAGGTAGATAGACATGTTCTTTTAGATTCAATCTTTCATTTTAATTTCTATTTTGCTAGAGTTAGTTGGGGGTATGTCCTAGCATCTCTATTTAGTTAGAGGCTTATTTCAGACATACTATTAGATTCAACTTTAGATTCGAGTTTGATCTTTTAGTTGCTATTGAAATCTTAGTACATTTCGGATATTCAGACTAGTATTGGGTATTCCCCTGAATTCACCTTTAACTTATGATTTAAGCTTCCACACAGTATCTCTTTAATTCAATAAATTGTAGTATGCTTATTATATCCAACCTCAGGGTTAGCTAGGGGTCACTCGTGATTTGAGGTCCCGTGTTTACGTCAAGGGGGTAGCTTCAGGGCGTTAAAAACCTTTTCTATTCTTCCATTTAGCTGAGTGACTTAGATCAGGGGTGTTACAAGAAGGGACCATATTTCTTAGGAAGGATGTCATCGAATTTATCATTTGCGGTTTTCCATTACATAAAAAAAATAATTATCATCAAAACATAGGATTCTCAACTTATGAATTTTTGCTTTGAACTTATAAGTCTGAAAAATTCTATCAGACTTTTAAGGGGATCAAAAAGGCATGATTAAATGGTCATGATGACAATGTTCCTAAAAGGTTGTGATTTTCCCTCCAGATTCTAGACGCACATGACGTATTTATGTCCCTTATTTGGAGCATCATGATCAATACTTGAAATATGTAGCAGTTTCCCTCCCAAAAAAGTTTATATTCACATTCAAAATGCATAAAGGGATACCCTAAAAAGAAGATTCAATTAAGTTAGGCATGCTCAAGTTATTGAACATCTCCACCATTAATTGGTATGTTGGGTAGTGAGAACATTGTTAATCCTCATAATTGGGTGGTGGGATGGATAATAAAGAGTTGGTTTTTAACTACTCTTTGAATGTTCTCTTTGGTCATCTAAAGAAGAATTAGAAGCTACTCTTGACCTTAAGTCTCACTTAGAACATCTCAAGAACTAAACTCAGCACGGTCAATCAGTATGTCCTCTTCTCTCTTTGTATCACTTCTGAGCCAATAAAGAGAATCACACCAATAAGTATGTGGACTACCGAAGGATAAAAAATAGAAATTGTTTTTCAGTTGGATTTCATCACTGCGATGAAAGTATATCAAGCTAAGTAAACCTGAAGGTGTATTGAGTAACTATAATTCTCTGGTTTTTGACCATAGGAAAGTGAAGTAAGAATTCAATTGACATAAAATCCGGTCTTGTTCAAAAACAATTAGAACAAAATAAAAACACCACATATGACGATGCTTGATTAACGAAGAAAATTTTCAATGGAAGATTTGCCAAACATCTTCCCCTAGTGATGATAAAATCTTTCATTCATAGGAGTTTATCACTTGAATGAACAAAAGGTTTTTAATCAAAATGCATATAAGAAATCACACCTATTATGTATGTTACAATATTCAACTATGCCCTCAATCTCCCAGAAAGAACAAATTATGTCATGTTTGAAAAGAAAGTAATCATGATTGAAGATAGTGAAGGGAAGAAAGCCAAGTTTATTACAATGTTTCCTTTTCTTAACCTCATCTTTCTCCTGCTGCTACTTCTTCTTCTTCTGATGTATATGGACATAGTTATATAAAAAATTTGCTTAAAGTAAAAAAGGAGACATTTAATGTCAAACAATGAAGGCACACAATATCTCTATGGAAATATCTATTGACTCAGTTGAGGTGTTTTAAACATAAATTTTAAAGGAATGGCTAATCCTAACCTTGAACCTCATTTGAGAAATCATAAGAACTAAAATACAAAACTGAAGTTAAAATTACTTGTACCGTCGATGATAAATCTTCTGGTGTTATCCAACTTTTCAACAATAGAATCCTGCTGAGCAGTCGTTACATAATTGGAGGGCGTCTTATGGACACAAGCTAATGTTGGGTGGAAGCAATAGATGGGATAATCAACTATGTCCTGAACTACAACATTTTGGTACACATTAATGTTAATATCATACTCGTATAGATCATGATACTATTTTGGGGGACATCGTACTAGAAAAGACACTTACTTATTGTAGATACAGATTGGAATGCCTATAATATGGCCATCCGGTCATAAAAAAAGTTCTCACAAATGTGGGAAACCCTCCAACAACTACTTGCTTTGTCATAAGTGCCAATGATTATGTACTTTCTAAAAATGTATACAAGGGTAAGTAAACCTTGCGCACTCCCTAGCCATATATCGCTACTACTCATATCCCTCCTAGTGAAACATTTTCCATACCTGGGAACATAATGATCAATAAACTTGGGACGGTCAATGAGTATACCCTCTTTTTTTCTTTGTATCAAGAGCTAGAACAGTAATGTCACTTATGAGAAAATACAGAGAATCATGCCAATAAATAGGTGGACTACCGTAAGGTAAGGATATGAAACTATCGGTTCTTTGTTGGATTTAATGCCACAAGCCAGATCGCTCTGATGAAAGTAAGTGAAATTTGTAGAATAAGCTGGAATTTTCTACCAGCTTACTTATGGTTACCAAAGAACTAAGGAATCATCTAAAAAGTATGACCCTGTGCTACCCATGTTGTCTACACGATTTGTGGAGACTTTGAATTATATGAACTCAAACTCGTCCCCAAATTGGTTCTCAATACTCCTCTTGAAATGTAACTAGCTCATATGTTTAAAAACAAGACTCTTTTTGTGGCTTTAGATAATTACTCAAAACCTAGCTCAAAGGCCCTCTTGGAAATTGGTGTTTCCTCTCTTGCTTAAATGTGAAAACATTAATATTTGGGAATACTTAGTTCCCATATACTCTTTTTTAAGAAAATGAACTCACTTTTACTCTTACTCAACTTAGTGCTCAAGTCTTTAAAACGAGTTTTAAAACAATTTGTAAAAAGACTTATAAATAGGGTTCAAGCCGAATTATGGATGTGAATGACTCAATTCAGGTTTTCAATAACCATAGATAGAACTCAATACTCGAAACTCAAGAACTTCAATAATACTACTCATTTCAATAATGCTCGACTCAGAGGGTTCAAGTGGAATTATGAGGATGAACGATTCAACTCAAGGAATCAAAGATATTTCCCTTCTCAAGACTGCTCGACTTATAGGGTTCGTGCAGAGTTATGGCCATGAACTACTCAACTCAAGGACTTCATTGGTAACATGTAATAATCCCATTTTTAGGAATATAATCTCAAAAGGATTATGAAATCAATACTCAAGACTTAGAAATTGAAGATACTACTCCTCTCAAAGATAGTAAACTTATGGAGTTCATGCGGAATTTATGGGCATGAATGACTTGACTCGAGGGTCTCCACAACAATATGGAACTCATTTATACGACTCTTTTCATTCTCATACTTACTTTCTCAAAACTTAGTTCAAATTGATAGTTGATCTCAAAGGATTCACATTTGAAATCAAAGACTTCTTGAACTCTACTCTTAACTCTCTCTTGAATGTGAATTATGAATTCAAGAGTTATGGTTCATGATATGATGGATCTCGTGATGATAAAGTAGATGCATGAATACATTCTCCTCATTCTCATACTCAATTGCTCGAGTCTTGAAACAAGTTATTAGAAATTGTGGAAGACTCCTCAAAAAGTGTGTAAGGGACTTTCTCAAAATGTTCGGAAGAACTCTTAAAACTTAACTCTTAGCTCGACCTTGAATTTGAATTATGAATTCAAGGTTATGATTTGTGAAAGGAAATATATTGTGATGATTAAAAGTGTTTTAGATAGTTAATCATTAGAAATTGTTGAAAAACATTGTCTAGGGAGCAAGTCAACGACGCGGAGATGCATTTTAATATTTGGTCATGAAATAAATTTTGCAACATTGGGGTCTGCGATCTCTCTGCGACGTTGAGAGTAAAGTTCACTATGAAGGAATGGATCCGCAATGCGGACCTGGTACTTGGTTTCTGTCAGACATTTTCTTCTTCGTTTTCAAACCCCAATCCGCCTAGATTAATTTTTTCCTCAATTTCTCTTTAGATTCAGATACCCAACAAATGTACACAAGAATCTAATCAACCACAACTCTAAAATCGACATGATTTCCTTAAGAACTCATCAATCTAATCTTAACTCAAGAACGACAGACAATTTCAAGAACACAATTCAAGAACATCAAACCTTCAACTTTCTAGAAAAAATTTAACTCTGAAATTAACATGATTGGCGCGTGGGTAAACAAACCCAATGCAATGGAAGCTTACATACCTCTCAGGGATCAAACCCATTGCAAAAATCCACAAGAAAACTCAAGAACTTTGACGAACGCCTTGATCCTCTCCTCTTTTCTCCTCTTTTCTCCTCTTTTCTCTTCTTGAACACTCAACTAAAACCCTAAGCGTATAATAGAATTATAAAATTGAGCCTAACAAATTAGACACCTAAAACCTTACTAAAAATGAATTAACTCTTATTGGGTAAGAAAAAGACCGAAATACCCATCATACTTTTGGGTGACTTCTCTTAATTGGATAGCCTGACTTTAAAAAGGCATATCTCACTCATCTGACCTTGAAACATAGCAAACTTAGAGGTGTTGGAAAGATAATTCAATGACATTTTATTTGATATCTTATGGGCCACTTAACTCATCATGTACTGAAAGTTATAGTCGTTTCATGTTGACCCAAAACTTAGAAGAACTTAGAAATGACTTGAATGAACTCTCTTTAGTTCTTTTTGGAACTCAGGGTTCTACATCTAGTGACCTTAACACTCAAGAAATTTTAAATTCCTTAGTAAATCCTACCTACGATGAAAGATAGTTCGAGTTGTAGCTCAAAAAAATTTTGAGGTGTTACAATATCTCATCCTTGGGATCATTCATCCTCGAATGACGGGTAGACTAGGTATGAAACAAGGTTACTCTTATCATCTCTGCCATACCAACTAAAATTTTCCCGCATTACCTTTTGGAACCAACTAAGGGCTCTCATTTAGCTATTTCTCATAGCAAAACCTCAACTTCTTCTTTCCCATCATTAATAACCTTAGCTGGAATTATCACACCATCATTATAACAATAGGATCATTAGCCTTCTCTTTCTGACATCACTCCATTATAAAAAGAACCTCTGAAAATATATCTCCCATACTTTTTGTAACTCATTAATATGATATGCCAACAAGGTTAGCTTGGAGTCACTCCTGATCCTAGGTCCTGTGTTTACATCCAGGATGTAGCCTTCGGGTGTGACAACCATCTTTATAGTTATGAATAAGGATCAAGAAAGGAAATCAATACAATTAATCAAAACAAATGACAATCTTTGCCATTATGAATAAGGATGAGGAAAGTAATCAATACAATGAATCAAAACAAATTTCAAATGGATGACTCTTTCGTGTCTTAGGCCACATTTCACTCCAGTCCCCTGACAGAAATGAATAGAATTATTTCAAGAGATGAAAACTCTTGATGGGTCCTCAGTTATTTGAGATTTTAATTAAAGGCAAGTTTGTCAGTTTCATTGCCACCTGTGCAGCATGTTGTAGAGAAAATGAGAATATATACACATGAAACACAATATGGACAGCTCGAAAGCTGTGGATGTTCAAACTCGCTACGAAAATTTCCATTTTGGAAAATGACAAGAACTAAAAGATGATACCTCTCAGAAATGTTTATTTTCTTATTAGCGATTTGGAGCACCAATATGCGGTATAAGATGCACAATTCTATAAAAGGCCGCCAATGACAATGACAAAAAAAAATTTGTTAGCAATTTTCTTCAAGATTGATTTTGACTTTGGTGCTTGATCCACCTTATCTTTTCTTTAGAGTACGCATTAAATTATTCATCTCTTGAAAAAGTTTAGACCTTATGGTGCAAGGTAAGGACATATCAACTAATATTTTTCTTAATCAAGAGTCAACTCGACATGTTTTCTCTGTAGAACTATTCTATTTGAGTTAACTCCCCATCTTTTCTCTGTAAGTTCACTGATTCAGAATAAGATATACTAGAGTTGCTATATTTTTTATTCTGAATAAAATACACTTGTCTGGTCTTCTTTTCTCACATCAGTGGGGATGGATCTTTTGGTCTCCTTATATCAACTTGACAATCCTCCGATCACCAACAGTACATAGTTTGTGTAATCATGTATTGCAAAATTTGTATTAATTTTAACATAGTACTAAGATAGTCATCAATGCCCACATCCTCTTCTCTATTTTTTTTCGAGGGGATTAATGATAATTGTAGCTATGATTTGTCTGGAATATAATACGTGGATGATGCATTGATAAATATCTAAACATACACAAATAATAAACTAACAAAGAATTTTTGCACCCACTTATATATATTGGGAGTTAAGAAAACTAAACAACAATCATCTAAGGAAAGAATTAGAGCTAATTAACACATTTAATAGTTTGATGCATACTATATATCTGGTAGTGTCCAATTCATTCTACTAGTTACATCCTCTCAATTCATATCCCCATACAAATTTGTTGTACCCTCAACCTCAGTAGCTTGTTCATCACATACCACATTGATAATCGAGTCTTGCTGGTTGTATATTTTCTATATAAGGTAAAAACAACATAACGTTGATAATTCCCACAACCTCTTGATCCTTTTTATGACATGAAATCCAACTGATAAGCAATACTTTAAACTCTATGTCCTTCAATAGTCCACCTGTTTATTGGTGCTATTATTTGCTCATAAGTGATAGTAGTGTTCTAGCTTTTTATACAAAGAGAGAAGAGGCTATACTAATTGACCTTCCTGATTTTATTGATCTTTGTGCGCCATCACGATGATCGATTGAAGCGAACACAATGATCGATAATTTCAAAACAGTCAATTAGTATATCATCTACTCTTTTTGTATCAAAAGGTAGGACACTGCTGTCACTTATGTGAGGAGATAAAAAATTACAACAATTAATATGTGGACTACCAAAGACCAAATAGTTTAAAGTATCCCCAATCAGTTGGATTTCATGCCATAAATCAGATCGCTCTTGTGAATGTACGTGAAATTTGTTGAATTAGTTGAAATTTTAAGCCAACATATTGATGGTTAAAATTTTATATTGATTTAAACTCGGGAAAATAAATGATTTTATTAATAATGAATAGGTATCTATGCAAGAGGGTGGAACATAATGATCAGGAAGGAAATAAAAACAATTATTAATTAAACTAAATCACAATCTTTACCGTTATGAATAAGGATCAAGAAAGAAAATCAATACAATCAATCAAAAACAAATGACAATCTTTACGGTCATAAATAAGGATCAAGAAAGAAATCAATACAATCAATCAAACTGTATGATAATCTTTACCGTTATGAATAAGCTAAAATAGAGAAAATAAATTTTTTATCTTCATCATCTTTCGAAAATGCCTATTAAAAATTAGCTGACACTCTTTATAATTAATAAAAAAAATATTACTTATCCCTCTTATTAAATAATAAATTATACTTATGAATTTAACATTTTTTATTTCTTTTAATCATGATCACTTTTCGTAACTGCATTCATGCTATAATTATTGTATGCTCCTTTGAGCTTCTAGTACTATTGAATTCATCCATTGCCAATCTCTTCATATATTTTGCCTTATTTATAATAATAAAATGTTTAATTTTATACCCCATTTTAACTCGAAGGCAAATGATCTACAACATATTAGTGAATTAAGACACCTATTTTGCTAAAGTGATGCTAAGTGAACTTTGAATTATTGATTAAACTTATGAAGTTATAGGTAAAAGTTCTAACTATCCTGAAGGGGAGACACACATACTTTAA
This sequence comes from Solanum pinnatisectum, assembly GCA_035578085.1. Taxonomy (NCBI): domain Eukaryota; kingdom Viridiplantae; phylum Streptophyta; class Magnoliopsida; order Solanales; family Solanaceae; genus Solanum; species Solanum pinnatisectum. Next base: position 14,200,793 of record CM069079.1, read on the forward strand.
AAATCAGTTCGAAATGATTAGCTGGACAAAACATAGGTTAATTAGTTAAAAAAAGAGCAAATTTAAAAGGAATATGTTATAAATACTTGGTAAAATATTTGTGATATGTATCTTGAAAATAAAATCCCTCATATTTTGCAACAAATCATAAAAGTAATTAAACAAAAGTAGATCAAAGAAACCTTTATCCAAGCAGTCGAAAACTTATCCTTCTTTAGTAAAAGTTCACGTCCCCCTTTTTTGGAATGGCTTAAAACTTTCAAACAAACTTGTTCATTAGACATTTCATAACCAAAAGCTTTTCAGTGAAGAGATTTGGTCAATTTTTTCGTAAAAAAACTTAATGGATCTAATCAAGGTGTACTAATCTATTTTTTAAAATGATTTGCAAAAGAAATGAAAATTCCACGAGACCCAACATACCAAATCTATTAAAGACTAAAGTGGCTAGTCTTAAAACAGTACAAAGCGCAAAGAGCAAATAAGTGTCATATAATTTAAAGTCAAAAAATCAGTACGAACACAAACATAATAAAATAATGACTAAAATAGAAATGAAAGGATTTGTTTTCAAGATTTCTTTGCTACCTTGCCATGTCCAATTTGCATGAGCTTTCGAGAAGCGGGAGACACAAAGCAGAAGTGAGGACGAACGCTTTCAAATCTAGCAATGGTGATGAGTCTTGAAATGAGACTTCTTGCACGGCAGAAGTCTTTTATGAAGACTCCAATTACCTCCAAAGTATTCATGTAAAAAAAGAGAGTAAGGAAATTAGTAAGACGATTCAACTTTAAATGATAGTGAATAAATCAAATATAGAGCTAAGTAAAGTCGTAAAATAAATATACTATCCAAAACACGAAAAACGTGCAAATGCCTATCTAGATATTTCTCCTACAATTGGTAACCTTAAACCAAACTCAAAACTGCCAAGCCACCTGTCATGTCTTTTTAGCACAAAATTAATATTCCATGTTTTCAATCCGTGATCCTTCCACATTTTACACCGCCATCACTAAATAATTTAGAAGGAAACTTATACATGTAACTCTACTAACTAATGGATTAGGGGAAGAGCTTAAAATCTATATTTTCTGTGTGCATAGAGATTAGACAGGGATCTTCCAAGCATGCATAGGATCATGATTTTTCTTACACTAATTTTTATTTAAATAATTGTAACCTGCATAACATTTCGTACTTAGCAAGAACAACACTCAATCTCTTTTAAACATACTTCTACATATGAATACATGACAAAAAAATTTTTATCATATAAAGTCATCAAATAAAAATTTAACTTGGACCGACAAATTGTTTTCAAGTGAAGATTTAATCACGAAACGAAACCTTTTATTAAATGAATGACGGGTAAAATGTGAAAGGAATCTGGCTTCATATCTATACAGAGAGCTCGAACGAGAACCAAGTATATTTTGTAGTCATATATAATTATAGCTAAGTAAGTAAGTAAATGGCAAGTCGTTATTTTCGTAAGACAAGAATAGCAGTTTGTCACAGAGACAAAAAAAATAGAAAATGAGAGGTCGAATGTCACCTTTTGTAGGTGAGTGAAGAGCGAGGCTGATGTCTACTCGAATTTCCTCCTTGAACTCTCTTCAACTTGTTGTAGGACAGTGAAGAGCATCCGACGTCTACTCAAATCTCCTCATTAAGCTCTCTTCAGAACGATTTCAAACAATATATAATATGACCTCTATTAGCACTAATACTAAGTATAGATCAGATGAGCACAAATCTACAGTGGTTTCAGATGTGGTGTGGGGGAAAAAGAATTCCACAAAAATGAATGCAAGACCTGCTATTTATAATGATGAACTAGGGCTCTTCTGATTGCAGTTTTGGGCAGGATTTGATTTTAAAATGGCCGTTCAAATTCCAAAATCTATGTCTGTGATTCTTCATAAGAGATTTCAAAAGTATTTTGGCTTCTTGTTGACCGAATTAAAGAAGACAGATGTGAATGACTCAGAGAGAGAGAGAGAAGAGAGTCTCATTTTATTCAGATGAAGATCGCACCAAAACAGAACTGGTGATCTTTTGAAATTGCTGGTGTTGGTTTGGAAAACTAAGCCATAGAGAAACGGAACGAGTTATTTGCTAGTTCAAAAAATAGATTAGGGTTTCGACTAATTTGGGCTATTTTTTTAAAAAAAAATTTGATATAAAATGGGGCAGAAAGTTTGATCTGATTTGTGGCTTTTCAAAAATTTCATAATAAATTATCTTGTTTGTATATTGACAAGCAAAATATACAAATAGAATTTTGAAAAAAAAAACATGGATAAGTACATAATTTGTATATACTTACCCTATTTGTATATTCACGAGAGAAATATATAAAAGGGCAGAAATATACATACAGCAACCTCTATAGCAAACAAAACTAGAGCTATGAAGAGCAATTATCAAAACTATAGTTATAGAGACTTATTATATCTATTATATTTGCTATTACCAAAAATATTCATTGTCTCTTTAAATTATTTTGAATTTCTAACTTAATAACTAGCATAAAGAGCAGAAATCTCATACTTTTGGACTAATTGCATCCAATAAGTTTCTCCAATTACAAAAATCCCGGGTTTTTCCAATTACAAAAATTCAATTTTTTCTTTTCTCTTGGATACATACATTCTCTGGTAATCGGATAATTGCAAATGATACATCACTTAATGGGAGACATGTATACAAGAAGAGAGGTGACAGGGTTTGAAATAGGAGTCCTTATTGAAACCAAATTTCAACATAACAAATGACAAGAGCGCATAAGAAATATATTATGGAATTGCAGAAAGATATATTGTGGCGACTTTACCCTATGCAGATTGATTACCCGGATGCCAATCAATACAAATTGGTAACCATAAGTAAACTGTTTGAAAATTCCCACTTATTCAACAATCTTCACATACTAATCGACCTTCCTGAGTTTCTTGATCATTATGATATAAGCTACGGATAAATTTTGAGAGATGAAGATATATGGCTAGGGAGGGCGCAACGTTTACTTTCCTTTAATATATACAATTTCAGAAAGTACATAGTCCTTGCTACTTATAATATCACAAGCATCCGTTGGAGGATTTCCCACACTTTAGACAACTTCGTTTCAGGTCTGGAGGAATTATTATTGGCTTTCGAGTCTGGATGAACAGCTAACAAGTGTCTTTTCTGGTAGAATGTCACTCAACACAGTATCATGATCTATACAAGTATGATACTAATATAAATGGGTACAAAAATGTCGTGGTGTTGGAGACAGTCAATTATCACATGTATTGCCTTCATCCAACGTTACCTTGCATCCATAAAATGTCCTCCTATAATGTAACAACTGCTAATCAGGCTTATAATGCTGCAAAAACATAGATCACATCACACAATTTATTATTAAAGGTACCGATTAGTTTTAGTTCCATTTTTATGTTTTTGTAACACCTCTGATTTGAGAAAATAGAAAAATGCAGCTTTCCAGGATCTGGTGTTAGAACCAACGGAAGCCACTAACGGACCATGGGTCAAACCAAAGACCGTAGGTTGGCCTATTGTTCAGTACCGTACATAGGGAAAATTCAGGATCAAAAGGTGTCACCTATGGCCGTGAACCAGGGTCCGTTCATTGACCCATAGACCGTAGGATAGTTTCGTAGATGGGGTTCAAAGTTAATGGTCGATCTGATCCTACCCACGTTCAACCAGTACGGTCCGTGGTTGGACCTACAGACCATAGGTTTGACCGTAGGTGGGGTTTAGCAGCTATTCAGAGGAAAATAGTTGTTAGGTCAACTTCAAACGGTCATATGTTTTAGCACAAAATGAATTAGGTGGACCATGACTTATCAAATGAAAGATAATTGAATCCTCTTTCAAACTCCATTGTGTTTGCTCAAATCCAAGCTTGGAGTAAAAAGTTATGCTCATTTTAGTGAAGCCATGTCATGTAGAGCTTGAACGACAAACCAAAATAACAGTCCATAGTCCAAACAAAGGACCGTCGTTCCGACTGTGGGTGGGCATCATAAGCATTTAAGTAAAGGTCATTTTGGAATTTTCCCTATGTGTTGGGGCATTTAAATTATGTTGTTTGATGACTAAACTAGGTTGTTTTACTCAGAATAAGTCTAATAACCTAATTGGACATACCCAGTACCCGCATTTTCCAAAAATCATCCAAATTGGAACGAAAAGAGGAGAAAGAGGTGCCAATTTACTTATAAGGTGTTCATATAGATGTGTTCATAGACCATAAGAGCCTCCAGTATGTGTTCACCCAAAAAGAGTTGAATCTTTGTCAGAGGAGGTGGCTTGAATTCCTCGAGGACTATGATAGAAATGTGCTTTACCATCCTCATAAGGCCAATGTAGTGGTTGATACTCTCAGCAGACTATCTATGGGTAGTGTAGCACATATTGAGGAAGAAAGGAAGGAATTAGAAAAAGATATTCCCCGGCTTGCTCGCTTATGAGTTTGCCTTACATATATATCAGATGATGGTGTGATAGTTCAGAATGGGTTAGAATATTTATTAGTAGTGGAGGTTACGAAAAAACAAGATAGTGATCCTATATTGCTTCAATTGAAAGGTTTAGTTCATCAGTAGAAAGTTGAGGTTTTGTCCCAAGAGGGATATGGTGTACTTAGTTACCAGGGTTGCTTATGTGTTGCTAAGATGGGTGAGTTGAGGCAACAGATCCATGCAGAAGCCCATACCTACAAGTATTCTATCCATCCAGGTGCCACTAAGATGTACCATGATCTGCAGAAAGTCTTTTGGTGGAACGACATGAAGAGGGATATAGCAAACTTTGTGGCTAATAGGTTAAAGTAGAATATCATAAACCAGGAGGTATGATTCAAGAGATTAACATTCCTACACGAAAATGGGAAGTGATAAACATGGATTTCATTACAAGTGTACCTCATACTCCGAGACAGCATGACTCCATTTGGGTGATAGTAGACAAAGTGACTATGTCCGTTCACTTCTTGGCCGTCAAGACTACAGATGCAGCAAAGGACTACGCTAACCTCTACATTAATGAAATATTCAAGTTACATGGAGTTTCTTAATGTATCATCTTAGATAGAGGTCCCAGTCTACCTCTCATTTCTGGAAGACTTTGTAATCAGGTTAATCTCAGTACAACATTTCATCCACAGACGGATGGTCACGAAGAGCGTACCATTAGGACCTTATAGGACATGTTGAGATCTTGTGTGATTGATTTCAAGGGCAGTTGGGAGGTTCACCTACCTCTCATAGAGTTTGCCTATAATAACAGCTACCATTCAAGTATTCAGATGGTCCCCTATGAGGCACTGTATAGGCGTAGATGCAGGTCACTTGTTGGTTGGTTTGAAGTAGATGAAACAACTTTGATTGGGCCAGATTCATTTCATGATGCTATGGACAAAGTTCAGCTCATCAGAGATAGACTAAATAAAGCTCAGAGTCATCAGAAGTCCTATGCAGATGTGAGGAGAAGGGACTTGTAATTGGAAATTAATGATTGGGTTTTCTTGAAAGTATCACCCATTAAGGGTGATTACATTTGGGAAGAAAAGGAAGCTCATTCCTTGATATGTACATCCTTACATAATCCTGAAAAGGGTTTGAAATGTGGCTTATGAGTAAGTGTTTTTAGCAGAACTAGCATTGGCGCATCCAGTCATTCACATTTCCTTGTTGAAGAAGTGTGTGGGTGACCCAACATCAATAGCACCATTAGAGAGTGTGGCTGTGAAGGATAGTGTCACTTATGAAGATGTGATAGTTTAGGTTATTGACCTTCAGGTTCGTAGGTTGAGAAAAATGGAAGTCACTTCAGTAAAGGTTTTATGGAGGAGTCAGTCTGTAGAGGAAGCTACTTGGGAAGCAGAAGCAGGCATGATGGCCAAGTAACCTCACCTCTTTCCTTCTAGTTTCGTTTCAGCTAGAGGTAATAGTTCCTCTTCAATCTCTCAGCTTACTCTTGTTTAATTTAGTATCAGTATCTGGTTTCCTCAGTTATTCTTGCATTTAAGCATATTTGTATGATTCTTGGAACTCAGTTCAGTTAGATTTCAGTTCTAGTACTTAGTGGTAGGGATTGTATCTCCTTCCCTCCTTACTCAGTGTGTTTAGACTTCATTAGAGAAAGAATGTTCCCAAGGGGGAGATAGTGTAACACCTTGGATTTGAGAAAACAGAAAAATGCAGCTTTCCAGGATCTACTGTAAGAACCAACAGAAGCCACCAATGGACGGTGAGTCACACAACTGACCGTAGGTTGAGCCTTGTGGTTCAGTCAAAGACTTAGGGAAAATTCAAGATCAAAAGGTGACACCTACGGCTGTGAACCACGGTTTGATGATTGATCCACGAATAGTAGGTTGTTTCCGTCATTGGGGTCAAAAGTTGATGGTATCTGATCCCACCCACGGTCGACTCGTACAGTTCGTGGTTGGACCTACGTACCGTAGGTCTGATACTAGGTGGGGGTCAACAGTTATTCTAAGGAAAATATCTATTAGGTCAACTTCAAACAGTCATATATTTTAGCAAAAAATGAAATAGGTTGCCCATACCTATCGATTGAAAGATAATTGAATCCTCTTTCAAATGCAACCGAGTTAACTAAAATCCAAGGTCAAAGTAAGAAGTTATTCTAGTTTTAGTGAAGCCTTGACGGGAAGAACATGAATGACGAACCCAAATTACGATCGATAGTCCAAACGACGGACCGTCATTCCCTACGTGGATGGGCTTCGTCAGTATTTAAGTCAGGGTCATTTTGGACTTTTCCCTATGCTTTGGGGGCACTTAAACTAAGTCTTTTGATGACTAAACTATGTCGTTTTACTCAGACTAAGTCGAATAACCTAGTCAGACATACCCAGAACCATTCTTCTCCAAAAAACATCCAAATTAGAACGAAAAGAGGAGAAAGAGGTGCCAGTTTCTTTCAAGAACAATCAGCAGTGTTCTTCAACTTTCAGCGCCAAATCCAAAGGATTCCTCAGTGAATTTCGTCATCAGGTATGTGGGATTTAACTAGTGGATTCCTTTCATCCACTAGGTCCTTAGAATTCAGTCAGTTCTTTGATTCTACATAGCTTATTTAGACCTATGGTTTGTAAAACTTTAGGGAATTGGTGCGATTTAGCCGTTATAGTACTTTTAATCAAAATATCATGTTTTCTTGGAAGCGTTGCAAAATTCCTTGTATGAAACTCAGAAGCCTAGTTTGTATGAATTCTCTTAGTTCATGAATTGTACTTGTTAGGTCAGTTAAACAGATAATCATGGTCTAGATTTTGAATGTCACATTATCAACACATAAATGTTGCATTCTCAGAGTGTATATCAATATGTTAGTACATTTCAGTCATATACATATTCTGTTGGGAGTAGACTTAGCACCGAGTTGGACTAGGGTTCAGCGTACCCTTATAGTCCTAGAACTATGTGCCTCCATACTATTATAATTCCCCTCTTTTAGGCATCAGATTTAGTGATCACACCAGTCATGCCTTTATACCCCTGGCAAGGTATATAAGGCCCTTTTGATGGGGTGTATACATAAAACTCTATATTTAACTCACATGGGTTTTTGGTTAATAGTAGCTCCTATAGTCAAACTCTTAGTGAATTTGACCAGTTTTTTTTAGCATTTATATCAGTTTATAGTTAAACATGTTATCTTTATGATTACCACTTATTCATTACATTCAATTTAGTTATTTTCAGTTATACTTCAGTATATGTGCCGGATTATATCATTGCTCAGTTATGCTTTATTCAGCTCACATATATTTGTTCATCTTAGAATATATATCCTACACGCTCATAGTATTCCCAGTACTAACGCATACACTACACTACATCCTTTCATGATGTAGGTTCAGGTACTCAGCATCCATATCACGCTTAGACAGGTACTCACAATAGACATGCTTTCAAATCATTATATTTACTTTCCAGTTTTGTTAGAGTTACCTCGGGGCATATCCCAACAACTCAACTCAGTTAGAGGCTTTTTAGACATAGTAGTAGATTTAGCTTGAGTTGTTAAGTGATTATTTCAGTTATCACTGAACTCCTAGTATGTTTTATACATTCAAACTAGTTGGATTTTCCCCTATATTCAGTTATCCACTGGGTTATCTTCCATATAGTACTTGCTTATTTCTGTAACTTTTATAGTATGTTTATGATATGCAAGACACATGGTTCGCTTGGGGTCACTCATGATCCTAGGTTCCATTTTACGTCAAGGGGGTAGCCTTAAGGCGTCACAGTTTTAGTTCGTGGTGTCCTATATGAGACTTGAAGTCAAGATTAGAGATTCCTTTCAATTTTTTTAAAACATCTCAACTAAGCGAACAAGTGTAAATCATTTCTAATTCTTATCAAATTTTGTATATAACTTTGTCAAAGCATTTTCATCTAAGAAGAGAATCATTAGAAGAAGAGGAAGCAGTCGGAGGAGGAGAAGAAGAGGTGATAGACATGGTTATTTCTAGGAGTTTTATGGTTTTTGCATTTTGAAGAAAAACTTTTTCTTTTTTTTTTTGCTCATTTCAAGTGTTGAATTCCTATAGATGAAAGATTTTAGCATTGCCAGTCCAAGTTGTTTGGTGAATCTTCCATTTAAAATTTGCTTGACACTATTTGATTGAACCTTTTCTTTTTTGAAATAGTAATAGGGGACTTCCACATAACAATTAACATGAAAATGTTTAAATATCACACACACACACACACACACAAACACACACATATATATAAGAGAACCTTAGGCCCGCCTATGTGGCACCACCACAAACCAGAATTCCCTTTGAATTTATTGATTTCCAAAACTGTCATTCCCCTTTCATGAAAAGTTGTAACTTTTATGAAAAGTTATGACTTTAATGAAGAGTTGTGACTTTTATGAAACGTTGTGACTTTTATGAAAAGTTGCGACTTTAATGAAGAGTTGCGACTTTTATGAAAAGTTGTGACTTTTATGAAAGGCTGTGACCTTTCCGAAAGGTTGCAACTTTTCCAAATAGTTGTAACCTTTTTTATAAGGAACAATAAACATTTGTTCACACTACCCTTTTGTTTTCTATAAATAGAGGGATTTCCTCTCTTTTTGAAACAACAAAAATTTTGAACCTCTTCTTCTTCTTCTTCACAATTAAATATTTGTGTATGTTGCTCATGTTGAGTGGCTCACTGACACCATTGCTTATGTTACAGATCCTAGTATGTATTTTTATAATCATTAATTTATGCTTATATTATTAAGGATAAATGATAAGGTGTAATAATTTTCATTTTCCTTTGCATTATCAATGTTTGTTACTATGTAATCTTGAATGTAAGATAATATAGTGTTTTTGTTTTAATGCCTGATAAGATTTAGGTATTATTTTATAAACTTCCTGATATAAAATTCCCGTGTGAAGTGCAGGTAATTTTACTAGTTAGATATAATTTCCTTGACATTTAAGTGTAATTTCTAGTAAGTCAACTCAAGCACACCAGAGAGAGAAATCTAAGGTTAACCATTTTCTCAACAATGTCTTTGTCAATCAAACATCATCATGTGTTATGTTTTATTTTGTTCCAATGTTTTCAGATGCTTAATTGCAAGAAGACATAGTTAGTATGTCAAAAAGAAATTTGCAGGCAAGTTTAAGAGTATATAAATGTTCATAATCTATAATATGATATGATACTCTAATTGTCGGAGGCTTATTACTCTCAATATTCTGCCTAAACTTCTCCTTATTGATTTTGAAGAAGCATTTTCCTTTTTTCTATCCGGCCTAATAATGCCATTTTGTATATCCTACATAGATAACTTGAGGGATTACCTTTGAATGATATATGACTTTTTTTCTCCATATAGAACCAAAAGGTCTTGTGTTTAGCTAAGAGGAAATCATGTTTTGATGATTGACAAAAAAAAAATAGAAGACTAGGTCCTTAGCAGGTCCGTGGAGGAGCTAGGTTGCAGTAGTTCAATTTACTACAATAGAAATGATGTTTAGTGGGAATAGATTTTCCTTTTAGCAACAATAGTGATCATTTATGTTTGGTCAAACTACGTTACATAGTTTCAAGTTAGGCCTTACTTCAATGTGGTCTCCATTCCCAAGTCTCTCACTTCAAGCCCCCATTGAACATTTAGCAGTAATTGGGTTAATGTTATTACATCCAGAGTATTGTACATTATATATATATATATATATATATCAAATAGGACCAAATATAAATAAGTATTTTTATACAAAGTATATAAAATGTAAAGATATAACACATAGACTTAACTCAACTCAAAAGCTAAATCATGAATGAAGGATTGTCCAAATCATATAAGCAAACCACGGTCTAATCCCCAACCAATGTGGGATTCTTACTCACTCTAACACACCATATATTCGCCCTCTAATGGGAGCCTAATTGGGGATGAACTTGACTCTGATACCATGTAAAGATATGGTTCTTGGGTCTAACTTAACATCAAAATCTAGATCATGAGAGGAGGATTTCTCAAATCCATTCAAGCTAACCATTCTATTTCTCAACAAATGTGAGGACTCTAACCCACTCTAACGCTCCTTTCACGATCAACCCAACTTGAGCGTTGAGTGGGAGCCCAGATGATGACGAACCTTGCATGGACTCAAGTAATAATCCTCCCCTTAAGAGCTAGCTTTTGGTGTTGAAGTGCCATATGTTTACATGGTATCAGAGCCATGTCCATTTGGACTCTTGATACACACTCCAATTGGACTTATGCTTGGGCTTGGGTGTTTTGGCAAGTGTTAGAAATCCACATTGGTTGGGGAATTAACTAATAGTCTGCGTATATGGACTTGAAGTGTCATATCCTTAAATAAACAAAATTCAAGAATTGATTAAACACACTTATAATCTTAAGCAGATATAATTAATTTCAACAATATATATTATTTGTTGTTTTGATTTTCTAATGAGAATAATTTATTATAGGTCCACATATCAAGTTCATTGATTGTTCAGAAGAATCTACCAAATCACTTCGGAGATTTCCCTAATAAGGTTTAATACTATTTAAAACCATCTTGTTTTAGGGTAAACCATTTGTTGTCTTCCTTAATAGACTCAAAAAAAGAGAATAGAAAGAATTAAGGGCATGAGAAAAGCAACAGAGTAGAGGAACACAATTGTCTATCAGCGAGTGTAAAAATGCCGGATGATATAGTTATGAAGATCATCTCCTGCTGGCCCTTGAAGTTTGTTGTTCAATGTAAACTTCTATCAAAGAAATTTAAAGGTAGGATATCTCATCCTAAATTTTGCAAAACATTGTTCCAACGCCAAAAAGTCACTTCTACATAACTCATCAATTTATTACATGATGGGAGGTTAATCAGACAATTCCCAAAAAATCTCCTTTAGCCCTATCACTTAATCTCTAAGGACGTTATGTTTTGGCGTAGATATTTTGATCTCATGTAATGGTGTGATTCTCTTTGAGTTTAAAAGAATGAGGTGTTACTGTGTTTTCAATCCCTTAACTGGAGAGTGCTAATTTATTCCATATCTAAATGCTACTAGAAATGTGTTAGAAAAAACAGGCCTAGTGGTTGATTATCCTAACGCAGATCAATAAAAATTGGTAACCATAAGTAACATGGTTGATAATTCCAACTTGTTCTAAAGTTTTCACTTAATTTCATGAGAGCTATCTGGCTTGTGGCGGGTATGAAATCCAACTAAGAGACAATAGTTTCATATCCTTACCTTACGGTAGTCCATATGTTTATTGGCATGATTCTCTGTATTTTCTCAGAAGTGACGGTAGTGTTCTAGCTCTTGATACAAAGAATAAAGAGGGTATACTCATTAACCATCCCGAGTTTATTGATCATTATGTTCTCAGCTATGGAAAAATTTTGTCGAGTAGGGATATGAGTGGTAGCGATATATTGCTAGGGAGAGCTCAAGGTTTACTTACCCTTGTATGCATTTTCATAAAGTACATAGTCATTGGAACTTATGACAGAGCAAGCAGATGTTGGAGGGTTTCCCACACTTTGGACAACTTTGTTTTAGGTCTAGATGGCCATATTATAGGCTTTCCAGTCTAGATAGATAGCAAGCAAGTGTCTTTTCTGGTACGATGTCCCCCAAAGCAGTATCATGATCTATAAGAGTATGATACCAACATCAATGTGTACAAAAATGTTGCAATTCTAGACATAGTTCATTCAAGTGATAAACTCTTATAAATAAAAGATGTTGACATCACCAGGGGAAGATGTTTGGTAAATTTTCCATTTAAAATTTGCTTTGTCAATCAAGCATCATCGTATGTGCTATTTTTATTTTGTTCCAATTTTTCTAAACAAGACTGTATTTTATGTTAATTCAATTAATACATCACTTTCCTATGGTCAAAAACCACAGAATTATAGTTACTCAATACACCTTCAGGCTTACTTAGCTTGATATACTTTCATCGTAGCGATGAAATACAACTGAAAACCAATTTCTATTTTTTATCCTTCGGTAGTCCACATACTTATTGGTGTGATTCTCTTTATTGGCTCAGAAGTGATACAAAGAGAGAAGAGGCCATACTCATTGACCGTCCTAAGTGTAGTTCATGTGAAGTTCTAAATGAGACTTAAGGTCAGGAATAACTTATATTTCTTCTCTAGATGACCAAAGAGAACATTCTTTCTTTTAAAACCAACTCTTTCTTTTCAGGGAGCAGTTAAAAACCAACTCTTTCTTTTCAATCCCACCACCCAATTAGGAGGATTAACAATGTTCTCATACGTACATACTAATTAATGGTGGAGATGTTCAATCACTTGAGAATGCCTAACTTATTTGAATTTTCTTTTTAGGGTTTCCCTATATGCATTTTGAATGTGAATATAAACTTCTTTTTGGAGGGAAACTGCTATATATATCAAGTACTGATCATGATGCTCCAACTATGGTTCAGGAATACCTCATGTGCGTCTAGAATCTTGAGGGAAAATCACAACCTTTTAGGAATATTGTCATCATTACCATTTAATCATGCCTTTATGATCCCATTAAAAGTCTGATAGAATTTTTCAATTTTATAAATTCATAGCTAAAAGTCATAAGTTGAGAACCCTATATTTGACGATAATTATTTTATTTTTATGTTATGGAAAACCGCAGATGATAAATTCTATTACATCCTTCCTAAGTCATGTAGTCTCTTCTTGGTAGACAATATATCTAAGTCACTTTGATAAATGGCAACATAGACAAAGTTTTTAAAGCATGTTGACCTTGTCACTTGCATAAGCCAAGGAAACAAACATGCAAGGCTAAGCTAGGGTGTGCGCATTAGCACCAACACTTGATTCCAAAGTGGCAAGTAAAGACTAAGGAGTTGAGGGCAAGGCGGCTTGGTGAGGACTTAAAAAGATGAAGGATAAACATTGTCATGTGGGCATGGCATTGATATTCAAATAAATGACAAGGACAAATGACAAGCAACGCTAAGGAAGCAACACAAAAATCAATAGTATTCTCACTAACACTCCAATGTGCACTCGAACCTATATACTGATTAATGGTAGATATGTTAAACCATTTGATCATGCCTAACTTGTTTGAATTTTATTTTTAGGGGTTCCCTATATGCATTTTTAATGTGGATATAAACTTTTTTTGGGGTAACTGCTGTATTTTTCAAGTATTGATCATGATGCTCCAACTTTGGGACAAGAATACCTTATATGTGTCCTTTTAGGAACATCCACACCATGACAATTTGATCCTGCCTTATGATCCCCTAAAACATCGGATTCTTTACATTCATAAATGAAATGTATTATATGATGTAGACATTAAGAGCTAATATCTGATGTTGCTAGACTAAATCCATCAAGTAACAAGAAATTAGAGACTACCTTAGTTCTTCTACATGATGAAAATACTACTGGGATTTCAAGTTTTACATCAAATCCAAAGCTTACCAAATAGACAAAATGTTAGCATTCTTACCAAACTAACTAGAATGGTTTACCATTGGCTGACTACAAAATGGAGTTTTTGTAGACTGCTAGCAGTTGGTAAGAGAAATTACAAATTCAAAGTCATTATGCTTACCGTATCCAAGTTGGTTACTCCAAACGTTGAGCAACAACAAATTCCGCAAGTTACCTCTGGTATATTTCAAGTGAAATTGTTTACAAGAAAATCAAGCTCTAGCAATTTTGAAGGATTGACCAAAGAGGATTGTATGGAACCAATGAATTTACATTTCACCAAATAAAGTATTTGGAGATTAGGGAAGTAGTTGCCTAAATTGGATTTGAGATTACCAGGGATGAAAAATTGTACAACGGAGGACAGAACTCCCCGGATAAGCTATTTATTGACAATCCAAGGATCCTCAACTTAGTCAATCGAGCTAAAGAAGCTGGAACTTGTCCATCTAGATTGTTGTACGATAAATACAACTCTTCAAAAGATGTTAGATTTCTAATAGAACATGGAAAGTGTCCTGTCAAGTTGTTATTTCTAAGACACAATTTAACTAACTTCATTAAATATACAACTTGGTTAGGAATTTTCCCAATAAGAGTGTTGCTTCCAAGACAAAGATCTCGAGGTTAACACAATGTGATAGATGAACTCGAATTTCCCCTGTTAGATAGTTAAAACTCAAATTCAGGTTTTGAAGCACTGGCAGCCTACTAAGTTGTTAAGGGATCTTTTATGGAAGATATTTTCTGCAAAGAGTGGTTTCCAAGATGATCTGAGATCGTCCTTGCCAGTCTCAGCCCTTTGAGATTCAAACGGATGACTCTTCCGTGTCTCAGACCACACTTTACTCCAGTCCATTGATAGAGATAAAATGAATCATTCCAAGAGACAAAACCTCTTGATGAATCCTCAGTTATTTAGGATTTGAATCAAAGTAAGGAAAGTTTGTTAGTTACATTCCCAAGAAAAGTAGCTGATGCAGCATGTTTGAGAGAATATGAGAATATAAGCACAGTATGTATAGCCAGAAAGGTGTGGAAGTCAAAACTTGCTACGAAAATTTCCATTTTAAAAATGTCAAACACCAAACAATAATACCTCTCTAAAATGTTGTTTTTGGTATTTGAGCACCACTGCATGGTATATTGACCAAAAAATTGACAAATACGCATAATTATAAACAAGCAGCCAATGACATACTGACAAAAGAATATTTTGTTAGCATTTTCTTCAAGATTGATTCTGAGTTTGGTGCTTGGTCCACCTAATCTTTTCTTTATAATATCTTCTACAACATGATCCTTTTTATGACATGAAATCAAACTGATAAGCAATACTTTCAACTCTGTTTCCTTTAGTCCACTTGTTTATTGGCGCAATTATTGGCTCATAAGTGATAGTAGTGTTTTAGATTTTGATACAAAGAAATAAGAGGTTATACTAATTGAGCATCATGAGTTTTTTTATCTTCAGGCGCATCACTATCCATAAATCACGACCAATCAAAATTTACCATAGAGGGAAACACACTGATCGATAAACTCTAAACTGTCAATTGGTATATCATCTACTCTCTTTGTATCAAAAGGTAGAACATAATGTTACTTATGAGACTATAAAATTGCTCCAATAAACACGTGGACTACCACATACAAAATAGTTAAAAGTGTCCTCAATTAGTTGGATTTCACGCAATAATTTAGATCGTTCTGATAGAAGTAGGTGAAAATTATATAACAAGTTGGAATTTCCAGCCAACATATTGAAGGTTACCAATTTGTATAGATTTAAGTTTGGGAAATGAAATGATTTTATTAAAATAATAAATAGGGTGTTTATACAAGACATTGGAACAAAAGGATTAGGAAAGAAATCGATGCAATTATTAATTAAAGTAAATGACCATCTTTACAGTTATGAATAAGGATCAAGAAAGAAAATCAATAAATTTAATAAAAAAAATGACAATATACCTTTACATTTATGAATAAGGACCAGGAAAGAAATCAATACAATCAATCAAAACAAATTTCAAACGGATGACTCTGCCATGTCTCAGGCCACATTTTACTCTAGTCCACTGAGAGAAATGAATAGAATTATTCTAAGAGACGAAAACTCTTGATGGGTCCTCAATTATTTTGGATTTGAATGAAAGGCAGGGTTGTCAGTTTCTTTACCAGCTGATGCAACATATTGGAGAGAAAGTGAGAATAAAAATACATGAAACACAGTATGGATAGCTAGAAAGGTGCGGAGGTTAAAACCGGCTATGGAAATTCCATTCTGGAAAATGACAAGAACCAAAAGATGATACCTCTCAGAAATGTTGATTTTAGAATTAGAGATTTTGAGCACTAATGTGTGGTATAAGATGCACAATTATATAACAAGCTGCCAATGATATTGACAACAAAATATTTTGTTACCAATTTTCTTCAAGATTGATTCCGACTTTAGTGTTTGATCAACCTAATCTTTTATTTATAATATGCATTAAATTATTCACTCTTGAAAAAGTCACAAACATCGGGTGCAAGGTAAGGACATATCAACTAATTCGTTTCTTAATCAAGAGTCAACTACCCATCTTTTCTCTGTAAGCTCACTGATTCAGAATAGGACATACAAGAGTGGCTATATTTCTATTACGAATAAAAAACCCTTGTCAAGTCATCTTTTCTCACATAGGTGGGGATAGATCTATCTGCCTCCTTATATCAACTTGACAATCCTCCGATCACCAACAGAACACAGTTTGTGTAAACATGTATTGCTTAATTTGTATTGCTTTAACATAGTTCTAAGATAGTCATCAATCCCTACATCCTCTTCTCTATTTTTTTGGGGGGCTTAATGATAATTATAGCTACTAATTGTACGAAAATACAATACGTGGATGATGTATTAATAAATATATAAACATACACAAATAATAAACAAAGCGTTTATGCACCCACTTATGAATATATTGGGAATTAAGAAAACTAAAGAACAACCATCCAAGGAATGAATTAGAGTACTGTTCAATTTATTTAGCTGGTTAAATCTTCTCAATCCATATTCCCCATACAAATATGTTGTATCCTCAACCTCAGCAGCTTGTTCATCACATACCTCATTGATGATCAAGTCCCGCTGGTTGTATATTTTTGATATCAAGTCCAAGAAGCATAGCATTGATACTTCCGACAACATCTTGATCCTCTACATCATGATCCTTTTTTGACAGGAAATCCAACTGATAAGCAATACTTTCAACTCTATGTCCTTTGGTAATCAACCTGTTTATTGGCGCAATTATTGGTTGATAAGTGATAGTAGTGTTCTAGCATTTGATACAAAGAGAGAAGAGACTATACTAATTGACCTTCCTTAGTTTATTGATCTTTGTGCTCCATCACTAAGATAGATTGAAGCTAACACAACGATTTATAAACTCAAAACAGTCCATCAGTATATCATCTACTCTCTTTGTATCAAAAGGTAGAACACTACTACCACTTCTGCGACAATATAAAAAATTACACCAGTTAATATGTGGACTACCAAATATCAAATAGTTTAAAGTATCTCCAATCAGTTGGATTTCACGCCAAAAATATGATCGCTCTTATGAAAGGACATGAAATTCGTAGAACTAGATGGTTACCAATTTGTATTGATTTAAACTCGGGCAAAGAGATGATTTTATTAATAATGAATATGGTATCTATACAAGAGGTTTGGACATACCGATCAGGAAAGAAATCAAAACAATATTAATTAAACTAAATGACAATCTTTATCGTTATGAATAAGGATCAAGAAAGAAAATCAATACAATCAATTAAAAACAAATCACACTCTTTAAAGCTATCTTTATCATCTTACGAAATAGCCCATTAAAAAATAGCTGACAATTTTACTCTTTATTAATAAAAAAAATATTACTTATCCCTCTAATTAAGTAATAAATTATACGTATGAATTTAACACTTTTGATTTCTAATAATAACTTTTTATAACTGCATTCATGCTATAATTATTGTATGCTCCTTTGAGCTTTTAGTACTATTGAACTCATCCATTGTCAATATCTTCATATACTTTGCCTTATTTATAATAAAATGCTTAATGTTATACCCCTTTTAACTTGAGGTCAAAAGATGTACAACATACTAGTGAATTAGAACACCTATTTTGCTAAAATGATGCTGAGTTAACTTTGAATTATTGTTTGACCTTAGGGAATTGTAGGTAAAAGTTCTAATTATCTTGAAGGGGAGACACATATACTTTAAAATTTGTTATAAATGATTAGCTGGCTGATGAGTCTGAGATTTGCACTCATTTAGGGCTATATTTTAACATAGATTTAGTGTCCTCAAATACTTAATTTTTTGCCAATAACTGATGTAAAACTCTTGATTTCTAGGTATATGGATTGAGAAACAAAGCAAGGACACTAATTTGCAAAAAGGAACAAAATGAGCCGAAAGAATGAAGAAAAAAAAGCATAGGGATCGTTAAGTCAACTTGGCGAGTCGCCAAATGACTAGTTGACCACCTAAAGTTCCGGTGTGCCAAGCCTTGAAGGAAAGAACCAAGTTGGCGAGATAAAGGAGCAATCGGCGGATTGCCTAGTGGTTCCGCGAAGCATTATTGGATCGCCCAAAGTTACAGACCATGAGGATGCTGAAGACTAAGGCAGAAAGGCAATGAAAAGGACCAAAGGGCGGCTCACCGAGTGGATCGGCGAGCCCGACTTACTTCACCGAGTTACTCTTCGCAACACATTTTTGGTGATATAAATACATTTTGGAACATTTAGTTTAATATCAATTGAATAGTATCTAAATTAATATTTTTATTTTTGAGAGTTTTGAACTATGAGACAAGTTTTCTCTAGTTTTTCCTAAGCTTTGAAGAATTGAAGTTTTTCTACTTTTGAGAAATTGGAAATGGGTCTTTGAGATTCTTCAATTTGGAACATTGTAAGGATGAAATCAATCTTACCCAGTTGATGGAAACTCAATTTGGTAATGATTTTTATCTTTTTATAATGTCTGGCTAAAACCCCAATTCTTGAGGTGTGATTATCTGATTATGGGCTTATTTAGTTAATGGGTATTTCTAATTGTTAGTCTAAATTCTATTTAGAAGTGAGTTCAATGATTTATTGTGGTTTAATTTAAGAATTTTAGTTGCAAATACAGTTCTACCCTTGTGTTTTTGGCTTGCTTGAGAGAGATGTTTTAAAACTAAGATTAATTATTAATGGTCAGTCAGTATTGGGTTGACATGTGTTCAGCTCGAGAGAGTGAATACTCAACCCAGTTCCACACATTTAGCTTGAGAGAGTGAATGGACTAAGGTGTGGGTTGTCCTTATTTCCATGCTTGTTGATTGTCACGCCCCAAGGCTACCCCTGGATGCGAACATGGGACGTAGGATCATGAGTTACCCCAAGCTAATACTGCTGGCATAATCATAAGCATACTAAAGATAAATTAAAGTAATAAAACTATGCGGAAGCTAAATCATATGAAAATCTGAAATGATGGGGAATACCCATATACTAGATCTGAATATATGAAAATGGAAAGTTTGAATACAGATGAAAAGTCAAACTCTAAAGCTAAAGCTTAAACTAACTATGTCTAAAATAAAGCTTCTACTAACTAGAAATGTTGGGTCATGCCCCAGTTAGATCTAGAAAAACTTAACCTAAAGGTAGAAGAAAGAAAATAATCATGTCACTACTCCTCGAAGAATGAGGACTCACCACTGATGTTGATGATATGAAGATCGGGAACTGATTTATGTGTGATCTAACTGTTGAGGACCTGAACCTACATAATGAGAAGATGTAGCGCAGATTATGCATCAGTACTTGAAAGGTACTGAGTATATAAGATAGAATAAGATTAAATAATGACATAACTGAATCGAAATATATATCTGATCAATGACATGAGATAAGCATGATACAAACTGAGAATAATGAACATGAAATACTAAATGCAATGACCAAGTTTATAACGTGCTGAGACTGAGTACTAAATTGTTGACTTCGTCAATGCAATAGAGTTTAACTTAACTGTATAGGAGCTACTAATAACCGACATAAAACCACATGAGCTAAATGTGGAGTCCGATGTATACGCCCTATTGAGAGGACCTATTATACCCTGCTAGAGGTATAGAGGTGTCACGCCTCGAGCATACAACCTCGATGTGGTTGGCACTTGAGAGCCATTGCAGGCCCCAAGTGAACCCTTGGCCTTCTTCAGTTCTCGGGGAAAGAAACTCCCCAAGAAATTCTCCTCAAAACAAGCCTAACTCGTAGTTGGTGCATCCTCAGCTCTACCCTCTTTCCACAGATCAAACCAAGTCCTAGCAACATTCTTCAGTTGATATGTAGCTAATTCAACAGCTCAACATCAATAATATGCATAACCTCCAATACCTTCTTTAGTTCTTCAATAAAGTTCTCCGGATTCTCTACAGTGCTCGAACCCGTGAAACTTGGAGGACTCATCCTTAAGAAATCGCAGATCCTCAAAGTGTCAGCCTCATTCTGTCTAGCTCCTCTTTGCTACCCAACCTGGATAGTCACAGCCTAGCTTAGCATTGAGATTGCATCCCAAAATTCAGCATTGGTGACTTATCCTTGAGGTTGCACTTTAGGTGCATTTGGTAACTCTTGCTCTTCAACATTACGCCTAGCAGAACGACCTCTGACAGCTCTTCGTGGAGGCATGAATATCTTAAAACATACACAAATATGAATTAGAAGAAACCTTTTAGAGATCAAACTCTAACACATGAAATAAGTGTGAAAGAAGTAAGAAATTTTCCTAAGTGTTACAGCTTCCTAATTACAGATGTGGTGCGCTTCACACTGAGAACTAGGACTCTACAGACACGACTTCATAGACACCCTAGGACTCTTGAACTCTGTGCTCTAATACCAAGTTTGTCACACCCCGAGCATACACCCTGGACGTGGCTGACACTCGAGAACTGTTGCTGGCCCCAAGAGAACCCTTGGCCTAGCTTACATACTCAGTGGAAGGCTATATGCATATTTGTAATGATCAAAAGCACTATACTCACTTGAATAATATCATAACTTAGAATGTTTAAAAGTCAACATTCAACTTGGCCAAAATGGAAACCTCAAGTCTCAGAAACATAAGCCAATAATAAAGTAGTGACAAATGAATTTAACTAACTGGCAGCCTCTAAACAACTGAGATGGGTGTCGGGATAGGCCCACAACATCCTAATGAACTAATAATAAAACTGAAAACAATAAAAGGAGTCCTCCAAATTACAATAAGGCTCACCAACAGACTCTAAACTGCTCACTGGTTCAACGATGCGCTAGATGCTGATCCTAGTTACCTGTGTCTACATCATAATAGGATGTAGGCCAACTGGCATCAGTACATTAAATGTACGAGTATGCGAGTTGGAATGCTAAAGGAAACATAGACTTGAAAGGAATCTGAAGAACATACCTGGCTCAACTTAACTCAACATAACTAACTTCATTTCAATATAAAATAGTTTAAAACAAGTGCAATATAAAGAAAAGCTATTTAAAACAGTATGTCAACTCTGTGTGTATGCAAAGATACACTATAACTTTGAAAATTTATGTAAAAATACAATAACTTGTGTATATAAGAATACAACTACTTCTGTGGGAGTTTCTCTAACCGACAACCATCACGTTAGAGCTATTGTGATGATACAACATTTTGCCTCATGCTGCCAGGGCTATCCTATACCTTACAGAGGTTATAGAACCTGAACTACTAAGTGGATCCACTAGTCTAAGCTAAAAAAGCACTAAAGGAATCATCTAAAAAGTATGACCCTTTTCTACTCATGCTGGCTACATGGTTTATGGGGGCTGTGAGTTGTCTGAACTGTTCCCCATATCGATGCTCAATACTACTCCCAAAAATAATATAATATTAGCTCTTATGTTAAAAAACATACTTCTTCTGTGAATTTAGATTTGTTCTCAAAAACTTAGCTCAAAGGCTATATTGGAAATCAAAGTTTCCCTTACTTCATTTAGAAAATGATTACTCTTTCTGAAAACTACCCTGAAGGCTCTTTGGAAATTGAGGTTTCCTTTCATGATTAAATGTGAAAATATTTTAAACCCTTTTGGGAATACATAGTCCCCATATACTTTGAAGAAATGAACTTCAAGCTTTATCATTTACTCTTTACTCAACTTGAACTTTAAGTCTTAAAACAAAGTTAAAACATTTGAAAAAAAGACTTTTGGAAAACTCTAAGAACTTCTCTTGACTTTGACCTTAATTGGTCTTGACTTGACTCTTAACTGGTCGTTGAATTGAATTATGGATTCAAGGATTGTGATTTGTGATTGGCAAGACCTCATGATGTTTAGGAATGATTTTAGATAGCTAAACATGAGAAAATGATCAAAAATCGATTATGGGGAGCTGCTCCGCAACATGGAGGTGATTTAAAATCTTAGGTCACGAATTAAATTTTTAGGCAGAACGCTCCATGTCCGCTCAACGACGTGCAATAAATTTTCCCAAATCTGGGGACTAGCTACGCGATACAGAGACACTGTCAAATTTCGACCGACGAAATTTCTTCTTCATTTTCCATCTCTAAACCCTCTAAACTCCATTAGTTATTTCCCCAAACACTTAGAATCGTCTATTCCCTCAATATACATAAGATTCTACTCAAAAACACAACTAAAAATCATGAATCAATCTCAAGCAACTTCAATAATTAAACCCACAAAGATTTAAACGAACTTTATCAAGAACTCTAGGGATTTACTTTCAAATCAATATCCTTTGCTGAAATTGAATCAAGTTTGGTGTGTGGGTGAACTAACCTAATGCTATGTGATCTCACATACCTTGTAGGGATCACCCTAGATGAATTCCACAAGCTAATCTCGACGAATCTTAAACGAATCTTGAATGTTCTTCTCCTTTCTCCTCTGTTCTCCTTTCTTCAAGCCCTAGCGTGAAATTCACTTTTCTAAAGACTAACTAAAATCATACTTTACCCCAATTGAACTCCTAAAAATGAATTAGAATAATTAGGTAGGGAAAAGACTAAATTACCCTTCCAAAATTTGGATTTGGACTTTCCTAATTCCAACAGCCTAACTTCCAAAGGACATAACTCACTCATACCAACTCGAAAATGCATAAACTCAGCGGCATTGGAAAGATCATTCCATGATCTTTACTACCATATGTGGAAGTATCTCTAACTCATCCTGAGCTAGAAGTTATGGCCGTCCATTTGAAGTTGGCCAAAACTCAATTTTTCCTAGCTTAAACAAATTTCTAGATTTTCATTATTTCCAAAAAGGTCTATTTCCAGTTCTTAGCTTCTTCCTAGCTATTTCAAATTGCGAGATGTTACAAGAGGCATGTTGACGTGATCACTAAAATGATGCCCACGGAGGGGACTTACAACCTACAGGGCACATAGTTATGGAACTTGAGGGTGACTAACCCTAGTCCACTTGGTCTTAAGCTTCCCATATGATTAATTTAACACTTTTATAATTGAAATGTTGTAATATTGGATAGCTCAAAATATTGACATGCAAAATGAGAATGCAACATTATTATACTGATAATAATGCATTCCAAAATTGAGGCACGTTAATTTATATAACTAAATTAACTAATCTAGCATATGGAATTCATGAACTAAAAGAAATACATAGCTAGGGTTCTGAATTTATGCATGAATCTGGGCAAAAACAATACTACAACATGATAATATGATTTGGATCATTCTAACAGCTAAAAACCCAATATTTCTAACATTCAATAAACCCTAGCTCTAGAAATTATTAAGGGAATCAAGATTCTGACTTAAATCTAGGGACCTAATGAGTGAATGGAACCCACTAGTGAAATCCCACATACCTAGTGACGAATTTCACTGAGAAATCATTCGATTTTGGGGTTGGAACTGATGGAATCTTGCTATGTTCTTGAACTAGGGTTTCTCAACCTCTTTCTCCTCTTACGCTCTAATTTTTTCAAATTTTGATGAATGATTTGACTTAGGTAAGTTCTAGTTATGTTTCTAGGGTAAAACTGACCAAAACCACGTAGTTTAGGGTTTAAACGACGTAGTTTAGGCGCCCAACGAAAAGGGGAAAAGACCAAAATAACCCTACTTAAAAATTTGGTGGGGCTGACAACGACAACTTTCACGGACCGTGAAAGGGACCATGGACCATAGGACCAGTTGTGGTTCTTGGCCAGTGGATACTGGTTTTGGGGTCTTTGTCCATGAGCCCCCACCACGGCCCGTGTGGAGGACCACAGACCGTGAATGTCCCTATGGTCCTTACTTGGGTTATAGTCTAGAGGTTTAGGTTTGGGGGTCTATTGGTTAGCCTACACGGATGACCCCGCGACTCTTCCTCAGGACCAAGGACCATGAAGGTCCTTGTGGTCCTCACTTAGGCATGAGGGGTTTGAGGGCTAGGCTTGGAGGCCTACTGGTTCACCCTCCATGGACACCACCATAGTCTTTTGTCAAGACCACGGCCTGTGAAGGGTCCCGTGGTCTAACGTCTGGGCCTGGTGGAGTCTAACTCTCCTCCACAGGCAGGTCAACGGGCTGTGGACCTATCACGGTCCATGAACCCTGCCGTGGTTTAATAGTTCTAGTAAGTTTTCTGCAATTTTTTTCTAGGTCTGGTTTTCGAGGTGTTGCATTGATGTTTGAGAGAAATCAACTTGATTCAAGGTAAATTGTTCGAGAGAAAGTTTACCTCCTCTATAGCCTAGCTTACTCACTAATATCTAGCTATTTTATAATAGTTGCAATTACATATTTGTCTATATTAGCTTATAATCAAATCACATCCCAAGAACCCGTCTCAGTATTGTTATTTCATATTATTTGCCACTATTTACAGTGGATAGTCTAAACCAAAACCCCCTTATTTGGCATTCGTGTCACCCCCTGATTTGAATGATGTTTTTCTTCGAACACATAACGCTCCCTGTAGGATTCAACCCTAACTCATTTAGTAGGGTTATAAACTAATTGATGATCATTGACGCTTAGAACTGGATGAAGTGTTTTTGAAACGCTATTAATCAAAATGGCACCGCTGTCGGGGAGTCGTGTTGTTTGAATTTTTTTTTTGGTGAAGTTGAATTTTGATTTTACTAGTCATAGTTGAATCTACTTATTTCAGTTTTGGTTTTTGTATTGCTTTTTAAAACAGAGGATATGAGTGTCAACAGAAGCAATGGTAGCCAAGTGGGAAACCAAGATGACATCGGCAATCTCAATAATGTTAATGAGTTGAATGTCAATAACCCAAACCATATGGGTGGAGTTGGTGCCATTCGCTTGCTTCCGGCTGAAGGGAATGCTGTGTTCCACATTACAAGCACCGTGTTGCAGCTCTTACAATTGAAAGGGTTGTTTAGTGGGTTGGCTCATGATGATACCCATGAGCATATAATGAACTTTGTTGATGTTTGCGGGCCATTCTCCTTTAATAACATATCTCAAGAGTCGGTCTGGTTGAGGTTGTTCCCATTTTTTCTAATAGGAGAAGCATGTAAGTGGTTGGCTGAATTGCCAAGAGATTCCATCACTTCATGGGAAGAGTTTTTCACCACATTCCAAGTGCGATTTTTCCCTCTTTCAAAGATGTTGACACTAAGGGATAGCATCCAAATCTTCAAGAGTTTGGAGGGTGAGCCAATCCATGAGACTTGGCTGAGATTCAAGAAGTTGGTGTTGCAATACCCAACTCATGATTTGCCCGACAATGTTTTGCTGCAATACTTTTACAGAAACCGTGATTTGGTGAACAAGGGAGGAGCTGATCAACTTTCTCCGGGAGGTTTGATGCAACAACCTTACATTATAGTAGCCCAACTCTTGGATGGTATGACAATAATTAACCCAGCATGGTACACCCGCGGAGATCAGGTCTCCCCTCTTACTTTTAAATTAACAAAGGTGCAGCTTGATAAAGACCAAGAGAGGGACCAAAACAGGGCAAAGATGACCAACTTGACATTTTAGCCAAGAATATCATGGGAGCTCGTGCTAGAAGTGTAAATGTTGTGGGTGTTGGGGGTGTAAACCCCAATGAGGCCAAGTTTGTAGCGTTGTACAATGAGGAAGTGAACTTTATAGCCAACCAAGAAAGTGGTTATCATGCAAACTACCCAAGGCAGGGTTGTAACCAAGGTTGGAACAATGATAAGGGTCGGAGAGATCGTGATAGAGAGTGGAGAGATTGTAACCCCACTTGGAATGAAAAAGATAGGGAAAAGGATAGGTATGGTCCTCTCCACGAGTGTCAAAAGCCCAAAGATTCTGCGGGTGGCCGATCTGAGGATGTCCTCTCTAGTATTCTTAACAAGGGTGAAGGGTCTAATAAAATCTTGAACGAGATGAAGGAAGATGTATCGATCCTTAACTATATGGTGACCTCTCATTCCATCTCTATAAATGAGCTGGAGACCCATATGGGAGAAATCTCTTCTCATTTAAACCAAAGACAACAAGGGGGGAGGGTTGCCTAGTGACACTATGGAAAACCCAAAGAATGAAGTTTGAGTGAGGACTTGTGTCGTGCCATGACGTTAACTAAGGGCAACTTGGGAGGCAACCTAAGTTTTTATTTTCTTTCATTTTGTTTTAGAAATAATCGTAGTTGATTATGCAGATTGAAGTGTGGATTTTTTTGAAAAATGTAGGTTGCCAAGATTCCGATCGGCGACTCGCCAAAGAGGTCGGCGAGTCTAACTTGGAACACTGTTCGACTCAAGATATCAAAAGTTAGATTCTGTAAAACTCGGTGAACCTATGGACAAGGCGGCGAATCACCGAAGGGGTCGGCGAAGAAAACTAACATCGATGAAGTAAGTGAAAACACAACGTGTCACCGAGTGGTTCGGCGAAGAAAACTAACATCGTCAAAGGGGCGTGAACTGGACGGTTCTTAAAAGGCAAAAGGTTTAACATTTCAAGCTCATTCACATTTCCTCACTTTTTAACTTCATACAATCACACCCGCACCGTATATTTTCTATATTTTTGCATTTTACTACTTTTTACTCATTGATCGTGTGTTCAGAGTTAGATACTTTGCCGCCTAGCTTTACAAATTCTCAAAATCAGCATTAAAGGTTGGTTTTCCAAACCAGAAACTTGTATTTAGCGGTTAAACTCAAATGCATTATTATGAAATTGTGTTGATATGTACTGGGCCTCTTTGAAATTGTAAATATATGCTTGTGTGCTATTTTAATTTCGATTTAATGCCTAAAATGCCTAATTGTTAAGTTCATGAGTTTCGTGCTTTAAAATTGATTGAAATCTTGTGGGTTGTGCTTTATTGTTATTAAGTCTAGTTGGGTGAAGTCTGAGTAACCCAAATTGTGCTAAATGAAGTGCTTTGCCTAATGATGGAGCGTTTGACATCATTCTTAAGGGTTAAAGTCATCAAATGACCAATTTTTGCCAAATCGAGGAAAGTCTGAGTACTTCAGTGGCATGGGTCTAGTGGGTATGAGTCTAATTTTATATTTGTATGTACTAATTTTGTTTTTGGGGGCTGTGGGGTTGATTTGGGAAGATGGGGTTGAAATTTGGCACGTTGGGTAGTTTGGCGAGCTGGGTCATGCTTAACGAACCACTCGGCAGTTCGAAGAAAGCACCCTAGATAGCCTTTAAATTCTTGAAATTGTTGAGTTTCATTTTGTAACTTTCGGCAAGAAGCCTGAGATCACTGAGTGCACTTGGCGGCTCACTAAAAGTCTTCTTCGATTGCTCTTTCTGCGTCCCCACCCCCTAAAATACACTGTAACTTTCAGCAAGCTTGTTTATGCTTGCCAAATGGTGTCGGCGATTTGCCAAATGGTGTTGGTGATTCACCAAAAGGCCCTTCTCATCGCTGACAGGCCTTTTTTCTAAAAATTTTGAAGCCAATCCTTTCGGCGATCCCGATCTGGCTCGCCAAAGTGATTCGGTGAATCACCAATCGATTCATTGAGTCTATCTGCAACCTATTTTCTGCGACTTTTCTTGAATTGTTCTTAACATTCTATGATGTTTTGCAGATATGACTAGACCAAAAGTGGCAGGTAGAGACATGCTGCCCCACAAAGGGGCAAAGGGGATTATCATAAATGAGGATGCAACTGCATCCAAAGCAAAGGCCACAAAGCTGCCTACCTCCGTTGAAAAGGCAAAGAGAAAGGTAAGGCACCTCCTCCTACATCACCGGAGATCAGGTTCGATAATGAGCGGATTTATGGCACTCACCTCACCACTTCTGAGAGTTAGGTTGAGTACTAGATCCTTATGCTGCTATTTCTAAGCCTGAGGATAATAAGATACTGATGGCCCGGAGTGTTGAACTGTGCTCCAAGAGGATGCATGATCCATCTAGGATCCGGGTATCCTAAGATGCTACTCCTCCTCCTATTCTAGATCAGGCTGTGGTCCTAGCACCACCGGTGCATGGTCCTCCTCCCCAATCTATGAATAGACTAAAGGGTGAGGGATTGAGGAAAATATCATTGAGGAGAAGAGGTTGTCTTTAGATGGCATGATTGATCAGTACCCAAAACTCTATCACACCTTGAAGTCACACAAGTTTCAGATCTTCACACAACCCTATGGCCCTTACATTCCCAATTGGATCTGGGAGTTTTACACTACTTACAGAGCACTAGTGCTACAAAGGAAGAAGTAAGCAGCTAAATTCAAAATGGTAGAGTATGTGGTTGTCCGGGGCAAGAAGGTAAAGTGTAATAGTGATGATATAAATGTAGTTCTAGGATATACAAAAGATATTGAGAATGATTGTCAATACTTGATAAAAACAAAATAATTGAAGAATATGAAAAAGTGGCTGTCTCCTATGTTATCTGACGACATTCCTAGGTGTATTGAGGACGGAGCACTCATAGAAAAGAAAGAACTTAGCAGCGAGGTTCTGGTTTGGCTTAATCAACAATACTAGCATGCCATCCTAAAATGAGTCCATTCTCCGCCATGCGAAAGCAGCCTTCCTTGGTTTCATCATTGATGGGACAAGGCTGAACTTGGGTATGCTCATTGGCCAAGAAATGCTCATGAGGGCCAGGCAGTATCAAACTTTTCTTCCCTTTCCAGTGCTAATTATCGAGCTGTGCAGATGAGCCTGAGTGCCCTTTTGATGGGAAGAAGGATGTGAAAGTGATTCCCACCTCCTGTACCAACATTTGGAGGATTGCGGTTGAGTACCAAAAAGATAAGGCTGAAAAGAAGAAGGCAGCCCCAGAGGACACCTCCCCGGTTATTGATACTAATACACTACCTGCAGAGGCAACATTTCTTACTGCAGCCCCCGGACCTTTAGGTATATCTAGTAATGTACCTTCAATGACTCTCAATTCCTTTACAGCTCCCCTACCTCCTAGGTCTGCTATTGCTCCTTCTTGACCTCCACTCACCCAGGCTGTGATACTACGAATGGGGCATCGTGGCCAATTCTGGTGATAGGCGTGCCTCCAGGCTTGAGGCCACAATTCTTGGCATAATTAAGAGGGCCCTTGTTCTTGCTGTAACACCCTTGAGTGTGACTATTGATGCCCTTATGGCAAGGATAGCGGTGTGTGAGCGAGGTCAATGGACTACTGATGAGGTGACGGCTCTAAAGGATGCAATTGCTAAGCTAAGGAAGGATGTAAACCAGCTGAAGTCCACAGACATGTCCATGAATTTTGGGACTATAGAGAACCCTGATATGCCAACTGATATAGATGTGCCTCCGGCTACCACCGGAGATAAGGTTTGAGGTGAGGAGGTAGCTGCTGCCGAGTTTGAGGATGAGACTGATGAGGAGTAGCTTGGTGTCTATGAGGAGGCTACTTATGAGGGTCTCATAGACATTGATGAGGCCATGGTAGATTTAACCGTGCAGATTTCATTGGCAGACACCACCATGGCTGGAACGAGTGCTGCTGATGTGACACAGGGCACTAATGCCCCAACAGATGGAGCGACTGTGTAGACATGACCTTTCTTTACCTTCCTCTATGTCACTTTTATTTACTCTTTAGTATCTTGTTACATTTGAGGACAACTGCTTTTTTTTTTTTGTGGTGGGGTGAGGTATTTCCATACTTACCTGTTGTGATTATCTTTTGTATATATATTGGGTTTTTGTGTTTTGATATTGTGTTGTGGATTGTTTGAGCTTGTGTCTCCGTATTATGTTTGCAAATGGTTTTTAACCCCTTCTAAAAAAAAATTCCACCTCTTGTGTGTGATTGTGGCTATTCTTGTGCAAATTTGAGTATCGTTTACGATCAATACCGATGACTTGAATTGGTCTCTTAATTGAATAAAATGAATGCGCTACTACGATAAGGACAAATGAAGTTGCATAGATAATATGTTATTTTTGCATCTCGTTCTGACTAGCCAGTTATCGAATTGAGTCTGTTGTGATGAACATTGCACACTAGCGAAAGTGTGGAGTCTTGATTAATATTAGTGCCAATGCCTTGTGTGATGAGCTTAACGAGAACCTTGTGTGATTACACCTAAGTGATGCAAGCTCTTGAAATGATCTTAGGCAACAATTTTGAAGAGTTAAACAAGTTGACAATATACCTCTCTTGTGGCCAACCTTGTGAGATGTGTGAACTTTGCTTGTACACCCTTTGATCCTTAGCCTTTTCTTGAAAGAAACATTGATGCAATTGTAACCCCTCTTTATCCATTCACCCATAATCCTCATGAAGTGTGGTTTGTTTGAGTAGCCAACTTAGGTCAAAAGCCTAAGTTGGGGGTGTGGTGAAAAGAGAAGGTAAATCAAGAAGTGCAAAGGAATCCCCCTTTACCCATGGTTTTGAAAAAGATGGAACCCCTCTATACAAAAAAAAGAAGAGAAAAGAAGAATGAAAAATGTAAAAGAATGATAAAGTTGTGAACGTTGCAAAAGAAATGGGTTGTCCGGTATTCCATGAGAAGTGAATAATGGGGTGAATTTTGACCATGGGTGGAAATGTTGAAGAAAAGGAAAGAAAGTGTTGTTCATAGCACATTTTATGAGGATAGCAACCATTGAGCCTAAATGACTATACCTTTACACTCAGCCCCTTTACAAGCCTTGAAAAGACCTTTTTGATCTTGAGTGAACTGAAACAAATGCTGGTTGGAAAATAAGGGCAAACCTATGGGAGAAGTCATGTTGTGTTCATCTTTGTGAGTGTGAGAGTTATATGAGATTCCGGAGCTATAAATAGTTGAATAATAGTGTGTGAATATGGAATCATTCTTTGTGTGAGGGCATTTGAGTACCTTTATTGAGCTTGAACTTCCATTTGAAGCAAGTATTGTGAACTTGAGAATATTTGATAATGGTGAGTCACAAATTGAACCTTTGAGTGCACAATTGATCCTTGCATGAGTAAGTTGAGTCTTGTTGTGTGCATTCATGATTGAGTCTTTTGTAGCACTGTTTGTGACATACTTTTTGAATTGTAGACCTTTAGTTTTACTTGAGGACAAGAAAAAGTTTAAGTTGGGGGTGTTGATGAGTCCGAGATTTGGACTCATTTAGGGCTATATTTAGATAGATTTAGTGTCCTCAAATGCTTATTTTGTGCCAATAATTGATGTAAAACCCTTGATTTCTAGGCATATGGATTAAGGAACAAAGCGAGGACACTAATTTGCAGAAAGGAACAAAGCGAGCTGAAAGAATGAAGAAAAACAAGCTGGGGATCGCCAAGTCTACTTGGCGAGTCATCAAATCGTTACTTGACTGCCTAAAGTTCCAGTGTGCCAAGCCCTGATGGAAAGAACCAACTTGGCGAGAGAAAGGAGCATTCAACGGATTGCCGAGTTGTTCCACAAAGCATTGTTGGATTGCCCAAAGTTATAGACCTTGAGGATGCAGAAGGCCAAGGCAGAAGGGCGATGAAAAGGACAAAGGGTGGCTCACCAAGTGGATCGGTGAGCCTGACTTAATTCACCGAGTAACTCTTCACAGCACATTTTGGCGACTATAAATCCGTTGTTGAACATTTTGTTTAATATCAATTGAATAGTATTTGATTTCATATTTTTATTTTTGAGAGTTTTGAACTGTGAGCCAAGTTTTCTCTAGTTTTTTCTAATCTTTAAAGAATTGAAGTTTTTCACTTTTGATAAATTGGAAGTGGGTCTTTGAGATTTTTCGAATTGGAACATTGTAAGGATGAAATCAATCTAACCTAGTTGATGGAAACTCAATTTGTAAAGATTTTTATCTTTTTATAATGTCTAGCTAAAACCCCAATTCTTAGGGTGTGATTATGGGCTGATTTAGTTTACGGGTATTGCTAATTGTTAGTTTAAATGATATTTAGAAGTGACTTCAGTCATTAATTATAGTCAAATTTAAGAATTGTAGTTGCAAATACAGTTCTATACCCTTGTGTTTTTGGATTGCTCGAGAGAGGTTTTAAAACTAAGCTTCTTGATTGATGGTCAATGGGTATTGGGTTGACATGGCTTCAGCTCAAGAGAGTGAATCCTAAACCCAATTCCACACATTCAGCTTGAGAGAGTAAATGGACTAAGATGTGGGCTATCCTTATTTTGCATGCTTGTTGATGTTCAAGAGAAATCAACTTGATTCGGGGGAAATTATTCGAGAGAAAGTTTACCACCTCTATAGCCTAGCTTACTCAGTAATATCTAGCTATTTTCTAATACTTGCAATTACCCAAGAACCCATCTCATATTGTTATTTCGTATTGTTTGCAGTAGATAATCTAAACCAGAACCCCCTTAATTGACATTTGTGTCACCCCTTGATTTTAATGAAGTTTTTATTCGATAATGTTTATTCCTATGACTGAGTTGATTATTTTCACACCTCCCAATTGACTCTCAAACACATACCGCTCCCTATGGGATTTGACCCCAACTCATTTAGTTGGGTTATATACTGATTAATGATCATTGATGCTTAGAACTGGATGAAGTGTCTTTGAAACGTTATTAATCACTGGCCAAAACTTAGGTTAATTAGTTAAAAAAATGAGCAAATTTGAAAGGAATATGTTATAAATACTTGATAAAATATTTGTGATATGTATCTTAAAAATAAAATCCCTTATATTTTGCAACAAATCAAAAAATTAAATAAACCAAAGTAGATCACAGAAACGTTTATCCAAAAGCTTTTAAGTGAAGGTATTTAGTCAATTTTTTTGTAAAAAAACTTAATGGATCTAATCAAGGTGTACTTATCTATTTTTTAAAATGATTTGCAAAAAAATGAAAATTCCACAAGACCCAACAAGTAGCTAATCTTAAAAAAAGTAGAAAGGGCAAAGAGTAAATAAGTGTCATATCATATAAAGTCAAAATATCAGCATGGACACAAACATAATAAAGTAATGACTAAAACAGAAAAGAAAGGAGTAGTTTTCCATATTTCTTTGCTACTTTGCCATGTCCATTTTGGATGAGCTTTTGAGAAGCGGGAGACACAAAGTGGAACAGGGGATGCACACTTTCAAATATAGCAATGGTGATGAGTCTTAAAATAAGACTTCGTGCATGGTAGAAGTCTTTTATGAAGACTCCAATTAGCTCTAGAAGTATTCATGTAAATAAAGAGAGAGTAAGGAAATTAGTAAGACGATTCAACTTTAAATGATAGTGAATAAATCAAATATAGAGCTAAGTAAATTCATAAAGCGAATATACTATCCAAAACACGAAAAATGTCCAAATGCCTATCAAGATATTTCTCCTATAATTGATAACTTTAAACCAAACTCAAAACTACCAAGCTACCTTTCAAGTTTTTTTAAGCACAAAATTAATACTCCACATTTCAATACATGATGCTTCCACATTTTACACCGCCATCACTAAATAATTTAGAACGATACTTATACATAAAACTCTACTAACTAATGGATTGCGAGACTAGCTTAAAATCTATATTTTTTGTGCACATAGAGATTAGACAGGAATCTTCCGAACATGTATAGGATCATGATTTTTCTTACACTAATTCTTTTTTAAAAAAATGTAATCTACATAACATTTCTTACTTAGCAAGAACAACACTTGATCTCTTTGAAACATACTTTTACATATGAATACACGAGCTGCAAAATTTTATCATATAAAGTCATCAAATAAAAATTTAACTTGGACCCACTAACTATTTTCAATGGAAGATTTAATCGCGAAACGAAACCTTTTCTTAAATGAATGACGACTCAAATGTGAAAGGAATATGGCTTTAGATCTATATAGAGCTCGAACAAGAACCATGTATATTTTGTAGTCATATATAGTTATAGCTAAGTAAGTAAGTTAATGGAAAGTCATTATTTTCTTACAATAAGAATAATAGTTTATCACAGAGAAAAAAAATAGAGAAAAGGAGAGGTCAAATGTCATCTGTGGTAGGTGAGTGAAGAGTGAGGCGGATGTCTACTTGAATTTCCTCCTTAAACTCTCTTCAACCTATTGTATGACATTGAAAAGCAAGTTCGACGTCTACTCGAATCTTCTCCTTAAACTCTCTTCAACCTACGGTAGCACTAATACTAAATAGAGATCAGATGAGCACAAATTTACAATGGTTTCAGGTGTGGTGTGGGGGCAAAACAATTCAACGAAAACGAATGCAAGACCTGCTATTTATAATGATGAACTAGGGCTCTTCTGATTACAGTTTTGGGCAAGATTTGATTTAAAAATAGACTTTCAAATTCAAAAATTTGTGTCTGTGATTCCTCATAAGAGATTTCAAAAGTATTTTAGCTTCTTGCTGACCAAATTAAAGAAGAGAGACGTGAATGACGGAGAGAGAGAGAGGAGAGCATCTCATTTTATTCAGATGAAAATCGCACCAAAACAAAACTAGTGATCTCTTGAAATTGCTAGAGTTGGTTTGGAAAAGTAAGCCATAGATAAACGACACGAGTTATTTGCTGGTTCAGAAAATAGATTAGGGTTTGGACTAATTTGGGCTATTTTTTAAAAAACAGAGTTTGATATAAATTGGGCTGAAAAGTTTGATCCGAATTGGGGCATTTGAAAAATATCATAATCAGTTATCTTGTTTGTATATAGACAAGTAAAATATACAAATAGAATTCTAAAATTATTCAAATGGATAAGTACATAATTTGTCTATATTTACCCTATTTGTATATTCACAAGAGAATTATACAAAAGGGCAAAAATATACATACTGCAACCTCTATATCAAACGAAACTAGAGCTATGAGGAGTAATTATCGAAACTACAGTTATAGAGCCTTATTATATATATATATATATATATATATATTATTTGCTATTTCCAAATTTTCTCATTTTTTTCCTTTAAATTATTTTGAGTTTCTAACTTGATAAATGTCATAAAGAGTAGAAATCTCATACATTTAGACTAATTACATCCCATAAGTTTATCCAATTACAAAAATCTTGAATTTTCCCAATTACAAAAATTCAATTTTTTCATTGCTCTTGGATATATACATCTTCTGATAATCCGATAATTGCAAATGATACATTACATAACGGGATAAATGTATACAATAGGAGAGGGGATAGGGTTTGACATAGGACTCTGTATTGAAACCAAATTTCAAAATAGCAAATGACAAGAGAGCAGAACAAATATATTATGGAATTGCAAGAAGATATATTATGGCGACTTCACCCTATGTAGAGTGATTACCCGGATGTAGATCAACACAAATTGGTGAGCATAAGTAAGCTAGTTAAAATTTCCAACTTATTCTACAAATTTCTCATACTAATCGACCTTCCTGAGTTTCTTGATAATTAAGATATAAGCTACGTTTAAATTTTAACAAATGAAGATATATGGCTAGGGAGGGTACAATGTTTACTTTCCTTGAAGATATACATTTTCAGAAAGTACACAGTCCTTGCTACTTGAAGCAGTGCAAGCAGTTGTTGGAGGGTTTCCTATACTTTGGACAACTTTGTTTTAGGTCTAGAGGCATTATTATTTACTTTGGAGTTTGGATCAACAACTAACAAGTGTCTTTTCTAATAGAATGTCACTCAACACATTATCATGATCTATACAAGTATGACACTATTATCAATGGGTACGAAAATGCCGCAATGTTGGAGAAAATCAATTATCTCATGTATTGCCTTCATCCAACGTTACCTTGTGTTCATAAGGCGTCCTCCTATAATGTAACGATTACAAATCAAGCTTATATTACTGCAAAACTATAGATGAATCAGAAGATTTATCATTAAATGTACCAATTAGTTTCAGTTCCATTTGTGTTTTAGTTCTTGTGGTGTCCTAAATGAGACTTAAAGTCAAGATTAGAGATTCCTTTCAAATATTTGTTTAAAACATCTCAACTGAGCCAACAAGTCTAAATCATTTATAATTCTTCTCAAATTTTGTATATAACTTTGTTAAGGTATTTCCATCAAAGAAGAGAATTATTAGAAGAAGAGGAAGCCGTTGGAGGAGGAGGAGAAGAGGTGATAGACATGGTTATTTCTAGTAGTTTGAGGATATTTTTAAATATTGTAATAGACATGGTTTCTTCATTTTGAAGAAAAACTTCTTCATTTATTTTTTGCGCATTTCAAGTGATGAATTCCAATAGATGAAAGATTGTAGCATTGCCTGGTCAAGATGTTTGGTGAATCTTCCATTTAAAATTTGCTTGACACTATTTGATTGAACCTTTTCTTTTCTCAAATAAAGGTAGGAGACTTCCACTTAACAATTAACATGGAACTATTTAAATATTAGATAAAATTTATTGTAAGTCAACTCAAGCATACCAGAGAGAGAACGCTAAGGTTAAAAATTTTGCTAACAATGTCTTTGTCATTCAAACATCATCATATATTATGTTTTTATTTTGTTCTAATGTTTTCAGATGCTCAATTGGAACAAGACGTAATTAGTATCTCAAAATGGAATTTGAAGGCAAGTTTAAGAGTATAGATATGTTCTTATTCTATAATATGAAATGGTACTCTAATTGTCGGAGGCTTCTTAGTCTCAATATTTTGCTTATACTTCTCCTTTTTTTTTTTATCCTGCCTAATACTGACATATTTGTATATCCTACATAGTTAACTTGATGGATTATCTTCGAATGATATATCTACTACCATTTTTCTCCATATAGAACCAAAAGTACTTGTGTTGAGCTGAGATGAAATTATGTTTTGATGACTGACAAAAATTAAAGAAGACCAGGTTCTTAGCAGATCTGTGGAGCTATGTTGCAGTTGTTCAAGTTACTACAACAAAAAATATATTTAGTGGCAATAGATTTTCCTGTTAGTAACAAAAGAGATCAGTTATAATTGGTCAAACTACGTTACATAGTTTCAAGTTACATCTTACTTTAATGTGGTCTCCTTTCCCAAGTCTCTCGCTTCAAGCTCCTACTGAACATTTAGCGTTAATTGGGTAAATGTTATTGCATTCACAGTATGGTACATTATAAATATATCAAATAGGACCAAATATAAATAAGTGTTTTTATATAAAGTATATAGAATGTAAAGATATAACACATAGACCTAATTCAACTCACAAGCTACCTCATGAATAAAGGATTGTCCAAATCATATAAGAAAATCACCTGTCCAATCCCCAACCAATGTGAGATTATTACTGACTGTAACCCACTATATATTCACCCTTAAATAGGAGCCCAAATGGGGATGAACTTGACTCTAATACCATGTAAAGATATGGTACTTAGGTCTAACTTAACCTCAAAATCTTTATCATGAGAGGAGGATTGCTCAAATCCATTCAAGTTAACCATTTCATTTCCCAAAAAATGTGGAACTCTAACACTCACCTTCACGCCCAAGCCTAAGCCCAATTGGAGTGTGTATCGAAAGTCCAAATAGACATGAATCTTATATCATGTAAAGATATGGAACTTCAACACTAAAAGCTAGCTCGTGAGGACAGGATTATTACTTAAGTCCAATATGGACTTGATGTTTTATATCCTTAAATAATCAAAATTCATGAATTGATTAAACAAATTTATAATCATAAGTGGGATATAATTAATTTGAACAATATATATTATTTGTTTTTTTCATTTTTTAATGAGAATAATTTAATGTAGGTGTACATATCTAGTTCATTAATTTTTTAGAAGAATCTACCAAATCACTTAAGTGATTTCCCTAATAAAGTTTTATACTATTTAACACCAACTTGTTTTAGGGCAAAACATATGTTGTCTTCTTTAATAGACTCAACAAAGAGAATAGAACGAACTAAGGGCATGAGAAATGGCAACAGAGTAGAGGAACATAGTGGTCTATCAGAGAGTGTAAAAATGCCAGATGATATAGTTATGAAGATCATCTCTCGTTGGCCCTTGAAGTTTGTTGTTCAATGTAAACTTCTATCCAAGAATTTTAAAGGTAGCATATATCATCTTGAATTTTCCAAAACATTGTTCCAATGCCAAAAATTCACCTCTACACAACTCATCTATTTAGTACATGATGGGAGATTAATAAGACAATTCCCAAAATCCTCCTTTAACCCTATCCTTAATATCTGACGACATTATGTTTTGGCATAGAGATTTTGGGCTCATGTAATGGTCAGATTCTGAGTTTGAGAGAATTAGGTGTTACTCTGTTTTCAATCCCTTAACTGGAGAGCATTGTAACACCCCAAAAAATTTTGAGCTTAGACTCAAACTATCCTTCGTTGTGAGTAGGATTTTATCGAGGAATTTAACATTTCCTGAGTGTTAAGGTCATTAGATGTAGCACCCTGAGTTCCAAGAAGAACTAAAGAGAGTTCATTCAAGTCATTCCTAAGTTCTTCTAATTTTTTGGTCAACTTCAAATGACCGTACCTTGTAGTACATGATGATTTAGGTAGCCCATAAGAAATCAGTGAAAAGTCCTTGAATTATCTTTCCAATGCCGCTGAGTTTGCTAAGTTACAAGGTCGGATGAATGAGATATGCCTTTTTAAAGTCACACTTAATTCATTTTAAGTAAGGTTTTAGGGGTCTAATCTAATTAGGTTCAGTTTTATAATCCTAATATATTCTTAGGGTTTTAGTTGAGAGTTCAAGAAGAGGATAAAAAAGAGAAAATAGGAAAGGATCAAGGAGTTCGTTGAAGTTCTTGAGTTTTCTTGTTGATTTTTGCCATGGGTTTTATCCCTGAGAGGTATGTAAGCTTCCATAGCATTGCGTTCGTTCACCCACACACCATTCATGTAAATTTCATTGTTAAATTCATTCTAGATAGTTAAAGGTTTGATGTTCTTTAATTGTGTTCTTGAAATTGGCTTTCGTTCTTGCAACAACCTAATCCAGTCATTATAGAAAAGCCAATGGGAAAAGAATTGAGGCCAGCAGTCTTTTGAGAAGTAGCTGGGGAATTCCTAGCCTAGTCCAGATTTGGATGAAATCTAAGTTAGTAAGTTCTAGGGAAATCAGGTATTGAATGAGAGATTTAGTAATGAATGTTATGACATGAGTAGATAGCTAAGATGTTAAGAAAATCGTACGACTTTACAGAATTGAATTCGAGTGAGTGGAATTCTCGAAACTAATCTTAGCATGAACGGGTATTTTTTGGGTGTCATGGGATGAAGGTGTGTTGTGAAATGGAGGTTTGGAGTCCTTAAAATTACTCATTGTTTTTGTGCAGGACACTATGGTAGAATTATTTTTGCCAGGGAAGGGATACAGTAGTGGGGTGAGGACCGCTGTAGCGGGATAGACGTGACTTAAGTCAAAAATAAAACCCCAAAAATATTTTATTTTGTACTTTTCAACTGTAATAGCTAAGGAAGAACCCCAGGTGTGTTCTCGATAGTTTTCACCATTTTTGAGGCTAAAGGTAAGGTTTTTACTCCCTCAATCCTTGTTTTTATCCGTAGAACTTAGTTTATTGGGTAAATATCAATGCAGAAGGATTTTGATCAGGGAATTATGGTTGAAAATGCCCTAATCAGGGTATGGGGATCAAAGGTTTGACCTGTTGGTTGATACTAGCGATTACAATATGGGTAATTTGGTCTTTTTTGTTAATCTTTATGTATATTAACTGTTTGTAGACCTAGAACATGAGGAAAGAATCCGTAAAAGGAAGATTCAAGTGCCTTAGGGGATTCAAGCTTTGACTCAAGTAGGTGATGGTTGTGATTTCATATTTTGCGTGATGTATATTAGTAATTGCTTCATTGTAATGCATGCATGTATGTGAATGAAGCCTATTTATCAAACCTATTGTAAATAAGTGTGAACGAAGAACTACATGCCATCAATCACCTCTTGTTGTATGATTATGAGAATATACATTGTGATTGTGGTTTTTTGAATGGAACAAGTTTCACGATCCGACACACTAATTGGGATCAGTTACCACGTACTCGCATAAACATTGAAATGGCTGTCATGATCTGACATAGTAACTGGGATCGATTGCCACGTACCAGCATAAACATTGGAACGAGTATCATGATTCGACACACTAACAATTTGGGTATGGGTTCCGTGAGAGGACCATTGAATTGGGTTCCATAAGAGAACCTTTGATTTTTTATATATACTTGTTATTGAGAATGTGGAATCTTGCATTGCTCCTGAAAAGATAATCGATGTGTATTTATATATATATATATATATATATATATATATATTATGTGCATGTTTGTGTTTACCTTGTTGCATTTCTGATATATGGTGTGCTTACTGAAATAGCCGTGTGATCCTACCAGTACACCGTGGTTGTGTACTGATAATGCACTTGCTTGTTGTTTGTTAAGTACAGGGCATCTTCAGGCAGCTATTGATAGACCTCAGATAGGTGACTATTGAGTGTGATCAGATTCAACGGTGAGCCAGTTCATTGAGCCTGCCATGTATCTTTCTTATTTAAGTCCACTCTTTTCAGACATAGACTATTTGTTTAAGGTGTTTGTTTAGTTTAAGGGTTGTACCCCTTGTTCTTAGACTTGTCGTTAGTAGAGGTTTGGTACAATGACATTTAGGTTCTAGGGGTTGTTCTTCCACATTAGTCCAGCTAGTTTACTTAGACCTTTGGAGTTTATGGGAATTCTATATAATTTCATCATTTAAACCTGCTTCCGTATCTTTAAATGCCTTAGTTTTTGGTTAAGTTGTTTAGTTTGGGTTGTAGTAGTGGTTCTCCCACTAGATGGTTAGTGTGCGTGTCAATCACGATGGTCTGGGTTATGAAAGAGTTGGTATTAAAGCCCTAGGTTCATTGATCTCATCGTACCAAAATAAGTCTAGTATAGTCTTGTGGAATGGTACGAAGACATTCGTAGTTTTCTCTGAGGGGTATAGGACTTTAGGAAAAAATCACATCTTTATACCCCTTCATGCTATGCTTGGAATCCAATTGGTATCCGGGTGATACAAATTGGTATCTTTCCTCTTTCACTCTATGGTCCAAACTAGAGCAACAAAGTGGTAACACCATCACTAACAAGAGAGGATGTGTATAGACTAGCGACAGTTGAATAGGGTTACCTTTTTGAAGAAGTATCCACTGCCTCAGATAGATGATCTTTTGACCAGTTGCAGGGCGCATCAGTTTTCTCTAATATTGATCTAAGGTTTGGCCTTCACCAGTTAAAGATTAGGCCTGAGGATGTGCCCAAGACGACGTTTGTGACCCACTATGGGCACTACGAATTTCTAGTTATGTCGTTTGGATTGACCAATACGCCTGCAACTTTCATGAGTTTGATGAATGGTGTGTTCAAATCATTTCTTTATTCGTTTGTTAAATTATATTTTGATGACATTTTAGTTTACTCGAAAAGTGAGGAAGAGCATGCTAGCCATCTTCGTATTGTTTTGGGCGTTCTTGGGAAGTAAAAGTTTATGCAAAATTCTAAGTGTGAAATTTTGTTGACTTTGGTTGCCTTTTTTGGGCATGTAGTTTCAACGGAAGGGGTAATGGTAGATTCCCAAAAGATTGAAGCAATCAGGAATTGGGTCCGACCAAGTTCTGTGACTGAAATTAAGAGTTTTGTGGGGCTCGCTAGCTGCTATCGTCGCTTGTGAAGGGATTAAGGTCAGACTTGCAGATTCAAGTTATAGGTGACAACATTCAAAAAGTTTTGTAAGCGAAAACTAGATAATGAACACCATTACTTTGGGAAATACATTTAGTACTGTCGTTACAACATGTATGGATTGTTTAGCGAATGATAAAATTAAGTTATGTCAATTGAGGTTAGAAGCTATACTACGATTTCATGGATTTATTGTATATCAAGAACGGTCAAGATATGACTGCTCTAATAACAATGATGTTTACTTGGTTAAGTTATTAAGTGTGTTAAATTTTGGAGAACCTGGGCATATGAGCAGGAAGTCAACGAGGCCGTAAAGGCCAGATAAATGGTAATGCGTGTATAGGAGCAGTGCAACCAGGCAAGGAGGTTGCCCATCAAGATGACATGATTTAGTTTTATGCCTTTACGGGCAA
This sequence comes from Solanum pinnatisectum, assembly GCA_035578085.1. Lineage (NCBI taxonomy): Eukaryota > Viridiplantae > Streptophyta > Magnoliopsida > Solanales > Solanaceae > Solanum > Solanum pinnatisectum. Next base: position 14,243,381 of record CM069079.1, read on the forward strand.
GACCGAGGCTGAGGATCTTGTGTAGCAATCACAAGTACTATTATTGCTTGTGATTGGATGGCTAATTTGTTGTTTGATTTGGCTTCTACTTATTCTTATGTATCCGTGTGATTTACCACAGAGTTTGATATGAATTATGATATAATTGATGGCCCCATCCATGTTTCTACTCCAGTTGAAGAATTAGTCATACTCACCCATGTATATCGTGTTATCCTATTGTGTTTATGGATTTTCAAATTTGGGTTGATTTGGTTAATCTGGATATGACTGACTTGATATAATCTTAGGTATGACTTGGTTGTCCCACTATTATACCAGGCTTAATTGTAATACTAAGTCAGTAACTCTAGAGATCCCGGGTAGGGAAAGGTTAGAGTGCGAATTGGTGTACAAGCCTAATCCAGCTAAGATCATATCTTTTGAGCGGGCTAGAAAATTGGTGTGGCAGGGTTGTTTGGCATAATTGGCTTATATTCGAGATGTAGAGGTTGAGTCTCCCACTATTGAGTCTATTTGCTGTGGTGTCTGAATTTAGAGAAATGTTTCCTACTGATTTGTTGGTAAGCCTCCGAATAGAGATATAGTTTTATGCATTGACTTGGACATTGGCACTCGCCCCATCTCTATTCCTCCTTATCGCATTGCTCAGGCGGAATTAAGAGAGCTTAGGGCTGAAATCCAAGAGCTTCTTGATAAAGGTTTCATGTGTCCTAGTGTTTCCCCGTGGGGTGCTCCTGTCTTATTTGTTAAGATGGAGGAGGGTAATATGAGGACCGATGATTTTATCTTAAGTCATAAGGGAGTGGATTAATATCGGAATGACAAGCTTATGGATAAAAAAAGCTTCATTGAGTATACTTGGGGTGAAGGCAATTGAAGATATTAGTAAGAAAGTGCGTATAAATTAGATTAGTCCTTTGAAGTTGAAGAGTATACGTGAGTTTGAGGCATCGTGTTGATGAAAAGTTGGCTTCGTAGTGATAATCATGGCCAACTGAGCATAATGGTAAAAAGATTTTGTGACGGGATGCAAAAATATATAATATGATTATTGGTTAAGCGAAATTTGTCCAGTAATTACGACTTGCGAGTACTAAGGTTGTAGTTTTCTAATGTTTGGTGAGTAACATGGTTTTATGGAAAGTTTTAAGAGATGGTGGGACACCACTCGAATAAATTTTGAAGAGCTAGAGTCATAATGAATAAAAATAGTGGGGTGTAGTACAACCTTCAGAGAGAGGAGAGAAGAAGAATATTTTCTTTGATTGCAAAGGCTAAAGAGATATATTCAGAGGGGTAGATAATTGGGTTCATAGATGCGTGATTTCATTTGTTTTGTTGTGGCTATGGTAATAGTGCACAAGTCGTCAGATTGGTTAAAACTATTGGAAAGGACATGAGAAATGAGTGTACAAATATTATCTCGAGAGTGATGAAAAGTACTTGGTTTTTTTTTTCTGGGTTTAGTAATGAGTATGATTAAACTTTTAGCGAAATATATGGTAAGATCGATGGAGATGCAATCAATGATAAGTGACGATCCATGAATTCATAAAAATCTTCAAGTTACAAGTTGATGTTGATAGATAAGGGGATTGTGTTATACGATTGAATATAGAATTCATATTTTTTATTGTAAGTCTATATTCGTGGTGATATATTTTGTCAAGGTATGAATTGGTAATGTGAGAAACGATCAATTGTATCTGGTATTGAGCAATGGAAAGGACTTACCCTTAGGTTGAGTCGTATATTTTATTACTGTTGATTGTTAAGTACCTAAGAAAGGTTTTCATTTAAAAGTGTTGGTTTAAAGTAAGGTAAATGGTCTGAGTGTTCATGATGGTTGTTAGTATTAAGAGTGTGGGCTTCAGTAGAAGGATGTGAAGAGTATGTGGAGTCAAGTGAATGAAAATGGTTGGTATTGACTCTTCAGAGGAAAACCTTTAGTGTTATTTGATAAATTGTTATGTGACCATCTATTTCATTTTGTACATGGTTCTGAGTATGATGCACTAGCTATGCCCACGTGTGTTTTTAATTGTGTAGGTAGATCCCTAGTGGTGGATAAGTTGTGCTGATCCTGCGATGTTCTCTTAGTTGAGTGGGAAGATTGGGAAGATTTAGTTATTTAAAATGACATATTTAGTGTTGTGTTGGAGTTGTTAAAGTATTTTAGTGGTTCTACAGTACCACTTGCTTATGAGAATTTATAGAAGAGCTACCATGTGTATTTAGGGTTTTCCGACAATCTTACTTTTCATTTTGTCTTTGCGGTCATGTATCTATTATGTGTGGTTGAATGTGGGGATCATTGGGTCCAATTCTACAGGTCTTAAGAGGCAATTTACAATTACTAATTCTAGCATTTCAATAGTGTTGTTGGAGGGCTTGTATGCTTAGACGTATCCCTCAATAAGTATTTGATTTCTAAAGATCAATTTTTTGTAACTTATGGGAATTTGAGTTGTGAGATGGAGATGTTAATAAGAACTATGATTGTTTGGCTATTATCAGTGTGTGTTGGTTGGATCGGGTTCACCTCTAATTGTGGCGAGTTTTGATTTAGCATTTTATCATGGTTATGTGAGAGGATTCGTCCTGATGTTTGTGTATAAGTCCTTGATAACATGTTGCACACATGTGTACGATCAACTTTGGTGGTTATTGGGAATAGATTTGTTGTTAGTTAAGTGTACATACAACAATAATTATCACTCGAGTATTGAGAATACTTCATTGAGGCATAGTATGGGAGTATGTGTAGGTATTCAATTGGTTGATCTGAGGATCAAGGATATTAAGTAAGTCAAAGTTCAATGGAAGCATCGTCAAGTTGAGGAAGCTACTTGGGAAACTAAAATGGGCATGCGAGATAAGTAGCCCAACTATTCAACGATTCAGATACTACTCTACCCTGACTTTAGCCACACTTTCCTAGTTGATCACTCGGGGACGATTGATGGGTAAATTGGTATCTATTGTAATGACCTAAACCTGTCGTTATAGAAAAGCCATTAGGGAAACAATTGGGGCTAAAAAACTTTTGAGTAGTAACATTGAAATTCCTAGCCTAGTCCAGATTTGGACGAAATCTGAGTCAGTGAGGTCTAGGGAAATCTAGTATTGAATAATAGATTAGTTAATTACTTTGATGCCATAAGTATATAGCTAAGACATTAAGGAAATCGTACTACTTTATGGAATTGTATTTGGGTTAGTAGAACTCCTGAAAATTATCTTAGTGTGAACGTGTATTTTCTGAGTGTCATGGGATGAAAGTGTGTTGTGAAATGAGGGTTTGGAATTCTTAAATTTGCTCATTGTTTCCATGCAAGCCGCTATGGCGGAATTATTCATGCCAGGGCGGGGCTACTGTAGAGGGGTGAGGATTGCTGTGGCAGGACAGACGCGACTTAAGTCAAAAATAAAACACCAAAAACATTTTATTTTGTACTTTTTGACTTTAAGAGATAAGGAATGACCCCAGGTGTGTTCTTGACAGTTTTTCACCATTGAGGCTAAATGTAACTTTTTTACTCCATGAATCCATGTTTCGATCCATAGAACTTAGTTTCTTGGGTAAATATCGATGGAGAGGGTTTTGATCTGGGGATTATGGTGGAAAAAGCTCTAATCTGGGTATGGAGATCAAGGGTTTGACCTGTGGGTTGATATTATTGATTATGATCCGAGTAATTGGGTTTTGTTTGTTGATCCTTGTGTATATTAATTTTTTGTAGACCTAGAACAAGTAGAAAGAATCTGGAAAGGGAAGATTCAAGTGCCTTAGGGGATTCAAGCTTGGACTCGAGGTAGGTGATGGTTGTGATTTCATATTTTTTGTGATGTATGTTAGTAATTTCTTCATTTTAATGCATGCATGTATGTGAATGAAACCTATTGATCACACCTAATGTAAATAAGTATGAACGAAGAACTACATGCCATGACTAACCTCTTGTTGTATGATTGTGACAATATACATTATAACTGTGATTGCGGTTTATTGAATAGAGTGGGTGTCACTATCCGACACACCAATTGTGATTGGTTGCCACGTACTGCATAAACATTGGAACAAGTGTCACAATCCGACACACTAACTGGGATCAGTTTCCATGTAGCAGCATAAACATTGGAACCTGTGTCACGATACGATACACTAATAGTTTGGGTATGGGTTCCATGAGAGAACCATTGAATTGTTATATCTACTTATTATTGAGAATGTGGAATCGTGCATTGCTTTTGAAAAGATAATCAATGTGTGTGTGTGTGTGTATATATATATATATATATATATATATATATATATATATATTCTGTGCATGTGCTTACCTTATTGTAATTCTGATATATGTTGTGCTTACTGGAATAGCCGCGTGATCGTACCAATACACTGTGGTTGTGTAATGATACTGCACTTGGTTGTTCTTTGTTGAGTACAGGGCATCTTCACGCAACTATTGATAGACCTCAGCTAGGTAACTATTGAGCGTGATCAGATTCAAGGGTGAGTTAGGCAGCCATGGATCTTTCTTGATTAAGTCCACTCTTTTCGGACTCTGACTATTTATGTAAGGTGGTTGTTTAGTTTCGGGGTTGTACCACTTGTTCTTAGACATGTCCTTAGTAGAGTTTTGGTACAATGACATTCCAGTTCTAAGGGTTGTTCATCCGTATTAGTTTTGCTAGATTCTTTAAACCTTTGGATTTTATGAGAAATCTATATAATTTCAACATTTAAACCTACTTCCATATCCTTAAATGCCTTAGTTTTTGGTTAAGTTGTTTAGTCTGTGTTGTAGTAGTGTTCTCCCTCCAGAGGGTTGGTGTGGGTGCCAATCACAACGGTTTGGGTAATGACGGTTCTTTAGTTATGATGAGATTGATGAGTTCTTGAGGAAATCGTGTCGATTTTAGAGTTGTGGCTGATGAGATTCTTGTGTACATGTGTTGGGTATCTGTATCTAAAGAGAAATTGAGAAAAAGAATCGAATATAGGCGAATTGGGGTTAGAAAACGAGGAAGAAAAAGTGGGACACAAAAAAAGTACTAGGTCTGCATCGCGGAGCAACTCCTTCAGAGTGAAATTTCCTCTCTATGCAGACCCCACTATCTCAAAGTTCATTTCGCAACCAATTATTAAAATGCATCTCCTTGTTGCAGACTTGCTCTATAAACAGTATTTTTAAACTGTTTCTCATAATTAACTATCTAAAACACTTTTAACCATCATGATATCTTTCCTATCACAAATCATAAACTTGAATTTATAATTAAACTTCAAGTTAGAGCTAAGAAGAAGTTTTGAGAGTTCTTCCTAACATTTTGAGAAAGTCCCTTAGAGTCTTTTTGAGGAGTGTCCTACAATTTCTAAGAACTTGTTTCAAGACTCGAGCAAGTGAGTATGAGAATGAAGAGAATGTATTCATGAGTCTACTTTATCATCACGAGATCCTTGATATAATAAGTCATAACTCTTGAATTCATAATTTACATTCAAGAGAGAGTTAAGAATAGAGTTCAAGAAAGTCTTTGGGTTCAAATGTGAGTCTTTTGAGATCAACTATCGATTTAAACTAAGTTTTTAGAAAGTAAGTATTAGAATTAGAAGAGTTCTATACATGAGTTCCATATTTTTATGGAGACCCTTGAGTCAAGTCGTTCATGCCCATAAATTATGCATGAACTCCATAAATTTAGTATCTTTAAGAGGAGTATTATCTTTAACTTCTAAGTTTTGAGTATTCAGTTCATAATCCTTTTGAGATTATATTCCTAATCATGGGAAATTACATTGAGTTGAGTAGTTCATGCCCATAACTCAGCATGAACCCTATAAGTCGAGTAGTCTTGAGATGAAAAGTATTTTTGAGTCCTTGAGTTAAGTAGAACATGCTCATAATTCCGCATGAACCCTCAGAGTCGAGCATTCTTGAGATGAGTCATATCATTGATGTTCTTGAGTTTCGAGTATTGAGTTCTATCTATGCTTATTTAAAACTTTGAATTAGGTCTTTCACGTCCATAATTCGACATGAAGCCTATTTTAAGAAGTTTTTTTACAAATTGTTTTAAAACTTGTTTTGAAGACTTGAGCACTGAGTTGAGTAAGAGTAAAGTGAAGTTCATTTTCTTCAAAAGAGTATATGGGAACTAAGTATTCCCAAAGAGTAAATGTTTTTACATTAAAGCAAGAGAGGACACACCAATTTCCAAAAGAGCCTTTTAGCTAGTTTTTAAGTTATTATCTCAAACCACATAAAAAGTTATGTTTTTAAGCATATGAGCTAGTAACATTTTGGGAGTAGTATTGAGCAGCGATTTGGGGATGAGTTTGATTTCAGATAATTCAAAGTCTCTATAAACTGTGTAGCCAGCATGGGTAGAATGGGGTCATACTTTTTAGATGATTCTTTAGTGCTTTTTAGCATAGACTAGTGTAGCCACTTAGTAGTTAGTTTATATATCCTCGGCAAGGTATAGGATAACCCTTGTAGCATGAGTCAAGACTTTGTATCATCACATAGCTCAGAGTGATGGTTATTAGTTAGAGAAACTCCCACAGAGATATTTTCATTTCTTATATACACAAAGTGTATTTTGTATTTTCATATACAACTAGAGTGTATATTGTATCCTTGCATACAAAGTGAGTTATAATTGAATTTTTAAATACATTGAGTTGCTTTCTACTATTTTTAAAAGCTTTCCATATATTTCATCTGTATTGTTGCTTTATATTCTGTTGAGTATCTTATTAATGAGTTGAGCCTTTTTCACTTATTTGAATATCTTATTATTGAGTTGAGCCTTATTTCACTAAGTTTAATACCCTATCATTAAGTTAAGTCCTATTTCCTCTAAGTTGAGTTGAACTATGTTTCTTTGAGTTGAGTTGAGTGAGTTGATAAGAGGTAAGTATGTTATATTTCCACCAGTTAAAGCTTATGTTTATGCTTTACAATTCCCCTTACATGCTCGTATATTCCATGTACTGAGCCATTTGGCCTTCATCTTTTCATGAAGCAGATACATGTATTCAAGATCATCAATAGGCGTTTTATTGAGGTCAGGGGATGCTCCAGTTAGCTTTGGTGAGCCTTCTTTTATTCCAGAGGACTTCACCTTTATCTTACAGTTAGTAGTTTTGACATGTCGTGGGTCTTGTCTCGATATCTTTCTGTAATAGTAAAGGCTTCATATATAGACAGTATAGTTTCAGAAGTCTATTCATATATGTTGTTACGAGATGATGAGCAGTAGTAGTGGAAGTGCCTAGAGTTAGAGGAAGGTATGTAGAGGTTCAGTAATTTAAGGAAAGTATATAGTGATAGGGCAGATTATGTTATTGAAATTGTGTACCCAGTTAGTTAAAAGTGATGAGATTCATTATGAGTAAAATAAGTAATAATAATGTTGTAGAGAGTTCTTGACAGAAGGAAGAGGAATTGTTAGTAGTCAAGATAAATTAGAGTGTATTGTTAATCAGAATAGAGTTGATGTCGATGTGTCATCATGCAAAAAAAACTAAGTTTATGTCTAGAATCAGATTGCCGAGTATTCATGAGGGTATAGACCAAAGCTAGGCTTATGAACTTTGAAGGGGGAAACCCCATGGTATTCAGAGGATGATAGAACTAATTGAGAGATAAGGATTGGCTACTTGTCATAAGGTCCTAGTGGACGAGTGTTTCTAAAATTGTGCATATATAGTAGTGGTGAGTTAGTATAGTAGGCGAGTAATCATATTGATATTCGAGTTTAGTAATAAATATTATGCTTGAATTTGAGATTAGTGTCATGATAAAAAGAATGGCAATATGAGGGTGATGATGTTAGTCTTGAGATTTGATCTAGAAGACGTGAGATAGAGTAGGTGAGGAATTGAGTTGAATAGATGCATTAGATATGAGTGGTACAAGTAAGAGACCCTAACATTTAAATAAGGGCAATGAAGTGTCACTAAGTCACAAGAGTAACAAGAGCATTAAGAAGTGTACTGAGAGGGTATCTAATCAGAAGAGATTAAGAGAAACACCATAGAAAGAGGTGTTAGTACCTGCTTATGGAGAGTTCGGTAGTCATGAGATAAGCTTCTCTCGAGTATTAGAGTAAAAAGGATGTAGACTAGTTTAGAGATGATTGAATAGGTCCATAACTTTCAAGTGGTAGTGTAACACCTCGGAACTCAAAACTTAGAAAATATAGTAGAAAACACCTGAACCAGTAACCCACGGCAGGGTTCATGGACCGTGATGGGGTCCACAGTCTGTTAACCTGCCCGTGGACTTCAGCACCCTCCAGCAGAGATAGACCACGAGACCCTTAACAAGCTGTGGACAACCTCTCACGGGCCATGTAGGCACCTGTGGTGGGGAGTTAGAATTCCTCAGGCCTGACATCAGACCACAGAGCCCTCCATGAGTCGTGGCCTCAATGACGGACTATGGGAGGGTCTCTAGACCTAAGCCAACATGCCACCAACCCAAGTGTAGGATCACGCGACCTTCATAGTCCGTGCTCCTTCACACAAGTTGTGGTAGGGCTCGCTGCCCAGGACCCAGAACCAATAGCAATTGGACAAAAGACCACAACCACTCCACGGTACGTGGTCGCTTTGATGGCCCATAATAAGGGTCATGGTCAGCCTGTCAGATCCTTAAGTCAGGGGTCGTTTTGTCTTTTCCCTTATGCGTTGGACACTTAAACTACATCGTTTAACCCCTAAACTATGTGGTTTTTTTGTCAATTTTAGCCTAGTAAAAAATTAGAACCTAACCTAATTAATTATTCACCTAAGTCAAGTGAAAGTTAGAGCAAAAAACATAAGAGAAGTCGACCAACCCTAGCTCCAAGAACACAAAAAGTTTTCATCAGTTTTAGCACCATAGTCGAATGATTTTTCCAAGGAATTCATCACCAGGTATGTGGGATTTCACTAGTGGGTTCCTTTCACCTATTACGTCCGTAGATTTCAGTTAGAATGTTGATTCCCTTAATATTATCTAGACCTAGGGTTTCTTGAATGTTAGAAATTTTTGGGTTTTAGCTGTTACAATGATCCAAGTAAAATTTATCATATTGTTGGTTAGTTTCTTGTATGATATTTAGAACCCTAGTTGCATATATTCATTTTGTTCATGAATTATACATTCTAGGACATATTATTCAGATATACACACACTTCAGTTTTACGAATGTCACATTATTAGTCATAATTGCTACATTCTCGGAGTTTGCATGTCAGTATTTTGAGCTATCAAGTATTACAAAAATGTAGTCATAAATTGTTAATTTCATAATCAATTAGGAGTAGTTTAATACCAAGTGGACTAGGGTTAGTCACCTTCAAGTCCCAGAACCCATAGGTTGTATGTCCACTTTATGGGTATCATTTTAGTTATCACGCCAGTCATGCCTCAATACCTATGGCAGGGTATATTGGGTCCTCTCGATTGGGCATATACATCGAACTCCACATTTAGCTTATGTGGTTTAATGTCGGCTATTAGTAGCTCCCTTACAATAAGATTCTATTGCATTAACCATGTTCTTAGTTACAGTTACATTTCAGTCTCAACATGTTATAAACCTTGTCATTGCATTCAGTTAGTTCATGTTCAGTATTATTAGCTTAGTATCATGCTTATCTCTTATTATTGCTCATATATTATGCTTTGGTTAAGTTATGTTATTGTTCACCTTTACTCTATCATGCATGCTCACTACCTTTCAAGTACTTATACATAATCTACTCTACATTTTCTTGGGTTATCAGCTTCCAAATCACCCATAGATCAGTTCTCGATCTTCAGTTCAACAACATCAGTGGTGAGTCCTTATTCTTCGAGAATGATTGAAATGATTATCTTCCTTTGCTTTTATTTTTAGTTTCAATTTTGCTATATTTAGCAGGGGTATGTCCCAGCACTTCTAGTTAGTTCGAGGCTATTTTCAGACGTAGTTAGAATCAACTGTAGAATTTAAGTTTGACTTTTCAGTTGTTCTTGAACCCTTAGTACATATATATTCATATTTAGTATGGGTATTCCCATCACTTCAGATTATCTAATGATTAGCTTCTGTATAGTATTTATTGATTCAATTTATCTTTAGTATGTTTCTGATATGCCAGCAGGGTTAGCTCAGGATCACTCGTGATCCTAGGTCCCTAGTACGTGTTCTGAGGGTAGCTTCGGGGCTTGATAGTCAGTTTCAGTTTTGCTATATTTAGCTGGGGTATGTCCCAGCACTTCTAGTTAGTTAGAGGCTATTTTTAGACGTAGTTAGAATCAACTTTAGAATTTAAGTTTGACTTTTCAGTTGTTCTTGAACCCTTAGTACATATATATGCATATTTAGTATGGGTATTCCCATCACTTCAGATTATCTAATGATTAGCTTCTGTATACTATTTATTGATTCAATTTATCTTTAGTATGTTTTTGATATGCCTGTAGGGTTAGCTCGGGATCACTCGTGATCCTAGGTCCCTAGTACGTGTTCTGAGGGTAGCTTCGGGGCTTGACAGTCAGCTTTAGACCTAAGAGGGAGGTGACAAGTTGAAAAATCAAGTCAAGTATTCAAGAATAAGATAGTAATGAGTTACAAAAAGTATGGGAGATATATTTTCAGAGGTTTTTTTTATAATGGAGTGATGTTAGAAAGAGAAGGCTAATGATCCTATTGTTATAATGATGGTGTGATAATTCCAGCTAAGGTTATTATTGATGGGAAAGAAGAAGTTGAGGTTTTGCTATGAGAAATAGCTAAATGAGAGCCCTTAGTTGGTTCCAAAAGGTAATGCGGGAAAATTTTAGTTGGTATGGCAGAGATGATAAGAGTAACCATGTTTCATACCCAGTCTACCCGTCATTCGAGGATGAATGATCCCAAGGATGAGATATTGTAACACCTCAAAATTTTTTTGAGCTACAACTCGAACTATCTTTCATCGTAGATAGGATTTACCGAGGAATTTAAAATTTCTTGAGTGTTAAGGTCACTAGATGTAGAACCCTGAGTTCCAAAAAGAACTAAAGAGAGTTCATTCAAGTCATTTCTAAGTTCTTCTAAGTTTTGGGTCAACATGAAATGACTATAACTTTTAGTACATGATGAGTTAAGTAGCCTATAAGATATCAAATAAAATGTCATTGAATTATCTTTCCAACACCTCTAAGTTTGCTAAGTTTCAAGGTCGGATGAGTGAGATATGCCTTTTTAAAGTCAGGCTATCCAATTAAGAGAAGTCACCCAAAAGTATGATGGGTATTTCGGTCTTTTTCTTACCCAATAAGAGTTAATTCATTTTTAGTAAGGTTTTAGGTGTCTAATTTGTTAGGCTCAATTTTATAATTCTATTATACGCCTAGGGTTTTAGTTGAGTGTTCAAGAAGAGAAAAGAGGAGAAAAGAGGAGAGGATCAAGGCATTCGTCAAAGTTCTTGAGTTTTCTTGTGGATTTTTGCAATGGGTTTGATCCCTGAGAGGTATGTAAGCTTCCATTGCATTGGGTTTGTTTACCCACGCGCCAATCATGTTAATTTTAGAGTTAAATTTTTTCTAGAAAGTTGAAGGTTTGATGTTCTTGAATTGTGTTCTTGAAATTGTCTGTCGTTCTTGAGTTAAGATTAGATTGATGAGTTCTTAAGGAAATCATGTCAATTTTAGAGTTGTGGTTGATTAGATTCTTGTGTACATTTGTTGGGTATCTGAATCTAAAGAGAAATTGAGGAAAAAATTAATCTAGGCGGATTGGGGTTTGAAAACGAAAAAGAAAATATCCGACAGAAACCAAGTACCAGGTCCGCATCACAGATCCGTTCCTTCATAGTGAACTTTACTCTCAACGTCGCAGAGAGATCACACACCCCAATGTTGCAAAATTTATTTCACGACCAAATATTAAAATGCATCTCCGCGTTGTTGAGTTGCTCATATAAAGAATCTTAAGTATGCCGAATTAAAATAAGATAACTTATAGTAAAAATAAGAAAACTTACAAGCAAACTGGACTTTTATTGCATTGCAAACTGGAAATAGAAATACATAAGGAAGGCTTTCAGAGTATGATTTAGAGAGATGTATCTAAATTTTCTGATGCCTTAAGAAGAAAATGAAGCTTCCTTATATAGGAAAATTGAGGGAATGTCTTTATATCTTAGACATACACTTGGAGGGCTAAGATCTTGCCGACACTAAGATGGGGGTCTACTTAAAGTAGAATTAGTGGAGAATTATATTCTTCATGATGGCCTACTTCTTTTGGAAAAGAGTGGCTGAGTGGGAATCCTTTTATCTTTGGAGATAGTGGGATTTCAAGGTTTTGTCGTTTGGCTTTTCAAAAGATGCCAAAATAGAATAATGAAAGTCTTTACTTTGGGAGAAAGTAATTCCGGCTTTGCCTCTACTTTCCCAAAGAAGTCTTATCTTATTCATAGTTGGGATCCATGTAAGCCAAAGCCAATCCTTTGGGATTACACATATCTCCATTGTCTTTCTCAGAGAAGCCGCATCTTCAATCATCTTCATGATTTCATCTTCATCATATTTTTCCTTCTCTAGATTTTCCAATGCTTCTTTTAGTTTCTTTCTGAGAGCAGCTTTGGAGGAATTCTTTGAGGAGCTGATGAATCGGCTTTGTCTTGAGCTTTAAAATTAGGTTGTTTGGGAACCCAACCTTTCACCTGGATCTGTTTGCTCAAATATAGAATACGATCAATATTACTCTTAGAAAAATTCCAAGTAATAATATATGATATTCTTTTTTGAACATAATACTTGCATAATTTAATATGCTCTGGCAAAGTGGATATTTCTTCTTTAGTCTGAAAATCTTCAAACCTGTTGAGAAACTGTTGGGGAAGAACTTCTTTAGTTCCTCCGAATAAATTCCACCATTCATAAAACCATCTTGGAATAATGGCTTTGACCATGCTGGGACTGTATTTCACAAACCAAGTATGTTTTGGTCTTAGATAAATAAAATTCATCCATACTGCCTTATAATCATACCAATTATAAGTCTGGGGACGATGAGTGATTGATAAAGCAATAGGGGTATGTAGATGATCTGCATACCATTCAAATGGATCCAAGATTCTTTTAATAGTGAATCTTGAATATTTAATAACTAAAGGATTGCTTTCATCCCTAGAGTGCTCAATTTCAATGGAGTCTGTATCAATAAGAATAGCTTCGTAAAACCTTCTTGTCTTAAGTGGATTGTTAGTATCCACAAAATTCGAGTCTGTGTAACACGGTTTGACTAATTGCTGTATGTCAAAGTTGTCATATTCTTTGTTCAATGCCATTATTGGCAATATCTGCGAAGTTATAAAATCAAAAGTTTCTTCTTTTGGATTTGGTATTTTGGGAATAGTTTTGGTTAACTCTGGGTTAACAGCTTGGGCAAATGATTCGGGAGTTTTCATTTCGTAATTATGTTTTGTTTGAACAGAACTAGAAGAAGCTCCTTTATCTAAGGGTAGAGTTGGTCTAAGATGAACCGGTAAAGTTGGTCGAAGATGAAGCAATTTTGGTTGAGGTGGACCAGGTAGCTTTAAAGGTTTTGTTGGAGAAGGGAGTCTAGGAAACTCTGCAAGGACTGAAAATTTATTTTGAATAGGGGCTGTAGGCCTCTGCTGATTTTCTGGTTTTGGGGTTATTGGTGGAAGAACAAATGGTCTAGCCATTTTTGCTTTAGGGAGGTTTTCTCCTTTGGAAGGAGTAGTAGGCTTAACCGGTCTCATTTTTTCCTTGCAAAAATTCACGGGTTAGAAAATCAGGAAGAGAATTTTCTTCTCCTTTAATAAAATCAATTTTAAAATCAAAACTACATAGTAGCGCTTGCCATCTAGCAAAGATTTGTTTTGAAACAAGATTTTTAACATCCTTTTGTAATATCTCTTTAGCAGATTTACAATCTACTCTTAACAAAAATTCTTTATTTATAAGATCATCTTGAAACTTAGTGATACATAGCACTATAGCCAAAATCTCTTTTTTCACAGTAGAATAATTTTTTTGAGCGGAATTCCAGATTCTGGATGTGAATCGAACAAGTTGTTCTGTAGATTCAGGATCTACTTTTTGTTTAAGGATGCCTCCATAACTTGCATCAGATGCGTCAGTTTCAACAATCATAAAAGCATTAGGATTAGGGATTCCTAAACATGGTATGTTTTTAACTAAGGTTTTAACTTGAATGATAGCCTGTGTTTGTTCAGAACCCCAAGAGACCGGATTCTTTCTAAGTCTTTTGTACAAAGGCTCACAAACATGCCTGACCTTGGGAATAAAATCGGCAACGTAATTTAAACTTCCTAGAAATCTCTGAAGTTGAGTTTTATCAGGAATTTCGTTAGGAAACTTGGAAGAAAACTCTATGGCTCTGCAAATAGGTTTATAAGTTCCTTGATAAAGATCATGACCTAAGAATCTGATGGTAGTTTGAAAAGGCACCATTTTCTTAGCACTGACAACCAAACCATTTTTCTTAACAATATTAGAAAATGTATTTAGATGTTTAAAGTAAGAATCTATGTTCTCAGAAAATATCAAGACATCATCAATATAAACTATTGACATATAAGAATAATCATTAAAGATAGAATTCATAGTATTTTGAAATTCAGATGGGGCGTTCTTAAGCCCAAAAGGCATAACATTCCATTCATATTGTCCGAATGGGACGTTGAAAGCTGTTTTATATTTATCATTCTCAGAAATTTGAATTTGCCAAAATCCTGACTTCATATCAAATTTGCTATATAAATTAACTTTGAAAGTTCTTTTCAAAAGATCTCTTTTGTTAGGTATGGGATACCTAATCCACTTTAAAACAGAGTTAAGAGGTTTATAATTAATCACCAGTCTTGGTGCTCCTCTTTCTTTCTCAGCTTTATTTTTAACGTAGAAAGCAGAACAACTCCAAGGAGATTTAGAAACTCTGATGATCCTATTTTCTAAAAGAGTGTCAATCTCTTTCTTGCAAAATTCCATCATTTCATGATTCATTTGAATAGGCCTAGCTTTAGTTGAAATAGCCTGTTCATTAAATCCATCAATGTACAGTAATGAAACGATATGTTTCTTGCGTTCCCAAAAAGCATTAGGAAAATCTGAACATATTTCTTTTTCAAAATTCTCATGAAGTTTGGCTATCTTAGTAACCATCTCCGGGGTTTTTAAAATCTGTTCGATTTTCTTAACATGAATTTCATCCTTTAAAAAGGTGATATGTTGTGAAAGATTATTAATACGAAAAACAGTATTTTGTCTAATAAAATCACTTTCATCCTGTGAAAGAGTTTTAACAAAAGGAAAATGCAGTTTTTTTCCAAGTATAGTAGTATTAATACCATTTAAATCAGTGTAAAAAGGTTTTATTCGAGTGATGAAAGGTATTCCAAGAATAATATCTTCATTGATATCTTCAGTAATTACAAAATCATTTGTTAAACAAATGCCATTATTGCAAATATGAGCTTTAGAAAGCTTATAATTAGTTTTCAAAAGTTCTCCTGTAGCGGAGTATAATTTTGAAGTACTTTTTTGCAAATACTTTGTAGGGACTATACCTTTTACTATGTAGTTCCGATCCGCACCACTTTCAAGCAAAGCAATTTTGTTAATAACAAATTGTTTACTAACTACTATTTTAACTGGAATATGATGACTCTGAGGTCTAATAGAAGAGATTACCATCACTCCTGGTGCTATTGAGGTGGACGAAAAATTACCTGTATTAGTAACAATTGGTTCAACTAGATGATCATTGTTAATAGATTCTATGTCGTCATCTTTTGTAGATTCATGTCTTGAATCTTGCTCTTGTAAATTTGTCTTCCTGAGAACCTGATCCGTAAGGACATCCATTTTGACTTTTCCTAGTTGAGATTTAATATCTTTAATCTATTCTTTGAGATTAGATACTTCGTGGCGAAGGTCAGATATAGTGGATTCAGAATTATTCTCTGAGCGATTCATGATTTGCTTCATGCTAAAGGGTTCAACAGTATGACGGGATTTAGGTTTGTCCGTGTTGAGGATGATGTTTTTGAGTTCTAGGAGAAAACGATTCCTAGCCTCATCATAAGCTATGTGCTGAATAACATCAAAGAGAGCTTCCTTTGAATGATCTGAAAGAACCCGAATAGAGTGAGTACTATCACAAGTACAAAATGCTTCAGTACATGCGCAATCTTTTCCTGATTGGCTTTTGTCGGAATCATAGTCAAGATCAATGTCCTCATCATTATTGTATTCATCAGATGTACCTGAAGATTCAGAAAACGGTTCATCAAGAATAGCTAAAAGCTTACCTTTTGTTTCATCGTCTATGCCAAGAAGATTAATCTTTTTCTTCTTAGTTTGTGATCTGCATTCATTTGCTTTGTGGCCTGTTTTTCCACAAGTCCAACAGACATCTGTCTTGGAATCTCTAGGTCTCTTGGACCTTCTTTTCTTTGATTTTGAATAATCATCTCTTCTTCGAGATTTCTTCCTGTGAGATTTCTTTTCTTTTTTATCTTTCTTCACCTTGTCTGGTGGAGTAATAAAACCAAAATCTTTACAAAAACTTCCAAGCTCACGTCTCGAAGATGACTGTTCCTTTTTAAGCTGATGCTTAAGCTTAATGTCTGTGCAAAGTTCCAGCCCTACAATATTAATGGTGCTTACCAAATGACCATATGTTAGACTGCTATAGGGAATGCGACCATTATTGCGATCTTGTAATTTAATCCTTACTTTATCAGCAAAGAGTGGGGGTAGTCCAGCGATGAAAGCCGCCTTCCAAAAATCTAGGTGACAATCAGAACGAAGCATTACTTTATTAAGGAAAGCATGCTTATAATGGATGAAATTATCTATGTTTGGACAACTAAGATTATTAAGAATTTGGAGACTCCTATCTGGAAAAAGTTTGGGTTCGCCAATAAAATGCTTAGCGATGTGATATAGTAATGCTACACAAGCATCTTGTTTGGTGACTAGAGAAGTACTTTGGCTGTTTCCTTCAACCTTCACAACTATTTCTTTTGCTGTGGCATTAATGATGAATTGCTTAGTATCATTTTTACAGTAGTTATCCCACCAATGCTTTAGCATGCCGGTAAAACCTGTAGCAATCATAGTAGCAGCTTCCTTATCTGCTGATCCTCTCATTTTGTAAGCAGTAATAGCAACTCCCATCTCATGAAGTTTGTTGTATATTTGATGTTCTGCAAGACCATCAATATTCCATTCAGTAATGCTTCTTCCTTCATGAGAAGATGTGGATAAGAAGGCGTTTTCCTCATACTGCAAATCTGGGAATGAGGGTCGGCTATGATAGTTTTTTCGATTATGGAATCTGTCATTGGATAACTTTTGGAGAAGGATATCTTTATCCTAAATGGATTCAACAGATTTCTCCTGAAGGGTAGAAACCTTGTTTTGAGTTTTGTCTTCTTGTTTGGAGACGCTAAATTTGGTAAGTTGTTCATTGATCTTGTTAATAAGATTATTTCCTGAGATTTCAAAAGTTTCTGAAAGTTTAGGGAATTTATCTTTGGAAAACTCTGGTAATTTGAATCCTGGGTTAGGTTCAATATGGTTATTGGATGAAGTAGAAGCCGGGATAGGTCTTCCACTAAATATAGGCTTTGTATCTTCAATTTGTTTGGAGATTACATGAAGAATTTGGTTTGAGTAGTTGTTTTGTTCTACTACTCGGTCAATATCTGCAGTAGTGAGTATAGTACCGGTCTTATCACTTTTCTCTTTGAAAGGAAAGGCTTTAATAATTGTTCCTGCAATAGGAATGTTAATACCTTCTAGTGGAGGAGTAATAAATTCAACAATCTTATTAGAAGTTGTATACCATTTATTAATGATAACCTGTAATGACTCAGTCTGATTTTCAATCTTACCAGACATCTCAAACCATTTAGAGAATTCGATTTCACAACCTATCCTTTTCATATCGTTCATCCAAGAATCTCTGAAGGATTCTATTTCTTTAAGAGTATAGGTAGCTACATACCATTTTCTCTTAGTCTGGTTGTCAGTATGTGTCCATATTTTGTGTAAAACATCTAGATTAGGGATAAATACTTTACCTGTTTTCAGCATACCAAGCCAACCTGGTTTCTCCGTTTGAGGAGGCTCCATCTCACTTGCAGTGGGACTATTTGGTTGATCTTGATAGAAGACTTTAGGGACATCTCCTGAAAAGTCAACACCTGTAACCTTACCTTTGCTGTTATCAACTGATTCAACGATGGAAATGTCTTCTTCTGCTACTTCCTCCGGGGTTTTTGAAGAAGAAGGTGGTCTGTGAACGGTTCTTGAGGGATACGAAGTAGAGGCTGACTAGGATGACTTTCGATTAGATGAAGATCTCCTAATAGCATTGTCAAGAAATTTGAGTTCGATTGACCCATCTGGGAGTTGAATGACTCTTTCAATCTGAGATCTTTCAGAATGAGACGCAAAAGGTTGAGTGATATTATCAAAACGCCAATCATTGTTAGAAAGTATATCTTTCCATTGGAGTAGTCGGGGAACAAAAATAGAACTATGTTCAAGGTTGGCTTCCATAAGCATAGTCTCACCTTTAGCGCTTTCATGATAAGCCTTGGGTGCAAGGGTGGTTTTCATAAGCCTGTAGTAGACTCGATAGATAATGGCTATCTCACGAGTATTGATTTTGCTGTTCAAGTTTTTGGTTTTGACATTGAGGGTCAAAGAATCCATGATGTTAGGGCCATTAATATCAAGAGAGAAGTTAGGATAACAATTAAAGTAAACTGGCCCATCAGCTAGATTACTCTGCAAAACCCCTAACAGCGAATCATCAAAATTCAAAAATCTACCATCTCGAAGGATGACACAAACAGGAATATCAAGTCCTTTTCTAAATAAAGGCTTAACAGCTACTTGCACTAAACCAATATGCAAATAATTGAAATTAGATTTATAATGATTTATATCACTTTCTTTAAGCAAACGAATAACTTCTAAAGAGTTATTAATAGTAATAGTAGATTCACAAGTCTTAATGTTATGACAAGTAATCCAGCTAAAATTACCTATTTGATAAATCTTTTTGAAAGGTTCTTCTGGTATACTCCAATTTTGTAGATCATTTTCAACTTTAGCAATCTTCGTTGCTTGAGAAGATAAATTTATATGGTATCAGAGCCATGTTGGCAGTATACGTATTTAGCATGAGCAACTAAATACATACACTGTCTAAGGCATGACAAATTTATTTTAATGTAGCATTTAAATAAATTTTGTATGCTATTAGTATATATACGTTTATTATTACTTGTATCTTGTTCCTATATATGTATTCTATACTTGGTGTGAGGTATTCGTTCTTTCCTATGAGTATGAGGTTTCCGATTAATATCCGGTTCATATGTTGGTCAGCCGAATTTTAATGGTCGCTATAGCCAGGAGGGTGTTTAGACCTATTAATGGTGAACGGTTCTTGAGGGATACGAAGTAGAGGCTGAGTTTAGTTCTTGCGATGTTCTAAGTGAGACTTAAGGTCAAGAGTAGCTTCTAATTCTTCTTTAGATGACCAAAGAGAACATTCAGAGAGTAGTTAAAAACCAACTCTTTATTATCCATCCCACCACCCAATTATGAGGATTAACAATGTTCTTACTACCCAACATACCAATTAATGGTGGAGATGCTCAATCACTTGAGCATGCCTAACTTTATTGAATCTTCTTTTTAGGGTATCCCTTTATGCATTTTGAATGTGAATATAAACTTTTTTGGGAGGGAAATTGCTACATATTTCAAGTATTGATCATGATGCTCCAAATAAGGGACATGAATACGTCATGTGCATCTAGAATCTGGAGGGAAAATCACAACCTTTTAGGAACATTGTCATCATGACCATTTAATCATGCCTTTTTGATCCCCTTAAAAGTCTGATAGAATTTTTCAGATTTATAAGTTCAAAGCGAAAATTCATAAGTTGAGAACCCTATGTTTTGATGATAATTTTTTTTTTTTGTAATGGAAAACTGCAAATGATAAATTCGATGACATCCTTCCTAAGACATATAGTCCCTTCTTGTAACACCCCTGATCTAAGTCACTCAGCTAAATGGAAGAATAGAAAAGGTTTTTAACGCCCTGAAGCTACCCCCTTGACGTAAACACGGGACCTCAAATCACGAGTGACCCCTAGCTAACCCTGAGGTTGGATATAATAAGCATTCTACAATTTATTGAATTAAAGAGATACTATGTGGAAGCTTAAATCATAAGTTAAAGGTGAATTAAGGGGAATACCCAATACTAGTATGAATATCCGAAATGTACTAAGATTTCAATAGCAACTGAAAGATCAAACTCAAATCTAAAGTTGAATCTAATAGTATGTCTGAAATAAGCCTCTAACTAAATAGAGATGCTAGGACATACCCCCAGCTAACTCTAGCAAAATAGAAATTAAAATGAAAGATTGAATCTAAAAGAACATGTCTATCTACCTCGAAGAATGAGGACCACCAATGATATTGCTGAATACGGATCGAGAATCGATCTACACGTGATCTGAATAGTAAGAACCTGAACTTACTTCACAAGAAGATGTAGCGCAGAGTATGTGTCAGTACTTGAAAGGTACTAATAATGCTGGATAGTATAAAGGTGAAAAAATTTATATCTGAACAAAGCATACTAAGCAATGATATAATCTGAGCATGATGAAGATACTGAAATATACTAAATATGAACTAAACTAAATATAATGACCAAGTACATAACATGCTGAAACTGAATACTGAAATATATATTGGAAAACCTTGTCAAATGCACTATATTCTAATTGTGGGAGCTCCTATTTATCGACATAAAACCACATGAGCTAAATGTGGAGTATGATATATACAGCCCTATCGAGAGGATCTAATATAGCATTCCAGGGGTATAGAGGCATGAATGGCGTGACCACTAAAAATGATGCCCAACATGGGGGACTTATAACCTATGGGGGCATGTAGTACTAGGACTATGAGGGTGACTGACCCTAGTCTAACTTATATTTAGTGTACTCCCTACTGGAATGTGTATAATACAACATAACTGAAATAAAATGGATAGCTCAATATTCTGACATGCTGACTGAAAAATGAACCATTAAAGTACCGATAATGAAACATTAAAAACTAAGGCACGTATATATGTTTATCTGTCCTATCTTGTCTAATTCATGAACTAAATGAATCTACACAACTAGGGTTCTGAGTTTCATCTAAGGAACTAGGAAACAGTGTTATGAAAACATGATAATCCAAGTAAGAATATTCTAACAGCTAAATCACAACAATTCTCTAAAGTTCATGAAAACCTTGGTGTAGATAATATGAAGGGAAGCAAGAATTTTACTGAATTCTAAGGATTTAATGGGTGAAAGGAACCCACTAGTGAAATCCCACATACGTGGTTACTATATTCACAGAGAAATCTTTCAATTTTGGGGGCTGGAACTAGAGAAACCTTGTTGCATGTTCTTGAGAAAGCTATCACCTAATTTTTCCCCTTTTGCTTTAAGTTTGACAACTTTTTGGTGAATGAAATGCTTAGGGTAAGTTCTGACTAAGTTACTAGGCTGAAATTGACCAAAAATACATAGTTTAGGGGTTAAACGGTGTAATTTATATGTTCAACACATAGGGGAAAAGCCTAACACGAGCCTAGTTAAAAACTAACGGGACCCTTCCACAGAGCCACTCACAGACCATCAAAGGCACCATGACTAGTCAAGTGGGTTGTCATTCTAGGTTTGGTGGCTACTGGTTCTTGGCCTTTCCCTCTATGGTCCACTTCATGGATAGTGTGAAGGATCACTGACAGTGAAGGTCACCGTGGTCCTTCACTTGGTCTAGGGACCTACTGGCTTAGTTTCACAGAAGCCACCACGGCCCGTCTTCAAGACCACGGCTCGTGAAGGGTTCTGTGGTCTGATGTCTGATTCTGAGGAGTTCTGCCTGGCTTTCATGAGCCTCCCTATGGCTCATGTGGTGGTCCATGGCCCGTGAAGGGTCTCGTGGTCCACCACTTCTAGTTGGGTATGAACAACGAACATGTCGATAGACTGTGGTTCATTTCATGGTCTATGAATCCCATCATAGTTCACCTATTTTTCTATTGTTCTGGTATGATAGAGTTTTGAGGTGTTACAATATCTCCCCCTTGGGAACATTCATCCTCGAATGAACTATAAACTAGCTAAGCATGGAGGGAAAGAGTTGCAAACCCTACTATTAAGTTCTAGAAACTGAAATCTGACTATACTAAGTTCCAAGAACATGCAATTGCACTAAAAATACAAGTATAACTAAAGAAACAAGACGGTAAAACTTAATTTTCGCAAGAGTAAACTCAAACATTGGAGAGGAACTATTACCTCAAGCTGGAATGGAATCAGAGGGAAAGAGATGAGGATACTTGGCCTTCATGGCTGCTTCTGGTTGCCATGTAGCTCCTTCTGTGGACTGACTCATCCACAAAACCTTAACTGAAGCGACTTCTTTTTTCTCACCGTCGAACCTGACGATCAACAATTTACTCTGGCACCTCTTCATAAGTGAGACTATCCTTCACATCCACACTTTCTAATGGTACTATAGATGTTGGATCACCCACACACTTCTTCAACAAAGAAATGTGAAAAATGGATGGACTGCTAGTTCTGCTAGCAACTCTAACTCATAAGCCACTTTACCAACCCATTGCAAAATCCTGTAAGGACCCACATATTTGGGACCGAGCTTCCCTTTCTTTCCAAATCTTATCACCCCTTTCATAGGTGATACATTCGGGAAAACCCAATCATCGATTTGGAACTCCAAGTCCCTTCTTCTTATATCTGCATAGGACTTCTCATGCACCTTATGTTGTCAAGAAGCTTAATCTATAACCTTCCATTGCTGCATCAACACACAACCTATGCTGACTCGGGATAGATCACAATAGATCACATAGTCGTCTGAACCCTCTGGTAAGGTTAAAACAGGAGCTGTAGTCAACCTAGTTTTCAGTTCTGAGAATCTTTTCTCAAACTCCTCTTACAACTGAAATTTAACCTTCTTCTGAGTTAACTTAGTCAATGGATAAACTAGGGATGAGAATCCTTCCACTAACATTCTGTAGTAACCGGTTAAACCAAAAAATCTTCTGATATATGTAGGAGCGGTGGGTCTAGGCCATTGCTTCACTGCCTCTATTTTCTAATAATCAACTCGGATCCCTTTGCTAGACACTATATGACCAAGAAAGGCAACTGATTGTAACCAAAACTCGCATTTGCTAAACTTAGTGAATAACTAGCGATCTTTTAGAGTTTGCAGGACAACCTTGAAATGAGTCCCAAATTCTTTCTCATTCCTAGAGTAAATGGGGATATTATCAATAAAGATGATAAGGAACAATTCCAAATATTGTTTGACCGCCCTATTCATTAAATCCATGAAATCTTTAGGAGCATTGGTTAGTCCAAATGACATAACTATGAATTCATAATGACGATACCGATATATGAAGGCTATTTTAGCAATGTCACTATCTCTGACTCTGAGCTGATGATAACCAAATTTGAGGTCTATTTTTATAAAATGACTAGCACCGTGAAGTTGGTCAAACAAGTAATCAATCCAGAGGATAGGGTACTTATTCTTGATTGTGACTTTGTTGTCCTTAGCCTGTTCCCTAAGCTTATCTTCGTCAACTTGCTAAGCATGATTCTTGTGCCTATAGATACTCATATCCTCTAACAACATAGCATTTCTGCACTCTATCTTCACCAAGTCAGATACCCAAAATAGGAACTTACTCATTTGTTCCCTACGATTGGCACCCATTTGTGGAGCATGCCTGGAGAGCTAGCTGAACTTAAGTCCGTACTCTTAGACTTACATAGAACCTTATCTCAAATTCATGAACTCCTAAGCTTTAACCTCTCTCAACTCTCTTGGAAAGAACATATCCAGAAAAGCTCTGGTAAAACACTTCCAAGTCATAAGAGCTGCATTCTCACCACTATTTTCCTTCCACAGCGTGAACCATATGTGAGCTACATGCTTAAGCTAGTAGGACGCCAACTCTAGCCTATCATTTCTAATCACTTTCATCACTCCAATGATCTTCTTGAGCTCATTAACAAAGTTTTAGTGGTCTTCACCAACTTGCGACCCTATACACTCAGGTGCATTCATCCTAACAAAATCATGGACCCTAGCTTCCACTGATCTACCACTAGTATTTACAGGAACTGGAACCTGCTAACTGTTCTAGTTGGCTACACTTTGGGCCAAGAGTTGGATAGCATTTCGAAACTCTGCATTTGAAACCTCATATTCCAGGACTGGAGGAACTGCGTCGGTGGTATGGGCATTAGCATTCCTTACATAAGCTCTAGGAGGAGGCATGATCTGAAACATATAATGTCGAGTTAGAAAAGGATATCATACCCACACACGATAAGAGTATCAAGAAAGTGAAGTTTTTTTTCCTAAAACACTTCGTAACCTTCCCCTCATAAGTCTGATGCACTTCATACTCATGAAAGGGACTCTACTTAATGTGGCTTTTCTAACATCCTAGGACTCTTAAACTTAATGCTATAATACAAAGTTTGTCACACCCCGAGGCAACCCCTTTTGATGTAAACACAGGTTCTAGGATCACGAGTGACCCCAAACTAACCCTGAGATGGCATATCATAAGCATACTACAATTTACTAAATTAAAGAGATACTGTGTGGACACTTAAAATTATAAGTTTGACTGAATTATGGGAAATACCCATTACTAGGCTGAATATATGAAATGTAGTAAGAGTTCAATAATGATTGAAAGATCAAACTCAAATCTAAATTTGAATATAATACTGTGTCTTAAATAGGCATCTAACTGACTAGAGATGCTAGGAAATTCCCCCAGCTAACTTTAGAAAAACTAAAACTAAAATGAGAGACTGAATGTAAAAGAACATGTCTGTCATCCTTGAAGAATGAGGAACCACCACTGATAATGTTGAATACAGATTGAGAATCGATCTACACATGATCTAAATTATGAGAAACTGAACATACATCACGAGAAGATGTAGCGCAGAGTATACATTAGTATTTGAAAGGTACTGAGCAAGCAGGATAGGATAAAGCTGAACAAATATATAACTCAATGAAGCATACTAAGAAATGATATAATTTGAGTAGGATGAAGATACTGGAATATACTGAATATGAACAAAACTCAATACAATGACCAAGTACAAAATATGTTAAAACTGAATATTGAAATATATATATGAAAACCTTGTCAAATGCACTAGTGTATGACTGTGGGAGCTACTATTTACCAACATAAAACCATGTGAGCTAAATGTGGAGTCTGATGTATACGCCCCATCGAGAGGACACAATGAACCTTGCCAGGGGTATAGAGGCATGACTGGCGTGATCACTAAAAATAATGCCCAACTGAGGGTACTTATAAACCTACGGGGGCATGTAGTTCTTGGACTATGAGGGTGATTGACCCTAGTCCAACTTGGTATTTAGTCTACTCCCAACTGGAATGTGTCCAATACTACATAACTAAAATAAACTGGATAGCTCAATATTCTAACTTGCTGACTTAAAATGCAACCTTAAAGTACTGATAATAAAACATTTAAAACCAAGGCATGTATATATGTTTATTTGTCCTAGTTAGTTTAATTCATGAACTAAATGAATCTACACAACTATGGTTTTGAGTTTCATGCAAGGAACTAAACAAAAATGTTATGAAAACATTATAATCTGAGTAAGAATATTCTAACAGCTAAATCACAACAAATTTTCTAGAGTTCAAGAAACCCTAGGTCTATATAATATGTAGGGAATCAAGAATCTGACTAAATTATAGGGAGCTAATAGGTGAAAAGAACCCACTAGTGAATTCCCACATACATGGTGACGATATTCATGGAGAAATCTTTCGATTTCTACGTTGGAACTAGAGAAAACTTGTTGCGTGTTCTTGAGAATGCTATCACCTAATTTTTCCCTTTTTGCTCTAAGTCTGATGAAATTATTGTCTAATAAACGCTTAGGATAAGTTCTGACTAAGTTACTAGGCTCAAACCTACCAAAACTAAATTATTTAGGGGTTAAACGACATAGTTTAGGTGTCAAATGCATAAGGGAAAAGACCAAAACAACCTCACTTAGAAACTAACGGGACCCTTCCACTGTGAAATTGATGGACTGTCAAAGGGACTACGACCCGTTAAGTGGGTTGTGCTTCTAAGGTCAGTGGCTATTGGTTCTTGATCTTTCTTTCTATGGTCCACTTCACGGATCGTGTGAAGGATCATGGACTGTGAAGGTCACTGTGGTCCTTCACTTGGGCAAGGAGCCTACTGGCTTGGCTTCACGGAAGCCACCACGGCCCGTCATTAAGACCTCAACCCGTGAATGGCTCTATTGTCTAATGTCTCAGCCTGGTGAATTCTGTATTTCTTCCATGAGCATCCCTATGACTCGTGTGGTGGTGCACGGCCCATGAAGGATCCCGTGGTCCACCATTTCTTATTAGGTGAGAACCACAAACAGGTTGACGGATCATGGTTCTTTTCACTATCCGTGAACCCTGTCATGGTTCACCTATTTTTCTGTTGTTTTGGTCTGATAAAGTTCTGAGGTGTTACAATGTTGACCTTGTTGCTTGCATAAGCCAGGGAAACAAACATGCAAGGCTAAGTTGACGACAGACTATTGATAAAGCTAAGGTGTGTGCAATGGAATTAAGGCCTGATTCCAAAGTGGCAAGTAAAGACTGTTAGAAAATGAGATATTTCTAGATGGGTTATTTTAATGGTTCTTTTCTAAATATTAAGTTTAGTATGTAATGAAAGGTAGACCTTATTTTATGGCATATGTTTTGTAAGAAAGTCAATAGTGGTTGGATATATATGGTCCTCTAATAAAAGTGGTATTTGAACCCTTTTTCTTAAGGCAATAAGGCTAAGATTTTTTCTCCAGTTCTTCTAATGTGTGAGCTGAGCAGCAGTAACATGTCATCTAATGGCTTCTTGGGTGCAGAACTTTCTATATTTACAGGAGAAAATTATCACATATGAGTGATAAAGATTTAGGCTTATCTTAAAACTCTTAGTCTATGGGAAACAATTGAAAGTGAAGATGATCCTCTTCTAGTTGGACCAAATCCAACAGTTGCACAAATGAAGATTTATGAAGATGCGAAGTCAAGGGAACCAAAGGCTCTCACATGTTTTCATTCAACACTTTGACATGTGATTTCCACACAAGACTAATGGCTTGTGAAATACCTAAAGAAGCATGGGCGAAGCTAAAAGAGAAGTTTGACGGAAGTGACAGAGTTAAGATTGTCAAACTCTTAACTCTCAGAAGATAATTTGACATGTTAAAGATGAAAGAAGGAAATACTGTGCAAGAGTGTTCTTCCAAACTTGTCGAGATTGTTAAAAAAATAAAGTTTTTGGTGAAACCTTTCCAAATTCAAAAGTGGTGGAGAAGATGATGCTATGCCTACCAGCAATGTTTGAGTCTAACATTTCAGTAACAGAATAATCTTTTGATCTGAAGAACTTATAGGTAGCGGAATTAATCAACAAGTTGCAAGCTCAAGAGCAACGATCAAGTATAAGAGATGAAGTAGCTGAAGTGGCATTTAAAGCAAAGCATAAAGGCAAGCAGCTAATGAAAGATAATATTATAAAGATAAAGTACCAAAGGGAAAAATATGGAGGGAACCTTCAAAGAAAGGAAAGTTTCCACCTTGAAACCACTATAAAAGAATCTTTCATCAAGAAAATGATTGGTTGTTCAAAGGAAAGCCATCAATTCAATGCAAATTTTATAGAAAAATGGGTCATATTGAGAATAATTGAAGGCTCAAACAGAGTCAACAACAACAATGCCATGTCCAACAAGTAAATTTTACTGAAGAGTCGAAAAGGAAGAAGAAATGTTTTTTTTTTTTTGGCTTCTCATGAAGAAAACACAACCAAAAAATCTTCATGATTTATAGACAGTGGATGTACAAGTCATATGTCACACAATGCACCCATGTTTGATATACTTGACAAGTCAATCAAACCTAAAGTAAGGATGGGAAATGGTGAGACAGTAGATGCACTTGAAAAGGGTACAGTTGACTTTTAAACTACACAAGGTACAAAGTTTATACATGATTTGTTGTATGTTCCTCCTATAGCATGTAACTTGTTAAGTATGGCTCAAATGATGTCTAAAGGTTATTCCTTAATTTTTTAAGGACACACATTGTTTGGTTTTTTACTCTTAAGATAGTTTGATTGCTAAAGTAGAAATGGTGGATAAAACTTTTCCTTCAGATGGGAGGTTTGATAGTGCAAATTTTGCAAATAAAGATGAGTAATGGTTGTGGCACAAAAGATATGGTCATTTTAACTATGCTACTTTAAAGTATATGTACTTAAAGGGTTTGACTAAGGATTTTCCTAAGATTTCACTGTCTAAAAAAGTTTGTGAGTTATGTTAGATGGGTTAGGTATCATTTCCTAAAAATACTACCGTGAGGGCAACTAAAAAACTTGAACTAGTTCACACTGATGTGTGTGGACCTATGCATGCATCATCTTTGGGACACAATAAATATTTTTTGCACTTTATTGATGACTTAGCAAGGATTAGTTGGGTGTATTTTCTGAGTAACAAGTCTTAAGTATTTTTAGTTTTTATGAAATTTAGTGCTTTTGTGAAAAGACATAGTGGTTGTAAGCTAAAGACTTTACAGTTAGACAATGGTTGTGAATACACTTTAAGTAAGTTCAATAAATATTGTAAATATATGGGGATTGATCACAAGTTGAGAGTAAGCTATTCACCCAAACAAAATGAAGTCTCGGAGAAGAAGAACAAAAAAGTAGTTGAAATGGCTATATGTTTGCTGTTGGAAAAGAAACTGCCACAAAGCTTTTGGGCAGAAGCTATTCATACTTCAGTGTATTTATTAAATAGGCTGCCAACAAAAGTTGTGGATGAAAAGACTCCTATTGAGGCATGTAGTGGAATACAACCATCTACCAAGCATCTAAAAGTTTTTGGTTTGTTATGCTATTCTCATGTTCCTTCTATCAAAAGAAGAAAATTTGAACCAAAAGGTGAATTGGGTATCTTTATTGGTTTTTCATAACAAGCCAAGGGTTATAGAGTTTTCAACTTGCAAACAAAAAGTATTTCAATCCGAAGACATGTAGTCCTGGATGAGCATCCTTGTTGGAACTGGGATAAGGAGCAAATTGAGAAAGATAATGCAGTTTTTCAAAACTTGAGTCCACTATGTGAAATCCAATCATTTGGGTCTGAAACTCCTGAAGAAGATAATGAATCAGACGAAGAGACCTCATATAATTCGTTAATTTTGAAGAGAAGATCCCTTTCTAAGTTATATGACAGTTGTAATGTTACAATCTTAGAACCAAATAGCTATCAAGAGGCATAAAGACATGAAGTTTGGATTGAAGCTATGAAGGAGGAGATTGGTGTGATAAAGAAGAATGATACTTGGAAGCTAGTTGATAAACCCAATAATAGAAATGTACACGAGGTGGCGTGGGTTTATAGAACCAAACTTAATCTAGATAGCTCAGTTTATAAATACAAAGCAAGGCTTATTGTGAAAGGTTATGCAAAAGCTGGAGGTCTGGATTATGGATACATGTTTACACCTGTTGCACGACATGATACAATAAGGCTACTATTTTCTTTGGCAGCTCAGCCAAATTGTTAGCTGTATCATTTGGATGTGAAATCGGCATTCTTGAATGGAGTGTTGCAGGAGGAGATCTATGTTGATCAACCAGAAGGTTTTCAAGTTGTAGGAATGGAGGATAAAGTCTACTGACTTCATAAGGCATTTTATGGATTAAAGCAGGCTCCTCGAGCATGGTATAGTAAGATAGATAATCATCTCATTCATTGTGGCTTTAAGAGCAGTGAAAATGAAGCCACTTTATATGTGAAGAAGGCTAAAGGAGGAGATGTGTTTGTGGTGTCACTATATATTGTTGATGATCTTTTGGTAACAGGAAGCAATAAAGCTATGGTGAATTAGTTTATGCAAGAAATGGAGACCAAGTTTGAAATGTTAGATTTGGGTGAAATGAGTTACTTTCTCATAATGTAGATTCTTAAACCTACTAATAGAATCTTCATTTCTCAGAGAAAATATGTAGAGGATATTCTTAAAAGGTTTAAGATAGAGAGTTGCAAGCATGTACCGTCCCCACTAGTTCACAATTAAAAGATTTTGAAGTTTAAACGAGGTGGCAAGGTTGATTCAAGCGTTTATAAAAGTCTTATTGGTAGTTTTATGTATTTCACAGCAACAAGATCTGATGTCATTTTCGCAGCAAGTCTTCTGCCAAGGTTTATGGAAGCTCTAAGTCAAGTTCATGTTGGTGTTCCTAAATAAACGTTGAGATATATCAAAGGAACTTTTGATTATGGTATTTGGTTCAAAAGAGAAGAGCAACGAATACTAATGGGTTATTCAAATAGTGATTGGTCAGGAAGTGTTGATGATATGACAAGCACTTCTGAGTATGCGTTGACACTTTGTTCAGGCACGTTCTCATGGAATTCAAAGAAGCAAGAGATGGTAGCTAAATCTTCTACTGAAGCAGTGTACATCGCCGTTGTTAGTGCAACTAATCAGGCTCTATGGTTAATAAAGATTCTACATGATCTGGAGAAAAATTTCATTGAAGCTACTGTCATTAAGGTTGAAAACAAGTCAGCAATATCTATGGCCAAAAATCTAGTGCAACATGGTCGTAGCAAGCATATAAATGTGAAGTTTCACGCTATCAGGAAAGCAAAAAAGGATGGCAAAGTTCAACTTGTTCATTGTAGATCAGATCAAGAGATTGCACACATCAAGACCAAGGCTCTTCCTAAGGGGAAATTTGAAGTTCTTAGGGCTAAGTTGGGAGTATCCAAGAAAAATCTCAAGGAGGAGTGTTAGAAAATGAGCTATTTCTAGATGGTTTTTGTTTAATGGTTCATTTTTAAATATTATGTTTAGCATGTAAGGAAAGGTAGACCTTATTTTATGGAATATGTTTTGTAAGAAAGTCAATAGTGGTTAGATATGTATGGTCCTCCACTAACAAAGACCAAGGACTTGAGGGTAAGGCAGCTCAGTGAGGACTTGACAAGTTGAAAGCTAAACAATATCATGTGGGCATGGCATTGATATTCAAATAAAGCACAAGGACAAACGACAAGCCTAGCTAAGGAAGCAACACAAAGATCAACAATGTTCTCACTAACACTCTGACGTGTACTCGAACCTACCTACCAATTAACGGTGGAGATGTTCAACCATTTGATCATGCGTAACGTGGTTGAATTTTCTTTTCATGGGTTCCCTATATGCATTTTGAATTTGGATGTAAACTTTTTTTGGGGCAATTGCTGCATTTTTCAAGTATCGATCTTGATTCTCAAACTTTAGGACAAAAATACCTCATCTGTGTCTAGAATCAGAACCTTTTAGGAACATTCTCACCATGACCATTTGATCCTGTCTTATGATCCCCTAAAACATCTAATTCTTTACATTCATGAATGAAACGTATTATCTGATGTAGATGTTAAGAACTATTATCTGATGTTCCTAGACTAAATCCATTAAATAACAAGAAATCTGATCCTACCTTAGTTCTTCTGCAGGCTGAAAAATACCACAGGATTTCAAGTTTTACATCAAATCCAAAGCTTACCAAATAGATAGAATCTTAGCATTCTTACCAAACTGACTAGAAAGGTTGAATTTTGAATGTGGTAATGTACCTACAAACTGTCTGTCTCCAAAATGGAGCTTTTGTAGACTGCTACCAGTTGGTAAGAGAAATTACAAAGTCAAGGTCATCATGCTTACCGTATCTAAGTTGGTTACTCCAAACATTGAGACACAACAAATTCCACAAGTTACAAAAACCCTTGGGTATATATCAAATGAAATTGTTTTCTGTAAAATCAAGCTCTAGCAATTTTGAAGCATTGGCCAAAGTGCCATTTTGCCAAGTAAAGTATTTGGAGATCAAGGAAGTAGTTGTAGCCTAAATCGAATATGAGATTACCAGGGATGACAAATAGTACAATGGAGGAGGAAACTCCCCGAATAAGCTTTTTAATGACAATCCAAGAAGCCTCAACTTGGTCAATCGAGCTAAAAAACTAGCACTTGTCCCTCTAGATTGTTGTATGATAAATATAACTCTTCGAAAGATGTAATATTTCTAATAGAACATAAAAAATGTCCTGTGAGGTTTTTATTTCTAAGATACAATTTCACTAACTTCATTAAAGATACAACATGGTTATCAATTTTCCCCATAAGAGTGTTGCTTCTAGGAAAAGGCTCTTGAGGTTAACACAATGTGATAGATTAATTAGAATTTCCCCTATTAGATAGTTAAAACTCAAATTTAGGTTTTGAAGCCTTGACAAAATGCTAAGTTGTTGAGGAATTTTTTATGGAAGACATTATCTGCAAAGAGAAGTTTCCAAGATGACCTGAGATCGTACCTGCCAGGCTCAGCCCTTTGAGATCCAAACAGATGACTCCTCCGTGTCTCAAGCCATATTTTACTCCAGTCCACTGACATAAATAAACATAGTCATTCCAAGAGACGCAAAATCTTGATTGATCCTTAGTAATTTAGGATTTGAATCAAAGTAATGTAAGTTTGTTAGTTACATTTCTAAGAAAAGAAGTTGATGCAGAATGTTGGAGACAAAATGAGAATATAAACACAGTATGGATAGCCCGAAAAGTGTGGAAGTTAAAACTTGCTGGGAAAATTTCTATTCTGGAAAATATCAAACACCAAACGATGACACTTCTCTGAAATGTTGTTTTTGGTATTGGAGTGCCACTTCATGATATATTGACAAAACATGACAAATACGCACAATTATAAACAAGCTTCCAATGATATACTGAAAAAAAATTAGCATTTTCTTCAAGATTGATTCTGAATTTGGTGCTTCATCCATATAATTTTTTCTTTACAATATCCCCTACGGCATGATCATTTTTATGACTTGAAATCCAACTGATAAGCAATACTTTCAACTCTATATCCTTTAGTCCACCTTTTTATTGGCACAATCATGGCCTCATAAGTGATTGTAGTGTTCTAGCTTTTGATACAAAGAAAGAAGAGGTTATACTAATTGACCATCTTGAGTTTATTGTTCTTCATGCACATTACTTTGCATATATCATGACCAATCAAAATTTACCATAGAGGGAAACACAATGATCGATAAACTCAAAATAGTCAATCAGTATATCATCTACTCTCTTTGTATCAAAAGGTTGAACATATTATCACTTATGAGACTATAAGATTGCTCCAATAAACATGTGGACTACCAAAGACAAAATAGTTGAAAGTATACTTAATAAGTTGGATTTGACCCCATAATTCAGATCATTCTGATGAAAGTAGGTGAATTTTATACAACAAGTTGGACTTTCCAGCTAACATATTGATGGTTACCGATTTGTATAGATTTAAATTTGGGCAAAGAAATGATTTTATTAAAATAATCAATAGGGTATTTATACAAGACATTGGAACAAAAGGATAGGAAAGAAATTGATACAATTATTAATTAACCAAAATGATTATTTTTACGGTTATGAATAAGGATCAAGAAAGAAAATCAATACAATTACTCAAAACAAATGACAATCTTTACCATTATGAATAAGGATTAGGAAAGAAATCAATACAATCAATCAAAACAAATTTCAAACGAATGACGCTCCCATGTCTTAAGCCACATTTTACTCCAGTCCACTACAGAAATGAACAGAGTTATTCCAAAAGATGAAAACCTTTGATAGGTCCTCAGTTATTCGGGATTTGAATCAAAGGTAGGTTTGTCAGTTTCATTAACAGCTGATGCAGTATGTTAGAGAGAAAATGAGAATATAAACACATGAAACATTGTATGGATAGCCAGAAAGGTGTGGAAGTTAAAACTCACTACGGAAATTCCATTTTGAAAAATGACAAGAACCAAAATATGATACCTCTCAGAAATGTTGATTTTAGTATTGGAGATTTGGAGCACCAATGTGTGGTATAAGATGCACAATTATATAACAAGCTGATAATGACATTGAAAAAAATATATTTTGTTAACAATTTTCTTCCAAGATTGATTATGACTTTTGGTGCTTGATCCACCTTATCGTTTCTTTATAATATGCATTAAATGATTCATCCCTCGGAAAAGTCACAGATTTCTGGTACAAGGTAAGGACATTTTAACTAATCGTTTTGTTAATCATGAGTCAACTCCCCATATTTTCTCTGTAAGTTCACTGATTCATAATAGGATATACTTGAGTTGCTATATTTTTATTTAGAATAAAATTCATTTGTCTGGTCTTCGTTTCTCACATCGGTGGGGATGGATCTTTTGGTATTGTTATATCAACTTTACAATCCTTTGATCACCAACAAAACACAGTTTGTGTAAACATGTATTGCAAAATTTGTATTTCTTTGACATAGTCCTAAGATAGTCATCAATGCCTAGATACTCTTGTCTATTTTTTTCCGGGGGGCTTAAGGATAATTGTAGCTACGGGTTGAAAGTATCCTCAACCTTTGTATTTTGTTCATTACATACCGCATTGACGATCAAGTCTCAATGGCTGTATATATTTTATATCAGGTCCAAACATCATAGAGTTGATAATTCCCACAACATCTTGATCCTCTACATCATGATCCTTTTTTGACATGAAATCCAACTGATAAACAATAGTTTCAACTCTATGTCCTTTAGTAATCCACCTGTTATTCGCACAATTATTGGCTCATAAGTGATAGTACTGTTCTAGCTTTTGATACAAAGAGAGAAGAGGCTATACTAATTGACCTTCCTAAGTTTATTGATCTTTGTGCACCATCACTATGATCGATTGAAGTGAACACAATGATTGATAAACTCAAAATAGTCCATCAGCATATCATCTACTCTCTTTGTATCAAAAGGTAGAACATACTGTGACTTATGAGACCATAAATCTACTCCAATAAACATGCGGACTACCACAGACCAAATACTTGAAAGTATCCTCAATTAGTTCGATTTCACGCCATAATTCAAAACATTCTGATGAAAGTATGTGAATTTTATATAACAAGTTGGAAGTTCCAGCCAACATATTGATGGTTACCAATTTGTATAGATTTAAATTCGGGAAAAGATATGATTTTACTAAAATAACTAATAGGGTATTTTTACAAGATATTGGAACAAAAGGATTAGGAAAGAAATCAAAACAGTATTAATTAAACTAAATGACAATCTTTACCATTATGAATAAGGATCAAGGAAGAAAATCATATCAATAAAAAATAAATGACAATATTTAAAGTTATGAATAAGGATCAAGAAAGAAATCGACAAAATCAATCATAATATATGACAATCTTTAATTGTCATGCCCCGAGGGCACCCCGTGGATGTAAACACATGACATAGGATCACGAGTGACCCCAAGTTAACCCTTAGCTAACATATCATAAGCATACTAAAAAATTACTGAATAAATATACTATGCGGAAGCTTAAACAGTGATAACTAAAAGTGAGGAATACCCAATATTGATTTGAATATATAAAATACTATGAGTTTAATTAATAACTGGAGGATCAAACTTAAAACAAAAACTGAGTCTAGTACTATGTCTAAAAAAGCCTCTAACTGACTAAAGTTGCTAGGACATGCTCCCAGCTAACTATAGCAAAACTGAAAACTGAATAAAAGGAATAAAGTGTAAAGCATGTCTATTGTCCTTGAAGAATGAGGACTCATCATTGAAGCTGCTTAACTAGTGATCGGGAACCAATCTATGTGTGATATGGATGCTTAGTACCTAAACCTACATCATGAAAGGATGTAACACATAGGATGTGTCTGTACGTGGAATATACTGAGCATTCAAGATACAGAGTATAGATGAATAAAATACATAATCATACAAAGCATATTGAGCAATAACATAATCTTAACTAAATGTAAATGCTGAAATATACTGAAGGCGGAGCTAAATGCAATGACCAAGCACAAATCCTGAACATGACATACTGAGACTGAATAATGAAATATAACTGAAGACCTAGGTAAATGCACTGATGTCTGGCTATGAAAGCTACTATTAACAGACATAAAACCACGTGAGCTCAACGTGGAGTCCGATGTATACGCCCTATCAAAAGGACCCAATATACCTTGCCAAGGGTATAAAGGCATGAATGTCGTGATCACTAAAGCTGATGCTTAACAGAGGTGACTGATAAACCTACGGGGGCATGTAGTTTTAGGACTATGAAGGTGACTAACCCTAGTCCAACTTGGTATTAAGCCTACTCCAAACTAGAATGTGTACAATACAACATATCTTAAATACACTATATAACTCAATATTTTGACATGCTAAATGAAAATGCAATATTAAGTACTCATAATGAAACAATTGAAAACTGATGCATGTATATTTGTATAAGTGACCTATCAAGTGTAATTCATGAACTAAACGAATCTGCACAACTAGGGTTCTCAATTTCATGTAAGGATTAAGCAACATGGTTACGAAACATAATAGCCTGATTAGAATTACTTTAACCGCTAATTCGCAATAATTATCTGATATTTTAGTAACCCTAAGTCTAAACATGATATAGAGAATTAATAATTTGACTAAATTCTAGGGACCTAATGGGTGGAAGCAACCCAGTAGTAAAGAACGCTGATGCTGGTTCTTGGAATTTTTCGTCGACTTTACCTCTTCTTTTTGCTCTAATTTAAGATGATTTTAGGTGAATGAGTGTTCTGGGTAAGTCTGACTATTTTATTAGGCTTAGACTAAGTAAAATGATGTATTTTAGACATTAAACTACAAAGTTTAAGTGTAAAATGAATGGGAAAAAGACCTAAATGACCCTAACTTAAAAGGTGTTGAAGGCCACGTAGGGAGGGACCTACCAGCCGTAGGCCAACCTACGAACAGTAGGTAGGGTTGTCGGTCAAGTCTGCTCTACAAGGCTTCACTAAAATGAGCATAACTTTTTACTAGGAGATGAGATTTTTGCATACTCGGTGTCTTTGGAAAGACGATTGAATTATCAATTATTTGTTAGGTCAGGGGCCACCTAATTCCTTTTGTGCGAAGGGTTATGACAATTTGAAGTTGTCCCAACTATAATTTCCCTCTAACTGGCTACTAAACCTCACAGGTCAACCGTGGCTGGAATCAGAGACCATAAGTATTTGGTCCTCAATGACGGACCCCACTTATGGACCATGTGTCTGACCACGGACCATCGATGGCTTCCATGGTTCTTACACCAGGTTTTGAAAGCTGCAATTTTTTCTATTTTCTCAAATCTGAGGTGTTAAAATATATCCCCCTTGGGAACATTCTTCCTCAAATGAAGTCTAAACAAGCTGAGTATGGAGAAAAGAAGCAACAATCCCTACCACTAAGTACTAGAAACTGATATGAATGTCGTGATCACTAAAGCTGATGCTTAACAGAGGTGACTGATAAACCTACAGGGGCATGTAGTTCTGGGACTATAAAGGTGACTAACCCTAGTCCAACTTGGTATTAAGCCTACTCCAAACTAGAATGTGTACAATACAACATATCTTAAATACACTATATAACTCAATATTTTGACATGCTAAATGAAAATGCAATATTAAGTACTCATAATGAAACAATTGAAAACTGATGCATGTATATTTGTATAAGTGACCTATCAAGTGTAATTCATGAACTAAACGAATCTGCACAACTAGGGTTCTCAATTTCATGTAAGGATTAAGCAACATGGTTACGAAACATAATAGCCTGATTAGAATTACTTTAACCGCTAATTCGCAATAATTATCTGATATTTTAGTAACCCTAAGTCTAAACATGATATAGAGAATTAAGAATTTGACTAAATTCTAGGGACCTAATGGGTGGAAGCAACCCAGTAAGAACGTCTTTGGTTCTTGGAATTTTTAAATCGACTTTACCTCTTCTTTTTGCTCTAATTTAAGATGATTTTAGGTGAATGAGTGTTCTGGGTAAGTCTGACTATTTTATTAGGCTTAGACTAAGTAAAACGATGTATTTTAGACATTAAACTACAAAGTTTAAGTGTAAAATGAATGGGAAAAAGACCTAAATGACCCTAACTTAAAAGGTGTTGAAGGCCACGTAGGGAGGGACCTACCAGTCATAGGCCAACCTACGAACAGTAGGTAGGGTTGTCGGTCAAGTCTGCTCTACAAGGCTTCACTAAAATGAGCATAACTTTTTACTAGGAGATGAGATTTTTGCATACTCGGTGTCTTTGGAAAGACGATTGAATTATCAATTATTTGTTAGGTCAGGGGCCACCTAATTCCTTTTGTGCGAAGGGTTATGACAATTTGAAGTTGTCCCAACAATAATTTCCCTCTAACTGGCTACTAAACCTCACAGGTCAACCGTGGCTAGAATCAGAGACCATAAGTATTTGGTCCTTAATGACGGACCCCACTTATGGACCGTGCGTCTGACCACAGACCATCGATGGCTTCCATGGTTCTTGCACTAGGTTTTGAAAGCTGCAATTTTTTCTATTTTCTCAAATCCGAGGTGTTAAAATATATCCCCCTTGGGAACATTCGTCCTCGAATGAAGTCTAAACAAGCTGAGTATAGAGAAAAGAAGCAACAATCCCTACCACTAAGTACTAGAAACTGATATCTAACTGAACTGAGTACCAAGGACATGCAAAATGCTGAAAATTCAAGAACAACTAAAGGAACAAGGTACTAAGATTGAATTTACGCAACAGTAAATTGAGATACTAGAGAGGAAACTATTATTTCAAGATGAAACGGAATTGGAAGGAAAGAGATGAAGATATTTGGCCTTCATGGCTGCTTCAACTACTCGTCCACCTTAGGAACACATAAGCGACCATCTCCCTCTTGGGAGAAAACCTCTACTTTCTGTAGATGAACTGCACCTTCTGATTGAAATAATATAGGATCACTGTCCTATTTTCCCTTAACATTTGCTACCAATGAATGTTTTGATCTATTCGGGACTGTCACACCACTATCTGATGTGTCTGTAAGACTAAATCCCAAGTGAGCAAGCCGATGAACATTTTTTTGGCTACATCACCCTCTAGATCACATTTTTGGCCTTAAGGTAAGAGATAATTCGACCGATAGGCACTGAGCTACTACCTTTCCATTTAAAGATTGGCTCGTTGGAAACTGAAACCAAACAATCGTAGTTCTACAATCGACTGAGACATAACAGTAATGTAACCAATCCATGACTAGAAGGATATCGATATCTACCATATCTAACTCTACGAGATCTGCTAAGGTGACTTTCTAAGAGACTGTGATAGGGCAATTTTTGTATCATTCGCAACAATTATTTGAAGTTCTAGAAACCCTAACTGTAAACATAATATAGCAAATCAAGAATCTGACTGAATTCTAGGGACCTAATGGGTGAAAGAAACCTACTAGTGAGATCCCACATACCTGGTGATGATATCTATGGAGAAATCCTTCGATTTCGAATCTGAAACATTGAAGAACATTGTTGCTTGTTCTTCGGAGTTTTGGTCAACTTTTCCTCTTCATTTTTCTCCATGTTTGGATGATTTTAGAGCTAAGTAAACTCGTAAAACAAATATGATATTCAAAACACGAAAATGTGCAAATGCCTACCAAGATATTCCTCCTACAATTAGAAACTTTAAACAAAACTGAAAACAACCAAGCCATCATTCATGTCTTTTAAGCACAAAATTAACACTCCACATTTTCTATCCATGATTCTTCCACATTTAACACTGCCATCACTAAACAATTTAGAAGGAAACTTATACATACAACTCTACTAACTAATGGATTAGGGAAAAAGCTTAAAATCTATGTCTTTGTGCGTATAGAGATAAGATAGGAATCTACGGAGCATGATCATGGGTTTTTGTACACTAAAATGTTTTAAAAAAATATAACCAGCATAACTAACGAGGAAAGAACAATACTCGTCTCTTTTAGACATATTTTTGCACATGAATACAGGAGGTGCAAAATTTTATCATATAAAGACATCAAATGGACATTTAACTTGGACCGACAAACTGATTTCAAATGAAGATTTAATCACAAAATGAAACCATTTCTCAAGTAAATGATAGGCTAAAACGTGAAAGGAATATGGATTTAGATCTACACAAAGCTCGAAGGAGACCCAAGCATATTTTGCAGTCACATATAATTATAGATAAGTAATTAAGTTAATTGCAAGTAGTTATTTTCTTAAGATAAGAATAATAGTTGTTATTATGACAAAAAAAATATAGAAAGGGAGAGGTTGAATGTCACCTGCTGTTTGTAGTGATGAACTGGGGTTCTTCTGATAGCAGTTTTGGCTGTTTAAATTCAAAAAATTATGTTTGTGATCCTTAATATAAGAGATTTCAATTACTCATTCTAGCCCTTGAATCTGCAACCATTGTTGGAGCATACTTAGACAATTGAATGAACTTTAGAGCATCTTCCCTCACACTCATAGTTCCTTGTCAAAGATTTATGAAATCAAGCACTTTGGCTTCCCTCATCTATGGGGAAAGAACCTATCAAGAAAAGCGGCCTTAAACTTCTCCCAATCAAGAGGACCCACATCTTTTGGTATTCCTTCTTTCTATTAGTTGTACCACACTTCAGCAACACCTTTCAATTGATAAGCGGCCAACTTTACCTTTTCTACCGGTGTAACTCCCATGATCATTAAAACCTTGTAGACCTCATCTATAAGCTCTTGAGGATCTTCCTCAACCTTAGAACCATGAAATTCCGAAGGATTCATCCTTGTGAAGTCCCTCACTCTTAAAGCTGTCGTACCCACATTTGGGTTCACGAAAACAACAAACTCCCTATTTGCTTGAGCCTTCATGGCTTGAGCCAACACTTGAAAAGTAGCCCTAAACTCTGAATTAGTTACTTGTTCGGTCAAAGGATCAACTGGAGCTTGAGGAGCTTGAGGAAGAGCTTCTTGTTCCGCATTCTCCCTCACATTCCTTCTAGTATAAGCCCTTTGAGTAGACATATCCTGTAGAGCAACAAATAAGAATAAGAAGAGAGACTTTATAGAGTTAAACTCTATCGCACCACTTAAGAGTAATGAAAGAAATGGAGTTTCCTAAACATCTTATAGCCTCTCATTCATAAATGGTGCATTCTTCACACTCACGAACAAGACTCTATTAAATGTGGCTTATGAGACATCCTAGGACCATTCTAAACCTTGTGCTATGATTACCAAGTTTGTCACGACCCAAGGGTAGCCCTTAGATGTAACATGGCGTATAGAACCCCGAAGGACTCCATACAAGCCGCTTAGCTCTCATAGCATAAGAAATAGAACAATAAGAGTTAAACAACATTCCCTCATCCAAACCTTTTTATAAAATAAAAGTGGAAGTCTAAAACACTAGTCTCATCATAGCCATCAAATACAATAGAATGAAATTGGGCCTAGCCCATACATCATGTTCAAAAGACAAATACATGAAAATAAATTTAATCAATAAAACTCCATCCTCGAAGTATGAAGACTCACCAAAGCTCGGAAAATATGTCAAGTCAACCTGTAGCCATGAAATTCAGAAACCTGATTGTCGGACCTACATTTGGGGAAATTTAGGCAAGAGTATGTATTAGTACAAAACAATATATCAAGAAGGATAGACATGCACTAAACATTTAAAACATGAAAAGGGATATTTCATTTCATAACATGCATTTGACCAAGTTAAAACATGATATAAGAAGGTTAGAAAAAATACTTCATAAAAACAAGGTCAAATGCAAGCTAACATCTTTAAAACCTTTGAACACATATGAAATACTCCTTGAGTAACGTTAGTTCACTATTAATGTGGGGAATTAGCCTTAACCGACATAGAGACCATGTGAGCTATAACGTGATCCCCTGTGTCTCCCACATCAAAAATGGTTGTCCTACTTGCCAGGTAGGGACCATGAATTTCTATCTTAAGTGGATCCTTTAGCTAATGTCTTTTGAGACAATCATCCTATAGGGCACATAGGTAAGGGATTAGGAGATTGCTTTGAGAAACCTGACCTCTACTAACGTGAGAGTTTCCATCTCAATATCCTCTTGGTGCTAAGCATAAATCCCACAAAGTAGTTTTATAGACTTGACTTATCTCATACTCCTTGGATAGGTATCCTAGGATAACCAATCAAAGCTAGTTTAATTAGGATAACTCTTAGTCTTTGATTCAATTAGGTGAGAATGAATTTGAACCTACGAATCCTTACTATGTGAGAATACCTTTCATATCTTGCTAGTTTGTGTTTATGAAAGTATCCTTTCAACAACACAACAACAACATCATCATATGGTACTTTACTTTCAAACCAGCCATAAAACATTTGCATAGATCTCATAAGAAAATGCATAATTCCATAATTTATCTCTTGAGGTTCAAAACATACTTTCAATCTTCAATACTAAGAAAACATAGGTTAGATATGAATTTCATCATTATTTCATGTAAAGATTGAAATACATGCTTAATTTCATAAGACTCTTCCTTTAAGATCAAAATCCTACATCAGAAAACATGGGGATTACATGGGTTCATGGGGAAATCATCATAAAATCATAGTATTTCATCAATTCATTCATAGAAGATCATGACTCAATCATTCAAATCAATAATGAAAAGAACCCATGAAAATTGGAGAAAACCCTAACTCCATTAGGAAATTCTACCTTTAGAAATAGAGGAATTTGGAAACTCCATAAATGGAAGGAATCCATGGATGAAAAGTATAATACCTTGAATCCAAATGCTAGCCTTCAATGGAGGAATGGAAACCTTAGCTTCAAACCATAGGTGAATCATTCTTATTCAAATTCAAGTTCTAGAGAGAGAATTATTTGAGATTTTTTCTTTTTGGGTGAGTTTAGAGAGAATGATTTCAATTGGGAAATTTGGCGGTAAAAAGACTTAAATAGGGGTCCTAAACGTAGGCAAAACAACATAGTATAGGAACAAATTAATTGGGAAAAGACCCAACTAACCCTAAAAATAACTTCAAGCTGACCACCTACGGACCCAGTTAACGGATCGTGTTCTAACCTACGACTCGTCCTGGTAGACTGTCATTGGAAATCTGAAACTTGATTCTGGGGCTTCATAGCATACTCATTCACACTCATGTTTCCTTGACGAATGTTGAAGAATTAATGTACCTTTGCCTCCCTCATCTCTAGGTGAAAGAACCTATGAAGGAAAGCAACTTAAAATACTTCCCAATCAATAGGACCTGCATCAACCGCACTCTCTTCCTTCCATTAGTTGAACCAAACTTCAGCAACACTCTTAAGTTTATAAGCAGCCAATTCCGCATTTTCCACCAGTGTCACTCCCATGATCATTAACACCTTATACTCCTCATCAATGAACTCTTGAGGATCTTCTTTAATCTTGGAACCATGAAATTCCAGAGAATTTATTCTAGTGAAGCTTCTCACTCTAGTTGCCATCGTAGCCATATTTGGGTTCACGGGGACCACAGTCTCCCTATTGGCTTTAGCCGTCATTGCTTGAGACAACTCTTGGAAAGCAGTCCTACACTCCACATTAGTCAGTTGATCGGCCAAAAGGTCGACTGGAATTAGAGGAGTTTCTTTTTATCACCTCGGACCTTAAAATGAAGAAAATCCTAGTTTTTAGAAATGTTGGTGCCAGTACCAACAGAACCACCCACAGACCGTAGGTGGGGTTCTGTTGCGAAGGTCCAAATTTTGATAGTCTCTGATCCTATCCACAGTCGACCACTATGGTCCGTGGTTGGACCTATGAATCGTAGGTGTGGGTCAACAACCAATTAGAGGAAAATTGTTGTTGGGTAAACTTCAAACGGTTATATCTTTTAGCACAAAATGAATTAGGTGGCCCATGACCTATCAAATAAAAGATAATTGAATCCTCTTTCAAACGCCACTAAGTTTCCTAAAATTCCATCTCTGAGTAAAAGGTTATGCTCGTCTTAGTGAATCCATGTTGGGAAGAGCTTGACCGACAACTCCTACCAACGATTGGTAGGTCAACCAATGGCCCGTTAGTCCTGTAGTAGGTGTCACTCGTCAGATTTAAGTCATGGTCATTTTTTTCCTTTCCTCTATGCAATGGGCATATAAACTACGTCATTTGATGCCTAAACTATGTCGTTTACTCAGTTTAAGCCTAATAACTTAGTCAGACATACCCAAAACCTTTATTCACCAAAAAAGGAGAAGAAAGAAACGACAGTTTCCTAAGAACAATCAGAAGGTTTACTTCAAGTTTTAACCCCAAAATTGAAGGATTTCTTCATAGATTTTGTCACCAG
The DNA here is from genome assembly GCA_035578085.1 of Solanum pinnatisectum. Lineage (NCBI taxonomy): Eukaryota > Viridiplantae > Streptophyta > Magnoliopsida > Solanales > Solanaceae > Solanum > Solanum pinnatisectum. The sequence continues at coordinate 14,287,968 of CM069079.1, forward strand.
GTATGTGGGATTTCACTAGTGGATTCCTTTATCCAGTAGGTTCCTAGAATTCAAGCAGCTTCTCGATTCTACTTATCATGGTTATACCTAGGGTTTTCTAAAACCATAGAGATTTGTTGTGATTTAGCGATTATGATATTCTTAATCGAATTATCATTTTTTCATAGAAACATTGCTCAGTTCTTTGCACGAAATTCAGAACCATAATGTGTACATTATCTTAGTTCATGAATTACACTTGTTAGGTCAGTTAAAAAGATAAGCATGCTCTAGTTTTCGAATGTTACATTGTAAGTTCCTAACTTTTGCTTTCTCAAATTTGCATGTCAAAACATTGAGCTATCCAATATTTCAGTTATGTTGTGTCATATACATTTTCAGTTAGCAGTATTCTTAGCACCGACTTAGACTAAGGTTCAGTGTACCCTCATAATCCAAGAACTACGTGCCCCCATAGGATTATAAGTCCCCTCTGAAGGGCATCAAATTTAGTGATCATGCTAGTCATGCCTTTATACCCTTGGCAAGGTATGTTGGGCACGCTCGATGAGGCGCATACATCGGACTCCACGTTTAGCTCACGTGGTTCTCTATTTGTTAATAGTAGCTCCCACAGTTAGACTCTAGTGCATTTTAACAAGTTTGCAGTTTATTCCTTAGTATTCAGTCTCAGAATGTTTTGTTCATAATTAGTACTTGGTCATTACGTTTAGCTAAGTTTTCACTATGTTTCAGTATTATTATTCTGTTTAGATTATATCATTGCTCAATTATGCATTGTTCAACTATTATCTATATCATGCATGCTCAGTACATTCCAAGTACTGACGCATACTCTGCGCTACATCCTTTCATGATTTAGGTTCAGGTTTTCAGCATCATGCTTAGATCAAATTTTGGTCTCATACTTAGAGGACAACAGACATGCATTTCATTTTTAGTCTTTTATTCAGTTTTCAGTCTTGCTAGAGTTAGCTCGGGCATGTCCTAGCAGCTCTAGTCAGTTAATGCTTTTTAAACATAGTACTACAATCCGCTTGACTTTTTATGTTTATCTTTCAGTGTTGTTAAACTCTTAGTATGTTTTCATACTTCAGACTAGTTGGCTATTCCCCACATTCATTTATCAATTGATTTAGCTTCTATAATAGTTCATGTTTTCATTTAGACATCTTTCAGTATGCTTATGATATGCCAGCTTTAGGGTTTTCTTTGGGTCACTAGTGATCCTAGGTCCTGTGTTACGCTAAGGGGGTAGTCTCGGGCTGTGACAAACTTGGTATCAAAGCGTTAGGTTCAAGAGTCCTAAGATGTCTGACAGCCACAATAAGTAGAGCCTCTTTCATAGGTGTGAAGTGCACCACATCTATGAGAGGGAGGCTATAAAGTGTTTTATGAAACACATCACTATCTTTGCTATTCTTATCGTGCATGAGGTATGATATAATTACTCAATTATAATTCATCTTTATGCATTTTAGATCATGCCTCCTTGTAGAGTTTACGTATGGAATGCTAATGCGCGCAATGCTAACACAATACCTACAGTCCCGAACCATGAGGTTACGAATGCAGAATTTCAGAATGCGATCCAACTCATGGCTCATAGTGTAGCCAACAAGAAAAATCAGTAGGTCCCAGTTCCTTTTAACAAAAATGGTGGATCAGCAGCAGTAATAGTTTGAGACTTTGTTCGGACGAATCCGCCAAAATTTCTATGGTCGTAGTTTGGTGAGGACCCGCATAACTTAATTGATGAGGTTAAGAAAATTCTTGGAGTAATGCAAGTGACTGGTACTGAGAGTGTTGAGTTAGCATCCTATCAACTCAAAGATGTAGCTCATATTTTGTTCACACAGTGGAAATAAAACAAGGGTGAGAATGCAACTCCTATGACATGGGGTTGTTTTATTGGAGCTTTTCTGGTCAGGTTCTTCTTAAGGGAGTTGAGAGAAGCTAAGATGCAAGAGTTTATGAACTTGAAGCAGGGTTCAATGTCAGTCCAAGAGTACAGAGTGAAGTTCACTCAACTCTCCAGGTATGCTTCTCACATAGTAGTCGATCTAAGGGCCTAAATGAGTAAGTTTTAGTTTGGGGTATTAGAGGATATGAATATATCTAGGCTTATGACTCATGCTCAGTAGGGGCTACTCTTTCTTTTCTAACTCCCTATATAGCAGTTAACTTCAGTGTCAGTCTTGAAACTCTTTCAGAACCCTTCTCAATATCTACTCCTATTGGTGACCTAGTTATAACTAGATGGGTATACAAAAATTGCCCAATCACAGTCTCTTAGAAAGTCACCTCAGCAGATCTTGTAGAGTTAGAAATGGTAGACTTTGATATCATTCTAGGCATGGATTAGTTACATTCCTTTTATGCCTCAGTCAATTGTAGAACTAGGATCATTCGGTTTCAATCTCCAAACGAGCCAGTCTTAGAGTGGAAGGGTAGTAGCTCAGTGCCTATGGGTCGATTTATCTCTTACCTTAAGGCTAGGAAGATGATCTTAAAAGGGTTCATCAATCATCTTGTTCGGGTTAAGGATTCAAGCTTCGAAACCCCAACTCATGAGTTTGTCCCAGTAGTAAATGAGTTTCCAGAAGTATTTTCAGAAGATCTTCCCTAGGTTCCTCTCGACAGGGAAATCAACTTCGAAATTGATATCCTTCTATATACCCAACATATTTCAATTCATCCTTACAAAATGGCTCCAACTGAGATTAAGGTATTGAACGAATAGTTGAAAGACCTTTTAGATAAGGGCTTCATCAGACCTAGTATCTCTCCACGGGGTGCTCCAGTGTTGTTCGTAAAAAAGAAGGACGGTTCTCTTAGAATGTGCATTGACTATCGGCAGTTGAACAAGGTCACAATCAAGAACAAATACCCTATCCCCAGGATTGATGACTTATTCGACAAACTTCAGGGTGCTAGTTATTTATCGAAGGTAGACCTTAGATCCAACTATCATCAGCTCAGAGTCAGAGATAGTGACATCCCAAAATTAACCTTCAGAACTCGGTAAAATCATTATGAATTTGTAGTTATAACTTCCGAACTAACAAGTGCTCCTGCAGCTTTCATGGACTTAATGAACAGGGTGTTCAAACAGTATTTGGACTTGTTCATTATTGTCTTTATTGATGATATACTCATTTATTCTCAAAATTAGGAGAAGCATGTGACTCATCTGAAAGTTGTTCTATAAACTCCCAAGGATAGCCAGTTATTTGCTAAGTTCAGCAAATGTGGATTCTTGTTACAGTCGGTCGCTTTCGTTAGTCATGTGATATCTAGTGAAGGAATTTGAGTGGATTCTCATAAAATAGAGGTAGTGAAGAAATGGCCCAGACCCACTTCTCCAACAAATATCAGAAGTTTCTTGGGTTTGGCTAGATATTATAGGAGATTTGTTAAAGGATTTTCATCCATAGCTTCCCCATTAACCAAGTGAACTCAGAAAAAGGTCAGGTATCAGTGGTTAGATGAGTGTGAGAAAAGCTTCTTAGAACTGAAGACTAGGTTGACTACCAGATGGTTTAGACAGTTATATGATTCATGGTGCTGCATCGAGGGTCACCCTAGGTTGTATTTTGATCCAGCGAGGTAAGGTCATAACTTATGCTTCTAGACAAATTAAGGTACATGAGAAGAACTACCCAACTTATGAATGTGAGCTTGTAGCAGTTGTATTTGCCCTAAAGATTTAGAGACACTACTTATATGGTGTTCACATAGATGTGTTCATAGACCATAAGAGTCTCCAGTATGTGTTCCCCCCGAAAGAGTTGAATCTTTGTTAGAGGAGATGGCTTGAATTCCTCAAGTACTATGATATAAATGTGCTTTACCATCCTGGTAAGGCCAATGTAGTGGCTGATGCTCTCAGCAGACTATATATGGGTAGTGTAGCACATGTTGAGGAAGAAAGGAAGGAATTAGCAAATGATGTTCACCGGCTTGCTCTCTTAGGAGTTGGTCTTACAGATATGTAAGATGGCTATGTGATAATCCAGAATAGATCAAAATCTTCACTGGTAGTGGAGGTTAAGGAAAAACAAGATAGTGATCCTATATTGCTTCAGTTGGAAGGGGCAGTTCATCAGCAGAAAGTAGAGGTTTTCTCTCAAGGGGGAAATGGTGTGCTTCATTCCCAGGGTCACTTATACGATCCTAAGGTGGGTGAGTTCAGGCAGCAGATCCATACAGAAGCCCATAACTCTAGGTATTCTATTCATCCAGGTTCCACTAAGATGTACCGTGATCTACAGGAAGTCTTTTGGTGGAACGACATGAAGAGAGATATAGCAGATTTTATGGCTAAGTGTCCTAATAGTCAGCAGGTTAAGGTAGAACATCAAAAACTAGGAGGAGGTATGACACAAGTTATTAACATTCCTAAATGGAAGTGGGAAGTTATACACATGGACTTCATTATGGGTTTACCTCATACTCGCAGAGAGCAGTACTTCTTTTGGGTGATAATGGACAGAGTCATTAAGTCCGCTCACTTCTTGGCTGTCAAGACTACAGATTCTGTGGAGGATTACGCTAAACTCTACATTAATGAGATAGTCCTTTTGCATGGGGTTCCCTTTTCTATCATCTAAGATAGAGGTCCTCAATTTACCTTTCATTTTTGGAGATCGTGTCAGAAAGATCTTGGTACTCAGGTAAATCTCAGCACAATATTTCATCCACAGATGGATGGTCAGGTAGAGTGCACTATTAATACCTTAGAGGACATGTTGAGAGCTTGCGTGATCTATTTTAAGGGTAGTTGGGATGATCACCTACCTCCCATAGAGTTCACCTATAATAATAGCTATCAGTCGAGCATTTCTGATGGCCCCTTATGAGGCATTATATAGGCGTAGATGTAGATCTCCGGTTGGTTGGTTTGAAGTAGGTGAAGCAGTATTGATTGGGCCAGATTTGGTTCATGAAGCTATATAAAAAGTTCAGCTCTTCAGAGATAGACCGGTAAAAGTTGAGAGTCGTCAGAAGTCCTATGCACATGTGCGAAAAAGGGAATTAGAATTTGAAATCGATGATTAGGTTTTCCTGAAGGTGTCACATATGAAGGGAGTGATTAGATTTGGATAGAAAGGGAAGCCCAATCAAAGATATGTAGGTCCTTATAGAATCTTGAAAAGGGTTGGTAATGTGGCTTATGAGTTAGAGTTGCTAGCAGAACTAGCAGTGGTTCATCCAATCTTTCACATTTCCTTTTTGAAGAAGTGTGTGGGTGATCCGACATCGATAGCACCATTAAAGAGTATGGCTGTGAAAGATAATATCACTTATGAAGAGGTGCCAGTTGAGATTCTTGACCTTTGGTTTCATAGGTTGAGAAATAAATAAGTCGCTTCAGCAAAGGTTTTGTGGAGGAGTCAATCCGTAGAGGTAGCTACTTGGGAAGCAGAAGTAGCCAGGAAGGCCAAGTATCCTTATCTCTTTCCTTCCGATTATGTTTTAGCCTTAGGTAATAATTCCTCTCAAGTCTCTTAGTTTACTCTTGCCAAAATTCAGTCTCAGTATCTTGTTCCTTTTGTTGTTCTTACATTTTTAGCATATTTGCATGTTCTTGGAACTAAATTCCATCAAATATCTATTTTTAGTACTTAGTGGTAGGGATTGCAGCTTCTTCCCTCCATATTCATCTTGTTCAGACTTAATTCAAGGATAAATGTTCCCAAGGGGGATATAATGTAACAATATCTCCCCCTTGGGAACAATCATCCTCGAATAAAGTCTAAACTAGCTTAGTATGGAGGGAAAGAGCTGCAACCCTACCATTTTATATCGCCTTAAATTTCATGTTATATGTGTTGTTTGATTCTGTAACTTTCGGCGAGAAACCTGAGGTCGCTGAAAGCACTCGGCAACTCGCCGAAAGTATTCTTGATCACCCTTTGTCTGCCCTCCCTGAACCTTTGTTGCACTGTAACTTCGGCGGACAACCCCTTAATCGCCAAAAGTGTTTGGCGACTCGCTGAAAGGATTGGCAAGTCTGCCTGCAACTGCTTGTCTTTGTTTTGTTTGTCGAATATTTTTTAACTTTACCTTGAAGCATTGCAGACATGGATATACCTAAAGTTTCTAGGAGAATCATAATCATAATCACTTCAGTCTCAAAGTATTCTTAAAGCATATACATAAATCTCATAATCATGCATAATTCTCATAGTTAGCCCTTCAAGGACCATAAATCATATTTCATCAACACGTCTAGAATTACTACATTAGACATGGATAATAACATGATTCAATTAACTCAATTACTACAAGCATAATCTCACAATATCCTTCTTTCATCAATTTACCCACATCACAAGGTCATAAATAGGGAATATGGGGATCTCATGGATTCTTGGGGGATTTCAACATAAAACCATAATAAATCATCAATTCAATCATAATATAAAGTAATTAAAGCATTAGAATTGTTTTTGAAAGGAATCCATGACTTGGAGTCAAACCCTAGCTTTTGGGGAATTTCTATCTTTGAAATTGAGTTTTGGAGGGACTCCATGGATGAATTAGCTACCATACCTTAGCTAAGAATCTCCAAATAATTTGAGTAGAAAAGCTTACTCCTTCAAACCCTAGCTCCAACTTCCTTCTTATTCTTCCTTGAAGTTCTAGAGAGAGAAATTTTGGAGAGGATGAGTTCTTTTGGGATTTTTTAGAATAATGGCTTGGATTCCTTAATTTGGTGAGTTAATACCTTATATAGTTAGTCTAATTTAGTGTAAAATAATGTCACTTAATATTAATTAAAATCAGGAATCCCCATAATGCCCCTAAGTGTAATTGCCAAAAGGCAGTTTCAAGCCTCACCCACCATTCCACGACCACGGTCCGTGGATGGACCCACGTGGCATGCTGGTGAACCATGGGTTGAGCTTTTGATGCTTGTATTTTCAGTCTTGACCCACGACCCCTCACCCATGGGGCGGGGTCACCTCCGTAGGTCATTGCTAGGCGGCCTTCTAAGGGTTTTCCTCAAGGACCCATGGTTGGTCCTTGGGGGTCGTACCTTAACGTTCTAAAATGAAACCCTATTTTTTTAGGTACAGGGAGGTACGTTTACGACTCTAACCCTCACGTTAAGATCTAGTCTAGCCTACTAGTTTCTGGAGTGTTAAAGGTATCTTTGAATTTATCATTTCACCAAAGGAGAAACTTCATGTATGATGTGAAAAAGTTTTTATGGGAAAAGCCATACATGTTCTATGTCAGTGTCGATGGGATTATTCTTCACTGCATACAAGATGATGAGTATTTTAGAAGCTTTTCATTCATCTCCTATTGGTGGTCATCATAATGGTATCTGAACTACCTACAAAATCTTTTAGTGTGGGTATTACTGGCCTACCATTCACCAAGATGCTCATGATTTCATTAATTATTGTGATCATTGTCAAAGAAAATGAGGTATTTCAAGAAAGTAAGAATTCCCACTTACTCCAATTTGGTGATTGAACTTATGAGTCCATTTGTGAGTTCGAATGGGATGAAGTACATACTTGTTGTGGTTGACTATGTCAAAATGGGTTGAAGTTGTTGCAATTTAAACAACGAAGGAAAGTCACCGCACTCCTTAAAATAAATATCTTCTCCAAATTTTGTACACTAAGGGTGATTATCAGTGATGGAGGTTCTCACTTTTGTAATAAGTGGTCCAGGACATTATTTAAGAAGTATGATGTTCGACATAGCGTAGCTGATACGTTCAAATTACACCTCCCTAAAGAAGTATAAGCGATCATTATCAAGTAAAGAACCGAACTTGTACATTGGGGTCGATCCCACAAGGAATATGGTTCAGACTTAAACTTAACTCACTATTATATATGTCTATTCAAACTATTTCCGAGACAAGTAATTAAAGAAGGGGGTGTTTGTAAGCAAGTAACAGATTCTTGATTAAGTAACATGTAAGCAGGATTCAAACTTTAAGTTATCAAATATGAGAGAGAAACTAGGGCGTATATGTTCCCCATAAGCTTTTAACGCAGTAATCCTAATAATAGTAATCCTTTCCTAGTGTTTTACATGCAAAGTTGGTAAGATAGGTATCTCTAAGTGATTCGTCCTCCAAATAGGGAATTTCACTACACACCTTGGTCTGGCTACGAGTGTATACTTTGCTAACCCTTACCTTTACCTCAGATTAGACATCACATCAATGTATGACTTAGTTTTCACCTTCGCACTAATTGACATTAGACTATTAGATAGAATCCACTAAATCTCTATTGTTAATTCTTTTCTCATTCTTTACCTCCTTGGTCTGGCAAGTAGAAATGAGGCGAGTTCTAACGTTTGCAACCATTATAAAGACTTCTAAGCGAAAGAATTGCCAATACATACATAAACACTATTCAAGGATTACTTAATTATTATTCATACGTTGTTAATTGCTCATGGTTCCCACGACCCTAGTTGTGGATTTAGCTACTCATGCTTGAAAGAATACAATTCATATTTTGATAAAAACAATTCATGAACTTACGATTAGAGTAGAAGAACCCTAAAATCTCCAATTGAATTTCAAAGTGAAAATCTTATAAAATGAAATCTGGAAATCAAATTGCTAAAGTTTGCAAGTTAATTCCACAAAATACCTAACTAAAAGTAAACAATGTTGTCTCACCCCCAAAAATGAAGTTTATAAACCCTATTTAGAGAAAGCAAGTCCTAAATAAAAAGGAATCAAAATAAGGAAATAAGCTATCTAGAACGCGACATCAGTTGACGACTCCTACCTACGGGCCGTGGGTCGACCTATGGTCCATAGGTCCCCTTTCATGGCTCCACACTTAGGAATTTTCATAAGGTATTAGAACTTCAACTCTCTGAATCCATCGACGGATGTGCGGGACGGCCAGTGGGTCCACAAACCACGAGGTGAGGGAATTGTCTGTCACCCCACCTATGGTCCATAGGTGAAGGGGCGACCTTTGCACCTGGTTTGCTGTCTTGGTTCGGCCAAGGCAGGGGTAGTTTGGTAAAATTGTTTTAAAGTTGAGTTAAGTTGGGGGACGGTTATTTTGGGTTTATTAAAGTATTTTAAGATTATTAAAAGTATTAAACTCTAGTTTAGACTTTATTATTTCAAAACCTCAAATCAAAACCTCCTCTCCCCTCCAAAAGTCTCTCTCTAGAAACCTCCATTGGAGGTGAAGACTTCAAGATCTTAAGGTCAAATCTTCAAGGTTTTCAAATGATTTTCAAGGGAAATTCGTGGGGAATCTATAGCAAGGTATGGTGGTCTTGATCCTTGTATAACTTTTCATTCAAGGAGCCCATTCCAAAGTGATTTCAAGTTATGAAAAATCTAGGGTTTTACTCAACCTCATGGTTTCTTTCATCAAACATTTTCAAATGGTTTCTAATGACAAATTATGATTGTATTAGTATTTAATTGATGATTTATGATGACAATACTCTATGAACCCATGAATTCACTCAATTCCTAAATTGTGCCTTTATGAAGTGGGTTTGATGATTATGAAAGCTTATGAATGGAATATGTCTAAATTTCTTTGGGTTATTGAATTGTATCATTATCTATGCCTTAATTACGGTAAATTGTTGGTGAGTTGATGCTTTGTGATCATGGCCTTGAAAGGGTAAGTTATGACCAAATTACTTGTTGTAGTATAATTGCTTGAGCTATTGATCCACTTGAAAGGTGGAGGTGTTTACTTACTATGTATATTGTGGTATTGAATTGATGGATATCTTCCTTGTACCTCTATATATGAAGGATCTATGTATAATTATGATGTGGAGTATGTGTTTGTGATCTAAATGAATGAATGATGATCATGTTTAGAATGTAGTATGTGGTGATTGAAACTCTATTTTCAATTAACCTTATGAATGATGATTATTATATGAAAGGTTATTCTCACATGCTCACACACACTCATGAATGAATAATGAATGAAGTTCTATGATAATGTTAATGATGATGAGTCTATTGAAAGGCTATTCTCAATTGTACTCTAATGAATGAAAAGACATGTTGTGAAAGGTCTTTATCACAATATGGGATTCCTAGGTGAAAGGCTATTCTCATCTTTGAATGTATGAACTTTTCAATGAATGAATGTTGGGTTAGGATGGATTCTCATCCGGGATTGAGGCGGAGTGTCTAGTAACAATCCATATATCCCATTTTAGTAAATGTTGGGTTTGAGATGGATACTCATCCATGAGTTGAGGTGGGGTATCTAGTAACAATCTCTCATCCCATAATGAACTAATGTAATGAATGTTAAGTACTCCGTGGGGAATAATATCAAGCACCAAGTGGATATGAATTGGGGTGGATGCTCATCCGTGAGTTGAGGTAGGGTATCTAGTAACAACCTCTTGAGATGGATGCTCATTCGTGAGTTGAGGTAGAGTATCTAGTAGCAATCTCCCTATACCATAACTATGTGCCCACATAGGTCTAGCTAGTGGATACACTTAAGCTAAAAACAATGGTCCTACCTTAGGCAACTAGAAATCCCTTTATCCGGTGGGGGTGACACCGGGATTCCATGTCAAGCTCACATGGTCTATGTCGGTTAAGGATTACCCCCATAATAATGTTAATGAACTATGGCTTCTTAAGAATGCACTACTTAGTGTGGGTGGTGGTATGGGACGCTATCTATGCATTACACAAGTAGTCTTTGAGAGAGATCATGGTGTGTTCCTTTATAATGTCAATGAAATAAATGGGATCTTATGATGATGTTTATGAGAATATTGATCTAATGTCTAATGAATGAAGGTGTTCTTAATGTAATGAAGCTAATGAAGAATGATGACTTATATGGTTAAATGAGATGATGCATGCTATACTTGGATTGTATTATGAGTTACTTCTTTGTTATGACTTGTTGAGTATGAATGTGCCTTGTCTATGGTGACTTCAAAGGAGTACTTAGTGTGAGTAGTAGTATGGGATGCTACTCATACATTGTACAAGTATGACTTAGGGTTTTCTTAGATGTGGTCCTTAAGTGATGATATGACTTATGTAATGTTTATGTCTCTTATGTATGAGTTTTGTATGAAGATGGAAAGGTTGAATGGTAAGTTCACTTTAGTGACCTTAAGGTGGTTCTTTAGTGTGGATGGTGGTATGGGACGCTATCCATACATTGCACAAGGTATAGCTTGAGGGTTTCTTAAGGTGAAGGCTTAATATGAAGGTAATGGTTTATATGTTGATTATGTTCTAATGTGATAAAATGACTTGTATGTTGGTTATGTTTGAATATTGTGCCTCTTATGTTTATATTCCTGAAAGATTAATCAAAATGGCATAAAAGCATGACTTTCAAATAAATGTCCATTTTAATCATGGTTTTTGCATGGCTTCCACACTTAGTACATCTAATGTGCTAACCCATATTTCTTCCTTTTTACTAAAGTGTAGGGTTTGGTGATTGGATGTGTTGAACTTGGAAGATTGGTTTCTAAGGAGCATGGAGTTGAAGATTTGGTGAGTCCTCATAGTTTCGAAGACGAACCCAACCCTTTCCTTTATGTCTTATATGTTATGTTTAGAGCTTTTGTATGGGCTTTGTCCCAATGTTGTATTCAAAGAGTATTTAGATGGTTTGAGACAAAGTTAAAAGTCTTTCGCTTGCTTTTATGAAAAAAAAATTCGATTGTAAAGAAAGGTTTAAATGCCCCTTTATTTTCCTATGATCTTATGTTCAAGAATTCTATGAGGCGTCGTGTCGCATCTAGGGGCTAGCCTTGAGTCGTGACAATAGCCACCCTCAACTTATGTATTTTGCATGAGTTGAGGTGCACAATATCCAATGTCGGACCAGGGCCAGTAACTTTTTGAATTAGTCACCCTCAACTTAGGCTTTTGGACTAAGTTAAGGTGCACGTGTCCAAGGAGGGACCGGGGCCAAAACAATTATTTTATGGAAGGTGAGTTAGGTGAATTGAAATAAGTGGTCTATCTTAGGCTCAAACATTTGGATCAGAGAGAACATTTGTTTCATTTGGTTAGATCATTTTAGGCTTGAGTGGACTTATTTGACCAAGGGACTATTATAATTTCCCAACTTCTAGCCTAGATTATCTTAGTAGGACCAACGGGGCAAGTTCTTGATTGGCATACACTATATGAACATTCATACTTTTCTCACCCACACTTGGCACATTGTTTCATTATCAAATTATTTGATTACCCAGTTCAAGTTTTAGCTTAAGTCATGAAGCCAAATCGGTTCCTTATCATGTCATATTGCGATCCAGCACATTCAACTTATCAAGCCTAAAGATCTAGCACATTTCAAATTTTTGGATGGGAATCATTTTTTCATGCTTTTTATGCCATCATGCTTTCATTTTTCTACTTACTTCTACACATACATTCCTAAACATGCCGGTTCAATAGAAATTAAAATAGTCTCTTGGGGGAAAAGAAAACAGGCAAGAAAATCCCAAGAGAGGATTATGAGTTGGGTTACTTAGACTTCACCCTATCACTCACAATCCATTTACCGCACCCCCAACAAAAAAAGGTGCAATTGTCCCCAATGCATAAAAATCAAAAGTATAGCATAGGGTGAGCAAACCTATGGCGCATATGCGCCAAGGACCTCTCATGAAGTGGGTGGGTCCGATTTCCCAGAGCCCGCTGGATCAACTTTAGGAATGCCATCAGTAGCGCTCTCTTCAACTACCGTAGCACCCTCTGTAGTGCTCACTCTGCCAGATGGACCAATATCCACCTCACGAGCCCACTGCTGTCTCAACTCCTTATCCAGTATAGACACCCTCTGAGCCTCCTAAAACTGTTGGTGCTCTTCTTCCTCAATCAGCGAGCCTCCTCAGTGTCGGTTGTGCGGTCGGAGTGAGGGAGCTTCCCAACAGCATGGGAAGAGTCTAGTGGTGGCATGGAATCGCCAAATAGGCAGACATCACCATAGTATCAGCCTCATCTGTAGGGGCAGCCTCTAGTTTAGACTCAAGAGGGGCTAGGAGGGTATCAACATTAGCACAAATGCTGGAAACTCCGTCTGGAAGGTAGCCAAATCAATAGTCGGGGCCGGCCTCTCCAAGATTCGCAACTCAAAGGCATCCAGACGCTTATGAACATCCTGAGTCTTTTGGTCTATCAGCTATTCCATCTTGGCCTCAGACTGCTTAATAGAATATTGCATCCATGACCTAATATGTTGCAGCAGTGTGGCCATCTGTGTCTTCAGCTTCAAAACACGAGCTAGAGGAATAGGAGTGCACCTAGAAGAGGGAGTGACTCGGGAGGTGCTCTGGGCCTGGATAGTGGCTGGAGATGGTGGAGCTGGAGAATATGCTGACGGGGCTAGAATAGTGGATTCATCTACCTGAATCCGCTCTAAATCTGTATCTAGGTCATCCTCCAAGGGTGGTACCGCAACCTGTGGCTCTCTCCGTGGGGCAGCTAAGTTGGCGTCATCCCTAATGAGGCCAATATCCAGAGGCTTGGGCACAGTAAGCAATTGGTCACAATGCCAAATGGACGAATCCCTATAGCTCTGGAAAATGAGGAACGAGAAGGGTAGGGTGGTGGTGGCCTTAAAGGCCCTCTCATGAATCTCTGCAATTAGGATGCATGCAAAGTCAACCTCCAAACCTACTAGAAGGGCTCCAATCACCATGACCTTGTCCCATGTGACCACATTGTCCATCTAAGTCCAGGACAGTCAATTTTAGACCAGCAACCAGAAGAACTTGGCAGTGAAGCTAAGTGTAGCCTTCTTGATACCCATGCTAGGAGTTTGAACCCACTCAAAACGCTCCCCATCATCAGTAATGTGATGGGCTAACCACCTCAAAAGAGGCTCCCTCTGTTAGACATTCCACTTAAATGCCCCACTCTATATAATGCCCATCATGTAGTCATACTCAGCCATATTAATCGCAAAGTGTTTGCTAGGCCATAGATAAATTGGCGGATCATGGCCTCATAGATGTCAACTGGGAACCCTAGTACTAGTGTGGCTTTAAATGGAGGCTGAGCCGCGGGCTTGGCCCATTTGCTGATGGAATTCCTGACTATGGCAGCGTACGAGGCATAAAACTCTTGAACTTTCTCCTATCTATATATCCTAGGGCTTCGTACCATCCATTCATATATGTGTCTCGGAAGAGCTCCTTGATGACTGGTGCAGTGCGGAGGCTACCTGTGAGAACCCGACGCTTCTTAGTGACTAGTCGGGCCATTTTCTCGTGCTCGTTCAGTATGCAAGCATCGGTGTAAATCTAGTATTGGCCCTCCACGAACCACCTGTTAGATTCTGTAGCAACCAGTGTTGTAACACTCCAGAAAATTTGTAGACTACACTAGAGCCTAATGTAAAAATAGTAGCCTAAACTAGAGCCTAACGTAAGGATTAGAGTCATAAATAACTCTTCATACTTAGAATGAGGTTTTAGGGGTTAAACATCAAGGTACGACTCCCCAAGGACCAACCAAGGTCCTTGAGAAGGACCCAAAACAACCCCTAAGAAACTGGCCAAAAGGGACCACCTACGGATGGGACCTACGCTAGTAGGTGGACCCACGCCCCGTGTTTGGGTGTCATGGGTCAAAATCCAAGATGAAAAGTTGCAGGCCACCACCCACGGAGGTGCAACACACCCTGTAGACTCACCCACAGTCCGTGGGTCATGCCTACACACTGTCCAAATTTGGCCAAGGATAGGGGGTTTAAAGTAATTTCCTTTTTAGTTAATTTGATGTTGGGTCATTTTATATTGTTTTAATACACATATATAAGAGTTTTTAAGTCATTAACCACCTCATACACCTCATAAATCCCAAGACCTAAATCCATAACCAACTTTTCCCCAAATAAACTCTCTCTAGAATTCCAAGGAAGAAGAAGAAGAAATATGAAGCTAGGGTTGAAGAATTAAGCTTTTCTCCTCAAATTCATGGTAAAACTTCAATAAGGTATGGTAGTTTTTCATCTATGGGTAGCCTTCACCCATAGAGCCCTTCCAGAACCCCCAATTTCAAAACTAGAAAACCCAAAAGTTAGAATCTCATGGATTCCTTTTAAATTCGTTTTAATTGATTGAATTATAGTTGTTTATTGATATATTGATGATTTTATATGATTTTAAGTTGAATTCCTCAAGAATCCATGAATTACCCTATTTTCCCAAATTAGATCTTAAAGTGCGGGTATTGATTGATGCAAGTAGAATGTCCTAGAATTACGAATGTTGTGAATTGATTACTTGAATCTTGTTACCATCCATGTATATGTAGTAATTCTAGATGTGTTGGTGAATTATGATCCATGGTCCTTGAAGGGAAAATTATGAGATTTATGTATGATCTTGATATTTATGTAAATGCTTTGTGAATACTTTGAAAGTAATGTGATTATGACTATGATGTAATGGTGGTGTTGTTGAAGGTAATTCTTGCTATACACATACACTTATGAATGAAGTATGAATGAAGTTTCTATGATTATGATAATGATGTTGCGTTGATTGAAAGCCGATTCCCAATTGTACACTTATGGACTATAATGATATGTTGTGAGAGGTTTTCTCACAATATGGGGATTCTTAGGATGAAAGCTCTTCTCACCTATTGAATCTATGAGCTATCTAATGAATGATGTTGGGTTGAGATGGATATTGATAGAGATGGAAACTTGATGTTCAACGTAATCAACTGACACTATTTCGGTTCAAGTGCCAAATGATCGCGTGTAGTGATATAACCCAACCAAGGGTTGGGATCGTTCCCACGAGGAGTGGTTTTGAGAATTAGTAGAAAAATAAAATTTAGTTCTAATTAGTCATATCTATAAACATTATCAAATATAAACATACTAAATCTAAAGGGGGTGACACAAGCGTCAATTATCAATGGAGGTTTGTATTCTGCAAATAACAAAAACAGTAAAAATATAAGAAATGAGATAGACATACGGGATTCTTGGGATGTGATAGCAATACGGAATAGACTATATTATCGGGTACATGCTTTTGATAGTAAATTGTTGAGTATTTGTGACTAGGCTAGACTATAGTGGGGGTAAATTCTCTCTCGAGCAACTTACCCCAAATCAACTCAATTTCTCTCAAACACCGAGTTGTCACATTAAGCACAGCCTCCGCCTTGGCCCATTCACTCTCACGAGTTGAATGTGTGGGAGAAGGACTAGGATTCACTCTCTCGAGTTGAACCCATGTCGACCCAATACCACTGGCTATCAATTTAGTAGTCTTAGTTTTACGACCTCTCTCTCTCGAGCAAGCCAACAACACTAAGATGAAATCGTATTTGAAACTACAATTTCATTAAGTTCATACACAACTACTAAATGAAATCACATTTAAACAACAAATAAACCATCAATAAGCAAGACCCAATAGATAATTTAACCCATATTCACAAAATCACCCCCCAAGAATTGGGGTTTTAGCTAGACGTGTAGAAGAGATAAAAATTTATACCATTATCAGTTTCCATCAACTGGTTAAGAAGAGTTAAATCTTAAAACACGTCAAGAGTGAAGAATCTTTGAGACCCAAGTCCAATTTCTTGGAGATAAAACCCTTTGAATCTTCAAGGTCTAAGAACAATGTCTTTCTACTTGAAACATAGAAAAAATAAAATGTTGTATATGAAATTTGCCTACTGAAATAATATTTAAACAAGTATTTATAGGTGTCAAAAAGTGTGTTACGAAGGGTCACTCGGTGCAGTTAGTTGGGATCGCTGATGCACTCGGTGATCCGCCCTTTGGCCTGCTTCATCGCCTTTCAGCCCTTGCCTTCAGCATCTTCGTGTTCTGGATCATTGGGCGGTATAATACTGCATCGCGTAACTGTTCGGTGATGCGTCAACTGCTCCTTTTCATCGCTGACTTGAACTTTTCCTTCAAGGCTCAGCGCACTGGAACGTTCGGCAAGGTTCAGGCCATTCAGCGACTCACCTAATGCATTAGGTGATCCTTAGGCCTTCTTTTCTTCGTCTTTTCAGCCATTTTGTTCCTTTTTGCTAAGTAGTGCCCATGCTTTGTCTCAAACTCCAAATACCTAAAACTTAAGGTTTTACATCAGTTATTGAGACAAAATATGTATTTGAGGAAACTAATTCTATTAAAATCACGCCATAAATAAGTCCAAATTGTGGACTCATCAACACCCCCCAACTTAAACTTTTACTTGTCCTCAAGTAAACTCAAGTTCGGCAGTTCAAAAAGGGATGTATCGAACAGTGCTACACAAGACTCAATCATGAATGTGCACACAAGATTCAATTTACTCATGTGAAGATCACATGTGCACTCAAAGTTTCAAGTTGTGACACACCATTATCAAAGAATCTCAAGCTCACAATACTTGCTTCAAATGCAAGTTCAAGCTCAACTAAAGTGTTCAAATGCCCTCACACAAAGAATGATTCACTATTCACACAAAGGTTCACAATTCAAAGTTTCAGAATCAAATGCAATGCTCACACTCACATAGAAGAACACAATGCATGCTTTCACTCATAGGTTTGTCCGTATTTTCTAATCAACAGTTGTTTCAGCTCACTCAAGATCAAAAAGGTCTTTCAAGGCTTGTAATGGGGCTGAGTGCAAAGGTACGGTCATTTAGGCTCAATGACTTTTATCCTCGTGAAATGTAGTGCTTTCAACACTCTCTTTCCTCTTGTTTTATCAATTTCGTTAGTGCTCATAAGTCATCCCATTATTCACTTCCATGGATTGTTCGGAACCCTATTTCGTTTGACATTTCTCATAAATTTATTTCACAACTTTTTCTTTTTCTTTTCTCTTGCCTTTTCTTTTTTTTTTTTTTTTTTTTTTTTTGTATGGAGGGGTTCCATTTTTTCTCAACACCATTGGTTAAAAGAGACTTTTCTTGCACTTCTTGACTTGCCTTTTCTTTTCACCACACCCCCAACTTATGCTTTTAGCCTAAGTTGGCTATTCAATCAACTACAAATCACCAGGATTATGGGTAGTGGATCTAATAAAGGTCATGTTTTCATCAAGTTTCTTCCAAAGAAAGGTAAGGCTCAAGGGGTGTTTAAAAGAGGTTTACACACTCACAAGGTAGGCCACAAAAGAGGTATATGTCAAATTGGTTCACACTCTTCGAAGTTGCCTAAGATCATATCAAGAATAGCATCACTTAGTTGACCGGACCAACGGGGCAAATTCTAGGATTCATCATGCATAGTTCACAGGTAAGCTCATCACACTAGGCATTGACACTATAAGTCAAACAAGACTCCACACTTTCGCTAGTGTGCAACGATCATCACAAGAGACTCGATTCGATAGCCGGCTAGTCACAACAAGATGCAAAGAGTTCACATATTGTCTATATAACTTCATTTGGCCTCATCGTAGCCGCATATTCATGTTTGTTCGATTATGAGCAATATTCAAGTCATCGGTATTGATCAAAACTGATACTCAAATTTGCAAGAGAACAAGCACATTCAACACATACAAGAGGTGGCGAAAATTTTCGGAAGGGTCAAAATCATTTGCAATTTAAAGCAAAAGGAGCCACAAGTTCAAACCTTTCACGAAAGCAGTGTCAGCACAATTTAAGCACAAAAACTAAAATAAATAAACAAAACATGATTTATGAATAGCACACAAAAGTGGGCCTCAGCCCACCACAAATAAAAAAATAATTTATCCTCGAATACAAATAATTAAATATCCAGAATGTAAACAAAAAAAAGACAGATAGGGGATAAAGAAAGGATCCTGTCTATGAAGTCTCTTCATCTGTTTGGGCATCAGTGCCCAGTGCATATGCCTGGAATTGGGCTTCAGTGCTCAGAGTCACCTCGGAAGATCCGGTAGTGCCGAACTTACTAAGATTGTCCAAGTCTGCAGCCGCCAAAAAGGAATGGACAGCTGTGTAGAGTCCCCGGGCCCATGAAGGGATAGAGGGGTCTCGTGAATTAGTCTTCCTGTTAGCACTGGGCTTCTTGCCTTTTCCTTTGTTTCCAGGTGGATGTTCTTGCTTTTCCTTCTTGGGAGGATTCGACCTTCAACTCTCTAGTGGGGAATCCTGTGCTCGTATCAGTCGGGGCGGCATGATTCTCTCTGCAACTTTAGGTCTATCCATATCTGCAAAGCTTCGAGGTAAAGCTAAAAAATATTCGACAAACAAAACAAAGACAAGCAGTTGCAGGCAGACTTGCCAATCCTTTCAGCGAGTCGCCGAACACTTTTGGCGATTAAGGGGTTGTCCGCCAAAGTTACAATGCAACAAAGGTTCAGGGAGGGTAGACAAAGGGCGATCAAGAATACTTTTGGCTAGTCGCCGAGTGCTTTCAGCGACCTCAGGTTTATTGCCGAAAGTTATAGAATCAAACAACACATATAGCATGAAATTTAAGGTGATAAGTCGTGATTTGGCGAACCGCCAATTGGTTCAGCGAGCTCAACCCAACTTGCCAAATGGCCCAACGTGCCTATTTTCAATCCACCTTCTTGATTTCAACCCCGAAAACACAATTAAAGCACACACAACACTAATTCAACTAAGACACATATTATAGAAGCAATGCCCATCACAAATAAATTCATCTTAATGCACTAGAAAGTGGAATTTCCATAGTCAAGGCATTACAGGCAGAGTTATCAAATGGAATCAGGCAATTAATCACTCTAATCCTATCAGACAGGCCCAGCACAAATCAACAAAGTCAAAATATAGCAGTTGAGTATAATTATGTCAAAACAAGCTTGGGGTTTAGAAAACCAACCTTTTATGCTGATTAAATTGATATCGAGATGCTAAGAGACAATGTAATCCAAGTTCCGAGCACAAATCGATAACTAACACCTTGAAATAACGCAAAATATAGAGAATAATGTGCATGTGTGAGTTTGGAAAGATAACAAGCCAGGGAAAGTGAATGAATTAGAATTTTAAACTTGTGGCCCGAAAAACCATCCATTTCTCGCCCAATCGGTGACATTAGTCATGATCGCCAAACCACTCGGCGTTTCACCGAGTATTCATTTACCTCACTGAGTTTTATAGGACCTTCAGTTAGTGTGGTGTCCAAATGGTGATCTACGTCGGGGTCACTGACATGGTCGGGGACTCGCCAATAATTTTTTGGGCTCGCCGAGTTTTACAGACTTTGATTTGAATATGTCTTGAGTCAAATGGTGGATTAGGTCGGGCTCACCAACCTCCTCGGTGATTCGCTGACTAGACTTGTTGCTCGCCACCCTGCAATTTTTGAACACCTTCCACACTTCAACCTGTACAAACAACACACCATTATTTTACCAAAACATAAATAAAAGCAAAAAGGGGTTTTGGGTTGCCTCCCAAACAGTGCCTTTGTCAACGTCATGGAATGACGCAAGTCCACCTTTAAACCTCATTATTGGGGTTGGCCATAATGTCACTAGGTAAACCCCTTTTTTGTCTCGGATTTAGGTAAGACAACATTTGACCCATTTGGATCTCCAACTGCTTGATTGATACTGAATGGGAGGTGACGGTCTGGCTCAGGGTCGACACATCTTCCTTCATCTCTTTCAAGATCTTATCTGACCCCTCAACTTTGTTGAGGATACAAGAGAATATATCCTCAAACCTACCACCCTCCGAATCCTTTGGCTTTTGGCGCTCCTGGGGAGGCAATACCTATCCTTCTCCCCATCCTTCAAATTAGGATTATGGTCTCTCCATTAACGCTCTTTCCAACCTTCATCTCTCGCCCAACCTTGGTTACCACCCTGCCTTGGGTAGTTTAAACGATAACCACCGCCTTGGTTGGCTAGGAAGTTTACCTATTCATTGTACAAAGCATCAAAATTTTCTTCCTTCGGATTTGCACACCTGATACCCACAACATTGACACCTCAAGCACCAACTCCCATGACATTTTTGGACAAAATGTCAAGTTCTGTCATGATCTTGGCCATGTTTTGGTCCCTCTCTTGATCTTTCTCCATCTGCTCCTTGGTCAATTTGAATGTAAGAGGGGAGACTTGATCTTCACGGGTGTACTAAGCCCAGTTTATCATGGTCATGCCATCCAATAGCTGAGCTGCTATCATGTAAGGCTGTTGCATCAAACCTCCTGGAGAATGTTGGTCAGCAACACCCTTATTCACCGAGTCTAGGCTTCGGTAGAAATATTGTACCAATACATTGTCAGGCAAGCCATGAGTTGGGCATTGGAGCACTAACTTCTTGAATCGCAGCCAAGTATCATGAATTGGCTTGCCCTCCAAACGCTTAAAGCTTTGGATACTGTCCCAAAAATTCATCATCTTCGAGGGAGGGGAAAATTGCACATTAAATGCGGTGACCAACTCCTCCCATGAAGTGATTGAGTCATATGGCAATTCAGCTAGCCACTTGCATGCTTCTCCCATCAAAGAGAATGGGAACAATCGTAGACGAACCGACTCTTGGGATATATTTTTAAAAGAGAATGGTCCACACACATCTACGAAATTTTGAATGTGCTCATGAGGATCTTCATGAGCCAATCCACTAAAAAGCCCATTCAGTTGCAAGAGTTGCAACATGGTACATGTGAAGTGAAATATAGCATTCCCTTCGGCCGAAGGCAAGTGAATGGAACCAATACCGCCCACAAGATGGGGGTCATTAACATGAGGCTCGTTTACATCGTTAAGCTTTATGATGTCGTCTTGATGGCTTACTAGGCTGCCATTGCTGCCGTTCACACTCATACTTCCTGAAATATTCACACAAACAAACAAAACTAAACTAAAAATTAAGTAAGTAAACTACGACTAAGAAGAACGAAAATCCTACTTAACTACAAATTCTCAAATAATACCACTCCCCGACAGCAGCGCAATTTTTTATGTTCGACGTAATCAACTGACACTATTTCGGTTCAAGTGCAAAACGATTGCGTGTAATGATATAACCCAACCAAGGGTTGGGATCGTTTCCATAGGGAGTGTATTTGAGAATTAGTAGAAAAATAAAATTTAGTTCTAATTAGTCATAGCTATAAACATTATTGAATATAAACATACTAAATCTAAGAGGGTGATGCAACCGTCAATTATCAATGGGGGTTTGTATTCTGCTAATAACCAAAACAGTAAAAATATAAGAAAACGAGATAGAGAGATGGCATTCTTGGGATGTGATAGGAATACGGGATAGACTAAATTATCATGTATATACTTTTGATAGTAAATTGTTCAGTATTTGTGACTAGGCTAGACTATAGTTGGGGTAAATTCTCTCTCGAGCAACTTACCCTGAATCAACTCAGTTTCTCTCGAACACTGAGTTGCCACATTATGC
Source organism: Solanum pinnatisectum (assembly GCA_035578085.1). Classification (NCBI taxonomy): domain Eukaryota; kingdom Viridiplantae; phylum Streptophyta; class Magnoliopsida; order Solanales; family Solanaceae; genus Solanum; species Solanum pinnatisectum. The sequence goes on from CM069079.1 coordinate 14,310,315, forward strand.
ACAGCCTCCGCCTTAGCCCATTCACTCTCTCGAGCAGAATGTGTGGGAGAAGGACTAGGATTCACTCTTTCAAGCTGAACCCGTGTCGACCCAATACCACCGGCTATCAATTTAGTAGTCTTAGTTTTGTGATCTCTCTCTCACAAGCAAGCCCAAAACACTAAGATGAAATCATATTTGCAACTACAATTCCATTAAGTTCATACACAACAACTAAACGAAATCACATTTAAATAACAAATAAACCATCAATAAGTAAGACCCAACAGATAATTTAACCCATATTCACAAAATTACACCCCAAGAATTGGGGTTTTAGCTAGACATGTAGAAGAGATAAAAATTTATACCAATATCAGTTTCCATCAACTGGATATGAAGAATTAAGTCTTAAAACACGTCAAGAGTAAAGAATCTTTGAGACCCAAGTTCAATTTCTTGGAGATAAAACCCTTTGAATCTTCAAGGTCTAAGAACAATGTCTCTCTACTTGAAACTTAGGAAAAATAAAATGTTGTATCTGAAATTTGCCTACTGAAATAAAATTTAAACAAGTATTTATAGGTGTCAAAAAGTGTGCTGCGAAGGGTCACTCGGTGTAGTAAGTCGGGATCGCCGATACACTCAGCAATCCTCCCTTTGGTCTACTTCATCACCTTTCAGTTGTTGCCTTCAGCATCTTCCCATTCTAGATCATTGCGCGGTATAGTACTACATCGCAGAACTGTTCGGCGATGCGCCGACTGATCCTTTTCATCGCCGACTTGGTCTTTTCCTTCAGGGCTTAGCGTAAAGGAACTTTCGGCGAGTTTCAGGCAATTCGGCGACTCGCCTAATGTATTAGGCAATCCTCAAGCCTTCTTTTCTTCATCTTTTCAGCCGTTTTGTTCCCTTTTGTCAAGTAATGTCCATGCTTTGTCCCAAACTCCAAATACCTAAAACTTAAGGTTTTACATCAGTTAATGAGATAAAATATGCATTTGAGGACACTAAATCTATTAAAATCACACCCTAAATGAGTCTAAATTGTGGACTCATCAAAACTCATACATGATTTGTGGCGGGGTTTCTAGTAACAATCTCTTGAGATGGATACTCATACGTGAGTTGAGGCGGGGTATCTAATAGCAATCTCCATATCCTATTTCTCCCATAATAATAAACTTAAGTAATGAAATGTTAAGTACTCCGTGGGGAATAATTCTAAGCACCGAGTGGATATTGATTGAGATGGATACTCATACGTGAGTTGAGGCGGGGTATCTAGTAGCAATCTCTTGAGATGGATGCCCATACGTGAGTTGAGGTGGAGTATCTTGTAGCAATCTCCTTATCCCATAAACTATGTGCCCTCATGGGTTATTAGCTAGTGGATCCACCTAAGCTAAATTAATGGTTCTACCTTAGGCAAGTAGGACACTCTTTTTGGTGTGAGTGACACCGAATTCCATGATTTTCTCACACGGTCTATGTCGGTTAAGGCTTACCCCCACAATGAATGATAATGAACTATGGCTTCTCAAGAATGCACTACTTAGTGTGGGTGGGGGTATGGGACCTCATCCATGCATTGCACAAGTAGGCTTTGAGAGTAGTCATGGTATGTTCCTTTATGTTATAATGTCTTATGAAATGAATATGCTTATGATGATGTTACTAAGTATGTTGATATGAAGGCTAATTTAATGAAGAATGCTTAATGTGGATTGTTGCTATGGGTTGCTTTCCTTGATATGACTTAGTAAATGTGAAGGTTTCCTTGTTTATGAGTATTAACTAAAGATGGGATCAAAGAATGTAAGTATGATTATGGTAGCCTAAAAGTGGTACTTAGCATAGATGGGATTATGGGATCTTTATCTATGCATTGCACAAGTATAACTTAGGGTTACTTATGAGATGGTTCTATTATGCTATGATGATCTATATGTTGAATATGATTACAACTTATGTTTTTATACTAAAGTGCATGATAATTCTCAAACTTGATAAATGCATGTTTTTCAACTAAAATGTCCCTTTTAGCATGTTTTCAAGGTTTTTATGCATGGCTATCATACTTAGTGCATTTTTGTACTAACCCATACTTCTACATTTTTCACAAAGTGTAGGTTCCGGTTCTTAAGGTGATCTTCTATTGGTTCAAGCTTGGATCGACTATTCTCCTAGCTTGTGGTGAGTCCTCAAGATTCGAGGACGTATGAGTCAATTGTAGTTTCTTTCTAGTTATTTCACTTTTGGATTATGTTGAAAGGGTTGTGACCCTGTTTTTGATTCACAGAATGTATTAGATGGCTAATTGAGACAAGTTAGACTTCCGCTTGCTTTTATAAAAGACTTTGATCGTATGGATAAAAGTTTTTAAAATCTGCATCATTTCTTATATCTTATATTATGATATGCTAAGGGGCTTACATGGAGCCTTTCGAGATTCTATGTGCCTTGTTACGTCTAGGGGGTAACCTTGGGTCGTAACAGGTGTAGGCTCAGAACTAGGGGACACGGGAATATCTCCTGTGCTATCATCCTCGGAGGAAGAGGCGGTGGTGCCACTAGACCTGGAGCTGGACTGCGACTCTGAGCTAGCCTGTGATATAATCGATGTGGCCCCCTCCTTACACTAGGGGCAGTGACCTCGTTGGAGCTCACCTGTTGAGCTCTGTTTGAGTAGTGCGGGGAGCAGTAGGGGCTTGCTTAGGAGCCATGGTACATGTGGAAGCTTAGTTAGTACCAAAACAAAGCAATAAAACACATGGAAGAGTTTTAGAACAAGAAACGGACATAAACAAAAATTAAAAAAAATTCGGACAGTAGCTGAACTATCGACCCATTGTGGGCACCTACGGTCCGTCGATGGAACAACGATCCGTGGGTCCCTTTCATAGGTTAGAGTACCCAAAATTGGGTTTGTGAAGTGGGAACCATGGATGTGCAGAACGGTCTGTCAATGGAGCGACAGACCGTAGTCCACACCGTGGTTCTACACTTGGTCAAAATTTTGTGTGCAATTGACCCACGGACCTCAACCTACGATCCATTGGTTGGAGTCGTGGGTCAGTTCTATGCCAGGTTTCAGAACTTGACTCCCACTTCATGCCTTTTTTCAAAAATTACACAAACAAACTTGGCCTATACATGCATTTCAATATATAATATGGTAGTTAGTCATCCTTAGGGTTTCGTTGACACAAATTTCACATTTTAACCAACCGAAACATACAAACCCTAAGTCAAAACTTCCAATCAGGCCTATTACTTGATTTAGTTGGTTAAAATTTATGACACGCTCACATACCGTCATTCCAAGGGGTTTTCTAACTACAATTTAACATTCAAACACATGATTTACAACTGAAGGTCAAGTTCTTTATTATGATTTCAAATTGAAACTATGAAATGTTCAAAGTTTGGGAGAAATTAACTTACCTTACAAGTAATCAACAATGGTGAGTGTGTGATCGACTGCAAGAACTCCTAAACCAACGTGGACACCGAACCTGGACCGTGAATTCCCTTTGGCAGAGTATAGGAGTGATATGTAAGAGAAAAGAGAGATATGGGAGAGGAGAGTAATGGTATGAGATGTGGATAGTTGATATGGGAGTGATTAAGAGGATTTATGTGGGAATATGGGTATTTGGAGGGTTGAAAAATGGTTGGGAGGGAAATATGGAAGTGGGGAATGTTTTAAAATGAATGGTTTTTATTTAAAAGGGGATCCGGGTCGGGTCATCAAAAACCTTAAGTTGGACCCACGAGACCACGTTGACGGTCCGTGGGTCGACCTACGGACCATGGGTTGGGTCCATAGGTCACTCTAACACTTAGAAAAATTTAGAATACATACTTGGGATCGACGGACGCCATTCACAGTCCATGGATGGACCAACGGACAATCGATGGGGTTCGTAGACTACTGCATAACTATTTTCTGCAGATTTTTGCCTTTTGTCCCTGCACACGTAGCAACCATTAGGACTTTCTTTTTACATTTTCTGGACACTTTTTAGACACAGACCCTATTCTATATCTAGCCAACACTAATACAAAAATATAACACCTATCAAAAGATCTACAAAAAATCAAAATAAAAGAAGGAAACTCCTATATCGAAAAGAAAAACCTATAGTTGGCTAGATTGTACATCTTGGGTTGCCTCCCAAGCAGCGCTTGATATAACGTCGTGGCGCGATGCAAATCCCTTGATTACTCGGACTTTATCAAGATAATAAGCCTCAATCACTTCTTGTACACTCTTCGATTTCCCCATGTAGACCTTGATCTTCTGCTCGTTAACTTTGAACCTTGTTCCATCCTTGTTCTCGAGCTCGACCACTCCATGTGGAAATACTTGAGTGACTTTGAATGGCCTAATCCACTTAGAGTTGAGCTTGCCAGGAAACAAGCGCAACCTTGAGTTAAATAAAAGCACCAGATCACCCACAACAAATTCACACTTTTCAATCTTTTGATCATGATACTTCATTATTTTCTCCTTGTACAAGGCTGAACTTTCATATGCTTTTAGGCGAAACTCATCAAGCTCATTCATGTCATTCAATCTTTGGCTCGATCCGGCGCCCCAATCCAAATTCAACTTCTTTAGCGCCCACATGGACTTATTATCTAGCTCTACCAGCAAATGGCATGACTTCCCATATACAAGTTGGTAAGGAGACATACCTATGGGAGTCTTTAATGCGGTGCGATAGGCCCATAGAGCATCATCAAGCCTTCTTAACCAATCTATTATGTTGGCGTGTACAATCTTTGCAAGGAATTGCTTTATCTCTCTATTTGACACTTCAACGTTCCCACTAGACTACGGATGGTAAGGAGTAGCTACATTGTGACTAACTCCATATTTCTCTAGCAATGCCTTGAACAACTTATTACAAAAGTGAGAACCTCCATTGCTGATAATCGCCCTAGGTGTACCAATACTCTTTTTTAGGAATGCGGTGACACTCTTACCCTCATTGTTTGAAAGCGCAATTGCTTCCACCCATTTTGATACATAGTCAACCGTAACAAAAATATACTTCATCCCATGTGAACTCACAAATAGAGCCATGAAGTCAAGGCCCCAAACATCAAATAACTCAATCACCAATATCAGATTCATAGGTGGCTCTTGCTTCTTTGAAATTCCTCCTTCTCTTTGGCAACGGTCATAAGACTTGGTGAAACATAAGCATCTTGGTGGATGGTAGGCCAGTAATACCCACACTGCAAGATTTTATGAGCCGTACAAATACCACTATGATGCCCACTAACAAGCAATGAATGACACGCCTCTAGTATACTCATAATCTCAACCTCGGGCACACAGTAACGAATAATCCCTTCAGCTCAAATACGAAACAAGTAAGGCTCATCCCAAAAAAACTTCTTCACATCATGCATAAATTTTTCCCTTTGGTGAAATGACAAATCCGATGGAACCAAATCACTTGCCAAGTAGTTAGCAAAATCTGTGAACCAAGGCATAAGATCAAAAGAAGCAGCCAATACATGTTTGTCTGGGAATATATCATTAATTTCAGCCCCATCTCCTAACTTGAGCATTACTTCCCCATCTAATCTGGACAAATGATCGGCAACCTGATTTTCTATCCCCTTTCTATCTTCCACCTCAAAATCAAACTCTTGTAGCAACAATACCCATCTGATCAACCTTGGTTTTGTATCCTTTTTAGACATCAAATACCTCAATGCAGAATGGTCAGTATGCACTATGACCTTAGTACCAAGCAAGTAGGATCAAAATTTCTCGAATGCGAAAACCACAGCAAGGAGTTCATGTTCAGTTACTGTATAGTTCTTTTGAGACACATTCAGAATCTTCTCTCATCTGTGTACTAATACCATACGAAGCGCCACCCCACTCACATCACACATCACTTCAAACGATTGCCCCCAATCCGATGATATAATGATAGGTGTTGATACTAACCTTGCTTTCAACTCTCCATATGCTCTCAGACAAGCATAATCAAAATCAAACTTACACTCTTTTTCGAGCAGTTTGCACAATGGGTGTGCAATTTTAGAGAAATCTTTGATAAACCTCTGATAAAAACCTGCATGCCCAAGAAAACTTCTAACACCTTTAACAGAGACAGGTGGTGGAAGTTTTTCTATTAACTCAACTTTATCTCTATCAACCTCAATATCCTTCTCAGAAATCCGATGACCCACAACTATCCCCTCTTTCACCATGAAGTGACATTTTTCCCATTTGAGCACAAGATTGCACTATTTACACCGTTTCAGTACCTCGGCCAGATGCATCAAACAACCATCAAACGAGTCATCTAAAACATAGAAATCATACATAAATACCTCAATAGTGTCCTCCACCATATCTGAAGATATCAATATCATGCAATGCTGGAAGGTCGTTGGAGCATTACACAACCCAAATGGCATACTTCTGAAGGCGAAAGTCCCATAAGGACAAGTGAAGGTGGTCTTCTCTTGGTCTTCTAGAGCTATGGAGATCTGATTGTAGCCCGAATACCCATCAAGAAAGCAGTACCAATCCTTAGCAGCAAGGCAATCCAGCATCTAATCCATGAACGACATCGGGAAGTGATCTTTTTCTTTCCAAGCATTCAGTTTACGGTAGTCCATGCATACTCTCCATCCGTTCATTGGCCTCACCGGAACAAGCACATTTTTCGCATTAGGAACCACAATAATCCCATCTTTTTTAGGTACACTCTGAACAGGATAGATCCAACTACTATTTTCAATGGGGTATATGACTCCAGCATCCAACTATTTGATGATTTCCTTTTTCACGACCTCTTGGATAGGTGGATTTAGTCTCCTTTGGTGCTCAATACTTGGCTTGTTGTCCGACATGATTTTGATTTTATGAGAACAAATGCCAGGAGGAATCCCAATAATGTCCTCAATAGTCCATCCAATAGCCCGTTTGAACCTCTTCAACATAGAAACCAATGCATCTACTTGTGCCTCACTCAAATCAGCCCAATGATTACTAATAAAGTGCCATCTCTTCCCAAGCATACATACCTCAAATGCGATGGTAGAGCCTTGAGCTCCAATTTTGGAGCTTCTTCCACAGACGGTTTTACAGGTGGAGAGTCACGATTCTTCATATATAGCTCCAATTTCTTTGTTTGGAATGGAATTCGAACCTATCAAGTGCTAAAACTAATTCATCATAGTCTTCAATACCATCACCCTCAAAATTCATCATTACCACTACCAGTGCATCAACACCAACTTACTTCAATAGACACTTCAGAACCTCGCTCCATAATATAATTCACCACTGATACTGACTTGAGATCTCTTTCCTGCTTCATAGACCAACAGATACTGAAAGTTACCTCTTTATTATTTAATCGAAACTTCATCTGCGCTCTCTCCATATCGACCAAGGCGCACCTAGTAGCAAGGAATGGTCTCCCTAAGATAATGGGAACCTCAAAATCAACCTCACAATCAAGTATCACAAAATCCTTTGAAAAAATAAACGACTCCACTTTCACAATGATATCTTGGAGAACACCAATGGGCTTCTTCACAGTTCTATCTGTCATGAGTAGTCGCATCGCAATCGGTTTTGGTGCCCCTAAACCCAACTTCTTGTAGATAAACAATGGCATCAGATTAATGCTGACACCCAAATCACACAATGCCTTTGCAAAATGCAACATCCCAATGATACAAGGAATAGTGAAACCCCCAGGACCCTCTACCGCGTAGTAATAGCACTACAATGTTGTAACCTCGCATTATCTTCAAAACTGACAACCCTCTTTTTGGTCACCAAACCCTTCATAAACTTCGCATACCTAGGCATTTGCTCCAAAGCCTCTATCAACGGAATGAAAGATGTTTCAACATAGTTATGAACCTGTGGTATTTTCCTTCTTCGGCCTTCTTCACCAATCTCTGTGGAAATGGAGGTGGAGGTCTAGGCATGGGAAAAACTTTTTGGGTTACCTCTACTTCCTTCTCTGTAGCATTTTAGACTCTCATGTAACCTCAATCTCATATTCATCTCTTTCTACCACAATCTCAACCTCAGATGGCATAGGGGGATTAATGGTCTGTTTACCTCCTCGAGTAGTGACTGTCATACAATGCCCATGATTCTTCGAATTCTGGATGGTGCTGCTAGGAAATGTGCCATGCTGACATGGGTTCACAGTAGTGGACAACTGACTAAACTATTGCTCAAGTTGCTTGATGTACACTACATGGGCATCAACTTTTTGACCGATTCCAAACAAGTCATTTCGCATCTCTTTCACATTCTCATCAGTCGCATCAAACCTCTTCATCATCTTCTGCATCATATCCTCAATGTGTGACATACTAGCCCCAGCCTCTCTATTGCCAGATTCCCGATTGGCAGGTGGAACATAAGGCCCAACTCTCTATTTCTGTTACCATAGTTGTTCCGGTTGTACTTGTTATCACGATTGTAGTTCCCATTCTGGACATAGTTTCCCTATCGATTGTAGTTTCCATAGTTTCAACCTTGGTTTCTTGACCTTGGCACCAAATATCCGAGTTGGAACCTTGGGCGTTGGCTTAAAAAAACCCTGTCTGATCATTCACCAAATACGCATCCTCCTCATAGTAGCATTCCTCAACTGGTGGTGGTGGAGTTCTAGTTAGGTAATTTACCACATTCACCTTTTCTGCACTACCGCTCACATGCTTCAATACCAACCCAAGTTCTGTCCTCATTTGAGACATCTCCTCACGAATGTCATCATTAGATTGATTAGGTGTTGCTTGAACAGCAAAGGTGCTTCTACCAGTGTCCGCCTTTCTAGTGCTTCGTGCGTTATTATTCAGAGAAATTTTATTCAGTTTCTCAGCAATCTCCTCAAAAGCGCACTCACCATTTTATCCTCCAGCAATAGTATCCAACACAACCTTTCCATTGTCATCCTGACCTCTATAGAAGTACTTCTTTAGTGACTCATCATCTATGCGATGATTCGAAACACTTCTTATGAATGCAGTAAACCTATCCCATGAACTGCTCACAGACTCTCCAGGTAGTGCTACGAAATTTTTCAGTTTGTCTTTGTGATTTAGCTTCTTAGACAATGGGAAATACTTCTCCATGAACACCTTATGCAACTGGTCCCATGTATGAATCAAATTGTATGGAAGCTCAAAAAACCACACAACGCAGCATCACCGGTCAATGATAGAGGGAAGACTCTCAAACCTATGACATTCATATCCAACTCTGGTCGTCCCACACAAATCTTGCAGACACTTCTCAATTTAGTCATGTGACTATGTGGATCTTCCGAGGCTAGACCAGAAAACAACCCCCTTGCTGTAAGCATTTGCATCAAACTGTTGGTCACCACAAATGTATGTCATGGAGGTAGAGGAGGGAGAACAATAGGTCCTTCTGATTCAGCTGTATTGAAGTCGACCCTGTAGTTATCACACAACCTTGGTTCTGGCAGACTTTGTAGTTACCACCACGAACCTTAGAATTCTCATCACCAACTCCATCTTCCTGCTCCTCTATGATTTGATTATTATGGACCCCTTGATTTTCCATTTTTCTCAAAGTCTTGCTTAGTTTAGGATCGTATGGGGTCAATGGTTCACCTCGACTCCGTGTACTTTGGCATACACTAGAGTAGAAACCTGTAGAAAACAAAATAAAAAACAAAATCAAAAGAAAATATAAAATCAAAAAATAATTGACTAAAGTTCAATATTGTAGTTAAACTTAATATAAATGCCTTATTCCCCGACAGTGCCGTCAAAATTTGATATGCTCAAATTACACCTCCAAAATGAAGTATAAGGGATAGAGGTTCTCACTTTCGTAATAAGTTGTTCAGGACATTGTTTAAGAAGTATGATGTTCGACATAGCGTAGCTGATACGCTCAAATTACACCTCCCTAAAGAAGTATAAGCGATTGCTATCAACTAAAGAACCCAACTTGTACGTTAGGGTCGATCCCATGAGGAATATGGTTCAAACTTAAACTTAACTCACTATTATATCTATCTTGTCAAACTATTTCTGAGACAAGTAATTAGAAAGGGGGGATGTTTGTAAGTAAGTAATAGATTCTTGATTAAGTAACACGTAAGCAGGATTCAAACTTTAAGTTATCAATATGAGAGAGAAACTAAGGTGTATATGTTCCCCATAAGCTTTTAACTTAGTAATCCTAATAATAGTAATCCTTTCCTAGTGTTTTACATGCAAATTTGGTAAGATAGGTATCCCTAAGTGATTCGTCCTCCAAATAGGAAATTTCACTACGCACCTTGGTCCGGCTACGAGTGTATACTTTACTAACCCTTACCTTTACCTCAAATTAGACATCAAATCAATGTATGACTTAGTTTTCACCCTCGCACCAATTGACATTAGACTATTAGATAGAATCCACTAAATCTCTGTTGTTAATTATTTTCTCATTTTTTACCTCCTTGGTCCAAAAGTAGGAATAAGGTGAATTCTAACGTTTGTAACTGTTAAAAAGACTTCTAAGTGAAAGAATTACCAATACATACATAAACACTATTCAAGGATTACTTAATTATTATTCATACATTATTAATTGCTCATGGTTCCCACGACCCTAGTTCTGGATTTAGCTACTCATGCTTGAAAGAATACAATTCATATTTTGATAAAAAGAATTCATGAACTTACAATTAAAGTAGAACAACCCCGCAATCTCCAATTGAATTTCAAAGTGAAAATCTTATAAAACGAAATCCGCAAATCAAATTGCTAAAGTTTGCAAGTTAATTCCACAAAATACCAAGAACTAAAAGTAAACAATGTTGTCTCACCCCCAAAAACGAGGTTTACAACTCCTATTTATAGAAAACAAGTCCTAAATAAAAAGGAAACAAAATAAGGAAATAAGTTGTCTTGAATGCAGCATTAGTTGACGACTTGGACCTACGGACCATGGGTTGACCTATGGTCCGTAGGTCCCCTTCCGTGGCTCCACACTAAGGTTTTTTCATCAGGTACTGGAACTTCAACTCTCTGAATCCATCGACGGATGTACAGGATGGCATGTGGGTCGACCTACTGTCTATCAGTTGCTCCGTTGCTCCACACTTGGTCAGAATTCCCTGATGCTCCATATATGCCTGCCCAATGATGGTCCGTCATAGGACCTACGGTCCGTGCATCACTTCTGTGGGTAGCTCCTTCTACATAATTTCAGCTATCATCTCCATCAACTACATTCCAAGCTTATTTCTTACAAACATAATACAAAACACATCATCTCTAGTACAATATAGCCATAGACACACACAACTTCTAACTGAAATGCATCAAAAATACCGTAAACTCACGGTATAACAATAGCAACCCCTTACCATCCACAGTCTAGTGGGCAAGTGGAAGTTTCAAATAGAGAAATCAAGCAAATCATTGCAAAGATTGTGAATGTGAACATAACAAATTGGTTGAGAAAGCCTGATGATGCTTTATGGGCATATCCGACTGCATTAAAGACTCTCATAGGTATGTCTCCTTACCAACTTGTGTTTGGAAAGTCTTGTCATTTTCCTGTAGAGCTAGAGCACAAAACCATGTGGGCACTTAGAAATTTAAATCTAGATTTGGGTGTTGCATCAAATCATATGTTAGATGAGCTAAATGAGCTTGGTGAGTTTTTCCTGCAAGCGTATGAAAGTTAAGCTTTATACAAAGAAATAATGAAGAAGAACCATGATAAAAATATTGAAAAGCGAGAATTTTCTCCCAATGATTTGGTCCTTCTTTTCAATTCAAGATTGTGCTTGTTTCTTGGAAAACTCAAGTCCAAGTAGATGGGACCATTTTGAGTAGTGCTATTTTTTTCACATGGAGTGGTTGAACTAAAAAATAATTAGAGAACGAGTTTCAAGATGAACAGGCAAAGGAAAAAGCACTACATAGGAAAGCAGTAAAAACAAAGTGATTGAAGAATGGGCTTTTGATGAAGTCTGAGTAATCAAGAAGATATAGTGAAGTGTTTGAAATTTGGGAGACCCATAGCGCCGGTGCAAATGTTGGGCCATCCAAATCGGTGGTGTATCATGGGCATGTTTGATATTTATACAGAAGCCATCCACCAAAATGCCCATAACAAAAATAAATGGTTTCAGTGGAGCCACAACTACTCACAGGTAGCCTACACATGGTGCTATATCATGCTCTATTCGGGCGCACTGATGTGCTTGGATAGCGGACCCTAGGAAGGTATAGTGCATCCATGGTTCATGAGTTATATGCCTCATATGTAGAAATGGTGCAGAATGCCTTACCAAAGAAGGCCAAAGAGCTTGAGCAGCTCTCACTTCTGTCTACTTTGGTATAGGACTTCCCTATGGATTTATCTGAGCACATGGTCCGATGGTTCCTCCATGGACCGACATATGAGTAGACCGCCTCCACAACTGAGTTTGACTATTGGCTGCAACTAGTCCATGATAAAAATGCTATGAAAGATGTGTCATAAAAGCAACAGTTGTTGAGATGGGTAGTTGGATACATACCGGATCAAGGTGTGACGCCGGTTGGGTTCACAATATTTAAGTCCTAATCAAGAAGGCCTCACTAAATTTTGTAGCCAAGTTCTGGTGGTCTATTCGTGCTAGACTATCCCCCACCATTACGGATAACCACTTGACCCTAAATCGAGCAGTGATGGTGACATATCTAATGGGCGGATATGAGATTGCATTTACCTGCCTTTTGATTGCCAATATCGACAAGTGAGCATTTAGGAAGACAACTACTCTCCCTTTCCCCTGCTTGATCTTCCACCTATGTAGAGAGTCTACTACCTCCATGTTTTATGTTGTTGACCCATTGATCACTACTAAAAAAGTAGTGAATACCGACCTCAAATGGAGGTCGGTAATTTCCGACCTCCGGAGGTTGGTATTCTTAAAAAGAATAAGAAATTAAAAAAACTTTAGGAAACCGACTACAAGTAGTCGGTTTTTATGCAAAATAAAGCGGGAAAACAAAATTCTGACCTCTGGAGGTCGGAATTTTTCCCTAAAAAAATGAATTACAATAAAAACCGACATCTTGATGTCGGTATTAATAAAATAAATAAATAACAATATTTTTTTCTCAATTAATGCGTAAATAAATCGTCTTTCGGATGACAGTTTATATAAATTAAATTAATATAAAATACCGACCTCATGCGGTCGGTATTTTTATTTCATCCAAATACTTAGCGACATTAGGAGGTCGGTTAGTTTATTACACAATAGTTTATGCAAAATAAAGCAGGAAAATAAAATACCGACATCTAGAAGTTGGAATTTAAAAAATACAAAAATATAATTACCGACCTCCGGAGGTCAGAATTTAAAAAATACAAAAAATAAAAAATTTCGACCTCAGGAGGTCGGAATTTAAAAGAGGTCAGAATTTCAAAAATACAAAATAAAAATACCGACCTCCGGAGGTTGGAATTTAAAAATACAAAAATAAAATGAAAATACCGACCTCCGGAGGTCAGAATTTCAAAAATATAAAAATAAAAATACCGACCTCCGGATGTCGGAATTTAAAAAATACAAAAAATAAAATTACTGACCTCTAGAAGTCGGAATTTAAAAAATACAAAAATAAAAATACCGACCTCCAGAGGTCAAAATCTAAATAATACAAAAATAAAAATACCGACCTCCGGAGGTTGGTATTTTTATGGAACAAAAATAAAAATACCGACCTCCGGAGGTCGGAATTTAAAAAATACAAAAAAAATTACCGACCTCCGGAGGTCGGAATTTAAAAAATACAAAAATAAAAATACCGACCTCCGGAGGTCAGAATTTAAAAAATACAAAAATAAAATTACCGACCTCCGGAGGTCGGAATTTAAAAAATACAAAAATAAAATTACCAACCTCCGGAGGTCGGAATTTAAAAAATACAAAAATAAAAAAATAAAAATACCGACCTCCGGAGGTCGGAATCTAAATAATACAAAAATAAAAATACCGACCTCTGGAGGTCGGAATTTAATTTTATCGTCTTTCAGAGGATGGTTTTGCGTTAAATAAAAAACAAAAAAATATATTATAATACCGACTTCTGAAAGTTGGTAAAATTAAATAGTATGTAATTAAATTAATTTTCATTAAATAAATCGTCTTCCGGATGACAATTTTATATAAGTTAAAAAATAAATTAATATAAAATACCGACCTCATGAGGTTGGTATTTTTATTTCATCTAATTACTTTTAATAAAAGCGACATTCGGAGGTCGGTTTGTTAAAACTGTTCCTATAAATCATAATTTTGCTAGCATAATACTAAATTTTTATTCTACACATACAATTAATTGTTTAAAAGAGTGTAACAATTTTGTATACTTTTATAAATAAAAAGTTAAAATTCGTGGAATAAATAAAAAAATATCTATAATCCATATTTAGAGTATGAAACTACGTTGATATGAATTAAGAGATAATTATACTTATATTTGTAGAGTAATGTACAAATTCTATCAGTCTATTGTCAAATGATGAACTTAATATATCATGTCATGATGTACAGGTGAATAGCTAATTAACATATAATATAATCTATTTGAGTTTGAAATGCAAGATAATATTATTATATACGTTCGATCTTGAATGGATGTCAAGTGTTGTGATAATATCGTAGGCAATGATGACATGTAAATTAAAGGATAATTCATCGGAGTATGAAATACGTTGATTAATTATATATACTCACTGAGTAGTTTAACAAATCAAATCTTATATATATATATATATATATATATATATATATATACACACACACACACACACACACACACACACACACACATATATATATATTAGTGGCTCAGATATGAAATACATTATCAATTAAAGAAATACCGATGATCAATTCAAGGAGATTTATATATTAAATTTGATATTGATGAACTTTAATTTGTTGATCGATAAAATTAAATTTATATAATTAGGAGGTATATAATTTAAATTTATAAAATTAACTTGATCAATAAAATTAAATTTATTAAATTAAACTTCTGTTGATGTGTAGTTAAATTAAATGTATTTAATATATATATATATAATTTTAATTTATAAATGTAATTTTAATTAATAAAATCAACCTCAAGAGATAAGTTAATATTAAAATAAATTAATAAATACCGACCTTAAGAGGTCGGTATATTTAAATTATTATTTTATTTAAATAATATCAACATCCCGTGGTCGGTAAATTAAACACTTAAAAAAAGAGTGATATAGTATCAAAACCTCTCTCGCTCCACTTTCAGTCCTCTCTCTCACCCTGACCCACCCCCATCTTGCCCATCGGGCTTACTTTTCAAAGTGATCTTTCTCGATTTAGGAACGGAAAGGCTTGGTTGAAGGCAAAATTCGGTGTAATTCGGTATTAAATAAATAAATAAAAATATTTTATTTTTTCTCAATTAAATATTAAAAACAAAATTGAGAAATATTTTGAATTAATTTTATTTAAATCGTCTTTCGGAGGATGGTTTTGTGTAAAATAAAAAAATAAAAAATTATAATATGGACTTCCGGAAGTCGGTAAATTAATAAATTAATATTTTCTTTAAATAAATCGTCATTCGAATGACAATTAATTTCAAAAATACAAAAATAAAAATACCGACCTCCGGAGGTCGGAATTTAAATAATACAAAAATAAAAATACCAACCTCCGAAGGTCAGAATTTAAAAAATACAAAAGTAAAAATACCGACCTCCGAAGGTCGGAATTTAAATAATACAAAAATAAAAATACCGACCTCCGGAGGTCGGAATTTAAAAAATACAAAAATAAAATTACCGACCTCCGGAGGTCAGAATTTCAAAAATACAAAAATAAAAATACCGACCTCCGGAGGTCAGAATCTAAATAATACAAAAATAAAAATACCGACCTCCGAAGGTCGGAATTTAAAAAATACAAAAAATAAAAATACCGACCTCCGAAGGTCGGTATTTTTATGGAACAAAAATAAAAATACCGACCTCCGGAGGTCGAAATTTAAAAAATACAAAAATAAAAATACCGACCTCCGGAGGTCGGAATCTAAATAATACAAAAATAAAAATACCGACCTCTGGAGGTCGGAATTTAAAAAATACAAAAAATAAAATTACCAACCTCCGGAGGTCGGAATTTCAAAAATACAAAAATAAAAATACCGACCTTCGGAGGTCGGAATTTAAAAAATACAAAAAAATAAAATTACCGACCTCCCAAGGTCAGAATTTTAAAAATACAGAAATCAAAATACCGACCTCTGGAGGTCGGTATTTTTCAATACAATAAAAACCAACCTCTTGATGTCATTATTAAATAAAATAAATAAATAACTATACTTTATTTTTTTCTCAATTAAATATATTGATTTAATTTTATCGTCTTTCGGAGGATGGTTTTGCGTTAAATAAAAAACAAAAAAATATATTATAATACCGAATAATATATTAATAATTCCTTAAATGTACAAATATATCTAAGAAAATTTAGTGAAGTATGATTCTATTATGTTCAGTTTTTTGTTAAAATTTAAATCTAGTTGAGGATCATCTCTAACTTTTTCTATTGCATCCAAAAGTTTCGATGTTGTCTTTTCTAATTGCACCATAAAATTGTGAAAATCTCTAGATGCAAGTGTTTTCTTACATGCAACTGGTTCCAAAGGTGTTGCATCATCTTCAACTTTATCATCAATATTGTTTTTCCAATTATATCCACAATTTGTTCTAAGCTCTAGGCCTCTAAACATGTATCATTTTCACCAATCTAATATGTTATTGACATTCATTTTATCGCGGTAATCGAGATCATTAATCAGGACCTCAAGTTTTTCACAAGTGGGTTCTTTCAAATTCTTTGTGATTTCATACCTAAACAATTTTTTTTGTGTTGAAACACTCTTTAAAATAATAAATATTAATTTATCGATTAAATAATATCTCTATAAAATAATAATATTTCATAGTCCCGCCTATATTGCTTTAGTGAGGTTTGACTGTTACTTGCTCCAGTTTATCTTCCCAACGTTTGCAATAGTATGTTTTAAGTTAGGAGAATGAATCATGAAATGTATATTTAAATTCATTATTTACCGTTATACAAAACCTAATATTGAGATACTGAATTTTATCAAGCGACCACTATATTCACGTTTTCAAGATTGAGTGTCAATTGTTTATGTAATTCAACAAACTATTCATGATTTTTATCATACATATCTCGATCAAATTTAATTAGTAATTTAAGAAATTATAATTAGAATTGCCATGTACATAGCGCAAACTTACCGAAAAGGAGAAAAAATCAGCAGAGCTTCATGTCATGTTGAATTGTCCAGAAGTCCAACCCTTCTTAGAGTAAGAAAATTAAATATGTAAACAACATATATTCAACTCCGATTTATTAAGGAAACTAATTGTATTTTCAATGTGATTCTACAGTTATTTTGTGAGCCAATATGGTCATGATCAAGTGTTTCCATCATTTATAACGTGGTATACTAATTGGGTAAGTGTTGTAATATGTACACCTATTAAGAGATTAGTGTGCTCTTCTTTCTACTAACATTGCTTTTAATTTACTAACCATATATATATAGGTCTACAATTCAAAAAATGCCGCCACATTTGATCAATTTTTTAAAGATATTTCTTGTGGACCGATTCTGATTCACACAATGCACCAATATAACGTAAATGGTTTTAAATTTGCCACAGAGAAATACTCAAAGAATAAGAAAACTAATAATAGTGGTGTTTGGGTTAAAGGTGATGATGGAAATCAAAATGAGAATATTGATTATTTTGGCGTCCTTCATGAGATTCTAGAGTTGGAGTATTCGGGTTGGCCAATTAAAAGAATAGTACTTTTCCAATGCAAGTGGTTTGATCCAACTTCAAGAGGTACGAGGGAGTTTAAGCAGCATAATATCATTGAAGTCAAGCACACTAGGAAGTATGAGGCTTATGATCCTTTTATTATTGCACAAAATGCTAAGCAAGTGTACTATGCTCCTTATCCGTTGCGTAGGGATAAGTCTAATTGGTGGGTTGTAATCAAAACAAAACCAATGGGGCGAGTGGAAGTTGAGAATGAATTGGATGTTGCATATCAAAATGAAATATCAAGTGTTCATCAAGTAGTGGATGCTGAGTTAGAAATGAATTTGGATCATCCTGATCACATTTTAGAAGAAGTTAATAGAGAAGAGTTAGATATGCCAACAAATATGGAGGAGGATGAGGAGGAAACTTTCGAAGAGGATGAATGGATAGATGAGGAGGAAACTTCCGAAGATGATGCATGTGAATGGATAGATGATGAAGAAACTTCCGAAGAGGATGAATAACAATTTGTATGTTTAGTTGGTAGATTTTTAGCTATTCATGTTTGAGTATACTTTATATTTTAGTAGTTTTAACTTTTGTTCGACATTGTGAAAGACTATTTAGTAGTTTTAACGTGTCATGTAGGTAGATATTCTGAAACATGTGAACACATATTCCCTTTATTGATCATTGAATTTGCGAAGCAGTGATGTGACTAGAAATAGAGAAAAAGAGTTTAGGGACAATATTACCACTTCTCTGAAATATAACTTGTAACAATTTGTATGTTTAGTTAGTGGATTTTTAGCTATTCATATTTGAGTATACTTTATATTTTAGTAGTTTTAACGTTTGTTCGACATTGTAAAAGACTATTTAGATTAAGCCTTATGTTATGATAACTTTGTTTGATATATATGTTTGACATTGTGACATTATTTTCTACTACTTTGTTTTAATCTTTATATTTAATTGATATAGATGGTAGATAAATATAAGGATAAGTCAAAAAAATCCGCTAATTCAAAAAAGAAATTTAAGGCCAATGCTATGAGAAGCCCCACTGGGGTCGTGATATCTGATGAGTTCTCTCGAGTTAAACGAGCCTCAGTTTTCAACTACTTACTCAGCACAACAATCACATAATGCCTCTACTCATGTGGCTCCACAATCTAGTTATACTATATCTACACCCACTGTGGTACCTAGTTCAAGTTACCAAACATTGCAGGGCAATTCACATCTTGGTCGTAGGTCTGCCATACCATCAACTAGTGGTAGTCAGTGCAATAGTTTGAATACTAATAGTGGATCAATTGGACTTTCCAATCTTCATCTTAAATCCAATGGCTCAGAGCCTAGTACTCCCACCACCCAGCACTCAGATGCACATGGTCCTCATCCAAGCGATAGAGACAATTTTCGGAGACTCGTCATCGAGCCATTAGGATACAAGTATGATTTAATTATGTTTCATCTTTCATTTATCTATTTATATTTTAATTGATTGATTTTTTTGTTTACTCTACTTTGTCAATGAACTCGTATTTCAGCTTACGTCCGGATGTGGGTATGGCAAAGATTATTTTAAAGTGCATTGGAACTCACTACCATGATGTGTATCCGAATTGGAGTTCGATTCCACTTAACACCCAAGGGCAGATGTTCAACGAATTTAAGGTAAGAATATATATCAATTAAATATACATCATATCCATTTAAATTCGCTATTCATTTGAAAAATAAATATTTAGTTATTTTTATTACGTAAATATTATGTATGGGCTCCGAACATGAGGAAGACGTTCAAGTGAACTTGAGCTTAAAGCTTCAAAGTTGCTTTCTTGCACATTTGTGGTATCGGAGAGAAAGCAGAATGCCTAAGTTTATGTTACGGATCGATGGACTCTATTCTTTGGAACATTGGAGTACTAATGAAAAATTTAAAAAGAGGAGTGAGATTGGGAAGATGGCTCGCGCATCAGAAAAGGGAGGCTCTTTGCACACTGGTGGAGCTATTAGCCAGGTTACTAGGAAGGAAAGAATGGTATACTTTCTTAATTTAGTAAAATAAATTTTTTCTTTTTCGATAAGTACTTTTTGGAGATTAATGAGATCAAATTCTATATATGTTATTTGCAGGAAAAAGAGTTGGGTAGGCGTAGGTATGTGAGAGATGTTCAAGGTTACTCACATCAAGAAAATCTGAACCCCACAGAAGAAGAAAGATGGATTGAGCCACGTGCTCAAGAGACATATGTAAGAACTCCATTCAAACTAATTTTTTTTTCTTTTCCTTGTATATATTACATTCTTATTCGTAGAGTTCTTTGTTTAAATTACAGGATAAGTATATACGAATATCTCAGGAATATCGTAGTACTCTACCTCTTGAGAGTCGGGACAGACCATTTACACAAGAAGAAAACGAGAATCTTTGGAAACAAAGTGCTGGTGAACCGATTAGAGGTTCAGTCTACGGCTATCCAGAAAAGGCGTATCAGAAGAAGAAGTCTTGGTATTGTGGTTCATCATCCTCAAGCTTTGATGGCGGGGATAGAGAGACAATATCTGCAATGGAGAGTAAGATAGCTTATCTCAATGCCGAGCTTCTTCTTTGTCGAAAGAGAAGAAGAGAGAAGAAAGAGAGAAGAAGAGAGAAGAGGAGATTGCGGCAGCAAAAGAGGTAGAGAACAAGAGGTATGCAGCGCTTCAAGCCCAACTTACTTTTCTTTTTGAATCAGGAAATATTCTTCCTCCATGTCCTGCTAGCAGTGATGGATCTGATCAAGAGGGTGATGAGAATGATAAGCCTGATAAGGAGAGTGATCAGGGTGATGAGGAGTAGTTGTATCTATTTGACAGTTTAGACTTCTATATTTTGGAATTGTTTGATTGTATTTTGAAGTTGGATGAAGTTTATTTTGAAATAGTTTAATGTATATGTTGAAAATATTGTGTTGTTTTGGTTGGATGAAGTTTATATTCTATGGGTTGTTTTGGTATAAATATGCAGGTGGGCAATTATAATTACAGCAATTTGTTGCGCTTTATAGCGAAAACCGACCTCCGGAGGTCGGAATTTCAAAAGTAAAAAAATTAAAATACCGACCTCCGGAGGTCGGAATTTCAAAAGTAAAAAAATTAAAATATCGACCTCCGGAGGTCGGAATTTCAAAAGTAAAAAAATTAAAATACCGACCTCCGGAGGTCAAAATTTTAAAAATACAAAAATAAAATTACCGACCTCCGGAGGTCGGAATTTGAAAAATAAAAGAATAAAAATACCGACCTCCAGAGGTCGGAATTTAAAAAATAGAAAAATAAAATTACCGACCTCTGAAGGTCAGAATTTGAAAAATATAAAAATGAAAATACCGACCTCTGGAGGTCGGAATTTAAAAAATACAAAAATACAATTACCAACCTCCGGAGGTCGGAATTTCAAAAATACAAAAATAAAAATACCGACCTCCGCAGCTCAGAATTTATATATTAAAAATAAAAAAAGTAACAAATACCGACATCCGGAAGTTGGAAAATAAATTAATGAATTTTCTGACTTAAAATAAAAACCGACCTCGAGAGGTCAGTAAATACCGACCTCCGGAGGTCGGTATCGAATAGCGACCAAGCTTTTTCCGACCTAAGCTGGAATGTCGGTTTTAGGTAGGAATTACAGGGAATACCGACCTCCAGAGGTCGGTATTTTTAGGTCGGTATTCACTGTTTTTTTAGTAGTGGATTGAGGTGACCATGACCATGTACATTGGCTTGATTAGGGATGAGGCCAACCCGATTGCACCGCGATGAGGCTCGCAATTCAACATGCTTGAGATGCCAATGGCTGCTTAGCCTAGAGATGGAGAGGTTCTTAAGAGGGATACCGCCACTATAGAATCCATTTAGGTTACCCATACCTCCTCCTCTACACCATCAGCTATCACACCACATGCTTCTACTACTGTCGCGGGTCATTTCATGGTGCCAATAGTTAGATTTTAGAGGCTATAAACCTAAATGGGACAGTTGTTGCACATCTTTGCCCATGGGTTTATTCGGTCATTGAGGAGTTTGAGGCGAGGATATGGACTGCGATGGCGGAGCATACTTAGGCCACATAGAGAAGGATCAATGATTTTGAGTTGAGGATGTTGGCTCGACATCAGACCACCCCAAGTGCTGATCTAGAAAGTTTCCGAATGGAGTTAGATAAGTTCCATACAGATGTTGTTGCACTAGCTGCTACCCCACATCCACCTCCACTATTTGATCCCTCACATCCAGAGGGTATAAATGAGGTATTGATAGCTTTTTTGGCGAGGATGATATTCCTAGTGCAGTATGGAAGTGCACACGGTCCAAGGATGATATAGGAGATGGGCTATTAAGCGTGCGAGGAAGAGGGATCAATGTGTACTTGAGATAATCTATTAATATTCAGTCTAAAAAAGATATATTAGAGAGAGTACGACAACAGGCTGTTAGAGCTTCAAGCTTAGGGGGAACCACTTTTGGTGCTCCGCAATTGATCCAAAGTCGCACACTGATGCACCAGGGTTTGTACCTTTGGACCCACCTACCTCTAGTTAACTCTTCGGCGCCATAGATTTGTCTTCACCCTTAGTTCTTTATATTTGTTTTCTTAGTGCATTGAGGATAGTGCACAATGTTTTAGGGATGGGATAAACCATTTAAGAGTGTTTGGGTGAAGTTTGAATAGCCCGAACATTCGAATATTGCCTTGGGATTTTTTTTCCATGCTCTTTTTCCCAGAGGACTATTTAATTTATGTTGAACCGACATGTTTAGGATGTTGATTGTGAAAATAGACTATAAGTAAAAGCATGATGGAAATTTTGATGAAAATTGATATACAAATTTTGTGCTTTGTGCTATATCTGTATTACTAATAAGTAAATTGTGTTGCATCTTGGTATGACATGGTAGGAACTGATAGGATAACACGAGTTAGGCTGGAGCATGAACCAGATACATTGATAATTGATAGTGAAACAATGTGTCATGTGTGTGAGAGATATTTATTTATTCGTACAAAATGAGGTCTTCAACGCCTGAGCATTGGAACTGCACCACGGAGGCTACCACGGTCCGTCAATTGATGGTTTTGATGGAGGACTAGGCCTGTTTTTCAGATCCAGGTCCAACTTCTTTGGAGCATAAGAGTGTGCTCCCATACCTTGCAAAGCATTCACGGTCTCTACATAGTCAGACCGGAAGTCAGCTTCAAAGTTCATCAATGCAGCTAAGGTTTCAATGGACATCCTTTCTTCAATTGTTGCTCCCATTTCTTCTTCATCAAAGACTGCTATTGCAGACACCACATTCATATCATGTGGTTTCTTCATGGACCTGCAAATATTCAACTTTACCTCTTCTTTTTTTAGTTTGAACTTTAGTTCTCCTTGATCAACATCTACCAATGCTCGTCCCGTGGCCAAAAATGGTCTTTCCCAAAATAATGGGAACCTCAAAATCCACTTTGTAATCCAAGATCATGAAGTCTGCCGAAAAGATGAACGTGTCCACCTTCACGAGCACATCACATAGAATGCCTACAGGTCGCTTCACTGACCTATCTGTCATCATCAACCTCATGGTTGTAGGTTTTGGAACTCCTAACCCCAGTTGCTTATAGATGGTCGGCAGCATCAAGTTGATACTGGCCCCTAGATCACACAAGGACTTTGCAAATTCAATTGATCTGATAGTTTAGGTGTATGGTAAATGCACCCGAATCCTCTTTCTTCTGTACCATAGACCTGGTAACAATAGCACTGAAGTAATGAACATTGTCAGTTAAATCAATACTTATACCTCTTTTCTTTGTGACCAAGTCCTTCATGAACTTGGCATATCCTGGCATTTGTTCTAGTGCTTCCACCAGTGGGATGTTTACCGACAACTGTCGTAGCATGGTGATGAACTTAGCAAATTTCCCATCTTTGGCTTTCTTTATAAGCCTTTGAGGGAAAAGAGGAGGTGGTCTTGGAATTTACTATAAAGGCAAGGTTCCCTCAACCTCTTTTCTTTTACTCCTGCTGGTTTGGCTATTGGGTGAGCATCCTCCAAGTCATCTACTTGCTCACCTTCATCCTCCTCTCTTCCAGCTTGCTCCAATACCTACTCATGTTTAGTACATGTAGAAATTGGGTCAATAAGAATCTTACCACTCCTAGTTGCCATAGCCATGCAATGACCATCTTTCTTAGGGTTTTGGATCATGTCACTTGGTAGTGACCCACTCTTCCTCTAATTTAATGAGGCTAAAAGTTTCCCCAACTGCTGCTCAATCTGCTTGATGGAGGTGGTGTAAGAATCTACCAATTGACTCATACTGGAGAAATCACTTTTCATCTCTTTCACCCCTACATCAGTTGATTCCACTTTTTGTAGCACCTTGGCCAACATGTCTTCCAGCTTAGACCCGCTGGAACTACCACTTGCCCGGTCTCTATTACCTGGAGGCACATATACACCACTGCGGTCATTTCTATACCCCTCTCTATTCTGCCAGTTTCCCTGCTCTCTGTTTGCTGGCCTATCATACTGTCCTTCCCTTGAGAAGGTCCAACTTGCATTTCCAGAATTGTAGCCCTGGTTGGACGAGTTATAATTCTGGAATCCTCCTTGGTTTCCCAAGTAATTTGCCTCATCATCTAGATCTATATCCTGATATTCAAACCTGTTTGGTTGGCTCACAGCATTTACCTTTTCAAACTTGGAGATAATATACTTTGTGAGTAGATCTATTTGGGTCCTCATGTATGCCATATCCTGATCTCTTTCTTCTTCTCTCTTCCTTTGTTCAGCCAACAGTTCATATCTCCTAATTCTACATCCCTAGTGTACTATGTCTGTTATTCTTTGACACTGCGTCCATTAGTTGCATGCTCTCTAAGAATGGCTTCCTCATAAATGATCCTCCACACACTGCATCAATAACATGTTTAGCGACATAATTCAAAGATCTATAGAAAGCCTGTTTTAAATACCTCTCAGTGAAACCATGGTTTGGGCACTTTTTCAGCTTTTGGATGAATCTCCACCAAGTGTCATGCATCGCTTCTCCTAGTAGCTGCTTATGGGCAATGATCTCGTCTTTCGTCAGCAACTCTTTTGATTCCAAAAAGAATCGCACCAGAAAAGCCTCCTTCAATTCAGTCCAAGTCCTGATTGAGTCAACCGACATCTCATTCAACCAGTTGGTTGCTTCTCTAGTAAGAGACAAAGGAAACAATCTCAATCTCATCGTTGTTTGGCTTACTCTAGGAATCTCTTGCGATTTGCAAATCACCACAAAGTTCATCAAATGATGGTTAGCATCATTATGTAATGTACCCCTGAATATACCTTTCAAATTCAGTAGTTGAATCATAGTGCTGGTGATTGTGAATTTAACACATGGAGGTAGTGCAGGTTACACTATCGCTCCAGTGGCTCTAGCTCCATCCAAATCTAAGTCATCCTCCTCATACATCATGCGAGCTGGATGAGGTGCTCTACCCCTTGGAGCTATTGGTTGGCGGTGGAGAGGAATGATTCCATCCACTGCTATGTTTTCGTCCATTGCCCTAGGTTGATTGTTCACAGCATTCGACTGAATACCTCTTGCAACGGTTTCATCTTCCAATCCAAATCTAAGTCTCTATGCCTCAAGTTCTTATGCGTTCACCATCTTACAAATTGTCTTCCAGAGTTCTGGTTCGTATGGGACTAATGGGGCTCCCTTACTTCTGGTATTTGGCATACACAGTCGAACTTACTTGAAAGAGACACAAACAAAGAACAAGACGTAAATTAGGAAATCTAACTACACTTAGAATAAAATCTAGTAAAAATACTTCTGAATTGAATTTCCTCGGCAGCGGTGCAAAATTTGATATGTCCAAACTTACACCTCAATTAAGAGATATAAACTGTCGAAGTCAATTTACAAAATTCAACATGAGTTGAGGTCGATCCCACAGAGAATTTCTTTAAAGAAATGATTTCACTGTCGCGTTTTACTCTTATGTTGTTATTATTTCCTAAATAAACAATTGCAGAAAGTAAAATTAGGTTTAGCGTTAACGCTTTGATAACCAAAGTTGCAAACTAAAGTCTAATTCAACAAGTAACAAAATATCAGTTTAAAAGTTGTTTGAATAATTAACTGGAACTAAGATTGTGTTCACCATAACATTTCGTTTAATGCTCTTTTGTAATTGAGTTTCACGAAATTTACCTCTACAAAATACATGCGAGTTAGCTATATCTGACACTTCTCTATTTACTCAGATAATCTTCACTCAAGTCCTCTCGGTCCTAGAGTGATACACGATTTACCCTCGCCTACAATGGTGTGTAGATTCTTTTCTCTCGAACTTAAACCTTAACTCCATTTTATCGAATTAATTTAACTTTTTCCTAACTATCATTTTTCTCTCGAACAAATGACAGATACAAGCTCACTCTAATGCGTGCACTCATCAAAATACATGAATAACGAAAGCTAAATTACAATTTGCAAACATAAATCGCCTTTCACTCATTTTATGAAATTATGATTAGAATTACGTCATGGATCCTACAACCCCAGTTATGGTGTTTAGCTACTCATAATTTCATGTAAATGTTTAGAAACATATAATGAAAACATGTTAGAAGATACTTACGAGAATAAGCAAATCAACCACCACTTTGATATTTCAAGAACCGAAAAACCGAACTTCAAACTTAATTCAATATCCAAAATCGAAAACCAAAATCTATGAATAATTGAAACTTGTTTGTCGTTCTATTAAAGATAAGATGAAAACTAAGAAACGCCCTAATTAATTCAATAAGTATTTTAAAAAAGAGTCCTACTCGAAGTAAGACTTAAATGTCAGGCCATTCACGCCCACTTCTACGGCCCGTCAAGGGCTTCACGGTCTGTGAAGCCTTCCGTGGTCTTCCCTTGGAACTCTCCAAAATTGGGACCTTCAACACCTGAACACTAGAACTGCACCACGGAGGCTACCACAGTCCGTCAAGGGCTTCACGGTCCATGAAGCCCTCCGTGGTCTTCACTTGGTAACTTCCCTCTTCAACTTTCTGAAGCCCCTTCAATGTATCATTACCACGACATGCACCAAGGGTCGTTGTGAGGACCACAGCTCGTGAAGTCGTCCATGGTCTTCACTTGGTTCAGTTCCTTTTTCCACTTTTTCTTGCCCATTCACTAGTTTAGCCTCATGACCAGCACCACAGTTCATGACACGGACCACAACCCTTCTAGGTGCTCATGGTCTTCACTTGGTCACCATCATTTCCTGCTTCTTTTTCAGTTCTCCATGCAAGCAAGAATATGTCTACACATTCAACAAACACATCAAAGCATACAAAAATACACTCAATTCTAGTATTAATCCTTAGTTTTCGAGCATTAAATGTGCCAAGATTTCGCGACACATCAAGTATGAAAAGAACTATGTTATAAGAAATGAGAAAAATAAGATGGTGTGGCATAGAAAAAATGCATGTAAAGATGAAGAAAGAATTGTAACGAGAAAGAGAAGCAAGTCAAAGACACATCCAAGCTTAATGAGAAATGAGGAGAAAAGAAAATAGAGGTGAAACAAGTATTGGTTGTAAAGAGGAAGAGTAGCTAATGGAATGTCAAGGAGGGTATAAAAGTCACTTTAAATCTAAATATACCACACCTGACCCTAGGCCTATGTTATAAGCTAAAAAGAGGCTCATAGTGATGTTAATTTAACAGTTTGAGAGACTAAGTAATGAATATAAAGGCAAGCCTATGGTATTGTGCATGTATTTTATTGAATTTGAATGTCCGAGTGAGTGTATACTGAGTCCCAGTGGTTGAAATACATATTGATATTTGTGTGAAAAAGGGGATTTCTTTGGAGTGAGGCACATGTTACATTATCAAAAAATCAATACCTTGGTGATTATTATCGGTACATGTGAATATATCCATTGATATGTATGTATCATACATTGATCCGCATGTGTTAGCTTGTCATGGAATTAATGATTGCACTGTCTTGAATGATGAATCCGATGGATAGATTGTTGAGAAAAGACCATGTGATTGCTGCAATTCTAGGTCTACTGTTGCATTATGTCATTTTATGTTAGTAGTCTCGCTTGAGACAAGCAACTATTTTAAGTTGACGGTGTTGATGTACTACATATTTTATGGTAGTTATGATGGTTTAAACTTGGAGTTTTGCATGGTTCTTAGGCCCTTGTTAGTAGGTTTGATGGTAATTTACCTTTGTTTTGCAGGAAAATAGGTTTTTGACACATCAGAATAAAAATTTAGTGAGACAATAGCTTTTGGAGGTTAGACGATTTGACCTACAAGCCGTAGAAATTTCTACGAGCCATAGGGATGAGTTATGGAAGGAAGCAGTGACATTTTGAGCTAAGTGTTGGGCAGTGAGACTGGACTACGAGCCGTAGGAACTTCTATGAGCCGCTGGTTCAAGTCTTAGAAAAAATTAGAGATTTTAAGCTATAGTACATGGACAACGAGTTGCCAGGATGGACTGTGTAAAGTTCTCCGAGTCAAAGACCTTGTCCTTACAAAAGTCCA
Organism: Solanum pinnatisectum; assembly: GCA_035578085.1. NCBI lineage: Eukaryota > Viridiplantae > Streptophyta > Magnoliopsida > Solanales > Solanaceae > Solanum > Solanum pinnatisectum. The sequence continues at coordinate 14,338,802 of CM069079.1, forward strand.
AAAGATTGAAATAGTAAGTTGTTTTGACGAAAGGTTCCTACAAGCCATAGAATCTAACCGTAGAAGTGACAATCAAAATCCTATTTTCCTATGTTTTCTTAGCCTACTGTATTTAGAATTTGATGTTTATAAATAGTCTTTTATTATTTATTTTTTATGGTTAGACAATTGATAACCTTATTTTTGCTTTTTGAGAATTAATTTTGTGAAACACTTTTCCATTTTAATTCTTGAAATTGTTGGTTCATATTGCAATTTTTTGTTCATCAATTCAAGATTCCGCAATTTATCTACTCTAATTGTAAGTTCATGATTTATTTTAACATCATTAATAGGCATTGTGGTCACCTAAGCATGAGTAGCTAAATCCACAACTAGGATTGTGGGAACCACAAGGAATTAACAAAGTAGACCTAATAATTTCTAATTCTTAAATAGTGTTTATGCATGTATTGTTGATGTCTTAGCTTTAATTGATTTTTAACGAGGGCCCGCATTAGAACTTGCTTATTCCTACTTGCTTGACCAAGGGGGTAACGAATGAGAAAAAGATTAAACAACAGAGATTTGATGACTACAAACTTCATCTAATAGCTTGAACAACCAGTAATAGCTAATCTTGTGTCAAGTAAAAGAGTTAGTAAAACATACACCCGTAGATCGATCAAAGTTGTATGGTGAAATTCCCTATTTGGGCGACTAGCCACTTAGGAGATACCAAACTTACCGATTTTGCATGCTCGACTAGAAAATGTTACTACTATAAGGTTTACTGCTAAGGACTTGTGGGGAACATATATACCCTACTACTTTTCATATTACTGAAATCAATCATTCAAGCTTTTGTTTTACAAAACACCCCTTTTTACGGAAATAACCAGATTAAGAGTATGACTAACAATAGATTAGGCGAAGTTTAGACCTCATTCCTCGTGCGATCGACCCTAACCTCTGTTAGGTTCTTTATTTGAACAATGACCGCTTATACTTTTTTAGGGAGGTGTAATTTGAATGTATCACTCTACATTATTGGATCAGGATGAAATTTAGTAATAAAGTAACCAAATGCCATAGAGGAAAAAAACGTCGGGAAATAAAGTCTAAAAGAATAAGATTTTTTTTTAAAATTCTTTATTTTATTTTTTAGATTTAAATATTCATACTTATATATTTTGGAATGAGCTAATATTAAGAATTTGAATAAAAAAATTATCTTTTAAAATAAATAAAAGAATCAATGAATTAGTAAGAAAATTAAATTAAATTTGGATTTAGATTATTTTTAAACCAAAAGATAAAATGAGGGGTATCTTGAATGAAAAATAAAGGTTTAAAGGTATTTTTACACCAAAAAGTAGAAGAATGATATTTTTGATATATTTCCAATAGGTTAGGGATTTTCTTAGCTCTTTTCCCTAGAAATTTTGAATACTACACTTCATGCATTTTGAATACTACACTTCATGCCAATGAGTGATCAAACTTGTCACTTTATTAGTGTGAGAAAATGTATAAATGGTCCCTGAACTATTGGAGTAGGTTTGAAATAGTCCTTTAACTATATATTTATCGAATTTGTCGTTTAACTATTCAAAACAATATCAAGTTTGGTCCCTTAACTATTCACTTATCGGTTTAATTTTTAAGTATCCAAAAACTTATCAAGTTTCATATATTAAAGAAACTCGTGCATTCGGGAAATTAAATATTTAACCCATTTTTCTAGTTGTTTCTCTTTGTGCCCCACTACTTCTTCTTCAAATTACTCTAATGAAAAGAACCTAACTTTAACAATTCAAAATAAAATTAATGAGGAAATAATATATGAGTCCTGATTTTATTCAATGAAAGATAAAATGAAGCATATTATTGTTGCTAATAACTTGAATATACTATAATCTCTTCTCTAGAGGTTAACCGTTCACAATCAATGTGAATTTTTTAATTTTATTTTTTCACAAAAAATAAAAGATTCGATCTCATTACTCAAATTTCTCTAAGTAAAATAAACTAAATAGAATAATAAAATCAACTTGTTTCAAAATTAAAAAAATTTAAAAAAAGTTGCAATTCTACCATTTTATAAATTTCAACTTCTAAAAAATTAAACAAATTTCTTTCAATAAAGTCGTTGGAGTGAAAAATTTGGAATCAAAATATGCAAGTAAAGAACGTTTAGTTTTATTCTCATTGCAAGAAATTCATTTCTATTAAATATAAATAAATCTCTCCCCACATCTAATGAGTAATAACTTTAATTTTTTCTTTTTATAATAAACTTTAGCATTTTCAACTCATTAGCAGTAATTATATACTTAATTTTCTTCTATATTCAATAAAATCATGACTTATATCTTATTTCTTTGTGAATTTTATTTTGAATCATTGAGGTTAAAGTTTTTTTTTTTTTCCTCATATTAGTAATTTGAAGAAAACTTGTCGGGGAGAGAGAAACAATTGAAAAAATGATTTAAAAATTTAATTTCAAGGCATTAATTCTATTAATATAAATCTAAGCTATATATAGATAAAATAATCAAAGACTAAACCTAATAAATTTTTAAATAGTTAAATAACTAAAATGAGTAAGAGACTAAAAATGATTAGTGTGTATTTATATATATAATAATTAATAGACCAAACTTGATAAGTAATATTTTGATTGCCAAATAATTATAATTAAATTTGATAAATGTATAATTAATTATATGTGACTGTTTTAAGCATAGTCGAATAGTTGAGCACCATTTATTGCAATTTGCATAGCTATTTATAGAAAAAATTGCAGGCCGGCAGTGAACCTTCCGCCGCCGCTGCTGTAGCAATGGCAACCAGGTATGACCACTGCCGAAATCTCTATATGTATGATGATGAAGATGGAATTAACGTTTATATGACTGTATGGTTTCTACTAGGAAATTAAGAGCATTCAAGAATTGGATGAAGTCGCAACATGTAGAGTGTAGCGACGCGCTGGACGTGGTAGTGACGACGAACTCTTCTGCGGTATCCGTAAGAGCCTTGTGCGATCTCAATGTTGGCGATTTAGTGGCGACTATTCCCAAGGAGAGTTGCTTGACGGTAAAGACTTCAGGTGCGCGGCAAATGATAGAGGAATCGGACCTTGAAGGCATCTTAGCTCTAGCAGTTGTCATCATGTATGAGCGAAGCCTTGGTCCGCTATCTCCTTGGTTTGGTTATCTCCAGTTGCTGCCTTATTCTGAACCTATCCCTTTGTTGTGGTCCCTATCTCAAATCGACTCTCTTCTCACCGGAACTGAGCTTCACAAGGTCTCCTAATATATCTTTCTATTCATTCTTAATATAATATCTGTACACAGGTATAAGTTACCCTAACTAAGGTCCAAAGTTTTTTTGCTTTTCTTCAAGACTATAGCCTTTCTTGGCCTGTCTATGATGCTACTATAAAGAATCTCCAAGCTTCTCTGCTTGATGGCTTTGTACATAAACTCTTTAATTCTGGTGCAAATTGGAACGTCCTGGAAAAAATGTTTAAATTTCTTTGATGAGTATGTTCTTAGAATTTTCTGCTCAAATTTCGCAAATTGTCTAGTGGCATCTTCTTGAATAGTTGAGTAAGTCCACTTGCAACTTGAATAAACTGGAATGAGTTGGCATGTATCTTGATTACAACTATGAGTGAGTCGACTTTGAATAGGATTAAAACTTGGAGTGAGTTGTCTTACAACTTCATTGCTGCTCAGAGGAGCTGTCTTGTAATCTGATTATGACTTGGACTGAGTTGGCCTCTTGGTGTTGGTGAAAGAGAATCAACTGTATAATAGCGGTCTCTTGTTCAATATTTAGCAATGGATGGAATGACAATCATAGACCATAAGTGTGAGTGGAAGTTAGAGAGAGATCTTTCCAAGTATGAGGACTTGAAATAATATATTAAAGTTGTTTTATCTTATTTGCTGTCCAGTTTGAATTGTCAGCCTAAAAATTGGTAGCAGAGCTTTGACACATTGTATCCATAATAGCAATAATTACGCCTCAATCCCAAACATGTTGGGTTGGCTATATGAATCCTCATTTCTTCATTTAAGCTCATATTATATCATACTCATAATGAATAAAATAAAACTGGAAAATACGTTAAAAATATATATAAATAATAATGATAATAATAACAGAAGTTCTATACGAGTTTAAAAGCTAAGCTCAACTAGTAGCTATCACCTATATGAATTTTTTTTCCCATTGGGCCCTATCTTTATCTAAGTCTGTATTACACACTGTATCCATACTACTGAATTTTTCATGGTAATCGATATCTTTAGAGTTTAGATTGTGTTTTCTGATCACTTTGAGACAGAGGCAATAAATTATAATGTCATTGTGAGAATGTGAATCTTGTATACTTTAACCATTAGTAGATTTGTAAATGGATGGAATGCGAGTTCCTTTTTTTCACCCATCTATGATATGATATGAGCTGAAATACCGAAATGAGGATTCATATACCCGACCTCAACTTATTTGGGACTCTGTGGGGTTGCAATGAATGGACGATGAGTTCCTTTGTATTGTAAAGCCTATGTAGTGTTGTAATGGATAGAGTGATGATTTCTTTTGCAACTCTAGCATTTTTAAGGCTATGTTAGATGGAAGAGAGTCCTCTTGAGCCATCTATGGATTTAAAGGATGAAAGGTGATTTCTATCATATATGGGCTGCGATGGAGTAGGCGAATTCCCTGTAATATGTGGTTCTGAAATAGATTGAAGGTGAGTTCCCTTTTAGACCTAACTATCTGCAGGGTTGTAAAACAATGAAAGGCGTATTCTCATGTATAAAGCCATTTGTGGGGTTGCAATGGATGGGAAGTGCAGACCCTTTTAAACCTACTCCAAATATTAACTTTTTTGGCCAAATCGATATGTTTTATCCTAGTAGTATGCAAAGAACAAGCTACTATTCCAATTTCCACATGAACGAATATGCCAAATCGTTCAAAGTAGCATCAAATTCAAGCTTCTGTGTGACAACTCCTTAGCGTATGTTTGAGGAAGTGGAGTCAGCCTCTCTATATTACTGAATCCCAAGTAAGCAATGCACAACAAATCTGAGAGTCAAGTATTCCAAGATGCTTAGAAAAATGTAATTTGGAGTATAGAGGCACTGGAGCATGTGTAAGCACAACTTGGAGGAACCATGAAAGGATAGTGCATATTAAGGCACAAGTGCTAAGAGCTTATAATTCTTTGATGGAAAATTTGTAGTAAAAGAACTTCAAGTAAGAGCTGATTGAGGTGGAACAAGTCTATTGTGTTAGAAATCCAGCCAATCCTCTCTGTATTACTGAATCCCTAGTAAGCAGTGCTAACAAGCCTATTTTTTGTTTATTTTTTTTCTTTTGAGTAAGTAGGCTAGCAACTTGATTACAACTTGGAGTAAGTTGGTTTGCAACTTGTCTACATTTTTGAGTGAGAGATTACAATTTTGAATTGGCTTGCAACTTGATTGCAACTTGTATTGCGATGTCTTGCTGCTTGATATAACTTGTATTGAGTTGACTTGTGTTTTTTGTGAGTATCACTCAGAGTGAGTTGGCCACTTAGGTTTGGTGAGGGAATCAACTTTATAAATTGCCATCTCTTATTCATTGTTTAGTCATGGAAGGAACTGAAAATGTAAAAAACTTGAACTGAGAGGTTGAGAGAGTTTTGGTAATGTAAGAGCATTGAGAGAATTGTAAACTATATGTGGCAGAACTGTGAGAAAATAGTATAGAAATAAGTTATGGATACACTTGTGTGAAATTGTCATGGAATGAATTTATGAGATACTCTTGATCTTGGATTTATTTTCTGGATAACGTAGAGTGGGATCTCTAATTTGTATTCTTTTTCAATATGTTTAATACTTCTGTTGTAGGAAAATTCTTCCTTTATGCCGATTGATGTAGGTCTAACCATGTAATTGTTGGTGTCAATGTATTCTTTCGTTAGTGTTATCATAATTTGTTTTCATGTCCCAGTACGGCTGATCCTTTCTGTGGTGTAGCTGGACTTATTCTAGTTGGATATTATAAGTTGTTCAATAGTTCAACTTCTTTTGTTTTTTTAATGTGGATGAATCTGCAGCTCAATAATCTGTGTGCGGAATCTTGACACTTCTATTGAAAATATTATGTTGGAACTTTCTAGGGTAATTGTTCAGTTCTTCAGTAAAACTTATTGAAATTCAACCAAATAATGCCAGAAGAGTGAAGAACTTGTTGCTCTGTTTGGCTTTCAAATGAAACAAAAAGGAGAAGCCGAGCATATGAAATTGTCCCTTTGGCATTCGTCAAATGGTTGCATATAAACAAATAGGATAGCTTCTGTCAGAAAGGGTTGAAATTCTTATGCAAATATAGTTGGTTAACGTTTTTTGTTTTTGGTTAACGATTTGGGCACCCATGGAAGTCCGGTGATTATTGATGAGTGGTGCCTTTTTAGGATAATGACATTTTTGCCTAGATCTCTCTACTTCATGTCATTTGCTTGTATATGAAGCTTTCTCCGACACAGCAATAAAATCATTACGTTATCATCTGAAGAAAATGATTGCTGATGTCGCTGCCTGCCTGTGTTGCTACTTCTGTTTGGTGAACTTAAAACTAAAATAGAATGAGATCTCTTCTACGAAAGAATGTATTTGCTGCTTTGCCTTCTTTTGATGTTCTGACAAGCTATTGGAAGTTGGTTAATCGTGCATATTAGACTTTATTCTGTTCTTATTCTATTGTATGACCATTATGATGTATTTGTTGGCAGATAGTTAAAGACGACAAGGCACTTATCTACGAGGACTGGAAAGAGTGTATTGAGCCTCTCTTAACTTCAGTTTCTTTACAGCTTAAAGCAGAACATTTTGGTGTTACGGAGTATCTTGCTGCAAAAAGTCTAATTGCGTCGCGGTCTTTTGAAATAGATGATTACCATGGATGCGGAATGGTTCCCTTGGCAGATCTGTGAGTATACCTTTTAGTGGAATCTTCTGCATCAATTCTTACTGCTTAATCTCCCTCTTACTTACTGAACTTCCCATATTGGTTTGAGCTTTCTCACTATTTCCTATTCAATGGTAGTTGCTGACTTATTTTACCTCTGTTGTGAGGGGTTCATTCACTCCTTGTTATGTCATGATGTTACACGTCATAAATTTCATCAGTGTTGTTTCATGATAATTGTGAAATCTATGCCTCGTGTATGCATGTGAGCAGTGTCCTGGTTTTAGTTTTTTTTAGTAGCCTAACCACATTGCTTGAAAAGTCAAAATCTATTCTTCTCTCACCTTATTTAAGTCCTCTTTGTGTATCCATTTTATTTCCATGCCATACTTTGTTTAACTTCATAGTTTTGCAATTACCTAGTTTCATTGCATTTTTTTTTTTGATTCTAACGACTTGTTGTCTCATTTGTCTTATTCCAAATCTAATAGGTATATGTGTTGCTTGAACTACTGAACTGGTGGAAATATTAAGTGGACTACCAGAAAGATTATACTCCCCAAATATAGTGCCATTGCTTGTTTGACAATCAAATGTTTTAGAAAGATAAAATACCATAGAGTAATTTCTTATAAAGGTGATAAGAATCAGGTTACTTGAACGGAAACATGAAATAATGCAGATGCAAAAATACATTGATTAAAGAGAGGAAATTAAAGATATGTGAAATTTGAGAATAAAATACCCAAATTTCAAAATTAAGTGCTAAGAGCCCTAGTTGAGCTTAGTAATCAAAATTAGTGGATTCAAAGCAATTGCTATGTCTTCAGTGTACCCAGGTTTCCCCAGTCTCACTCGCTCGCTTGCTGAAAAGACCGGAACTAGATTTATAGAGCACAAAGCATGTAGAATCAATTCAAGAACAAAACATGGAGGTGCTTATGGAAGACCAGGCCAATCTGGTCTTTCTGGATAACAAAGCGATCTAGACCCCCTATATCGAAGAAATTAGAGACAATAATTAGTTTACGACTAATTGCCTTTTTTTTTTTGAGAATTGGTAAACATAGCTAATTGCCTTCTTTAATTTTCTTTAATAATAGAAGTCAAAGATATCAAGTTAAGAATTAATCATACCTCTTGAAAGAATTGGTCAGGTAAGGTTGTAAGATAAATCCCAAGTGGCCAAATACAACGGTGTAAAATGAAATCTCGGTAATATTAAAATGATGTGTTATCTTGAAAAAAGGAACAAAATGCAAACCTATCCCAAATAGCTCGGATTCAAATCCTACTTCTATGGAAATAATAAATAGTAAAAACCTAACTACAAAACTTTAAACTACCATTCGGGGTGGCCCAGTGATTTGAGCTTGGGACTTCTATGTTGGAGGTCTCAAGTTCGAAACCCCTTGCCAGTGAAAGCAAGGGGTTTGCCTTCTGGGTCGAGCTCGTCGCACCAGGCTTGCCTAGTGCGGGTCCTCTCCTATGTGGTTTGCACGTTATTGCATAGGAGCTGGGGTTTTTACCCTGTGCGCACCCAAAGGGTAGCGGCGACGGGTTTCCCTTGTCATAAAAAAAAACAAAACTACAAAACTTTAAACTAGATAAACATGTAAATATAATATCAAAATTCTCGCCTAACCAAATAGAAGTTGCGAAACTTTCACCAAAAATCACACACCTATTTGCTCCACTTTAGGCGTGAATTGTAGCTCCTTGGGGGCAAGATTCTCTCAACTCATTTTGGGCTCCTTGTGGGCCTAATCATCCTCCTCTTGGAATTGAACTTGGACCATAAAATATATGTAGCACTTACACACTCTTTGCCATAATTCTTGGGCTCAACTCAACTCTTCACCATAATTATTTGTCTCGTTCTTGGGCTCTTCTTCCACGATAGGCATCTTTTTGATTTCCCATCGAAGCCCAACAACCTTGCCTTCCAACTCCTTAGCTTGAGACCTTAACGACGGTATTCTTAGGGTTTCTAGAACTTCATCCTTGTCCATGGACCTATCGAAAGGATTATTTGACTGAGATTCTAAGTGAAGCAGTAAGTTACTATGCAAACTCAATTGTAATACCCTAACTTTGTACAAAAACCAACTGAGCATCCGGCCTTACTGCTATTTAAAATTGTTTCTGGTCCGACTGGCAAAGGTTCCCAGTATGGATCTGTTTCAGAGACTTTTTAGCTTGATGCGTGTGGATCCTCTTGTAACCTAGAATATCTATGTGCTAGGAGTTCAGTAACTCATCAAAAGTTAGTTAATTTTTACTTGTTGGATCAATGTCTTGACCAATGAACTCATAGAGGCTCCAGCGGGAGAGCGCTTTAGTGCAGAATGATTGTTTTCTCTATGACCTCTGATACACATTTCATTTAAGGGCATGTAGCTACCTTATTAAACAATTAAATTCTCTTAACTTCCCTTGAAACTGATGAACCCAGCTGATTTTGTATTCTTGCACCGGTGCTATAAAATTATGGCAGTCTTGATTTGTTGTGTTGAAGGGTTCCTCTCAATCCAAAAAACATTTGATGTGCAGGTTTAATCACAAAACTGGTGCTGAGGATGTACACTTCACATCTTCTTATGCTGAATTGAATAATGATGCTGACAATGAAAATTACGGAAATGATAAGACTCATTCAGGAGGTGAATGCCTCCAAAGGAGTGACTTGGAGTCTTCTCATTCTGAATTGGATGATGATGCTCACAGCGACAAGCATGGAAATGACGACAATGAACCAACCAAGGTTAATTCAAGGGATGAATCGATTAGCGGGAGTTACTCGGAGTTTTCTTCAGTTTCTGAGGATGATCTTACAGTTTTGGAAATGATCATGGTGAAAAAGGTCGAAGCTGGGGCTGAGGTGAGATCTTAAATCTGAAATTGTTTTTCTAATTGCAGCTACTGTGTCACACAGATGAGCAATGTTTTCATCTTTTGTTTAGTTGAAGTTGGACAGCCTACTTTGATTATGAATTAGATCCTGCCCGTAGGCTGACAGTTCCTTATCATGAAGCATCCCACTGCAAAATACTAAATTACCTATGAACCGTTTAAAGAAGTAAAGAAGGGGGAGAAATAATAACTGATATCTTTCCTCCTCTTGGGCAAGGGAATAGCTGAAAAATAGATGCAACGGAAACATCTGCTTTATTATATCTTCTTTTAACTAATCAGACAATCTGAGTGATATTCTATGAGTTGTTTGGAAGTAGGTTAGAATTATCCAGGTATTAGTAATGTAGGAATTAGTTATGAAGAAATCTATATATTATTTTATGAAGGTATTAGTTATGTAGACATTAGTTATTCATGTATTAGTTATTTCACCTTCTATCCTGCATAAAATATTACATAGATTTTCTCATAACTAATACTGTATTAGTTATGCGGGTTTCTAAATTATCAATCAAACGTCGTATTTACTTTATACAGAATAATTTATTTTCTATGGAAAAGGGTCTATATCCTTGTACTATTAGAAATAGTTTTGATATACCCTTTGTTATATTTTAGGGCTAAATATACCCCTCTCGTCATACTTTTGGTTCAAATACACCCTCTCATTATATTTTGACACAAATTTGCCGTTAGTACAAATTAATTTTAAATTACTTGGTTCTTTTAAAAACCCATTCATTTAACTCTTTTTTGACCCATTACGTCCAGTTTGAGTTCTTTTCTTTTCATGGTGTCAACTGTCAACCTATGATTTTTTTGACTCTTGATGGATTATCATCAGTAATAGGGCTACTAGCTGGACCTAATTCATCATCCAATCTTAACTGGTGAAATATTGCTACTGAACCTGTTGGGAAATCGTATATGGACACAATGAAAAGAAAAGCAAAGAAAATAATTCCAAGTGGAGGCAATGGTCGGAGAGGATTAAGCAAGTGGCTTTCTAAAATAATACTCCCTCTGTCCCAATTTATGTGACACTTTTCATTTTTCGAAAGTCAAACAGTTTAAGTTTGACTGGAAATTTGCGCGTGGAATTTTCAAATTTTTTGAAATGAAATTTATATATTTGTAAACTACGTAAAAGTACTATAAGTCACAACAATTGGCAACTCAAAATAATTAAAACATATATTAAAAGTTTACGGTCAAAGATTAACTTGTTTGAATCTTGAAATCCGTGAAGTGTCACATAAACGGAGGGAGTAATTATTTGTTTTTAGCTTGTCACGTGTTCTTTCATCAAAATTAAGGGTAAATTTGTGCCAAATATAATGAGAGGGGTATATTTGGACTGAAAGTATAATGGAAGGGGTTATTTGGACCAAGAGTATAACGAGGGGTATATTTAAACTATTTCTAATAGTACAGGGGTATATTTAGCCCTTTTCTATTTTCTCTATCTACCTTCCAAACATCATCTAAGTTATACGAAAATTAATGCATGAATAAATTATTTCTTATTTAGCTACCAAACGACCCCATAGTGGTTGTTTGACTCGAGGGACTAGGGTGAATTATCCCAAGATAAGTTGTCGCATAAACTAATAGGATGTTTGGTTGGCCGGACAAGAATACATTAATTGCCACATAACTAGTTTAACGTTTTGATAAAGGAATTAATCTCCACATAACAAATGCAACTTTTGGTTGGATGTATTAAATAATGCACGTAAACAGGTATGAGAATCTCTGATTTATTTTATGTGGGATAGAATGTGGATACAAATTCATATATTAGTAATGCGGTAATTTAAAGTCAAAATATGCCCTTGTAGTAGGCTACTAGGGTGTAAATAAAATTCCTTGTAGTCTTATGCACCACATAACAATCCCTACACTATTTTTTACTGCATAAGAATTCCTTCATTGTTATTCACCATGTTAATAATCTCTATGTTATAATCATATAACTAGTGTGTGAACTAATTAACCCCTTATTGTCCAATTGATATTTCGTACTGGTTTGTAAACAACTTATTTAATGATGATCTTGTGGTTGTACATTCACTTTTATATGAAATTGTAAGAAAGTTTTGAGTGTATTATACTCTCTTACTGTGTAATCTTTGCAGGTATTCAATACGTATGGGTCTTTAGGTAATGCTGCTCTGCTACATAGGTATGGATTTGCAGAGCCTGATAACCAGTATGACATTGTGAACCTTGATCTGGAGCTTGTACTTCAGTGGAGTTCATCTCGGTTTTCACATCGCTACAGTAGGAGGGTATCACTATGGAGAAAATTAGATTATTCTGGATGTGTTAGCCAAAATTCCGAATATTTTGAAATTTCATTTGATGGGGAGCCGCAAGTTGAGCTGTTGATTTTGCTTTACATAATATTATTGCCAGAGGAAGTGTTTGCTGAACTTGATCTTGCAGTATCTATCACCAGTGGTTTTGAAAAGTCTAAGGGCTTCAATTTGTCGAAGAAAGATATTGCTTTATTTCGAGAAGGTTTTGAGTCGAGCAACAATATGTTGTTGACAGATGGTGTTTGTGTGGCTCTGTTGGGACTAGCATATATTCGGGAAAGTTTATATGGTTCAAACCATTTAGAAGATGATATCAAATCTTTGAATTGTTGCTGTCTGGTGAAAGAACCTAAGATATATTATTCATTGGTGTTGCGCATCAATGAGAGAAGGATCCTTGAAAGGCTAAGGTGTTATGCCTCTGCTGGTGCTATAATGCAAACAAAAGGAGGTAAAACTAGAAAAAGAGCAAAGTTTGAATGATCTGTTTCAACTATCCGCGATCACCGCCATATGTGTTTCTAGATGAAAGGTGCATACTAGACTGAGTTCCATATCATACTCCCGCAACCAAAGTTCCTTAATTGTTTCTTGGGGCTTGTTTGTTATTCTTGACATTAATTCTGGTGTTGTATTTGCTTTTGGAATCATGAGCTGGCAATGCAACTCCAATGACTAGTATTCTGTTCACTTTCTCCTTGTTTTGAAAAATCTGTCATTACTTTTATCTCAATTGTTTTGGTTGACACAGTTTGGTTGCGATATAGGGGTATCTAGTGCTATCCTATTATGTAGTATTCATTTTCTTTGAAAGAACCTTTTTGAAATTGTATCTTGTGGTAATCCAATTGAAATTATAATGCAGATTAGTTAGCTATTTCATTCAGCCTTTTGTCACCCTTACGATGTATTTTACATGTCTCTGAAGATGACAAATGTCTCTTGAAATATTAGGAATGTAGTTTGACATTCACTTCTTGACTTGGAGAGTGTTTGAATTTGGTTTAACCGGCTTATTCAAAGTTATTGTTGACTTATCTCAGTGTCTGGCAAAGTTGAAACAAGGCAAACGCAATAATTGAAGCCAAAATGCTTAAAATCATTTGCCGTTTATGCCAAAATAAGTTGAAATAAGCCGGAAGCAATAATTTGAGGAAGCGAAGCCCAACTTATTACTTTTCAATTTAAATACCACTTTTGTTTGACCAAGTAATAAATATACTATATAGCACTCCATTTAGTTTGATCTTTTATAGCATTTGGTGGGGTTAGTAGGATATATGGTTGATTGGTCATTGTTAGCTTGGAACCTAATTTGGACAAATGTTTGGCAAAAGTTATGGCGGACTACTGAATTCTCTAATTTCTTCAAAATTATCCTACAAGACATAATAATAATAAAACTATAAGTTGGTTGTGTGTCTTCTAAGTATTGTAAGATCACAGTTGAGTCTGTTTCAATTTCTATTGGCAGGAGGCTGGCTGTGTGAGAGCTAGATTTAGGTCATTGAGAAAAACCTTCAATTTAGTCATGGTGTGGTTGTGGCTATAGCTCCTCTTGTACAAGTCCACAATTCAGATTCCACTAGTGTTTCTACTGACTCCACTAATTTCATCCTTTCCTTTATGTTTAGAAAAGGATCCACCTGTGTTTAACTTGTAGATTCCAATTTTGGGGGGTCGGCATTTTAATTTGAATAATAACAGTAACATTATGATTACTTAAGATTGCGTGTAACTAATATATTCAATGGTTCTATTTCTTACCAGGGATATCAATGGGAAATCAATTTTATCACGATAAATATTAGGGTTTCTGTTAAACAATATATGCACAGAGCAAAGGGGAGTACGTCAATCCAATGATAAGGATTTTCAGTATTTGGAAAATTCAATTTTTCTTTTTAGAATTCGTAGCCGTTGGTTTTGTTGAAAAGGTAATTACGATATCTTAATGTCTAAGTCTAGCCAAAATTTTCGCCATACGTAAGGAAGATATGGGTAAGAGTTCTTTGCATGAGATGACACACTTGATCGCATGTTTTAACTTTTAGCTGTTATCCTTCACCTATAAATAACACTTTTTTGCTTTAGCAAAATATACCCACAACAACAAAGCTAAAACTTAGCAAAAGTTACTATCACTACTTGCCCTCTTTCTTCCTCTTATCGTCCTTCTCTTTCTTTTTCTTTCTTTTGTTATTATTGTTTCTTTTAAAACTTGCTAACATTAATTATGTTGATTTATGTATCCTCTATTAATTAGAAAAAAACTTGTTTTAACTCTCGAGAAACATTTTACACTCCTAAAATAGTTTCTTAAGACAATGTCTCAAGTATTATTTGTGAATACTTAAAATAATATAGCCATAACCTTTATCTAATTTTCAGTACTATTATTTTGTTAAATAACAAATATTCTTATTCTTCTTATTATTATTAAAAAAAAATCGTTGTTCCCCAACAACCTATAATTTACTGTCTTTTAGTTGTTTTTAAAAAAAAGTTTTTCATCCTTAAATAGGTCATGATTTTTCCCATATCGTTTTGATCCACGGGAAAAAGTTGTTTGTATAACTGGAAAAAGAAAAATGGGTAAAAATGTCTTTAATGTATCGAAAATGATTTAAATTGTTATTCTTTCATCTTTTGGGCCCTACTTGATTTTAATATTAATTTTGAAGTAAAAAATATGTCTTTTTTTATTTATTGAATCACAATTATTTTTAGGGTAAACAAAATATTCTTTATTTAACGTAATTATGAAATTACATAAGTGAAATATTTAAGTACATAAGTCATACTTCATTTGTTGATCCATGTAAATATTTTACCTAACTTGTAAATCACTAGAATTTATTTGTATGAAAATTAAAGCTAGATTTCTAAGAATTCACCTATGTAAAAGAAAGAAAAAGCTGACTTGAATCTGAATTTGGAGTCCTTTGGAGCTTGTTAGCATAAATTTTGAATCTATGTAGTCGCAAAATGTGAAAGCATGGAACGAACTTGTTTTTAGTTATTCTTGGTTAACTTTAATGAGTCGGGTTATTGGACTTAAGATTACGTGGATCAATAAATAAGTGATCTATTTGAATTGTATAATTATCAATAATACATCCAACTTGATAAAATAGTTTATAACATTCTTCCTTGGATGTTTTATTAACAAACAATGTGTCTCATTAAAAATCTTACTAAGAAAAATCGGTGAGAAAAAATCATAATAAAACAAAGAGTAAACTTATTTTGATAATATACTTTCTAGATGCCTTATTGAAAATCTTACAAGAAAATGCAATTTTGGAACAAAATTGTTGTTAAGAAAAAAAGAGTGAAACACGTAATTTACTCACCCTAATTAAAACATCACTTAACTCTTGAAGATAATGTACTCCGATCTTAAATATCAACTCATTGCATATTGAGGTTGACAACGACTGTGTGAGCAAATATGTCAAATCATCATTTAAACAAATTGATTGATCACCTATGTTGCCAGTTTCTTGATAGAGATGCATCATCGTTAACATAATATTATTGTAACTATGTCACATACATTTCTTGTTCATTGTATGTAACACCTTAGATTTGAAAAGAAGAAAAATTGTAGGTTTTCTAGAACTGGTGTTAGTACCGACAGACTGTAGGTTCAGTTACGCGCCGTAGGTGGGAACCGTAGGTGGTAAGTCAAATGATTTTCAAATGTCATATTCCAGTACCCTTTTTACAGTCCACCAGGACGGTTTGTCATTCTATTACGAGTCATTGGTAGGTCACATAGGTGAGCCCAGACTAAGTGAAATTTTGAAGGTTTATGTTGGGAACAACGGATGACATGTACGGATCGTAGGAAGACCAACAGATTGTACATGGGATCCGTCGAAAAAGGGTAAAATATTAGGTCCCAGTAATTGACCTACGACTCACTAGGATGGTCTGTAAGTGGACCTATGAACCGTAGGTCGAGTCGGCAGTTATTTTAAGAGGGGATTTTGTGTATTTTCCTAATTATTCTAACCCAATACTATGTCGTTTTACCTTCCATCCTAGACCCTATATAAACATTTTTGCCCTCAAATTACCCAATTGAACTCATTCTCCTAAAATCCCCAAAAGTTGATCAAGTTCTTCCCCAATATTTTTCTTTCTAAAGCTTGAAGGAGAAGGCTAGGATTTCAAGATCAAGTCTCCAAATTCACCATTTATTTGTGAGCTTTTAGCATCAAGGTATGATAGTATTCACCTATGGAGTCCTTTCCTCCATAGAGTTCCTAAATTCTTTAATTTTACAAGTTAGAATCTCCAATTGAAATTAGAGTTTTTATCCAATCTTATGGGTTCTTTTAAATTATGATCTAATTGATTATTTTATAACTTTTTATGCATGAATTGAGACAATTACATGTTTTTAAGATGAATTCACATGAACCCATACATGATTTCAGGATTATGATGGGGAGGAAATTCATGATTATGATGAAGTAGTGGCTGCTCTATTGGGTTTAGGTTCTTATTCTAAGAGCCCTTTGAAACTTAATATCGATTTGAAGAATAGGGAAAGTCCTCCTACAAAGCCATATATTGAAGAACCACCAAAGCTTGAATTGAAGGTGCTTCCACCTCATCTTCGTTATGTGTTCTTGGGAGAAAATAATACTTCACCCATGATTATTGTTGCAAATTCGCTTAAATGGAAAGTGCAAGCACTTGTTAGTGTGTTGAAAATATTTATCAAGGCTATTGGGTGGACGATTGCCGACATTGTGGGAATTCCTCCCGATATTTGTACTCTCAAGATTCAATTGGCTAGTGAGTGTAAGCCAAGTATTGAGCATCAAAGGAGGTTGAATCCTCCAATGCAAGAAGTCGTCAAGAAAGAGATTATTAAGTGGATTGATGCAGGAGTTGTCTACCCTATTGTGGATAGCAAGTGGGTTAGTCCCGTCCAATGTGTTCCAAAGAAAGGAGGTATGACTGTGGTCCCTAATGAAAAAGGAGAGCTTGTGCCAATGCGATCGATTACTGGTTGAAGTATATGTATGGATTATCAAAAGTTGAATGTGTGGACCGAGAAGGATCATTCCTCGTGCCCTTTATGGATCAGATGCTTGATAGACTTGCGGGTCGTTGATGGTATTGCTTCTTAGATGGTTACTCTGGTTATAATCAAATCTCCATTGCACTAGAAGATCGAGAAAAGACGACCCTCACATGTCCCTATGGGATGTTTTCTTTCAAAAGAATTCCCTTCTAACTGTGTAATGCATCGGCGACGTTTCAACGGTGTATGCTCTCTATTTTTGCTGATATGGTAGAGGAATCAATGGAGGTCTTCATGGATGACTTTTCGGTTATGGGAGATACATTTGAAGCGTGCCTTGAGCACCTTGGTAGAGTCTTGCAAAGATGCATAAAAAAAAACCTTTTTCTCAATTGGGAGAAATGTAATTTCATGGTCAAGGAAGGTATTGTATTGGGGGACAAAATTTCGGGGGAAGGCATACAAGTTGATCAAGCTAAAGTTGAAGTTCCAAGATGCCTTCTCCTATCTCGGTTAAAGGTTTTAGTAGCTTCTTGGGTCATGCAGGTTTCTACTGAAGGTTCATAAAAGATTTCTCTAAGGTGGCTCACCCTCTTTGCAAAGTACTTGAAAAGGAAAGTGTCTTCATGTTTGATGAAGCTTGTGTCAAGGCGTTTTTATGTTTAAAAGAGAAGCTTGTTTTGGCTCCTACTATGGTTGCTCCGGATTGGAGGATTCCATTTTAGCTAATGTGTGATGCAAGCAGCGTGGCTTTGGGGGCTGTACTTGGCCAACGCAAGGGAAATTTATTTCACCCAGTCTACTATGCAAGCAAGACCTTGAATGTAGCTCAAAAGAACTACACTGATGTGAGGCCAAAATACATATTTTTAATCATTGCTTCCCTCATATTTAGTATTTATATTTGTCCTTTTTGAGCATGAATTTTATGTATTGTGCTAAATAGTATATTTTATTTCTAGGATTAAATTGGTGGGAAAATGAAGAAATTTGCAGCTAAATCGAATTAAATATGAAAGGTTGAAGAAGGAAATTAAGCAGACAACTTAATATATTAAATTTAATATATATATATATATATTATAAAAGTTGCGAAGAGTCAGAAGTTGAACTGAAATACTACATGGCCACGTGTCAACATTTGAAGGCACTTCTAATTAAGGCGACAGACATAACACTGTTTCGCACAAAATCTAGCTCTTTTAGGTTTTAGGTTCCTAATTTGTTTTGGACTCAGTTATTTTATTCAGGGTTTTCTATATCTATAAATAGTCCATAAGAACAATTATTAAAGGAGAAGGATACAATGTAGAAAATAACTTTTGATTTAGGGTTTTATCTTTTCTTTCTCTTTTATTTATTTTACATCTTTTCTTTGAATGATTTGTTTTAATTGCTCTATGTCTAAGTGGAGTTAAACTTCACGTTCTTGGATTATATTTACTTACAAAATGATTGTTTAGTGATTTTGATTCTGCATAATTGCTTATCATGTTGGTTGTTCTTATATTCTTGTGTTTAGTATTTTGATGTCGCCACCATTAGAATAAATTTATCTTCTTTTGAACTCGTGAGAGGAATAGAGGATATAACGTGGAATATAAGGAGCATGATCTTTTCTTGCACATCACTTGAATTGATTTGTGTCTAGGATAGGGATATACCTAGGTGCGTTGCTTGTCTCAAATACGGAAAACAACGTAATGCTCCATAGTTGGTTCGGCCTATTCCCGCTCAATGATGTAGTTAGTCCACAATTGTGGTAGATGGTTAGATGTCGGGAGGTCATGACTATATTATCAACCTCGTGAATCAGCAACTAGATAATTAAATAAATTGATGAAATTGATGCTAAACACGATTGTTAGTTAAATCATAATCTTAGATCGATTCATTCATTGATTGTGTAAATATCTATCTTTTCGTTGTTAATTGGTTTTACTCATTTTATCTTTATTTTTAGTTTAGTTAATATATATTCATCTTTTGAAATCCTCCCTTGAATAAATAATTAGAATTAGTACAATTTAGTAAATAGTTAATTGACAAGTCCTTTGGGTTCGATAATCCGGTTCTTATAGGGCCACCATATGACTTGCGTGACCACATACACTTGCGTGTGAAATTGGAAGCAACAAGTTTTTGGCGGTGCTGCCGGAGACTTAGAGATTAATTATTTTTCTAGGTTATACTTTTTCTTTTATTTATATAAGTTTTTTTATAAAATAAAATAAAAAATTAAAATTAAAAAAAAAATTACTTCTTATTTATTTTATTTTATTAGTTTCACTTTTTTTCGTTTGATCTTGTTTTTGCAGATTAGGGGAAGTCTGAGTACCCAAGAATTTGAAGCAAAGGAGCATGTTTGAGCTTAAGTGTGGGGTGCGTACGACCCTTGATGAAATGTTTTTTGAGAGAACATGCTACTAGCTAGGCTTAAAGGCCTCGTGGAGTTTTTTTAACCCTTGTTTTAAAATTTCAATTGATATTTTGGGGACCTAGCATCTTTTCAAGTGTGGGGTGGGGATTCTTCCGCATATGTTGGTTAGGGTGAAGTGTGCTTTAGATTTGTTTAAATATAGCTTTTAAAAAAAAAATCTAGTGAAGTCCGTATCCAATCCGCGTCGCTAGCCTGGTACAAACATGTTTTTTCGTAAAAACAAAAATAATTAATAAAAACTAAAAATAATAAAAAAAAAATTAGTCGTTAGTAGCAGCACACTTTGTCCAACCCTTCTTTTACTTTTTATTTTTTTCATGTAAAAATAAAAATAAATAAAAAAATAAAAAAATAAAAAAATCTTAGCTTATGTTGTTGCTCTAGGGACAATGCCATGTTTTAAGTGTGTGGTGGAGGAATGAATTCGTAGTTTTTACTGCTTTATTGAGTCTTTTTTTTTTTTTTTTTTTTTTAGGATGGGTTCCTTGGCTTTTGTTTTCGGTTCTTTTCTTGAGGATAGTCCCTTTAAATCGACTATATTTTATTTTTTAGGAATAAATTTTCTTTTAAATATTTTAATTTTTTTGAGAGAAAAGAGAAGACCCTTTTGAGTTGTGTGATACTTGCTATTTGGGCCTAATTTTGAGTAGTACATTCTTTTAAATGCTTGATTGCTAGTGAAATTGCATACTCTTTGACATCTAGGCTCATGGTTGTGACTTTGTATATAACTTATTTTATTCTATAGTAGTTGTTATGATCTTATCTCTCTTGGAAGTAGAATTGATCCATCTTGATTGATACTTGTGCCATGTGTGGTGAGAATTTGCTTATTCCATGTTTTGCATCTTAGTCTAGAACTTGCCCTGCATGTTATTGAGGCGAAATAAAAAGTGTTCCTTTGTTTAGGAGATGATAATAGGTGATGAGTCCGATATTTGGACTCATTTAGGGCTTTGTTTATATAGATTTAGTGTCCTCAAATGCTTAATTTATGCCATAAATTGATGCTAAAGCCTTGATTTTCAGGTATATGGATTGAGGAACAAAGCAAGGACACTAACAGGCAAAAAGGAACAAAACAAGTTGAAGGAATGAAGAAGGGCGAGCTTGAGGATCGCCAAGAGCACTTAGCGTGTCACCGAGTGGCTAATCTAACCACCTAAAGTTCCGTGGAGCAAAGATAGATAGCCAAAGTTACAAAACTCGAGGATGTGAATGCCAAGGCGATGGAAGAGGTCAAAGGGTGGCTCATCGATTGGTTCGGTGAGCCCGAATTTGTCATGCCTCAAAACTACCCCCAGGATGCGGACACGGGACCTAGGATCACGAGTAACCCCAAGCTAACCCTACTGGCATATCATAAGCATACTAAGGTAAACTGAAGTAAAGAAATACCGTGCGAAAGCTAAATCATGAGATAATCTGAAATGATGGGGAATACCTATATACTAAATCTGAATATATGAAACTGAGAGTTTAAACAACAACTGAAAAGTCAAAATCTAACACTATAGCTAAATCTCACTATGTCTGAAAATAGCCTCTAACTAACTAGAAGTGCTGGGACATGCCCCCGCTAAATCTAGAAAACTGAAACTAAAACTAAAAGCAAAGAAAGATAATCATGCCACTCGTTCTAGAAGAATGAGGACTCACTACTGATACTGCTGAACTAAAGATCGGGAACCGATCTATGCGTGATCTAGAAGCTGAGAACTGAACCTACATCATAAGAAGATGTAGCGCAGAGTATGCATCAGTACTAGGAAGGTACTGAGCATGTAGGATAAAGTAAAGCTGAACAATAGCATAACTAAACCAAACCATAATGTCTGAGCAATGATAAGAGATAAACATGATACTAAACTGAAAACATTGAATCATGAACTACTAAATGCAATGACCAAGTTTATAACATGCTGAGACTGAAATCTGACTGTAACTGATAACATGGTCAATGCAATAGAATCTGACTGAACTATGGGAGCTACTAATAACCGACATAAAACCACATGAGCTAAATGTGGAGTCTGATATATACGCCCCATCGAGAGGACTCAATATACCTGCTAGAGGTATAGAGGCATGACTAGCGTGATCACTAAAGTGATGCCCACATAGGGGACTTACAACCTACGGGGCACGTAGTTTTGGGACTTGCGGATGACTGACCCTAGTCCACTCGGTATTAAGCTTCTCCCAATTGATTATGTAATTTAGCAATTTATAACTGAAATGTTGTAATACTAGATAGCTCAAAATACTAACATGTTAACTAAAAATGCAACATTAATGTACTGATAATGAAACATTCATAACTGGAGCATGTATAACTGAATAAACTGACCTAGCATGTGCAATTCATGAACTAAAAGAACTACATAGTTAGGGTTCTGAATTTATGAAGGAATTTATACCAAACCATACTAAAATCATGAAAATATGATTAGGAAAATTAAAGTAACTAATTTATACTGATCTGCTGAAATCTACAAGCCCTAGGTCTAGGTAATTTTACGGGAATCAAGAATCTGACTGAATTCTAGGGACCTAATGGGCGAAAGGAACCCACTAGTGAAATCCCACATACATGGTGACAAATTCCACGGAGAAATCTTTCAATTTTGGGGCTGAAACTGATGAAAACCTTCTGCGTTCTTGAACTAGGGCTTGGTCGACTCTTTCTCCTTCTATGTTCTAATTTTTCTAAGTTTTGTTGAATGATTTGCTTAGGGTAGATTCTAATTTAGTTACTAGGCTAAAACTGACCAAAACTACATAGTTTAGGGTTTAACCGACGTAGTTTAGGGGTCCAACACATAGGGCAAAAACCAATAGACCCCTAACTTAACTACTGTCGAGGGCCACTGACGGACGGGACTAACGAACTGTGGATGGACCGGTGGTCCTTTCTGGTTAACTGTTGATGGGGTTATGGGAGTTGAAATCTGGGGTTTGACCTACGGCCACGGACCGTGGTTTGACCTACGGTTCGTAGGTCCTAGCGTGGGTCGACATTTAGCCATTTTTTTCAGAGGGTTCTGAGGAAGAGTCACAGGTGGTGCACCACGGACCTGTAGAACGGACCGTGGGTGGTGCCCGTCGGTGCCACCAACAACTCCTAAAATCTGTAATTGGTTGTTCTAGCATACGAGGTGTTACAGACTTATTTTGCCAAACGGCCCTTCGTGGCTTATTCTTAGCGACTATAAATTAGATTTTGAACATTTCATTTAGGAGAGAACTTGATGTTGGATAAGTTGGACAAGACTAAATTAGTTTAGAAGACTTTTTGATGTTTGCGTAATCAAAACACAACTTCCAATGCAAGTGTCTACGATCGTACAATAGTAAAGGAACCCAACCAAGGGTTGGGATTGTTCCCACAAGGAGTGGTTTTAAGAATTAGTAGAAAAATAAAATTGAGTTCTAATTAGTCATAACTGAAAACATTGTTGAATACAAACATACTAAATCTAAAGGGTGACACAAAAGTGTCAATTAACGATGGGGTTTTGTCACAAGTAAGTAAAAACAAGCAAAAATGCAAAGAGTACTAATCAAGGAGATGAGGTTCTTGGGATGTGATAGGAATACAGGATAAACTATACTATTGGGTACATGATTTTGATAATAAATCCGTTGAATATTTGTGACTAGGCTAGACTATAGAGGGGGTAAATTCTCTCTCGAGCAACTTACCCCGAATCAAATGGGTTCCTCTCGGACACCCACTTGCCGCATGAAGAACAACCTCCACCTTAGCCCACTCACTCTCTCAAGCTGAGTGTGTGGGAGAAGGACTAGGGTTCTCTCTCTCGAGCTGGACCTCATGTCGACCCACTTCCACCGGCCATCAATTTGGTAGTCTTAGTTTTACGACCTCTCTCTCAAGCAAGCCGAAAACACAAAGGTGAAATTGTATTTGAAACTAAAATTTCATGAAGTTCCACCACAACTACTAAACAAAATCACATCTAAACAACAAATAAATCATCAACAAGCAAGACCCAACAGATAATCTAACCCATATGCATAAAATCACACCCCAAGAATTGGGGTTTTAGCTAGACATGTAAAAGAGATAGAAATTTATACCAATATGAGTTTGCATTCAAATGGGTATGAAGATTTAAGTCCTAAAACAAGCCAAGAGTGAAGAATCCACAAGACCCAAGTCCAATTTCTTGGAGTTGAAACCCTTTGAATCCTCAAGTTCTTCAAAACCCTCTCCAAACATAAAACTCAAAAATAGAAGCCAAGTCTAAAAAATTACTATTCAAAGCTAAAAATTAGATACTAGAATAATAATTTTCAACGAGTATTTATAGTTTTCAAAAATCTGTGCTGCGAAGGATCACTCGGCGAAGTTAGTCGGAATCGCCGATCAACTCGATGATCCGCCCTTTGGTCTACTTCATCATTGTCTTGCGTTAGCCTTTAGTATCGTCGTGTTTGGATCATTGGGCGACATAGTATAGCTTCACGGAACTGCTCGGCGATACACAAGTCCCTCCTAGTGGTTCAAATTTTGATGCTCCCAAGAAGAACCACTTTTATGCTCTTCAATCCCGAGGTGACCAAGATAGCTCCCTGGATGTTGTAAGGGGTATTTTTCAAGTCTTTTCCATTGATGTTTATGCATTGTTAGACCGCGGTGCCACTTTGTCATTTGTTACAACTTTTGTGGCTATGAAATTTGAAATACTTCCCGAAGAGTTATTAGAGCCTTTTTCGGTGTCTACCCCGGTTAGTGACTTAGTAGTGGCAAAAAGAGTCTATAGGAGTTGTCCTATTTTTTTTTCTCATAAAGTCACTTTGGTTGACTTGATAGAGTTAGACATGTTAAACTTTGATGTCATTTTGGGTATGGATTTGTTGTATGTATGTTATGCCTCTATTGATTGTAGGACTTGGGTAGTAAAGTTTCAATTTCCAGATGAGTCCATTTTAGAGTGGAAAGGGGGAAATTCCATCCTTAGAGGTCAATTTGTTTCTTGTCTCAAAGCTAGGAAAATGTTCTCCAAGGGGTGCATCTACCATATTGTTAGAGTTTTGGATGTTGAGTCCGAGACTCCTTGTTTAGAGTCAGTCCTCGTGATGAGTGAATTTCTAGAAGTCTTTCCCGATGACTTGCCCGGCATTCCACCCGAACGGGAAATAGACTTTGGCATTGATATCTTGTCGGATACTCAACCTATATCCATTCCTCCCTATCAAATGGCTTCGGCCGAATTGAAAGAGTTGAAGGAGCAACTCAAGGACTTGTTAGACAAAGGCTTTATTCAACCAAGCATCTCTCCATGGGGTGCTCCGGTATTGTTCGTTAAGAAGAAGGATAGGTCCCTTAGGATGTGTATTGACTACCGCAAATTGAACAAGGTAACCATAAATAATAATTACCCTCTTCCTAGAATTGATGATTTGTTTGACCAACTCCAAGGGGTGAGTTACTTTTCGAAGATTGACCTACATTTAGGCTATCACCAACAAAGGGTCAGAGGGGTTGCCATTCCTATGATGGCCTTCCAAACAAGATATGGTCACTATGAATTCCTAGTAATATCTTTTGGTCTAACCAACACCCCGGCGACATTCATGGACCTTATGAATAGGGTGTTTAGGCAATACCTTGATACATTTGTGATTATTTTTATTGATGATATATTGATATATTCAAGAAGTGAGGGTGAACATATGGATCATTTGAGGATTGTATTCAAGTCCTTAAAGACCACCAATTATATGCTAAGTTTAGTAAATGTGAGTTTTGGCTAAGGTCGGTTGCCTTCCTTGGTCATATTGTGTCGAGCATGGGTAATGAGGTAGATCCTAAGAAGACGGATGCGGTGAAGGGTTGGCCAAGACCTCTAACTCCTACCGATATTAGAAGCTTTTTGGGTTTGGCTGGTTACTATAGGAGGTTTGTTAAGGGTTTTTCCTCCATTGCTTCTTCGTTGATGGCCTTGACTCAAAAGAAAGCTAAGTTTGTGTGGTCGGAGACTTGTGAGAAAAGCTTCCAAGAGTTGAAAGATAGAGTTACTTCCGCTCCGGTGTTGACCTTACCGGAGGGCATTGATGGGTTTGTGGTATATTGTGGCGCTTCTCGAGTGGGTTTGGGATGTGTCCTTATGCAACATGGTAATTGATTGCCTATGCTTCAAGGAAACTCAAGATCCATGAAAAGAATTATCCAACTCATGATCTCGAATTAGCGGCGGTGGTGTTTGCCTTGAAAATATGGAGGCACTACCTATATGGGGCCCATGTAGATGTTTTACCGATCACAAGAGTCTTCAATATGTGTTTAGCCAAAAAGACTTGAATCTCCATCAAAGAAGGTGGTTAGAGCTTTTAAAGGATTATGACATGAGTGCCCTTTACTACCCCGGCAAAGCCAATGTAGTTGCAGATGCCCTAAGTCGATTGTCCATGGGTATGAGAAAAATGAGTTAGTTTGTGATGTGCATAGGTTGGCCCGGTTAGGTATCCAACTAGTGGATTCCACCAAGGGTGGTGTCATGGTCCATCATGGTTCTGAATCCTCCTTTCTGGTTGATGTGAAGTCTAAACAAGGCCTTGATCCCATATTGGTGGAGTTGAATGAATCGGTACTCAACAAGTCCGTTGAGGCTTTCTCCCAAGGGGGAGATGGGGTTCTTAGGTACCAAGATAGATTATGTGTTCCAGATATTGATGGCTTGAGAGAGAAAATTTTGGAAGAGGCTCATCGTTCGCGGTATTCTATTCATTCGGGAGCCACCAAGATGTATTGTGACCTACGGAAAGTCTATTGGTGGAATGTCATAAAGAAGGGTATAACAGGTTTTGTAGCCAAATGTCCAAATTGTCAACAAGTTAAGGCCGAGAATCAAAGACCGAGAGGCTTGTCCTAAGATATAGATATTCCCACTTGGAAGTGGGAGGATGTGAATATGGACTTTATAGTGGGTTTGCCCCGTACATGGAAGCAACATGATTCTATTTGGGTCATTATAGATAGAATGACAAAATCAGCCCACTTTGTTCCCGTCAAGATTTCATTCTTGGCGGAAGACTATGCCAAGTTATACATCAAGAAGATAGTGAAGTTACATGGGGTTCCTTTCTCTATTATTTCGGATCAAGGTGCTCAATTTGCTTCACATTTTTGGAAGGCATTCCAAAAAGGGCTTGGTACTAAGGTCAAGCTTAGTACGGCCTTTCAACCTCAAACAGATGGTTAAGCGGAACGTACCATTCCAACTGTAGAGGATATGTTGAGGGAGTGTGTCATAGATTTTAAAGGTAATTGGGATGACCATCTACCATTGATAGAGTTTGCCTACAACAATAGTTATCACTCAAGTATTTTTATGGCTCCGTTTGAAGCACTCTATGGTAGGAGGTGTAGATCTCCGGTTGGTTGGTTTGAAGTAAGTGAAATTGCACTAATTGGTCCCGAACTAGTTTATGAGGCCATTGAGAAAGTCCGACTCATTAGAGAGAGGTTGAAGACAGACCAAAGTGGGCAAAAGTCTTATGCCGATATTAGAAGGAGGGATCTAGAATTTGAAATTGGTGATTGGGTCTATTTGAAAATCTCACCCATGAAGGGTGTGATGAGGTTTGGCAAAAAGGGGAAACTTAGTCCCCGGTTTGTGGGCCCCTATCAAATTTTGAAGCGTATTGGGAAAGTTGCCTATGAATTAGACTTGCCAAATGAATTGGCCCCGGTTCACCCGGTATTTCATGTTTCTATGCTCAAAAAGTTTATTGGGGATCCGGTATCTATTAATCCTCTAGAAGGCTTAGGTGTTGATGAGAGCCTTTCCTATGAGGATGTTCCGGTGGAGATCCTTGACCGACAAGTCAAGAGATTGAGAAATAAGAAAGTAGCTTCCGTTAAGGTGTTATGGAAGAATCATCTAGTTGAGGGTGTTACATGGGAGGCTGAGGCCAATATGAAGTCCCGCTATCCTCATCTTTTTCCTCCTACTTCTATCCGAGCTTGAGGTAAGTAGTGCTATTGAGTTTGGTGTTTTAGGAGTCATATGTGCTATATGTGTCCTTCATGATTTTTCCCATATGATATGCATATTCTTGTGAGAATTCAACTTTAGCATAAATTGAGTTTTCATGATTTATATGTTCCTCATGTTGATTTGCATTTTTGTATGATGATTGCATATTTGACTTCATGAGATGAATTGATAAACATGCTTAGCTATGTTTTTGATGAAATGGCACGTTGGCTCCATATTTTTGTGTTGAGCTTGCTTTGAGTTGGAGAAGGTAGTTCCTCCCATGTTTATGTGAATTGATGATTTTCATGCATATTGGGTTGGTAGAAGTAGTTCCTACTTCCTTGTATTGCATTGACCATGTCTTGAGATGGAGTTGAAGTTTCCTCCTTTTGAATAGTGCATTGGTAAGTTTTGCATATTTTTGATGTTTCATGCATGATGGGCTGCTAGGCTTGAGTTTCTAAATTAGTTTGGTGTCTAGATCATCATTCGAGGATGAATGTTCCCGAGGGGGAGATAATGTAACACCCCGAAAATCTAACAAACTAAGCTAGATCCTAACATGTAAACTAGTAGCCTAAATGGGGTTGAACGTTAAGATTAGAGTCCTAAAATAACCTCCCTAAGTTAGTACTAATGTTTTAGTCCTTAAACGTCAAGGCATGGCCCCCCAAGGACCCCCCAAGGGTCCTTGAGGAGGACCAAGGGACTGCCCAAAAACCTGTCAAAAATAGCATGACCCACGAAATGGGCATCCATGCCCCATGGGTGGACTCACGCCCTGTAGGTGGGGGTTGTGAGTCGAGGCTAGAGCTCCCCCAACTCTCCAAAAGTCTCTATCCAAGCTATGACCATGCAGTACGGTCCGTAGACATACTCACACCCCGTGGGTGGGGTCTCGTGAGTGGGAAGCTTGAGTTGGCCAAAGGGAGGGACTGCAAACCCAAACCATGGTCCTGAAAGACGAGGCGTGAGTCCATCTATGGTCCATGGGTGGTAGGCGTACGGACCCCCCAGCAAAAGCTGCTAAATCTCGGCCAAGGCTTAGTCAAAGCCATAAATTCCAAAACTTATTATATTAGTGTGGGGTCATTTTAATTCATTTATTTAGACATATAAAATTACTTTTAACTATTAAACAACTCTTTTACACCTCATAACTCACAAGACTTAAATCATAACCAACTCCCCTCTCCAAATATTCTCTCTCTAGAAACTCTATTGAAGAGCAAGAACAAGGTCAAGCTTAGGGTTCAAGGAGCAGCCTTTCTTCTTCAATTTCATGTGGGATCTCTGATGTTAGCGTAATCAAGACACAACTTTCAATGCAAATGTCTATGATCGTACAATAGTTTAGTAACCCAACCAAGGGTTGGGATCGTTCCCAATAAAGTGGTTTTGAGAATTAATAGAAAAATAAAATTTATTTCTAACTAGTCGTAGCTAAAAACATTAACGATTAAAAACTTTGTAAATTAAAGGGGGACACAAGGGTGTCAATTAACAATAGGGTTTTGTCACTTGTAATTAAAAACAGCTAAATAAACAAGGGTTTCTAAGTAATGAGAGGGGATCCTTGGGATGTGACGGGAATACGGGTTAAGCTAGATTATTGGGTACATGCTTTCGATATAATATTCATAGAATAATTGTGACTAGGCTAGACTTTAAGGGGGATAGGCTCTCTCTCAAGCAACTTACCCCGTTTCAAATGCGTTCCTCTCGGACACCCACTTGCCACATGAAGATCAGCCTACGCCTTAACCCAGTCACTCTCCCGAGCTGAGTGTGTGGACATGGGACTAGGGTTCACTCTCTCGAGCTGAACCTCATGTCAACCCACTCACACTGGCTATCAATCTAGTGGTCTTAGTTTATGATCTCTCTATCGAGCAAGCCGAAAACACATAAATAAACTTGTATTTGCAACTACAAATTCATTAAATTCATCCACAACTACTAAATGAAATCACATTTAAACTACAAATAGACTATCAACAAGCAAGATCCAACAATTATCTTAGCCCATATTCGCTAAATCACACCCCAAGAATTGGGGTTTTTAGCCACACATCAAGAGATAGAAATTTATACCTAAATGAGCTTGCATTCAAATGGGTATGAAGATTTAAGTCTTCTTATAGGACAAGAATGAAGAATCCAAGAGGCCCAAGTCCAAATCCTTGGAGATGAAACCCTCTTCTTCTTCAAGTTTTCAAAACCCTCTCAAACTCAGAGAAAAAATATCAAAAAGTACTATTCTATATGAAAATTATAATAATTGTTCGACACTTAAAACTACAACTCTAACTAGTATTTATAATTTCTACAGATTTGTGCTGCAGTGGATCATTCGGCGTCGTTAATCGGAATCGCTGATCAACTCGGCGATTCACCTTTTGGTGTAGTTCATCACCATCTTGCACTATCCTTTAGCATCGTCATGATCTGGGCGACTTGGTACTGCTTTGCGGAACTTCTCGGCGATGTGCCGACTGCTCCCTTTTTCTACTAACTTGATCATTTCCTTCAGGGCTCAGCACATTGGAACAAAAGGTGAAGTAAGACCCTTCGGCGACTCGCCAAGTGGACTCTGCGATCCTCAAACCTTTATTTCTTCACTCTTTTCAGCCTTTTCATTCCTTTTTGTGATGTAGTGTCCATGCTTTCTTTCAAACTTCAAATACTTGAAACTTAAGTGTTTTCATCAGCTATTGAGATAAAATAAGAATTTGAGGGCACAATTTCTTTTAAAATGTAGCCCTAAATGAGTCCAATTTGTGGACTCATCAATCTCCAATCAAGTTATGGTAGTCTTGATTTATGGATAGTTTCCTTCCATAATGCCCTTCAATACTCTATTTCTCAAAGTTGAAATTCTCCAAAACCTAGGGTTTTCAATCTATGGCATAGATTCACTTTCAAAACAATTTCAATGTGTTTATTGTCTTATATTATGATCCAATTGATAAATTACTACTGTTTTCCTAGAGGAATCATCCAAGAATCCATGAACTCCTTGGTTTCCCTAAATTGGGTCTTGAAGCATGAATATGGGTCTTTGTTAGTAGATTGTATTCAAATTATGAATGTGATAGATTGCTTACTTGGTTTAGGTTATTATACATGTTCAATGAAGTAATTTTAGAGATATTAATGAATCATGATCCAAGACCTTTGTAGGGCAATTTGTGAGGATTTTTCCTATGTTTATGAGGATTGTCTACAAATTTATGATTCACTTAGAAAGTGAAGACTCAATGAGTATGGTGTAATTGTGGTATTGATTTGAAGATCACCTTCCCCTATACCCTTACACATGATTATGCATGAAGTATGTATGTTTATGATAAGCCAGTTGTGTTGATTGAAAGACTATTCTCATGAACATGCTATGAATATAATATGAAAGGTTTACTCACATGTTGATGATTCTAAGGTTGAAAGGACATTCTCACCTAATGAATATATGAGCTCTTATGATATTATGTTGGTTTGAGTGCCTAGTGCATTCTCTTATGAACATGAACTTAACTAAAGACTTAATATGAATTTAAAGGGCATTATGCTTAGCACCGAGTGGATATGAGTATGAGATGGGTTCCTTCAAGCTAGTATTCCGAGTTCCTAATATGGTTATCTCATGAGATGGAAACCTCCACGTTAGTAGTCCAGGTTTTCTAGTAGCAATCTACTTATCCGATAACTTTGTGCCCACATAGGTCTTTAGCTAGTGGATCCACCTAAAAGCTAAAATGTACGTTCTACCTTAGGCAAGTAGGACACGTCTTTTCGGTGTGGAGGTAGAACACTAGATGTAGCTCACATGGTCTATGTCGGTTAAAGCTATTTCCCTATATGATAAGAATATGAATATGACAAGAATATGAACTATAACTATGACTTCTTAAGAGGTACTACTAAGTATGAGTGGGGGTATGTGACTCCATTTGTGCATTGCACAAGTAGGCTTCAAGAGTGGTTGTGGTAAGGTTCTCCTATGCTACGATGACTTATGAATTATGCATGTATGATATGTGTTGTTGTTAAGGATGGCATTACTTGCCACAAGTTAGGAATATGAATATTTCATTGCCTATGAATGTTGGCTAATGATGAGGCCAAGGTAAGATATGTATGATGTTGGTGAT
Source organism: Solanum pinnatisectum (assembly GCA_035578085.1). Classification (NCBI taxonomy): domain Eukaryota; kingdom Viridiplantae; phylum Streptophyta; class Magnoliopsida; order Solanales; family Solanaceae; genus Solanum; species Solanum pinnatisectum. Next base: position 14,370,643 of record CM069079.1, read on the forward strand.
CTAAAAGTGATACTTGGAAATTGGTAGGGTTGTGGGATCTTGCCTTTGCATTGCACTAGTATAGCTTTGGGTTGCTTATGATATGGTTTGACATATGTTTCTTCATCAATGTGCATCATGGCTTTTAAACTTGATAAATGCATGGTTTTAACTAAATGTCCCTTTTTAGCATGTTATTAAGGATTTTTATGCATGGCTTCTATACTTAGTACATCATTTGTGCTAACCCATATTTCTCTATATTTTCTTATAAGTATAGGTTCTGGTCGTTGAGGTATACTTCTATTTTCAAGTAGATCTTGGGTTGACTATTCTCCAAGCTTGGTGAGTCCTCATGGTTCAAGGACAAGACATTATTCATTTCTAGTTTCGTTTGTACTTTCTATTTTCAAGACTATGTTATAAAATGGGCTATGACCCTAAAATTATATTCGATTGTATTAGATAGTGATTGAGACAAGGTCTAGACTCTTATACTTCTTTTATGAAAGAGACTTCTATTGTAAAAGTTTTAAATTCCGCATTATTTCTATTACCTATGTTTATGATTATGCTAAGGGCTTGTATGAGACCCATTCAGGGTTGAGTACGCTGTGTTGCATCTAGGGGGTAACCCAGGGTCGTGATAGTGTGAACTTTTAGCATCTCATTGTCACTAGCCAATTATCAAATGAGTCTCTTGTGATGAACATTTCACAATAGTTAGAAAGTGTGGAGTTTTGTTTGATATTGGTGCCAATTCCTTGTGTGATGAGCTTACTTTGAACATTGTGTGATGACACCTAGAATTTGCCTCGTTGGTGCGGTTAACTAAGTGATGCAAGCACTTGAAATGATCTTATGCAATAATTTTGAAGAGTGAAACAATTTGACAATATACCTCTTTTGTGGACAACTTTGTGAGATGTGTGAACCTGCTTGAACCCTCTTGAGCCTTATCCCTTTCTTGGAAGAAACTTGAACAATTGTGACCCCTCTTTATCCATTCACCCATAACTCTCATGAAATGTGGTTTGTTTGAATAGCCAACTTAGGCCAAAAGCCTAAGTTTGGGGTATGGTGAAAAGAGAAGGTAAATCAAGAAGTGTGAAAAATTCCCCTTTTGAGCAATGGTTAAAAAAAAATAAAGACGGAACCCTCCATGTAAAAAGAAAAAAATATTGAGAAATAAAAAATCAAAAGAAAAAGAATGAAAATGTTGTGAAATAAAGTAGTGGAAGTTACAAAAGAAATGGGTATTCGGTAATCCGTTTGAAGTTGAATAATGGGGGTGAATTATGAGCATGATCAAAATGTTGAAGAAAAGGAAGAAAGTGATGTTCAAACCACATTTCATGAGGGTAGCATTCACTGAGCCTAAATGACCTTATCTTTACACTCAACCCCGTTAAAAGCCTTGAAAAAACCTTTGTGATATTGAGTGAGCTGAAACGAATGTTGATTGGAAAAAAAGGGCAAACCTATGTGTGAAGTCAAGCATGTGTTCATCTTTGTGAGTGTGAGAGTCATATGTGATTCCAGAACTATAAATTGTTGAAGAGCTTTGTGTGAATAGGGAATCATCTTTGTTGTGAGGGCATTTGAGTACCTTTGTTGAGCTTGAACTTGCATTTGAAGCAAGTATTGTGAACTTGAGCATCTTTGATAATGGTGAGTCACAGTTTGAATCATTGAGTGCACAATTGATCATTTCATGAGTAAGTTGAATCTTGTTGTGTGCATTCATGTTGAGTCTTCTGCAACACTATTTGAGAAATCCTTTTTGAACTGTTGATCTTGAGTTTTACTTGAGGACAAGCAAAAGTTTAAGTTTGGGGTGTTAATGAGTCCAAGGTTTGAACTCATTTAGGGCTTTGTTTATATAGATTTAGTGTCCTCAAATGCTTAATTTATGCCATAAACTAATGCTAGAGCCTTGAGTTTTAGGTATATGGATTGAGGAACAAAGCAAGGACGCTAACAGGTAAAAGAGAAAAAACAAGCTGAAGGAATGAAGAAGGGCGAGCCTGAGGATCGCCAAGAGCACTTGGCGTGTCGCCAAGTGGCTAATCTGACTGCCTAAAGTTCCAGTGTGCCAAGCCCTGAAGGAAGAAATCAAGTCGGCAAAGAAAACGAGTAGTCGGTGAATCACTGAGCAGTTCCACGGAGAAAAGATAGATTACCCAAAGTTACAAAACTCGAGGATGCTGAATTCCAAGGCAAAAAGGCAATAGAAGAGGTCAAAGGGCGGCTCGCCGATTGGTTCGGTGAGCTCAACTTACTTCGCCAAACGGCCCTTCGTGGCTTATTTTGGGCGACTATAAATTATATTTTGAAAATTTTATTTAGGAGAGAACTTGATGTTGGATAAGTTAGACAGGACTAAATTAGTTTAGAAGACTTTTCTATGTAGTTTTTCATAGTTTTGAATAACCTTAGAGATTCAATTTGGAGATTTTGGAAGTGGGTTTCGAATATTCTGCAAATTGAGCATTGTAAAGACTAAATCTCTCTTACCCAGTTGATGGTTAATCGATTTGGTAATTTTTTTTACTCTTTTATGATGTTTGGCTAAAACCCCAATTCTTGGGGTGTGATCATGTGATTATGAGTTGAATTAGTTTATGGGTATAGTTAACTACTAGTTTAAATGCTATTTTGAAGTGAGTTTAATCATTAATTGTGGTTTAATTTATGAATTATAGTTGCAAATGTAGTTCTAATTTTGTGTTCTTGGCTTGCTTGAGAGAGAGGTTTTAGAACTAAGATTATTGATTAATGATTTGTAGGTATTGGGTTGAGCTGGGTTTAGCTCGAGAGAGTGAATCCTAAACTCAATCCTACCCATCTAGCTCGAAAGAGTGGATGAATTATGGTGTGGGTTGTTCTTCATTTTTATGCTTGTTGATGTTCGAAAGAAATCACCTGATTCGGGGTAGTTGTTCGAGAGAAAGCTATCTCCCTTATAGTCTAGCCTACTCATTGATTTTTAGTTGTTTACTAGTAGTTTCAATTACCCATATATCATAATTTGCCTATAATCAATCACATCCCAAGAATCCTTCTTCCTATTGTTATTTTGAAGTTTTGTGATGGCTTGTAGTCGATAATTCAAACCAAAACCCCCTATATGATATTCGTGTCACCCTTTTAATTTGATTTATGTCTTTTTTGACAATTTCTATTCCTATGGCTGATTAGACCATGTGTGCACTTCCTAATTGAATTTAAAACACGTAACGCTCCCTGAGGGATTCGACCCCAACTCAATTATTGGATTTTATACTGATTTACGATTGTTGACACCTAGAATTGGAAGAGGTGTGCTTGAAACATTAAATCAATAGGCTTTCTTTGATTTGTCTTGTAAATTTTAGCCTTTTCAGATATATATATAACTAGTATCCCTTTGAGCTTGTAGCCTGTTATTGGTAGTCATATATTTACGTCGACTCATTTGTTGAATCCCTAGTTTTTGCACCCTGCTTCATTGAGCATTGTAGCATAGACTTATTATTATTGTTAGATCTTAAGAAAAAGGGATAGTTGAGTGAAAAAAGGTAATCAATGATAGCTACAAAGTGATTAAAAAGCCCTCTTTGAAAGAATGTGACATTAAAAAAAAAAAAAAATACAAAAAACATATTCTTTTAAAAAAATGATTAAAGCATTCTTGAGATGATGAAAATTACTTGTGAAATAATTGTTTAAGAGAGGAATGAAAATAAAGAGAAGTAATAATGGGTGATAAAGTCTTAAAGTGCAAAGTGCTTATGGAAGTGTAAGTCACTATTATATAGTTTTCCTATCTGTCCCCTAGCCTACATTACAACCCGTTAAAGTGCTATTTGATTCTATTCAAACATGCTTAATTAGTGGAGATGTACATAATGGGCAAGCCTATGGTTCTTTGTGGATACATGCAAATTTTCTTTTGAGTGTGAGATGTTCTTGATGTGAAGTCCTTAATTTATATTCAATATTTTGAATTGAGTGTGTTGACAATTTCTTTTTGTGATGACACTTGTTTCATGATAGATAAGTGATTTTATTAGCTTTGTTTGATGAGAGTGGGTGAGCAAGCTTAAATTTGATGATTTCAGAGTCTTTCCTTGAGGTTAGGAGGTTAAATATATGTTGTTTATTGGTATGTTTTGCATAATGTTTGAGAAGTGTACTTGATGATTTGAAATTTGTCGCCTGGCATAATTGTTTTTATAAAGGATTTTTGAGATGAGCTTTAGTGTTTGCTCGAGGACGAGCAAAAGTTTAAGTGTGGGGTGTTGATGTGACGCCAAAATACATATTTTTAATCATTATTTACCTCATATTTAGTATTTATATTTGTCGTTTTTGAGCATGAATGTTATGTATTGTTCTAAATAATATATTTTATTTGTAGGATTAAATTGGTGGAAAAATGAAGAAATTTGGAGCTAAACCGAATTAAATATGAAAGGTTGAAGAAGGAAATTAAGCAGACAACTTAATAGATTAAATTATGTATATATATATATATATATATACAAGTTGCAAAGAATCAAAAGTTGAACTGAAATACTACATGACCACGTGTCAATATTTGAAGGCACTTCTAATTGAATGTGGCAGACGTAACATTGTTTCGAATCTAGTTCTTTTAGGTTTTGGGTTACTAATTTGTTTTGGACTCAATTATCTTATTCAGGTTTCTTACATCTATAAATAGTCCATAAAAATAATTATCAAAGGAGGAGGACACAATGGAGAAAAAAGCTTTTGATATAGGGTTTTATCTTTTCTTTATCATTTATTTATTTTACATCTTCTCTTTGAATGATTCGTTGTAATTGTGCGCTCTATGTCTATGTGGAGTTAAACTTCTCATTCTTGGATTATATTTACTTACCAAAAGATTGTTTAGTGATTTTGATTTGGCATAATTGTTTATCATATTGGTTGTTCTTATATTCTTGTGACTACTATTTTGATGCTTGACCACCATTAGAATATATTTATTGTCTTCTTTTGAACTCGAGAGAGGAATAGAGGGATAGAATGTGGAATATAAGGAGCTTGATCTTTTTAGCACATCACTTGAATTAATTTGTGTCTAGGATAGGGATATACCTAGGTGCCTTGCTTGGCTCAAATAGAGGAAGACAACATAAAGCTCCATAGTTGTTTAGTCTATCCCCGCTCAACAATGTAGTTAGACTGTCAATTGTGGTAGACGGTTATATGTAGAGAGATCAAGACTATATTATCATCCCCGTGAATCAATAACTAGATAATTAAATAAATTGAAGAAATTGATACTAAACATTATTGTTAGTTAAATCATAATCTTAGATCGATTCATTCATTGATTGTGTAAATATCTATCTTTTCGTAGTTAATTGTTTTTGATTTTATCTTTATTTTAAGTTTAGTTAATAAATATTCATCTTTTGAAATTCTCCCTTGAATAAATAATTAGAATTAGTATAATTTAGTAAATAGTTAATCGACAAGCACTACTAAGAAACTGCTAAAAAACGACGGACAGAAAATCGATGGACAGTGTCGCTCTAAAAAGCAATGCCATTTTCCACACCGTCCGTCACTTTTTAATAAAAATGATTATTTTTTAAATTATTTTACAAAAAGCGATGGGCGGCATCTCTTAGTCCGTCACTTTTTTCGCGGATTTTTGCACCATATATATATAATTAATATTTATTTATTTAATATATATAGCGACACCATCCGTCACTTTTATTAAAAATAATTATATATAAATTAAAACTTTAACGACGTTGTCCGTCGCTTTTAATTTATTTTATTTTATCAATTATTTTTTATTAAAAAGCGACGGACGGCATCTCTATGTCCGTCGCTTCTTAGTCAAAATATATGGTCAACTATTTTAAAAAAGCAATGAACAGTGTCTCTTAGTCCGTCGCTTTTTGGTCAACTTTTTAAAAGAAAAGCGACGGACGGGGAGACGTTGTCCGTCACTTTTTATTAAATATCTGAAATATCAAATGCGATTTTTCCCCATTTTCCTTCTCTTCTTTCTCTCTTCCTTCTCTCTAACGATTCCACTGCCATCGTCGCTGCTTGCCGACATTGCCGCTGCTGGAACCACCGTCATCGCCACTGCTTCCTCTCTCCATTGTCTCTTTCTCCTTTAATTTAAGGTTAAGGTTTTATCAAATTAGTTTCAAATTTTTTAAGTTTAGGTATATTTGATTTTGTTAATTAGTTTATTGGATTTGTGTTTTATTGAATGATTGATTGTGTTTGATAGTGAATGAATTAGAGTTTTTATGATTTGGATACTAGTTTGAATTTGAAAATCTTTAATTTGATTGTGAATTGAGATTTTTTAAAATTTGATGATTGTTAGTAATTAGTAAATTGTTAATTTGAATTTAAAAGTTAGATATTGATGAAGTTTGATTGTTTAAATGTCATGAATATATAGGATGAATGTTTGAATGTCATGAATATATGAGGTTTTTTTTAATTAGAACTTGAATATATATAACTAATTGTTGGATTAGAAGTTTATATATAACTAATTTTTTAGATTAGATATGAACTTGAATTTGAACTTGAAACTTGAATATAACTAATTCTTGGATTAAAATCTTATATAAAACTAATTTTAAAAATTATATGAACTTGAATTTAATTAATTAGAACTTGACTAGAAATATTTTATTATTAGAAGTTTATATATAACTAATTTTAGAGATTATATGAATTTGAATTTAGAACTTGAATATAACTAATTCTTGGATTAGAAGTTTATATATAACCAAGTTTAGAAATTAGATATATATGAACTTGAATTTAGAACTTGAACTTATAATTAGAAGTACATGAATATAACTAATTTTAGAACTTTGATATGAACTTGAATTTAGAACTTGAACTTGAACTTGAACTTGAACTTAGAACTTGAACTTAAAATTAGAACTTTAATTTAGAACTTGAACTTAAACTTGAATATAGCTAATTCTTGATGACCTTAATTAATTAGAACTTAATTAGAACTTTAGACTTAATTTATAATAACTTGGACTTAATTAGAATTAATATAATTAATTATTTAAAATCTTAAACTTAATTAAAATTTATGAATTAATTAAACTTGAACTTTGTAGATCTTGAAATGTAGTATTTATGAACTAATTAATTAGATATATAAGTAAAAATAAATTTATTTATCAAGTAATTATAAATATATATATTAACAATATAAATTAGTTTAATGTAGTAAAATTATTATTAAATTTAATTTATAATATAATTGAATATCTATATTTTTGTAGATGGATCATCATTTGTGGATGTATAATATGCATTATGAAACTGGTGAGTGTTTGAACCTGAGATTATTGACGGTGTTAGAGATTTTATTGAACATAAAATGACACTTGACATTTTCAAGAATAATGGATTGGTTAGGTGTCCTTGTAGTGCATGTAGGTGTTTAAATTTTTTTGAACCAGATACAGTTATGGTTTATTTGTACCGTAATGGATTTAAGCCTGAATATTTTGTATGTATTGATCATGGAGAAAGAGATGGATTGAACCAATGTTTTATAATTCGATGCCTGTGGATGAATATAATATGCTTGCATCACATGGCCAAATTAGGGTCAAACATGATGATAGGGTTGAAAATGATAAGGTTCATGAAATGATCAATGATGCTTTCGGGGTTGAAGGTGGGATGGAACCCAAACAATATTTTGATGAAGTTCTTAATAAAGAAGCAAAACGCTTCCATGATCAATTAGAAGAGTCTAGTTGTCCACTATGTGAAGGGAGTCCACATTCTTCCTTGTTAGTTGCGGTTAGATTAATGAATATTCAATCAGATTGGAATGTTTTTAATGTGGCTGTGGACTCAATGGTTGATCTTTAGGGTGAACTAGTTAATCCGGAGTTTAACATACCTAAGAACTTCTATCAGGCAAAGCGTTTGGTTTCCAAGATAGGATTGACATATGATATAATTCATTGTTGTGTCAATGGCTACATGTTGTTTTACAAGACTGATAGTGAATTAGAAAATTGTAAGTTTTGTGGATATGCTCGTTATAAGAGGACTCCGACTGGAAAGATGGTCCCAGTTAAGGCGATACATTATCTACCTCTTATTCCTAGGTTAAAGAGGTTGTATGCATTAATGAGGTCTGCCCCACATATGAGATGGCATCATAAATATAAAAGGCAGTCGAGTGTCTTGTCTCATCCATCTTATAGTGAAGCATGGAAGCATTTTGATAATGTATATCCTGATTTTGCTAGTGAACCAAGAAATGTTAGATTGGGGTTGTGTGCAGATGGCTTCACACTATTCTCTACTGCTGCTTCACCTTATTCATACTGGCCGATATTTCTTACTCTGTATAATCTTCCTCCTGAAATGTGCATGACCAGTGAGCTCAAACAATTGTGCTTTGAAGGCGTTTTGACTTATGATATATCAACTAAGTAGAATTTCGTTATGCGTGCTTTTTTTAATGTGGACTATAAATGATTTTCCTACATACGGGATATTGTCTAGTTGGATGACAGTTGGAAAGCTAGCATGTCCGTATTGCACGGAAAATAGTAAGGCATTCACTTTAAAGCATGGCAGAAAAATACATGGTTTGACTGTCATCACCAATTCTTGCCAATGGACCATGAGTTTAGAAAGATGAAAAATGCATTTAGGAAAAATAAGATTGAAAGTGACCCTCCACCTCCATTACTCACAGGGCATCAAATTTGGGAGAGAGTTTCTCAATTATCTAAAGTTATAGAAGCTTCACCTTCTAAACTTCTTGGATATGGTGTTGAATATAATTGGACCAAACAAAGCATATTTTAGGAGTTGCCATATTGGAAGGACAATCTGCTATGACATAATCTTGATGTAAAAAAAATATTTTGACAATTTGTTTAACACAGTGAGGGATGTTAAAAGTAAGACAAAAGACAATACAAAAGCTAGAATAGACATAAAGGAATATTATAGGAGAAAAGAGTTATAGTTGCAGGAATTACAAAATGGTAAAATAGTTAAGCCCAAAGCCAACTTTTCATTCACATTGGATGAGAAATGTGAAATTTTTGAGTGGGTTAAAAATTTGAGGATGTCGGAGGGCTATGCTTCGAATTTAGGAAAATGGGCAGATATGAATGAAGGAAAATTGATAGGTATGAAAATTCATGATTGTCATGTGTTCATGGAAACTTTAATTCCTATCGCTTTTAGCCATCTACCTGAAAGGATATGGAAACCAATCATAGAGATAAGTCTTTTTACTTAAAGATTTATGTTCTGGAAAGTTGTTGGAGAGTAGTTTAGATAGGATAGAGGAAAATATTCTTGTTATTACTACTAAGTTGGAGAAGATATTTCCATGTGGTTTCTTTGATGTGATGGAGCATCTTCCAATTCACCTTGTACAAGAGGCTTGCCTCGGAGGTTCGGTTCAAATAAGATGGATGTATCTATTTGAGAGGTATCCATTTGAAATATTCACTAAGTTATATATATTCACCAAGTCTTTTATTAACATATATATACATATAAACATGTAGAATAATTGGCAGTTCCAAGCAAACAATTAAGCAAAGGGAAAGATCAAAGGATCAGTTGTTTAGGTCATATTGGGAAAGAAATTGGTGATTTTTATTCTTATTACTTTGGTGATGATGTGTCATGTTGGATAAACAAGCCCAATAGCAATGATGAAGACGATATTGATCCTTTATTTCCACCGATATCAATTTTTAATCAAAATGGTGGAGGATCTAAAAAGCATGGAAAGCAAAGCTTCACTAATATGGAAATGCAATCAGCTGTGACACATATTTTGCTTAATTGTCCAGAGATTCAGCCATATCTCAAGTAAGTGTTAAAAATATGTTATCAAATTACATACTAGTAAGTGTTCATTAACTAACGAAATACTTAAATGTAAAATAATTAGCTTGTTCGTAAACACATGGGGTAACGAAGCCATTTATACATAATTTTCCAAGTGGCTAACAAACTATGTAAGTGTGCAAGATTACATTGAATCACTAAGTATTTAATAATATATTTATGTTATTCTAAATTATTTTACTTAAAATAACAATCACGTAGGTTTACGATGAACACTCAAGTGTCCAACATTTGCAATTAGTGAAAGAAGTAGCACTTGGATCTGAATCTCAAGTACTTACAATGAATAAGTATTATGTCAATGGTTTTAAGTTTCAAACTGAAGAAGTTTCCAGGAACAAGAAAATAAATAATAACGGTGTCTACATACAAGGTGATGTTGATGGTATTGGCCCAACTATTGAATATTATGGTGTCATTCATGAGATTATTGAAGTGAGGTACTCAGGTTGGCCTAAGAAGAAGATTGTATTGTTTCAGTGTGAGTGGTTTGACCCATCACATAGAGGCACAAAGGTGGACCATGAACATAATATAATTGAAGTTAAGCACACCAGGAAATACAGAAGTTATGATCTTTTTATTATTGCACAAAATACTAAACAAGTGTATTACACTCCATATCTATTGCGTAGATGCAAAGTTGATTGGTGGGTTGTTATAAAAACTAAGCCTGTGGGAAGAATTAAAAATGATAATGTCTTAGATGTGGTGTATCAAAATGATGTTGCAATTGTTCATCAACAAGTTGATGTTGAATTGGAAACCACACTACAACATCCTCAACACATATTAGAAGAAGTATCTGATGATGAGATAATGAATGTTGAGGAAGAAATATTCGAGAATGAGGAAAATAAATCATTTGATGACGAAGAATGGGACGATAATGTAAATGAAGCAATTGAGGAGGAAGAATGGGAGAATGATGGAATTGAAACAAGCGAGGAGGAATAGTAGTAGAATGAAAGCTAGTATATGTAAGTTAATTTATTTTGCTAATTTTATTTAATTTATGTTTTTTATATATTATACATGTAAATTTGCATACAGATGTCATCAGGCGGTGACGGTTATAGACATCGCGAGCATCTCGGAGTTAGCCAGACTAATAGGGCTAAAAAGAAGAAGTCTAGGAGACCCATAGATCCTGAGGATATTCCAAGATCTATTTCTTCTGCACCAGAGCACAACAGTCATGATACTTATTTATTTGCTGTTCTGTTTGGTACTGCGGGTCATCGGACATATAATCCTAATTATCGTCGACCAGTCGGTGCTTCCTATACTTCACAGGCATTGCCTCCACGGCGCTATAAGGACCTACCTTTAAAGGCTATTCATCGACCACGACCCTTATCGGCAGGTAGGATATTGGATGGTACTCAATTTCCCACAGGTACATCTCCTCAGTTATCTGCCATAAGGATTGGAGATTTTATTAGTGAGCAATCAGATGTCATGGTAGGTACGCCTCCATTGACTCGGTGTTTTGTGCATCCTGGTGTATCACCTGCATCTATAGCTGCACCTAGTGCTACACCAGATGACGAGATGCCTACTCTAGCTCCTGGCAAGTAGGACATACTTGGTAGAGTCATGATTGAGCCGGATGAATCATCGTAAGTTTGTTTTGTTATCTATTTGTTATTTTATTTTATTTATTTCTTATACTTTAATATATTATTCATGAACTAACATATTTATTATGTGTTTTGCAGGTAGCATCCTGCAAAGGATGCTGCCCGAGCTTTAAAAGACTCTGTTAGAAGACTTTTTACACAGGCTTATCACTCTTGGATCGAGATTCCGAACAGTATACGCCAGACGATGTTTAATGAATTAAAGGTATATATTTTTTAGTTAAGTTTAATAATTTTAGTATACTTTACTTTTTTTTAACTATCGATCTGATTAACACTATTCAAACTTTTTTTCAGACTATATGTACTTGGGAGTCGAGGTACAATTTGGTCTTCGCGACCATATTTGAGAGGAAGGCATTCGCGAGACTGTCTAGCTGGCTAAAAAAAGTTTGAGATATTGATCAATGTCTAGGTTGGATGTTGCCTCATGTTTTTGATGAATTGCGTCAGTATTTGAACACAAATAAGTTTAAGGCAATGTCCGAACAAGCCAAAAAGGCTAGAGGCAGTCTTAAGGGTGGCTCATTGCACACCGGAGGTGCAAAGATAGTTGGAACAATTACAAGAGAGATGGTAAGCTCTGATTCAAATGTTTAAATAAATAATTAGTTAATTCATATATATCGTTATAAATTTCAGTTTTATTTATAAGAAAAAGAATTGGGGCACACTCCCATTGGACCAGAGGTTTCCAAAAAGATTCATGTGAAGAAGAAAAAAAATGAGTCGAATCAGGATGTGTGGGTGGAGGAAAGGGCCGAACGAACTTTTGTAAGTTATTTAATATGAATAATATATATTAATAGTGAATATATTTATGATATGTATATATATTGATGTCAATTTTTATATTTAATATTTAGAATGAGTTTCATTAGCACGTCGCTGAGAATCTAGATAATTCGGTCCAAATGACACCTGAACTGTCCACCCAAATTTGGACAGAAAAAGTGGGAGGGGGGACACACAAGGGTAGAGTCTATGGTCTAGGCTCTTGAAATGATGTAAGACGACTCCAGTCAAGCTTACAAGGTATTGGATCATCACGTCAAGCCGAGACACTTGACGGTGTTCAGATTACTACTATGTTGGCTCAAATAGCACATTTTACATCAGCATTGACTGAGTCAGAGTGGAGAAGAGTAGTTGAACAACAAAGAATGAGTGCGACCATTCAGGAAATCAAAGAGAAAGTGCTGAACCTCGCTCGTCGACCTACTACATCTTCGGCTCTCGAGGACACCGACGACGACAGTGAGGAGGAGGATGATGATTTTGTAGATCGCACTCCCTAGTTTAGGTCTCTTCTATGAACTTTTTGAAACACATTTTGAATAACTTTATAAGTTTTGTATTGTGATTTAGATATTTTTGAAGATTGATTTATGTTTGATGTTTTATATATTGTGTGTGATGTTTAGATTATATTGTTTTGATTGAGTTGGTTGAATATGAATTGAATTGATTTATATTTTCAGGTGGGTAGCAGAAACTACCAGTTTTTGCTCTCAAAAAATTGCAGAAAAAAGCGACGGCCATGGTTGTTTTGTCTGTTGCTTTATTGCATTATTTTTTCAAATAAACCCAGAAAAGTGACGAACACGGTCCTTTAGTCCGCTGCTTTTCTGGGTATTTTAAAAAATTAATTTCCAGAAAAGTGACGGACAGTGTCCTTTAGTCCGTCACTTTTGTGGGATTTTCAAAATATAAATTTCCATAAAAGCAACGGACTGTGTTGCTTTTGGAAATAAAAAATAAATGAAAGTATTAAAAAAGCGACGGAGTCCATCGCTTTTGTTAAAAAAAATAATAAAAAAGCGACGCAGTCCGGCACTTTTTAGCGATGCTGTCCATTGCTTTCTGAAAAGCATAGAGCCAAAAAGCGACGAACATGACTGCATCGCTTTTCCATTGATTTTGACCAAAAAAGAGATGCAGTCCGTCGCTTTTGACCATCATTTTTTGGTAGTTCTTTAGTAGTGAAGGACTTTGGGTTCGATAATCTGGCTCTTTTAGGGACACTATATTACTTGCGTGATCACGTACACTTGTGTGTGAAATAGAAGCAACATACACCGTCACTGAGCAAGATTTGTTAGTTGTGGTGTATGCTTTTGAGAAGTTTAGAGCTTATCTTTTGGGGACAAAGGTGGTGGTACACACCGACCATGCTGTTATACGTTACTTGATGGCTAAGAAAGATGCAAAGCCAAGGTTGATTCTATGGATATTATTATTGCAAGAGTTTGACTATAAAGTCAAAGATCAAAAGAGATGTGAGAACTAAGTGTCGGACCACTTGTCAAGGCTTGACACGAATGTGGTTATTTTCGGTGAAAAATATATATAAGAAGCCTTTCCCGATGAGTCAGTGATGGTTGTGTCGTATGGTACTCTGCCTTGGTAAACTGATTTTGCTAATTTTGTGGTATGTGAGATTCTTCCCGATGGGATGAATTTTTTACCAACGAAAGAGGTTCCTTTTCGATGTGATGAAGTACTTTTGGGATGAACCTTATCTATTTCAGGAGTGTACAGATCACATGATTAGAACATATGTCGCGAAAGTTAAGGTAGATGATATTCTTGGCGCTCACCATGCGTCACTGGTTGGTGGAACCATAGTGGAGTGTGTATAGCTGCTAAGGAACTACAAAGTGGATATTACTAGCCAACATTGTATGAAGATGCGAATTCTCTTGTCAAGAAGTGCGTACAATGTCAAAAGCAAGCAGGAGTATCGCGAAGACATGAATTACCTTTCACTCCTATTTTAGAGGTTGAGTTGTTTGATGTATGTGGAATTGATTTTATGGGACCTTTTGTTAGTTCTTATAGGAACAAATACATCTTTATAGCTGTTGATTATGTCTCTAAATGGGTAGAGGCGGTTGCCTTACCCAACAATGAAGGGAGAAGTGTGGTTGAATTCCTCAAGTGGTACATTTTTACGAGATTTGGCACTCCATGTGCAATCATTAGTGATAGGGGTTCTCATTTCTGTAACCGAATGTTCACATCATTGTTGAGAAAGTATAGAGTCAAGCATAAGGTGGCCACCCGTTATCATCCATAAACAAGTGGCCAAGTCTAGGTGTCCAATCAGGAAAAAATGGATTTTGCCCAAGACTGTTAATGCAAATCAAATTGATTAGTCCTTTAAATTAGATGACACTCTTTAGGCATATAGAAATGCATTCAAAACCCCAATTGGTATATCCCCGTATCAATTGGTGTTTGGTAAATCTTGTCATCTACTGATTGAACTTGAGCTTAAGGCCTTATGGGCCTTGAAGGCCATGAACTTGAATTGGGAGGATGCGTTAAAGGATCGAGTTGACCAACTCCATTATTTAGAAGAGTTTTGGCTTAGAGCTTATGAGAGTTCAATCCTTTATAAGGAGAAAATGAAGAAGTGGCATGACACCAAAATCCTTTATCGAGAGTTCAAAGTTGGTGATATTGTGTTGCTCTACAACTCTCGTCTGAGATTCTTTCCAGGAAAACTCAAATCAAAATGGTTGGGTCCCTTCAAAGTAATCGTGTGTTTACAAATGGGGCAATAGAAGTTCAAAACGAGGATGAGTCAATGTTCAAGGTGAATGGGCAAAGGTTGAAGCTTTACTTTTGAGAACACCCCAATGTGATCAAGATTGTGTAGTATATTTGGATGATGCATGAATTCATGTCCACGTCGTGCCACAAGGTTAACTAAGGCGCTTCTTGGGAGGCAACCCAAGCTTTACTTTATGTTATTTGAATAACGTTTGTTGGATGTGTAGGTTGGAGTTCATATTTTTGGAGAAATGCAAATGGGCGAGGGGCTGGTTAACTCGGCGAGTCACCAAATTGCCCCCATAATGGCCCAAATGTATCGCCCCATGAAGGTAAAAAAGGAGGAAAGTTCTGGATCTTTGGGCGAGCTAACAGAACATTCGGTAAATCACCGAGTCTGATAAGTGAGATTGACTAAGCTCGCCTATTGCACCTGCGGTAGGGTTGAAAACCCTGTTACTTTCGATGGACTAATATCCTTCAGTGTATTACCGAATTCATTCGGTGACATCAGTCGATCTCGTCCAACCACACCTATTGATGGCTGAAGACTCTGTCAAGTTCGGCGGGCTGTGGCCCATTCGACGGATCGCAAACCGCTTGGCGACGTTAGTGAGGTCACTGAATAGAGCACGCACTAAAGAGTCATTTCCTTTATGACCTTTAAAATTCAAATTTTCTTCTTTTATTTAAATTTTTTGACTCTACTCTTTCCGTCAAACTTATAGATTATAATTTCATTCAAGTGTTGTGTTTTTGGTTGTGTGGGATTGCATCTGAAGTGTCCTTGTGATTCCTCTATGTTTCCCTTTGCCGCTACTTGATATTATGAAATACCGAGGTGCTTGATTGGATTTTATGCCTTGATTATAGGCCTGTTGATTTGTATAGTATTAAATTGAAATCAAGCATGTTAAGTCAGCCATTTGGGCCAATTTGTTAAGTATCATGTGTTAGATGATTAAATTATGGGTGTTGCATGTTGGGAATGTACGGGTGAAGTCTGAGTAGCCCGAATTTCAGTAAATGACTTGAATTTGCCCGATGATGGATTGGGTAACGTCGTTCTTAAGGAAAAAATCATCATTTTTTTGAATTTGATTCAATCAAGGGAAGTCTGAGTACCTCGACTTATAAATTCATCATGGGTAGTTGAGAAATGTTTGATATTGTGCTTAAATTGGTGTCGTAGGCTATTGGTTGTGAATTGAGAAAAAGATTAAGGAGGTGATGCATTGGGCCATTTTGGCGAGCTTCATCGAGCTCGCTGAGTTGATTCGGCATGTCACCAAATGTCCTCCCCATCGTCTAACTACCAGGTTTATGAAGAAGAGCCAGTGCTACTTTTGGTGATGACCCTTCAGTCGCCGAAGTGAATTTGGCGAGTTGCCGAAATAATATTAATTTAGCCCTTTTGACCTGAATTTTTTATGGGAAAGTCTGTAACATTCGGCGAGGCTTATTTTGCTCATCGAGTGGACTCGATGACTCACTGATCTACTTCAGCCAGTTTCTATGCATTTTTATTTGTGAATTCTGTTTCACTAACCTTTTGTGATCAAATTTATTCTTGTTTGTGTGCTTTTACATGTATGGTTAGGCATAAGGTTCATGCTCAACATATGATAGATGAGGACTACCCTCAACCTCGGAGATAGGCCAAACCACAAGGTCCACCACCCTGAAAGAAAGCAAATGGGGTTGGGATCGCGATAGAAGTTGAGACTTTCCAAACCACTCATATTAAACCTCCACAGGTGAGTGGTAAAGGTAAAAAACATATTGTGAGTGACACAAGATCAGATAATAGTGTGGACATCAATTCCACCCAGTTCACCACTCTAAGTCTGAGAATGAAGAGGTTGTGGGGTGTGGGACTCCAGTCCAGACGCCGATGCCGGAAGTTGATTTGACAAAAAGAAAGCATTTGGAGTTGCGCTCTGAAGAAGCCCATGACCCGCTGCCACTACCTTAGGTACCACAGGCACCACATGTACCTCCTGTTTTGGTGAATCCTCCTTAGTTAATGAATCGTTTAAAGGCCACTGACTTGCGGACTATACTTGAGGAGAAGAGGTTGTCCACAAATGGCGTAGTGGATGGATATCCAATTGTTTGGGAGATGCTGTGATAGCACAAGTTTTATCAGTTCACAAAACCTCGGAGTCCATATATTCCTCTGTGGGTTCGAGAGTTCTATGAATGGTACGCCAAGCTGATCCCGAAAAGGAAAAAGAAGGCTGGTTTGATGGCCTCGGTTGATTTTGTAGAGGTGTGGGGAAAGAAGGTGAAGTGTAGTGAAACAAGTATCAACGATGAGTTGGATTGCATAGTGCGGAATCAACACTCTTTGGCCAATAAAATCAAGATTCAGATGTTGAATGACTTGAAGGGGTGGCTTGCCCCATTCTTGAGTGATGCCACACCCCATGGATTGAGGCAGGGGATGTTATTGAGAAGAAGGACCTAAACATCGCAGCATGGTACTGGTTCGAGTTCATCAATAGCACGTTGATGCCATCACAGAATGAATCCATTGTTAGGCATATGAAGGCTGCACTTTTGGGGTGCATCATCGACCAAGAGAGGTTGAATATGGGCTCTATTATAGCATATGAGATGGCAATGAGGGCAAACAAAATCAAACCTCATTGCCATTTCTGATTTTAATCAGTTCCTTGTGTCTCCGAGCAGGTGTGCCCTTTGTGGCAAAGACAGATATTGAGGTTACTCCTTCCTCGTCTTGTGATATTTGTCGAATCAAAGTGGAGTAATTTAAATATGAAGCAGAAAAGAAGAAGAAAACTCATGTGGACACTTCTCCAATCATTGACGTGGAGGCTATGGAGGTTGGTCCTACACCTCCCACTCCCGCCGTTTAGCCATCAAGTATACCTACCCCTTCAACCTCTACTTCTTATGCTATGTCTCCTGTCCCCCTATGAGTCAGGCTATGATTATAAAATGGGCAACCTTGCCCATTTGGCTAATGTGAGGGCTTCTCGGGTTGAGGAAGTTGTCTCTTCGATGATCGAGCGTGCTACTGTTGTTGCACTTGCTCCCATTCAAGAAGAGTTGAAGGAACACCGTAAGTTGTTCACTGCCCACAGACTAGCATTAGACGCCCTCACCACACGAGTTGAGGTGTGTGAGATGACGGATCACATCCCTACTGATTTGATTACTGTAAAGGCTGATATAATTGGTATGCATTGAGATTAGGATGAATTGAAGTCCACCGACATATTGATGATTTGGGGTGGTGTAGATGTCCCCAAGAACCCTAGTTCTGAGTTACCTCTGATTCAAAAGATCGGGTAGGTGGGGTCAACTGATTCTGAGATCCCTCTGGTTACTTTTGCTGGTGACGGTGTTGCAGTTGATGAGTATGGGGATTCAGACACTCTTGAGATGGATGAGAAGGACATAGTTTCTCATGAGATTGATGAGTACGAGGACATGAAGGATTTAGAGGGTGACATGTAATGGATGGCCACCGATGCATCACTATGTGACACTTCCATGATTGGTTCTAGTGGGTCTAAGCCCACATAGGAGGTCTTTGCATAGCCTTCTGGATTTGGAGTTGAGCAACGCACTGATGCCCAGGTTGAGGTCACACCAGTGAGCTAGAGTTCACCTCAGGCTTAGCCTGACAGGAGGATCTTTACTCTTCCTTTATTTTATTTCGCATTGCTACTTTCAGTTTCTATTTTGCACTAAGGACAGTGTTTATTTCTCTTTGATGGGGTAAAGGTATCTAGATACCTACCATTTTTGTTGTATTTTGCCGTTTTGGGATATTTTGTTTATTTTCATTTGGGTTGTACTTTATACATTGATGTTTTGGTTTTGATTCATTGGCCTCCCTCTTAATTGCTTTAAAGTGAATGTTAGATATGAATCTCTTGTACATTTGAGTGTCGGTTGTGATCAATATCAATGACTTGAATAGTGCTCTTGATGAACGATATGTTTGTGTTATTCCAACGAGGTAATTTGAGTCACATAAGCCTTGTGTGAACTCTTAGCATCTCATCGTGACTAGTCGAATATCAAGTGTGAGTCTTGCAATGGCCATTGCACACGAGCTTAACTGTTAGAGTTGTGATCCACAATTATGTTTAGATGCCATGTGTGGTGAGGTTTACTTGAAAAGTGTGCATGATGATACATAGAGCTTGCCCCGTTGGTCCAATAATCTAGCCTTGGTGAATGAAAGAAATGATCTTAGGCATGAATTTTGCGAGTGAACTTGAATGTTATACCTTTGTGTGACAACCTTGTGAGTGTGTGAATCTAGCTTGGCACCATTTGATCCTACCTTTTCTTTGGATGAAACATGAACACAATCGGCTAAACCAATTGTTGAAATTGCCTTGTCCTTCCCACCTATAATCTTCGTGAAGCATTTGAATAGCCAACTTAGGCAAAATACCTAAGTTGGGGGTGTGGTAAGAATGAGGAAAAGAAACCAAAATATAGAAGCCCTCCATATAAAAAAAAAAGTGAAAGAAAAGAAATGATTAATTTGTATCCATTGTGCATTGTTATGGAAATAAAAGGGGTATCAGATGAGCTATACCAAAAAGTTTGTGTACTATGAATAGGCCAAGGATGAGTTGTGAATATGAAAATAATGAAAGAAAAGGAAAATAAGTGAAATTTGAGCCATGCTTCATGAAAGTAGAGTCACTAAGCCGAAATGATCATACCATTACCCTAAACCCAATTACAAGCCTTGAAAGACCTTTTTGATCCTGCATAAGCCAAGTGATGTGTTGGTTGGAAAATATGGGCAAGCCTTTGGGTAAAATCATGCATGTTTTTCTCATTGGGAGTGTGAGAATTGATTTGATTCCTTAATTGTAATCCTTGATTGGCTTTGTGAGAGCATGGAATCATTCTTAATGAGAGGGCATTTGAATACTTTTGTTGGGCTTAAATTTGCATTTGAAGTAAGAATTTGTGAGCATGAACTCTAATTGATGATGGCTAGTAAGAGTTTGAAACTTTGAGTGCATAATTGAATTTTGCATGTTTAGATTGAACCTTCTACAGACTTTCCTGTTGAGTCTCAAGGAGCACTACTTGTAGACATCCCCATTGATCTAATTAATTTTGTGTTTTACTTGAGGACAAATAAAAGTTTAAGTTGGAGGTGTTGATGAGTCGGGAATTATGACTTATTTAGGGCTTGTTATTTAATGAATTAGTGTCCTCAATGCCTATTTTGTGTTCATAATTGATGTTAAATAGTTTATGTGCAGCCATGAAGGCTTATGAACAAGGCAAGGACATTACATTGTAGACAGAAGTGAAATAGTTGGAAAAGGTGAATAAGGTTGGAGCTTGCAAAAGTTACTCAGCGACTCGTCGAGTGAGCTTCTAGCTCTCCAAAAGATCCAACGAGTTGGATCATGAACTAAACAAACTCGGTGAACAAAAGTGCAATTTGGTGATGCATCGAATGGAATGACGAGCTCGATTATGCTCACCTAAATGAACAGAACAACTATAGAAGGAAATCAAGTCCAATCGGCAAAAAAGAGTCCAAATGGCTGATGAGTCTGGGATTTTGACTCATTCAAGGCTTAATATTCATAGTTTTAGTGTCCTCAATGCCTATCTTATGCTCTAAACTGATGTTTATGAGCTAATTTGCAGTTATGAAGACAAAAGAGCAAGGCAAGGACATTACTAGGCAAAAGGGAGCAGAAAAGCTGAAACAATTTGAAGAAAAAGCAAGGCTGACGATCACCGAGACCACTTGGCGACTCGTCGAGTGGCCCTTCAGCTCACCTAAAGTTATAGCGTGCCAGCCCTTGGACAAAGGAAACTTGGTGGTGGAACGTACAATTCGACGACGTGCCGATTGGATCGACGAAGGAGATTCAGCCCCGCTAAAGTTACAGGATGATTAGTGAAGATGCAAGCAAAAAAGGTGATAAGAAGGGAAAATTGGTGCATCGTCAACTAGGTCGGTGAAGCCGACTTAGATCGCATAAAATCACAACACATAAAGGATGAAGACTCAAGCCAAAAAGGCAATGGACAAGAGCATTTGGCGCGTCACCGACCTGGTTAACGACGCTCGACTTATTCCGCCGAATGACCCCGAAGGAAAAAATTTGGGAACGTGTAAATTGAATTTTGTAAAGAGAACAAGGAGTTCTCACACAGTTTAACTCTGTATTTTTTATCCAAACATTGTTTTTAGTAGTTTTTAAGTAGAATTTGAAGTTGGGTTTTGATTTTAAGTTGATTTCAATCTAGTGAAGACTTAAATTTCGTTACCCAGCTTTTGGAGAACATAGTTGGTAATATTTTCCTTCTTTTTATAATATATGGCTAAAACCCCCATTCTTGGGGGTGTGACTATGAGATTAATAGTCTAAATTAGCTTATGGGTGTTAGTATTTATTGAATTAATTATTGCTTTGAAGTGGGTTTGATTGATAACTGAGTTTTAATTCATGAATAGAAGTTACAAATGCAGTTGTAGTCTAGTATTCTATGCTTGCTTGAGAAAGAGGTTTTAGAATTAAGGTTATCAATTGATGATTGTAGTGATTGGGTTATTGTGGATTCATCTTGAGAAAGTGAGTCTAAATTCAATCCTACCAATCTATCTCGAGAGAGTAGATTTATAGAGGTTTTGGTTGTTCTTAATTTTTATGCTCGTCGAGGTTTGAGAGAACTCGCTTGAATCGTGATAGTTGATCGAGAGATAGCTATTACATCTATAGTCTAGCCTACCCACTAAGATTCAATTTTTTTTTTTGTAAATAGTAATCACCGGTGTAGCGAAATTGGCAATTAATTAATCACACCCCCAAGGATCCCTCTCTACTTGAATACTCCCCTATTTTCGTAGTTGTTAAAATGCAAATCTAACCCCCCCCCCCGTTTGACACCAGTTGTCAACCCCTGCAACTTAATTTAATTGTTTCAATAAATTATATTCCTACAATCGATTAGAACACATCTTTCACTTCATAATTGAATTGTTTACTGTATCACTCCCTGTGGGATCGACCCTAACTCTTTGTTGGGTTTATACTAGATTGTGATCACCTACACTTAGAATTGGATGAAGTGTAGTTGAGCGTTATCAAAAATGGGGCCGCTACTTGGGAGTGGTCTTTAAATTCTTTTAGTGAAGTTTAGTTGTGATCTAATCTTGTTTGTAGTTGAATCGAATTACTTTGTTTTTGTGTTTTGTTGGATGCTCTTGAAAAGGTGACAAGATGAGTGTGAACAGGAACAAGTTAGCCAACTTTGACATCATGATGACATCCGTAACTTGAACGATGTCAATGAAGCTCAATTGGGTGGTGTGGGTGCTATTTGTTTACCTCCGATCGTGGGCAATGCTATATTCCATGTGAATAACATGATGTTACAACTGTTACAAATGAAGGGTTAGTTTGGAGACTTGGCTCATGGAGATCCCTATGAGCACATCAGAAACTTTGTGGATGTATGTGGTCCATTTTCCTTCGAGAATATCACACAAGAGTCGGTCTGACTTCATTTGGTTCCATTGTCTCTAATAGGAGAAGCAATGAAATGGTTGGCTAAGTTACTAAGAGAATCAATCACTTCTTGGTAGAAACTCACCAAGCTATTCTATGTAAAGTTTTTCCGTCCCTCGAAGATGATGAAGTTGAGAGATCATATTCAGAACTTTAAGCAAGTAGATGGTGAACCTATTCATGAGACATGGCTAAGATTTTGAAAGTTTCTGCTACAATGTCCAACTCATTAACTCCCGGGCAATGTGATACTACAATATTTCTACTGGAGTCTAGACTCAGTCAACATGGCTGTGGCTGACCAGCTTGTTCGAGGAGGGATAATACAATAACCATTTGAAACAACATCTACTTTTCTTGACAAAATAACGAAAATCAACCATGCTTGGTACACTCAAGAGGATCAAGTGTCTCCTTTGAAATTCAGGATGACAAAAGAACAAATTGAAAAGGATCAAGAGTGGGATGAAAACATTAGCAAAATGATGTCCAAATAGAGTTGTTGAGAAAACAAGTGTTGATGAAAAAAAGAGGTAAAAACAGTGTCCAGACCCATGGAGGGAATCAAGGTTGGAACACACTTATTGAGGATGGAGGGAGAAGTTACAATTGAGATTGGGCTGACCAAAATGACTTTGGAGGAAAGAAGACAACCATGATGTGTATTACACGCAAATAGGTGACAGCCCAAAATCTAGTGGCAGTTTGGGAAGCCTTCAAGTAGATGAGTTGTTATCGCACATCCTAGATAAAGTCGAAGGATCTGACAACATACTTAAGGAAATGAAAGTTGATTTCTCATCCTTGAACAATAAAGTAAAATCTCATTCAGAATATATCAGGTTACTCGAATGTCAAATAAGTCAACTCTCACCCCAGCTAGACTCCAAACCATGAGAAAGGTGTGTAAATGATGAGATGGAGAATTCAAAGGCTGATCATGACAGATGCTTAACAGGTTTTGACATGAAGTGGGAAAGTGGCAGGTGGTGATGTGAAGGTGAATGATGAGGCAAACACTAGTAGAGAAGAGAAGGACACCATTGATGTAGAGAGTTCCAACCAAGAGCCGGAGAATAACATGCCCGAAGAGGATGCAGAAAGTCCAAGGCAAATCCCCACCGAAGAGTTGCAAATAGCTAAGTAGAGGGCTGCTTCTTCTTCAAAGTCAGTAAAATCGTTGCCCAAAATCAACCCACATTTTCCTCAAAGGTTCAAAAAGCGAGATGAAGATGAAAAATTCAAGAAATTTCTATCCATGTTCAAGACTCTATCTATAAACTTTCCTTTAGTGGAAGCATTATTGGAGATGCTGGGATATGCAAAATTCATGAAGGAACTAGTCACCAAGAAAAGAAGTATGGACTTCGAAATGATTGAAGTTTCTCATAATTGTAGTGTCGTTATGACCAGTGATGTGATAAAAAGAGAGGATCCAGGGGCATTTACCATCCCATGCACCATTGGGATGTTTCAGTTTGCTAAAGCTTTGTGTGACTTGGGGGCAAGTATTAACTGGAGACTGTATGCTATCTTCAAACAACTTGGGCTGGGCAAACCTAAATCCACAAAAATGCAGCTTCTCATGGCTGACCGATCTATTAAACACCCCATTGGTATCTTTAGTGAAGGTGGATAGATTTACCTTTCCGGCTGACTTTGTTATTTTGGATTGTGAGATTGACGCGGAGGTACCTATTATTTTGGGTAGACCATTTTTGGCAACCAGAAGAGCCCTAGTGGATGTTGAAAGTGGTGAGTTAAAGTTCCGGGTAAATAATGAGGAGGTTGCGTTCAATGTGTGCAAATCGATGAAGCAACCTACTGACATCCATGTGGTCTCAACAATTGATGTGATTGATGAAGCAATAGCTAGTGTAAGTAAAATTATGTGTATGGGTGAACCCCTTGCTGCTGTCCTTTCAAATTATGATGAGGACAAAGTTCAATGGTATGATGAAGTTGTGGCTGCTCTATCGGGATTAGGTGCTCATTCTAAAAATCCATTGAAGCTTGATATTTATCTGAAAAATCGAGAGAGTCCTCCTACTAAACCATCCATTGAAGAACCTCCAAAGCTTGAGTTGAAAACGCTCCCATCCCATCTTCGGTATGTATTCTTGGGAGCAAACGACACTTTGCCCGTCATCATTGCAGCGGACTTGCTTGAGTGGCAAGTGAAATTACTGGTCGACGTGTTAAAATGATACATTAAAGCCATCGGATGGACAATTTTTGATATTGTGGGGATCCCCTCGGGATTTGCACTCATAAAATACAATTGGATAGTGAATGCAAACCAAGTGTTGAGAAAGAAAGAAGGTTAAATCCACCTATGCAACAAGCAGTGAAGAAAGAAATCATCAAGTGGTTAGATGCAGGTGTGGTGTACCCTATTGCGGATATCAAATGGGTAAGTCCTGTACAATGTGTACCAAAGAAAAGAGGTATCATAGTGGTTCCAAATGATAAATGTGAACTTGTACCTATGAGGCCAGTCATTGGTTGGCGAGTACGCATGGACTATTGGAAATTAAATGCATGGGCCAAGAAAGATCATTTCTCAATGCCATTTATGGACCAAAAGCTTGATAGGCTTGTGGAGGATGGATGGTATTGCTCTTTGGATGGTTATTTCGGATACAACCAGATTTCCATTGCACCGGAAGATCAGCAGAGATCCATTTTCACATGTCTCTATAGGACCTTTTCTTTCAAGAGGATATCTTTTGGGTTGTGAAATGCTCTGGCAACATTCCAACGATGTATGCTTTCTATTTTCATAGATATGGTGGAAGACTCAATGGAAGTATTCATAGATGATTTCTCAGTTGTTGGTGATTCATTTGAAGCCCTTCTTGAACACCTTGGGCAAGTGCTAAAAAGGTTTGTGGAAACCAATCTCGGTTAAAGGTGCTAGAAGCTTCTTGGGTCATGCAGGTTTCTACCGAAGGTTCATAAAAGATTTCTCTAAGGTGGCTCACCCTCTTTGCAAAGTACTTGAAAAGGAAAGTGTCTTCATGTTTGTTGAAGCTTGTGTCAAGGTGTTTTTGTGTTTAAAAGAGAAGCTTGTTTTGGCTCCTACTATGGTTTCTCTGGATCGGAGGATTCCATTTTAGCTAACGTGTGATGCAAGCAGCGTGGCTTTGGGGGCTGTACTTGGCCAACGCAAGGGAAATTTATTTCACCCAGTCTACTATGCAAGCAAGACCTTGAATGTAGCTCAAAAGAACTACATTGATGTGAGGCCAAAATGCATATTTTTAATCATTATTTCCCTCATATTTAGTACTTATATTTGTCCTTTTTGAGCATGAATTTTATGTATTGTGCTAAATAGTATATTTTATTTCTAGGATTAAATTGGTGGGAAAATGAAGAAATTTGCAGCTAAATCGAATTAAATATGAAAGGTTGAAGAAGGAAATTAAGCAGACAACTTAATATATTAAATTTAATATATATATATATATATATATTATAAAAGTTGCGAAGAGTCAGAAGTTGAACTGAAATACTACATGGCCACGTGTCAACATTTGAAGGCACTTCTAATTAAGGCGACAGACATAACACTGTTTCGCACAAAATCTAGCTCTTTTAGGTTTTAGGTTCCTAATTTGTTTTGGACTCAGTTATTTTATTCAGGGTTTTCTATATCTATAAATAGTCCATAAGAACAATTATTAAAGGAGAAGGATACAATGTAGAAAATAACTTTTGATTTAGGGTTTTATCTTTTCTTTCTCTTTTATTTATTTTACATCTTTTCTTTGAATGATTTGTTGTAATTGCTCTATGTCTAAGTGGAGTTAAACTTCACGTTCTTGGATTATATTTACTTACAAAATGATTGTTTAGTGATTTTGATTCTGCATAATTGCTTATCATGTTGGTTGTTCTTATATTCTTGTGTTTAGTATTTTGATGCTTCGCCACCATTAGAATAAATTTACTGTCTTCTTTTGAACTCAGGAGAGGAATAGAGGGATATAACGTGGAATATAAGGAGCATGATCTTTTCTTGCACATCACTTGAATTGATTTGTGTCTAGGATAGGGATATACCTAGGTGCGTTGCTTGTCTCAAATACGGGAAAACAACGTAATGCTCCATAGTTGGTTCGGTCTATTCCCCGCTCAATGATATAGTTAGTCTGTCAATTGTGGTAGATGGTTAGATGTCGGGAGGTCATGACTATATTATCAACCTCGTGAATCAGCAACTAGATAATTAAATAAATTGATGAAATTGATGCAAAACACGATTGTTAGTTAAATCATAATCTTAGATCGATTCATTCATTGATTGTGTAAATATCTATCTTGTCGTTGTTAATTGGTTTTACTCATTTTATCTTTATTTTTAGTTTAGTTAATATATATTCATATTTTGAAATCCTCCCATGAACAAATAATTAGAATTAGTACAATTTAGTAAATAGTTAATTGACAAGTCCTTTGGGTTCGATAATCCGGTTCTTATAGGGCCACCATATGACTTGCGCGACTACGTACACTTGTGTGAAATTGGAAGCAACAAGTTTTTGGCGGTGCTGCCGGAGACTTAGAAATTAATTATTTTTCTAGGTTATACTTTTTCTTTTATTTATATAAGTTTTTTTATAAAATAAAAAAAATAAAAAATAAAAAAAATAATAATAATAAAAAATTACTTCTTATTTATTTTATTTTATTAGTTTCACTTTTTTTTCTTTTGATCTTGTTTTTGCAGATTAGGGGAAGTCTGAGTACCCAAGAATTTGAAGCAAAGAAGCATGTTTGAGCTTAAGTGTGGGGTGCGTACGACCCTTGATGAAAAGTTTTTTGAGAGAACATACTACTAGCTAGGCTTAAAGGCCTCAGGGAGTTATTTTAACCCTTGTTTTAAAATTTCAATTGATATTTTGGGCACATAGCATCTTTTCAAGTGTGGGGTGGGGATTCTTCCGCATATGTTGGTTAGGGTGAAATGTGCTTTAGATTTGTTTGAATATAGCTTTTAAAAAAAAATCTAGTGAAGTCCGTATCCAATTTGCGTCGCTGGCCTGGTACAAGCATGTTTTTTCGTAAAAACAAAAATAATTAATAAAAACTAAAAAAAAAAAAAAATTATTCGTTAGTAGCAGCACACTTTGTCCAACCCTTCTTTTACTTTTTATTTTTTTCAAGTAAAAAAATAAAAAAATAAAAAAATCTTAGCTTATGTTGTTGCTCTAGGGACAATGGCATGTTTTAAGTGTGTGGTGGAGGAATAAATTCGTAGTTTTTACTGCTTTATTGAGTCTTTTTTTTTTTTTAGGATGGGTTCCTTGGCTTTTGTTTTCGGTTCTTTTTCTGAGGATAGTCCCTTTAAACCGAGTGTATTTTATTTTTTAGGAATAAATTTTCTTTTAAATATTTTAATTTTTTTGAGAAAAAAGAGAAGACCCTTTTGACTTGTGTGATACTTGCTATTTGGGCCTAATTTTGAGTAGTACTTTCTTTTAAATGCTTGATTGCTAGTGAAATTGCAAACTCTTTGACATCTAGGCTCATGGTTGTGACTTTGTATATAACTTATTTTATTCTATAGTTTGTTATGATCTTATCTCTCTTGGAAGTAGAATTGATCCATCTTGATTGATACTTGTGCCATGTGTGGTGAGAATTTGCTTATTCCATGTTTTGCATCTTAGTCTAGAACTTGCCCTGCATGTTATTGAAGCGAAATAAAAAGTGTTCCTTTGTTTAGGAGATGATAATAGGTGATGAGTCCGATATTTGGACTTATTTAGGGCTTTGTTTATATAGATTTAGTGTCCTCAAATGCTTAATTTATGCCATAAACTGATGCTAATGCCTTGATTTTCAGGTATATGGATTGAGGAACAAAGCAAGGACACTAACAAGCAAAAAGGAACAAAACAAGTTGAAAGAACGAAGAAGGGTGAGCCTGAGGATCGCCAAGAGCACTTGGTGTGTCGCCGAGTGGCTAATCTAACCGCCTAAAGTTCCGTGGAGCAAAGATAAATAGCCCAAAGTTACATAACTCGAGGATATGAATGCCAAGGCGATGGAAGAGGTCAAAGGGCGGCTCACCGATTGGTTCGGTGAGCCCAAATTTGTCATGCCTCGAAGCTGCCCCCAGGATGCGGACACGGGACCTAGGATCACGAGTAACCCTAAGCTAACCCTACTGGCATATCATAAGCATACTAAGGTAAACTGAAGTAAAGAAATACCGTGCGAAAGCTAAATCATGAGATAATCTGAAATGATGGGGAATACCCATATACTAAATCTGAATATATGAAACTGAGAGTTTAAACAACAACTGAAAAGTCAAAATCTAACACTATAGCTAAATCTCACTATGTCTGAAAGTAGCCTCTAACTAACTAGAAGTGCTGGGACATGCCCCCGCTAAATCTAGAAAACTGAAACTAAAAGCAAAGAAAGATAATCATGCCACTCGTTCTCGAAGAATGAGGACTCACTACTGATACTGCTGAACTGAAGATCGGGAATCGATCTATGCGTGATCTAGGAGCTGAGAACTGAACCTACATCACAAGAACATGTAGCGCAGAGTATGCATCAGTACTAGGAAGGTACTGAGCATGCAAGATAAAGTAAAGCTGAACAATAGCATAACTAAACCAAACCATAATGTCTGAGCAATGATAAGAGATAAACATGATACTAAACTGAAAACACTGAATCATGTACTACTAAATGCAATGACCAAGTTTATAACATGCTGAGACTAAAATCTGACTATAACTGATAACATGGTCAATGCAATAGAATCTGACTGAACTATGGGAGCTACTAATAACCGACATAAAACCACATGAGCTAAATATGGAGTCTAATGTATATGCCCCATCGAGAGGACTCAATATACCTGCTAGAGGTATAGATGTATGACTAGCGTGATCACTAAAGTGATGCCCACAGAGGGGACTTACAACCTACGGGGCACGTAGTTTTGGGACTTGCGGATGACTGACCACTCGGTATTAAGCTTCTCCCAATTGATTATGTAATTTAGCAATTTATAACTAAAATGTTGTAATACTAGATAGCTCAAAATACTAACATGTTAACTGAAAATGCAACATTAATGTACTGATAATGAAACATTCATAACTGGAGCATGTATAACTAAATAAACTGACCTAGCATGTGCAATTCATGAACTAAAAGAACTACATAGCTAGGGTTCTAAATTTATGAAGGAATTTATACCAAACCATACTAAAATCATGAAAATCTTATTAGGAACATTAAAGTAACTAATTTATAATGATTTGCTGAAATCTACAAACCCTAAGTCTAGATAATATTACGGGAATCAAGAATCTAATTGAATTGTAGGAACCTAATGGGCGAAAGGAACCCACTAGTGAAATCCCACATACATGGTGACAAATTCCACGGAGAAATCTTTCGATTTTGGGGCTGAAACTGATGAAAACCTTCTGCGTTCTTGAACTAGGGCTTGGTCGACTCTTTCTCCTTCTATGTTCTAATTTTTCTAAGTTTTGTTGAATGATTTGCTTAGGGTAGATTCTAATTTAGTTACTAGGATAAAACTGACCAAAACTACATAGTTTAGGGCTTAAACGACGTAGTTTAGGGGTCCAACGCATAAGGAAAAGACGAATAGACCCCTGACTTAACTACTGTCGGGGGCCACTCACGAACTGTGGATGGACCGGCGGTCCTTTTTGGTCAATCGTTGATGGGGTTCTGGGATTTGAAATTTGGGGTTTGACCTACGGCCACGGACCGTGGTTTGACCTACGGTCCGTAGGTCCCAGCGTGGGTCGACACTTAGCCATTTTTTTCAGAGGGTTCTGAGGAAGAGTCACAGGTGGTGCACCACGGACCTGCAGAACAGGCCGTGGGTAGTGCCCATCGGTGCCACCAGCAACTCCTAAAATCTACAATTGGTTGTTCTAGCATACGAGGTGTTACAGACTTATTTCGCCAAATGGCCCTTCGTGGCTTATTTTCAGCGACTATAAATTAGATTTTGAACATGTCATTTAGGAGAGAACTTGATGTTGGATAAGTTGGACAAGCCTAAAGTAGTTTAGAAGACTTTTTGATGTTTGTGTAATCAAGACACAACTTCCAATGCAAGTGTCTACGATCGTACAATAGTAAAGGAACCCAACCAAGGGTTGGGATTGTTCCCACAAGGAGTGGTTTTGAGAATTAGTAGAAAAATAAAATTGAGTTCTAATTAGTCATAACTGAAAACATTGTCGAATGCAAACATACTAAATCTAAAGGGTGACACAAAAGTGTCAATTAACGATAGGGTTTTGTCACAAGTAAGTAAAAGCAAGCAAAAATGCAAAGAGTACTAATCAAGGAGATGAGGTTCTTGGGATGTGATAGGAATACGGGATAAACTATACTATTGGGTACATGATTTTGATAATAAATCCGTTGAATATTTGTGACTAGGCTAGACTATAGAAGGGGTAAATTCTTTCTCGAGCAACTTACCCCGAATCAAATGGGTTCCTCTCGGACACCCACTTGCCGCATGAAGAACAACCTCCGCCTTAGCCCACTCACTCTCTCAAGCTGAGTGTGTGGGAGAAGAACTAGGGTTCTCTCTCTCGAGCTGGACCTCATGTCAACCCACTCCCATCGGTCATCAATTTAGTAATCTTAGTTTTACGACCTCTCTCTCAAGCAAGCCGAAAACACAAAGGTGAAATCGTATTTATAACTAAATTTTCATTAAGTTCCACCACAACTACTAAACAAAATCACATCTAAACAACAAATAAATCATCAACAAGCAAGACCCAACAGATAATCTTAACCCATATGCATAAAATCACACCCCAAGAATTGGGGTTTTAGCTAGACATGTAAAAGAGATAGAAATTTATACCAATATGAGTTTGCATTCAAATGGGTATGAAGATTTAAGTCTTGAAACAAGCCAAGAGTGAAGAATTCACAAGACCCAAGTCCAATTTCTTGGAGTTGAAACCCTTTGAATCTTCAAGTTCTTCAAAACCCTTTCCAAACTTAAAACTCAAAAATAGAAGCCAAGTCTAAAAAATTACTATTCAAAGCTAAAAATTAGATACTAGAATAATAATTCTCAATGAATGTTTATAGTTTTCAAAAATCTGTGCTGCGAAGGATCATTCGGCGAAGTTAGTCGGAATCACCGATAAACTCGATGATCCTCCCTTTGGTCTAGTTCATTGCCGTCTTGCGTTAGCCTTCAGTATCGTCGTGTTTGGATCATTGGGCGACATAGTATAGCTTCGCAGAACTGCTCGGCGATACATAAATCCCTCCTAGTGGTTCAAATTCCGATGCTCCCAAGATGAACCACTTTTATGCTCTTCAATCCCTAGGTGACCAAGACAGCTCCCCGAGTATTGTAACGGGTATGTTTCAAGTCTTTTCCATTGATGTTTATGCATTGTTAGACCCCGGTGCCACTTTGTCATTTGTTACACCTTTTGTGGCTATGAAATTTGAAATACTCCCCGAAGAGTTATTAGAGCCTTTTTCGGTGTCTACCCCAGTTAGTGACTTAGTAGTGGCAAAAAGAGTCTATAGGAGTTGTCCTATTTCTTTTTCTCAGAAAGTCACTTTGGTTGACTTGATAGAGTTAGACATGTTAAACTTTGATGTCATTTTGGGTATGGATTTGTTGCATGCATGTTATGCCTCTATTGATTGTAGGATTCGGGTAGTAAAGCTTCAATTTCTAGATGAGTCCATTTTAGAGTGGAAAGGGGGAGATTCCATCCCTAGAGGTCAATTTGTTTCTTGTCTCAAAGCTAGGAAAATGATCTCCAAGGGGTGCATCTACCATATTGTTAAAGTTTTGGATGTTGAGTCCGTGACTCCTTCTTTAGAGTCGGTCCTCGTGGTGAGTGAATTTCTGGAAGTCTTTCCTGATGACTTGCCTGGCATTCCACCCAAACGGGAAATAGACTTTGGCATTGATATCTTGCCGGATACTCAACCTATATCCTTTTGTGGCCATGAAGTTTGAAATACTCCTCGAAGTATTAGTAGAACATTTTTTGGTCTCTACCCCGATTGGTGACTCGGTGGTGGTTAAGAGGTTTTATTGGAGTTGTCCCATTTCCTTACCCCATAGGGTTACTTTGGTAGATTTGGTGGAGTTAGATATGTTCGACTTTGATGTGATTTTGGGTATGGATTGGTTGCATGCATATTATGCCTCTATTGATTGTAGGACTCGGGGGGTTAGATTCCAATTTCTAAATGAGCCTATTTTAGAGTTGAAGGGGGGAAATTCTATACCTAAAGGTCAATTTGTATCTTGTCTTAATGATAGGAAGATGATCTCCAAAGGGTGTATTTAGCATCTTGTTAGGGTGAAGGATGTTGAATCTGAAACCCCTTCTCTAGAGTCGGTTCTGGTTGTGAATGAGTTCGCAGAAGTTTTCCCCGATGATTTTCCCAGTATTCCTCCTGAGCGGGAAATAGATTTTGGTATTGACATTCTTCCAGATACGCAACCTATCTCCATTCCCCCTTATAGAATGGCTTCAACCGAGTTGAAAAGGCAATTAAAAGAGTTGTTAGATAAGGGTTTTATCCGACCGAGTATCTCTCCATGGGGTGCTCCAGTGTTGTTTGTTAGAAAGAAGGATGGGGTCTCTTAGAATGTGCATTGATTATCATCAATTGAATAAAGTGACCATCAAGAATAAATATCCTCTTCCGAGAATTGATGATTTGTTTGACCAACTTTAAGGGGCTAGCTATTTCTCTATGATTGATCTTCGTTCGGGTTATCACCAATTAAGGGTGAGAGGGGTTGATATTCCAAAGACGACCTTTAGGACCCGATATGGTCACTGTGATTTTGTGGTAATGTCGTTTGGGTTGACTAATGCTCCGGCGATGTTTGTGGACTTGATGAATAGAGTGTTCAGGAAATACCTATGCATGTTTGTGATTGTGTTTATCGATGATATCTTGATCTATTCAAGGAGTGAGAATGAACATATAGACCATTTGAGAATTTTGTTGCAAGTTCTTAAGGACCAACAACTTTTTGCAAAGTTTAGCAAGTGTGAATTTTGTTTAAGGTCTGTAGCTTTCCTTGGTCATATTGTGTCAAGCAAGGGTATAGAGGTAGATCCTAAGAAGATGGATGCAGTCAAGAGTTGGCCTAGACCTCTAACTTCTTCCAACATTAGAAGCTTATTGGGTTTGTCCGGTTACTATAAGAGGTTTGTTGAGGGGTTTTCCTCCATTGCTTCTCCGTTGACGGCTTTGACTAAAAAGAAAGCTAAGCTTGAGTGGTCGGAGGCTTGTGAGAAAAGCTTCCAAGAGTTGAAAAATAGACTTACATCTGCTTCAATATTGACCTTACCGAAAGGTATGGATGGTTTTGTGGTATATTGTGACGCTTCTAGAGTGGGGCTGGGATGTGTCCTCATGCAAAACGGTAAAGTGATTGCATATGCTTCAAGGACACTTATAGTCTACGGGGAGAATTATCCTACCCATGATCTTGAATTAGCGGCGATGGTATTTGCCTTGAAAATATGGAGACATTACTTGTATGGGGTCCATGTGAATGTTTTCACTGACCACAAGAGTCTTCAATATGTGTTTAGTCAAAAGGAATCGAATCTTCGTCAATGAAGGTGGTTAGAATTATTAAAGGATTATTAAATAAGTGTCCTTTACCACCCCGGCAAAGCTAATGTTAGCAGATGTACTTTGTAGATTGTACATGGGTAGTGTGGCTAATGTAGATGATTAAAAGAAAGAATTGGTTCGTGAGGTGCATAGACTAGCCCGACTAGTTGTCCAACTAGTGGATTCCACCAAGGTGGTGTCATGGTCCATAATGGTTCTGAATCGTCCTTTGTGATGGATGTGAAGTCTAAACAAGACCTTGATCTTATATTAGTTGAGTTGAAAGAGTCGGTACTCAAGAAGTCCGTTGAGGCTTTCTCCCAAAGGGGAGATAGGGTGCTTAGGTACCAAGGTCGATTATGTGTTTCGGATCTTGATGGTTTGAGGGAACACATTTTAGAGGAAGCTCATAGTTCCCGATATTCTATTCATTCGGGTGCCACCAAGATGTACCGTGATCTATGGGAAGTATATTGGTGGAATGGTATGAAGAGAGATATTGCAGGATTTGTAGCCAAATGTCCTAATTGTAACCAAGTTAAGGTTGAGCATCAACGGTTGGGAGGCTTGTCCCAAAATATAGGTATTCCCACTTGGAAGTGGGAAGCTGTAAATATGGACTTTATTGTGGGTTTGCCTCGCACTCGAAGGAAACATGATTCTATTTGGGTCATTATAGATCGGATGACAAAATCAGCCCACTTCACTCCCGTTAAGGTTTCTCATTCAGCAGAATACTATGCCAAGTTGTATATAAGAGAGATAGTTAAGTTGCATGGAGTTCCTCTATCTATTATTTCGAATCGGGGTACTCAATATGCTTCACACTTTTGGAAGTCATTCCAAAAAGGGGCTTGGTACTAAGGTTAAGCTTAGCACATATTTTCATCCCCAAACCGATGGGCAAGCAGAGCGTACCATCCAAACATTAGAAGATATGTTGAGGGCATGTGTCATAGATTTTAAGGGTAATTGGGATGACCACTTGCCATTAATAGAGTTTGCCTATAATAATAGTTATCACTCAAGCATCGGTATGGCTCCCTTTGAAGCCTTGTATGGTAGGAGATGTAGGTCACCGGTTGGTTGGTTTGAGATAGGTGAAATTGCTCTTATTGGTCCCGAATTGGTTTATGAAGCTATTGAGAAAGTTCGGCTCATTAGAGAGAGGTTGAGGACGGCTCAAAGTAGAAAAAAATCTTATGCCGATGTGAGAAGAAGGGATCTAGAATTTGAAGTTAATGATTGGGTCTATTTGAAATTCTCACCCATGAAGGGTGTGATGAGATTTGGCAAGAAGGGAAAACTTAGTCCCTGATATGTAGGCCCATATCAAATTTTGAAATGTATTGGAAAAGTTGCCTATGAGTTGGATTTGCCAAATGAGTTGGCTTCAGTTCATCCAGTATTTCATGTTTCTATGATTAAGAAGTGTATTGGAGATCCGGCATCCATTATTCCCCTAGAAGGGTTAGAATTTGACGAAAGTCTTTCATATGAAGAGGTTCCGGTAGAGATCCTAGACCGGCAAGTCAAGATATTGAGAAACAAGGAAATAGCTTCCGTGAAGGTTTTATGGAGAAATTATTTAGTTGAGGGTGCTACTTGGGAGGCCAAGGCCGATATGAAGTCCCGATATCCTTAGCTCTTTCCTTCTACTCCTATTCAAACTTGAGGTAAGTAGTTCCTCTTGAGTTTAAGCATTTTGGGAGGCATGTGTGTTATATGCATTTTTCCATGATTTCCTTATGTTATGCATGTTCTTGAGAAATTCATGTTTAGTAAGAAAATGAGTTTTCATGATTGATGTTCCTCATGTTGTTGTGCATTTAATATGAGTTGCCTATTAGACTTCATGAGATGAGTTGATAAACATGATTTAGTATGCTTTTGAGAGTAATTGCATATTTGCTACATGATATTGTGTTGAACATACTTTTAGTTGGAGAAGGTAGTTCCTCCTATGAATATGAGAAATGTTGAGTTTCATGCATAATGGGTTGTTAGATGTAATTCCTACTTCCTTGTGTTGCATTGATTATGTTTTAGATGGAGTTGAAGTTTCCTCCTTTGAATTGTGCATTATTTTGATGTTTCATGCATGTAGGGATGCTAGTTTTGAGTCTTTAATTCCGTAAGGTGTCTAGATCATCATTTGAGGACGAATGTTCCCAAGGGGAGATATTGTAACACTCCGGAAACTAGTAGGCTAAACTAGAGTTTAACGTGAGGGTTAGAGTTGTAAACGTACCTCCATATAGCTAAAAATATAGGGTTTCATGTTAGAATGTCAAGGTACGACCCCCAAGGACCAACCATGGGTCCTTGAGAAAAACCCTTAGAAGGCTGCCTGGCAGTGACCCATGCCTCATGGGTCAACCCAGCCCCCTGGGTGAGGGGTCGTGGGTTAAGCCTGTAAAAACAGGCCTCAAAACCTCAACCCACGGTTCACCAACACACCACGTGGGTCCATCCACAGACCGTGGTCGTGGGGTCGTTGGTGAGGCCTGAAACTACCTTTTGGCAGTTACACTTAAGGGTATTATGGGGATTCCCAATTTTAATTAATATTAAGTGACGTCGTTTTACACTAAATTAGACTAACTATATAAGGTTTTTAAGTCATCAAATTAAGGCTTCCAAGCCATTATTCTAAAAGATCCCAAAAGAACTCATCTTCTCCAAAAATTCTCTCTCTAGAACTTCAAGGAAGAAGAAGAAGGAAGTTGGAGCTAGGAAGGAGCAAGCTTTTCTACTCAAATTCTTTGGAGATTCATGGCTAAGCTATTGTAGCTCTTCATCCATGGAGTCCCTCCAAAACTCAATTTCAAAGATAGAAATTCCCCAAAAGCTAGGGTTTGACTCCAAGTTATGGATTCCTTTCAAAAACGATTCTAATGCTTTAATTACTTTATATTATGATTGAATTGATGATTTATTATAGTTTTATGTTAAAATCCCCCAAGAATCCATGAAATCCCCATATTCCCAATTTATGACCTTGTGATGTGGGTAAATTGATGAAAGAAGGATATTGTGAGATTATGCTTGTAGTAATTAAGTTAATTGAATCATGTTATTATCCATGTCTAATGTAGTAATTCTAGACGTGTTGATGAAATATGATTTATGGTCCTTGAAGGGCTAAGTATGAGAATTATGCATGATTATGAGATTTATGTATATGCTTTAAGAACACTTTGAGAGTGAAGTGATTATGATTATGATCTAGTTATTGTGTTGTTGGAAGGTTATCCTCATATACACACCTATGTTTGAATATGATATGATGTGAAAGGTTTTCTAACAAAATGATGATTCTAATGTTGAAAGGCTATTCTCACCTATTGAATCTATGAGCTATAGTATGAGTTATGTTGGTTTGAGTGTCAAGACATTCTTCCATGAATATGAACTTAAGTCAAGACTTAATATGAACTCCACAGGAATTAATACTTAGCACCGAGTGGATATGAATATTAGATGGAAGCTTCTATGATAGTTGAGTCCGGCTTCCCAATGAAAGCTTTTACACTAGTTGACCTTCCCAAATGGGTTTCTTTTACCTTAGTTGAGTTCGGGTTCCCAAAGTATGTATCTCATGAGATGGAAACCTTCTACCATAATTGAGTCAGGGTTTCTAGTAGCAATCTCCTTATCCCATAAACTATGTGCCCTCATAGGTATTTAGCTAGTGGATCCACCTAAGATAAGAGTATGGTTCTACCTTAGGCAAGTAGGACAACCCCTTTTTGGTGTGGGGTAGACACCGGATTCCATGGTAAGCTCATATGGTCTATGTAGGTTAAGGCTTATTCCCCATTATGATAATAGTATGAACAAGAGTATGAATGATGAGTTATAGTTACACTAAGACGCTATACTTAGTGTGGTATGATGATCAATGAGTTGATTATGCTTATGACTTATGCTTTTCCATTATCTTCAAAATGATGCTTTAACTTAGTAAATTGCATGCATTCAACTAAAATGTCCCTTTTAGCATGTTTTTATGATTTTATGCGTAGCTATCATACTTGGTGCATTTTTGTACTAACCCATATTTTCCTACATTTTTCGTAAGTGTATGGTCCGGTTCTCAAGGTGGTCATAATAGTGGCTAGAGCTTGGATTTACTCATTTCTCCTTGCTTGTTGGTGAGTCTCATGATTCGAGGACATATGTTTCCATTTAGTAGTTTCATTCTTGTATTTGACTTTCAGATTCTGTTGTATGGGCTGTGATCCTATTTGATCAAGTATTGTAATAGATGGCTAATTAAGACAAGTCTAGACTTTCGCTTTCCTTTATGAAAATCTTGGACTTGAAATGTGTTTTTACTGTTTATTGTTCTATACTCATGTTATGATATGGTAAGTGGCTTACATGGTGCCTTTCAAGGTTCTATGTGCCTTGTTACGTCTAGGGGGTTACCTTTGGGTCGTGGCATTACCACATCACTCACCAAGTAATTAGCGAGATCTATGAACCAAACGATAAGATCATAAGAGACTACCAAACCCTTTTCGTCTGGAAACGTATCATATATCTCAACTCTATCGTCTAACTTTAACATTGTTTCTTCTTCCAATCTGGACAAGTGATCAACAACTTGATTTTCAGTCCCTTTCCTATATTTCACTTCGAAGTTGAACTCTTGCAATAACAACATCCATCGAATTAGTCTTGGTTTAGCATCCTTCTTTGCCATAAGGTATCACAAAGTTTCATGGTTAGTGTGTGCATAGTGACTTTGGTGCCAAGAAAATAGGATCTAAACTTCTCGAACGCGAAGACTATAACAAGGAATTCTTGTTTGGTGACTGTGTAGTTCTTTTGAGCAATATTTAGGGCTTTGGTCACATAGTATATGGGATAAAGAATCTTCTCACGCCTTTACCCTAACAACATGCCAAGCACCACCCCACCCACATCACATATAACTTCAAATGGTTGTCCTCAATTCGATGAAATAATGATAGGTGATGAGATCAACTTCTCTTTCAAACCTTCAAACGCCTACAAACAAGCATCATCACTCAAACTTTATTTCCTTCTCAAGTAACTTGCATAATGGGTGGGTTGTTTTGGAGAAGTATTTGATAAATCGTTGATAAAACAAGGATGTCCCAGAAAGCTTTTAACATCCTTCACAGGGATAGGTGGGGGAAACTTTTCAATCACCTCGATTTTTGCTTTATCAAGTTCAATGCCTTTTTGAGAGATTCGATGGCCAAGAACTATGCCCTCTTTCACCATGAAGTGACACTTCTCCCAGTTTAACACAAGATTGCATTATTCACACCATTTTAGAACATCACCTAGGTGGGCCAAGCAATCATCAGATGAGACACCTACAATAGAAAATTCATTCATGAATACCTCAATAGTGTCTTCCACTATATCTGAAAAGATAGACATCATGCAACACTGAAAGGTCATTGGTGAATTAACAACTTGAACGAACTCCTCATGAAAGAAAATGTCTCATAGGATCAAGTAAAAGTGGTCTTCTCTTGGTCTTCCGGAGCTATATATATCTGATTGTAGCGTGAATACCCATCTAGAATAAGTACCAACCTTTACCAACAAGACGATCTAACATTTGGTCCATGAATTGCTTTGGGAAGTGATCCTTCTCTGTCCAAGCATTCAACTTGCGGTGATCTATGCAGACTCTCCAACCATTAAACGTCCTCATTGGTATAAGCGCATTCTTTCGGGAACCACGATGATTCTTCACTTCTAAGGCACACAATAAATAGGGCTCACCCAATTATTGTCATCAATTGGATAAACCACTCTAACATCCAACCCCTTCATGATTTCCTTCTTTATGACTTCTTGCATAGGTGGATTTAGTATCCTCTAGTGCTCAATGCTCGGTTGCAACCAAGCATGGGTTAGATCTTATAAGAACATATGCCTGTCTGAATGTATATGATATCAACAATAATCCATCCAATCGCCCTCTTGAAATGCCTCAACACCGATACCAAAGCCTTTACTTTCCCTTTCGTTAAATCAACATTAATTATGAGTGGCAAAGTATTGTTCTGGCCCAAAAATACATACCTCAAAATAAATGTAAATCAAGAAATAATGGTTTAATGGTGCAATAACAAAAATTGGTCTAATCTAAAATTCTTATTCCCTAGCAACGCCGCCAAAATTTGATATGCTCAAAGTACACCTCCCTAAAGAAGTATACGCGGTAGTTGTTCAAATAAAGAACCTAATAGAAGTTAGGTTCGATCCCACAAGTAATGAGGTCTACACTTCGCCAAATATATTGTTAGTCGTACTCTTATTCTATTTCTTTCTGTAAGAAAGAGGGGTTTTGTAAAACAAAATCTTAAATGATGATTTTAGTAACACGCAACCAAGTAAGCATAAGAGGTGGTGGTGGAGAAGAAAACCCGCTTGAAAACAAAGATTCTATTTTCAAAGGTTTCAAAGGCGTTGATGGCCACGATTCCAATATGGCCCTCTGACCTTTTTTC
Source organism: Solanum pinnatisectum (assembly GCA_035578085.1). Taxonomy (NCBI): domain Eukaryota; kingdom Viridiplantae; phylum Streptophyta; class Magnoliopsida; order Solanales; family Solanaceae; genus Solanum; species Solanum pinnatisectum. Next base: position 14,411,443 of record CM069079.1, read on the forward strand.
CCGTGACATTAACAGGATATTCAATTTGTGATAACGATGGCGGATAAACCTTAGAATAATCTTACTTGTCCCTAACGCTAAAGTACCGGGCATTTTCGGGGACTAGCCTGCTTTCACTCTTTTCTTTTTCTTTTTGCTAAAAGACAGGAAGGATTAAGAACGCCATCTGTGAATGTTTTGTAAAATCAATAGAAGATAAAACTAGGGTATAAGTGTTCTCCACAAGTCCTTAACACAGTAAACCTTATAGTAGTAACCTTGTCTAGTGTCCAGCATGCAAAGTTGGTAACTTAGGTATTTCTTAAGTGGCTGGTCGCCCAAATAGGGAATTTCACCATGCAACTTTGGCTAGTCTATAGGTGTATGCTTTACTAACCCTTGACCCTAGATTAGCTATCACTGGTCTATTTAAGCAATTAGATGAAGTTTGTTGCCATCAAATCTCCGTTATTTAATTTATTTTCTCATTTGTTACCCCTCGGTCAGGCAAATAGGAATAAGGCAAGTTCTAACATGGGACCTCGTTTAAAAGCAGTTAAAGCCAAGAGATCAACAATACATGCATAAACACTATTCAAGAATTCCAAATTATTAGGTCTAGTTTGTTAATTCCTCGTGGTTCCCACAACCCTAGTTGTGGATTTAGATACTCATGCTTGGGTGATCACAATTCATATAAATGTTGTTAAAATAAATCATGAACTTACAATTAGAGTAGATAAATTTTGAAATCTTGAATTGATGAATAAAAGATTGCAATATGAACCAACGATTTAAAGAATTAAAATGGAAAAGTGTTTCACAAAATTCATTCTCAGAAAGCAAAAACAAGGTTATCTACTGTCTAACCATAAAAACGGATAACAAAAGACTATAGACATCCAATCCTAAATATAGTAGTCTAACAAAACATAGGAAAAATAGGATTTCGATAGTCATTTTTACGATTAGGTTCTACGAATTGTAAGAACCTTTCGTCAAAACAACTTCCTCTTTCAATCTTATGGACTTTTCTATAGACAAGGCTATGAATCGTAGTCCCTGTACTGGGGCTTAAAAACTTTAATCTTTTCTACGACTTGGACCTATGGGTCATAGAAATTCCTGTGACTCGTAGTCCAGCCTCGTAGCCCCAACACTAAGCTCCACGACTCATCCCTACGGCTCGTAGAAAAGTCTACAGCTCATAGGGCAAATAGACTAAACTCCAAAAGTTGTTGTTTCTCTAAATTTTCATCCCAGCGTGTCAAAAACCTATTTTCCTACAAAACAAAGGTAAATTACTATCAAACCTACTAACAAATGCTTAAGAACCATGCAAAACTCCAAGTTTAAAGCATGATAAGTATCATAATTATACTTGTAGGTAATCATTTTCAATTGCTTCTCATTTCATCATTTGATCGCCTTGTTTTAATGTATATTCGTTGTATCTTTCGTGAGTATCTAGGAAAGTGAAGAAGTATGTGGATAAGAAATTTTAGTGTTTATAATTTATTTTTATTTTCAAATTTTAAATTAATTTTAATGATTCATAAATTTTGAACTTATTTTTTAAAAAAATTACAAATTATTTGTTTCAAAAAATTGCAAACATGAGAGATTTAAAATAAAATATAATTAAAACTTTCAAGTGGCAGATGTACACAATAAAAGTGAAAATATGGGTGTTTTTTTCCTTGCAACCACGACACTTTTTCGTTATATTTTTTAAACTGATTTTTTTCTAATTTTCTTCGTATCTTTAAATTAGAAACAAATAGCTCATTAAAAAAATGTAAACGTTAAAGCCACATTAATCGATAAATGCAATTTGCAAATAAATTTTAGGAAAAGATCTAAATTATGTAATTTTAAAATAATTACATATTTTTAAAAAATTAAATAGATGTCAATTAATAAAGAGAAGTACTCTAATTAGGATAAAAACAAGAGTCCAAAAATACTCTAACATTAGCCATACATTCTATTAAGTTATTTATTTATTTTATTTTTGTAAGACCATTTTTTAAAAAATGTTTACACTTTAATATTTATTTTTCAGATTATAAATTGATTTTAATAATTCATAAACTCTGTACTCCTCCTCCTCCTCCTCTGCAGATTATGTGTTTTTAAAAGATTCAATCATAAGTACACAATAAAAGTAAAAAAAAGTGGGTGGTTTTTTTCTTGCACCCACATCTCCTTTTCTTTTTATTTTAAAACCATTTCTCTTTAAAAAAAATATCTTCAGATCTATATATGAGAATCAAAAAGCTAATAAATAATTAAATGTTAAAGCCACATCAATAAAAATGCAATTTGTAGTTAAAATTTAGGAAAATATCTAAATTATGTAATTTTGAAATTATTATATATTTTTTAGATAATTAAAATAGATGTCAATCAATAAAGATAAGTATTCATGTTATATAGAAACAAGAGTCTAAAAATACTTAAACATTAGCCACATATTGTATCAATTGTGGATTGTAGAACTTGCAAAAAATAAAACAGGTCTATAAATAATTAAAATAATAAGTCGATAAGAATAAGAATTTTTATACTATTTCAAATAAAATACTAAATAGGGTTTGTGAATGTTTGTTCCCACAATAATGGATTAAAGACACTAAATATAAAACTAAAATGGAGATATGAATAAACAATAGATAGAGATCTAAAAGATTGAGATTCAAATTCAAATGGATAATCTTATGTAAAATTATATGTTATTGAATAAAAAAAGTAAACAACTTAAAGATACTTCTTCTTAAAATGTATTTTGTAGGAAGAAAATGATCATGATCTTTTAGGACTATATAATCTATGTAACGAAAGCACAATCTCTATTCAATTAACTTGATTTTATCACACATAATAAAAATAAATAATTTATAGAACTTTATTGTCAAACCATTCTTTTTAAACTCCACCCTTATTCATGAATAGGAATCTAAGCAATTACAATTGGATTTCATTTTCATACCTCAATATTGTTTGATTTGGCTCTTTGGCCAGAAACTCAAGTCTAACAAATCTTGAGGAAACTTGAATGCTATCTCTGTCTTCCTGAACCAAAGTTATTATTTGTAAATTGTTGCATCATTCACTACAACAAAAAAGACATTTTAGCAGTAATAAATATACACATAAACAAAGAGTGTTAAAATCTTTACCGACATTAGTTAATTGTCATTGGATCCAATGTCGCTAAAGTCTTTGGGGACATATACAAAGAGTGATAATTGCTACTAAAAGTACATATTTAGTTTTCATTAAGTTATTGTCGTTAATTAATTGCCCCTAAAAATCTTTTTTTATGTAGTGATTTCACACTTCTTGAATCGTCAACTGGATGTGAAAAAAATTGTAACTTCTTGGTGTTTAAAGTAAACAGTAAAAGTATAACTTCAAATTACTTAGTTATCTATTTTGTGAATCTTTAGAAGCTTGTGGCCATGGAGATTCTTCGATAGATCTACTACCAAATAGAAGAACAATCATAAAATCCATCAAAAATATCTATGATGTTTCTGTCATGATCATTACATTCATGTTCAAACACTTAAGCAATCACTGATCAACAAATTGAAAAAAATAAACAAAATCATGAAGAACTACCAAACAATACACATTGACAAGAAATCAATAAAGTTATGATGTAATTTGTAAATTTGATGATTTTGATAGGATAATTGTTATAGCAATCTGAAAAATATGTTTTGTCCAGAAAATTGAGAACGGTTTAGTTAAAAATGACATACTTTTAGAGAAAAGTAGTACAGTTATATTGGGAGTACTGTTCAATTTTATAAAATTTAAATAGAATAACAAAAAGTAATTTTTTTTTAAAAAAAAAAACTAAAAGACATAAAAATGTCTATAATTTTTTAAAGTTATTTCAATTAAACCTGACATATTTTTTGGTGAAAAGTAGTATAATTATATTGGGAGTTGATAACTTCTCAATTTTAAAAAATTAAAATAGAATAGCAAAAAGTATTTTAAAAAATACTAAAAACCGAAAAAGTATGTCTTTTATTTTTTAAAAAGTTATTTAACTTTGACTTTATTTTTTAAAATTATTTTAGGAAATTGTATTTCAAAACAGGAAATTTTAAAATTTAAATTAAAAAACAACAAGGATTTTTTTTTTCTTTTAGGTTACTTTTAGACAACAAATTTAAAAGTTTTTTAAATTATTTTTTGAATTGTAAAATTACTGAATTTTTGTGGTGATGACATGTGACACTTTTACATCTCCTATTATATATATATATATATATATATATTTGTCCGCGCTTTAGGAGGTCATAAATAATTATTGCATTGAACTTGCAAATAATCCTTTACTAATATCCATATATTAAAAATAATGAAAAATATAGGTTCTTCAAAAAATATTAGCAATATTCCAACATGAATTTGATTATTTGTCATTATCAAATAACTGAAGAACCTCTAATGAATGAGTTATTTAGGAAATAATAAATCATTGGTTCTTTAATCAACATTTAAAGGAAAATAGATTCTTTCATAAATTCAGAACCTTAGCTATGTAGTTCTTTTAGTTCATGAATACACATGCTAGGTCAGTTATTTCAGATATACATGCTTCAGTTTACGAATGTCACATGATCAGTTATAATTGTTACATTCTTAGAGTTTGCATGTCAGTAATTGAGTTATCCAGTACTTTAGCATTTCAGTCATAATATTGTTAATTACATAATCAATTGGGAGTAGCTTAATACCGAGTGGACTAGGGTCAGTCACCCTCAAGTCCCATAACTACGTGCCCCCCTAGGTTTATAAGTCCCCTCTATGGGCATTACATTTTAGTGATCACGCTAGTCATGCCTCTATACCTCTGGCAAGGTATATTGGGTTCTCTCGATGGGGCGTATACATCGGACTCCACATTTAGCTCATATGGTTTTATGTCGGTTATTGGTAGCTCCCTTACAGTCAATAGATCAAATTCTATTGCATTGACCATGTTATCAGTTACAGTAAGATTTCAGTCTCCGCATGTTAAAAACTTGGCCATTGCATTCAATTAGTTCATGTTCAATATTCTCAGTATAGTATCATGCTTAACTCTTATCATTTCTCAAATATATGCTTTGGTTCAATTATATTTATTGCTCAGCTTTATTCTATGATGCATGCTCAGTACCTTTCAAGTACTAATGCATACTCTGCGCTACATCTTCTCATGATATAGGTTTAGGTTCTCAGCTTTCAGATCACACATAGATCAGTTCTCGATCTTCAGTTTATCAGCATCAGTGGTGAGTCTTCATTCTCCGAGGACGATAGACATGTTTCCTTTGTTTTTAGTCATAGTTTCAGTATTTGCTAGATTTAGTTGGGGCATGCCCCAAAACTTCTAGTCAGCTAGAGGCTTATTTCAGACATAGTTAGTTTTAGCTTTAGCACTTGAGTTAGACCTTTCAGTTGTTGTTAAACTTTCAGTTTTTTTTTTTTATATTCAGATAGTTATGGGCATTCCTTATCATTTCATTTTAGTTTATCTTATGATGGTCACTCGTGATCCTAGGTCCCGCGTCCGCGTCCTAGGGGTAGCTTTGTGTAACGACCCTAAAAATGAATAAGTTAAACTAGAGCCTATCATGTGTGTGTTTGAGTTTGGTGTGAGGTTTGATAGTGCTTTATGTTGTCCCGAGTCATGGTTGAGGGGTTTAGGGGTTAAACGTCAAGGTACAACTCCCCATGGACCACCCTAAGGGTCCTTGAGGAGGACCCTAAGCTTAACCACCAAGGCTGCCCCATATGAAGAGTCTTGCCAAAATTTTGGTGAACTACGGAAGGGGTACACGTTCCGTAGGTCCATCCACACCCCGTTGATGGCCTTTGTAGGTCAAGCGCCTCCAAACCAAGCCACAGCCCCAGACCACAAACCCACAGGACAGTCCGTGAATGGTCTGTGGGTCCAAGGCATGAACCATGCCTGTGTTTGTTGTCTAGAATCGGCCAAGCCAAGGGTGGTTTGGTAAATTCCTCCCTTGGCTAGTTAAGTGCATGGACGGTTATTTTAAGTGTATTAAGGTATTTTAAGAGTATTAAAACACTAAAAACCTATTTTAGATTTCATTCTTCAAATTCCCCAAATCAAAACCCCTCCCTCTCAAAATATCTTCTCTTTAAAACTCCATTGAAGACCAAGAGAAGAAGAAGACTTAGGGCTTGAAGAGGAGGGCTATTTACGTGGATTTTTCATGGATTTCATCTATTAAGGTATGGTGATCCTTCATCTAGGGTTAGCTTTCACCCTAGATTCAATTTCAAAAAAGTTTTCAAGGTTTTCAAGTTTCACAAAAACCCTAGGTTTTACTCAATCTCATGGGTTCTTGCATCAAACGTTTTCAAATAATAAATTATGATTATATTGATGTTTAATTGATGATTTAAGATGAAAATACTCTATGAACCCATGATTTCTCTCAATTCTTAAATTGTGCCTCATGAAGTGGGTTTATTGATTATGAATGAATGTAGATGGATTATGACTAGATTGATTTAGATTATTGAATTGTATTATCATCTATGCATAATTATGGTGAAGTGTTGTTGAATTCAGGATTTGTGATCATTGCCTTGAACGGGCAAGTTTGACCTAATTTCATGTTAAAGTAGAATTGTGCTTGAATTGTTGATCCACTTGAAAGGTGGAGGTGTTTACTTACTATGTACATTGTGATCATGGCCTTGAAGGCATAGTTTGAAGGATTGAAGTATTATCATGATGTGGTATATATGAATGTGAAGTGAAAGATATACATGTGATTTCAATAATAGAATGATGATCTTGTATAGAATGTAAATGTGTTGTGATTGAAAGCATATTCTCACTAAACACTCATGAATGTTGATGATGGAATGTGAAGGATTTATATAAAGTAATGTTGTATCTTGGATTGGTAGACTTAGGTGCCCTCTTCTTGATAAATGAAAGCTATGTTGAATGTGATCTCTTGAATTGGTAGGCTAAGGCATCCTTTTCTTGTATTGATGAATGTGATCATGAATCAAGTATCTTGACTTGGTAGGCTTAGGCATCCTCCTCTTGAATAATGAATGTATCTTGACTTAATGTCTTAATAATCATGAATCGGTAGGCCTAATGTTGGTAGCCCTTTCATAAATGACTAATGAATGTGTCGATGACTTAGAATTGGTAGACCTAATGTTGGTAGCCTTTTTTGAATAAATGAATGAATTTGAGTTGGTAGACCTAATGTTGGTAGCCTTCTATATATAAATGACTAATGAGGTATTTTAGACTATGACATGAACCGGTAGACCTAGTGTTGGTAGCCCTTCATGATGAGTCTAGAACCCAATGTGAATGTTTAACCTTGAAGCGGTAGATCTAATAGTGGTGGACTCCTTCATGTGTGAGATGATAAACCTTGAATCAGTAGATCTAATGTGGTGGCCCTTCTTGGAAATTCAATGAGCTATCCTTAATGTACCTTGAATCGGTAGACCTAATGGTGGTGGCCCTTTCATGTGTAATGTACCTTGGGTCGGTAGGCCTAATGTTGGTGGCCCTCTCAAGTACAACAATGGAGGCTAAGCACCAAATGTGAATGAACTACTCTATAGGAATTGAGGCTAAGCACCGAGTGGATATAACTAAGATGGTGGCTCTCCCAATGTTAGGGTAGAATCCAATGAACATCTTTATTATCCTATAACTATGTGCCTACATAGGATGTGTACTAGTTCTACCCTAGGCAAGTAGAACAACTTCCTTCAGTATAGGGTTACATGACACCGAATTCCATGATTTAGCTCTCATGGTCTATGTCAGTTAATGCCTATTCCCATCATGTGAGATGTGCATTATGGTTTCTTGAGGAGTTCCACAAAGTGTGGGTGGTAGTATGGGATACCATCCATGCATTGCACGAGTAGGCTTTGATAGGGTCATAGTGAGTTATCTAAGTCTTCATGACTAATGAATGAAGTGTCCTCTAAATGAAGTTAATGAAGAATGTTGATCTAGTGTCTAATGAATGAATGTGCTCTAAATGAAGCTATTGATGAATGTTGACTCTTATATGCTTAAATATAAATGATGCATGTTATACTTGGATTGTATTATGAGTTACTTCCTTGTCATGTCTATTGTATATGAATGTGCCTTGCCTAGGGTGACTTCAAAGGAGTACTTAGTGTGAGTAGTAGTATGGGATGCTACTTGCACATTGCACAAGTATGACTTACAGTTGTCTTAGATGTTGGTCTTAATGTGATGATGTGATTCATGTAGTGTCTATGTCTCTTAAATACTTTATTGTGTAAAGATGGAAAGGATAACGGCAAGTTCACTTTTGGTGACCTTAAGGTGGTGCCTTAGTGTGGGTGGTGGTATGGGACACTATCTATACATTGCACAAGGTATAGCTTGAGGGTTACTTATGGTGGAGGCTCAAGGTGAAGGTAAAGGTTTATATGTGAATTATGTTCTAATGTGAAAATGTGACCTGTAAGATGGCTGTGACTTATATTATGCCTCTTTTATAAATGTTCATGAAGTTTTACTGGCATAAAAGCATGACTTTCAAACAAAAAGTCCCTTTTTAAGCATGTTTTTGCATGGTCATCATACTTAGTACATCTAATGTGCTAACCCCATTCTTCCCCTTTTCTTACTAAAGTGTAGGGCTTGCAGATGTTGGTGTTCTATGCTTGAAGGATAGATTTCTAAGGTGCTTGAAGATGAAGACTTAGTGAGTCCTCATAGTTTTGAGGACAAAATCCATCATGTTCCTTTTATGTCTTTTAGTTTTTTGCTAAAGCTTTTGTATGGGCTAAGTCATAATGTTGTATTCAAAGTATTAGATGGTTTGAGATATAGTATATAAAGTCTAGAAAGTCTTCCACTTGCTTTTTAATGAAAATGTCTTCGATTGTAAAGAAAGTTTTAAATTCTTCTATATTTTCCTATGTTCTTATGTTCAAGAATGCTATGAGGCTTGTATTAGACCCCCTTCGGGGTCGAGTATGCTGTGTTACGACTAGGGGGTCCTCTCGGGTCGTGACACTTCAAGGCGTAACAGATAGTGACAATTTTGCCTTCCCTCCGAGTTTTGTTTGCTGATAATGTATAATTATTTATTCTCCGTTTCAACATCCTGTCTTGTATTGCTAATAGAGGTAGAAGTTGTTGCAGTTTCCTAATATCGTTGGGTATATTTGTTGGGGCAATAAATGTGTTAACAGTTTCTGATATCAAACCCATTATTCCTGTCTGAAAGTTTTGTTTAGGTCAATGTCACTAGTATTGACTTATGTGTGTGCTACACTTGTATTCTTAGAAGGTGACAAAGTTTTTGGATTAATGGAAACAAAGTTGGGGATTATTGGTGGTATGTTTTTGGTGTTGTTACAATAGGTTGTGTTCAAATAGTAATAGACGTTGTAGTGTGTAAGTGTTAGTTGTGATCATTTTCAAAATTGAAAAGGCAGGTACTAAGCCAGCGAAAGGACACATCATTTGGCTGCTTATTTTAATTGGATGTAATTATGCCCCTAAAAGTGGTGTATTGATCACATTTTATATTATTAATAAATGGGATCTGCCATATTACTTAATATTCCATCTTTAGGATATATTTCTGTTTGTCTCTTCTTCTTTTTTTGATTGGTCGAAATGTTGTAACTTATTGTCGTTATACCTCTGCAAGTGTATATATTGGAGCTTTATTTCCCTTGTTTTGTTTCAGTTGTAATATTTTGTAGTACATTCTTTCACGTAATACTTATCAGAACCTATTTTTATAGAGATTCCAATGAATTAAACAATTATTTATTTGCACCACTGAAATACCGGGCAGCACACCAAGAGAACGTGGAAGTGTGTGTTTTTTTTTTGCGGATTCTATCCATGTTTCAACCGGTAATGTACGTTGGTATGTTGGAGTGGTGTTTTCTGCATGACTTCATTAAGGTTAGGGATCATATATCCACAAATTCCAAATATTATAAATGGGGAAAAGGTAGATTTTTGTTAAAACTAAAGTTTGAAACCTTTTCCAACCTAAATTTGAAAAGTTAGTATTTTCACATAATGAAGATCATGGATAACTATCAAAAATTTCTCCTTTGATCAAGATTTAATATTTGGATGGTCCTCTATCATACTTGTCATTTCATTTTGTACATATTTATTAGGAATAATCTTTGTTCTTGAATGTAGTTGGCTTCTTAATACCGAATGGTTAGTTACGAAATAATATATTTACTATACATTGTATAGTACAAAACATTAAATTTGAGAGTGTACAGTAATCATGTGTGCAAACCTCCAACATCAAGTTTTGTTTCTCTTGATGAACGTTGTACATTTATTTAGCCTATTATGGTGAAAATACAAAAAATAAAAAAAAAACGGATATACACACCTTAATACAGCTGCATTTAGTAGAACAGATTAAAATTCAAGCTGAGGTAACATAATACCCTACGAATACAGACATCAACAACATTTGCTCTAAAATCTGCCACAGGTGTACTTGTAAATGTAAAGTACGCTGGCAATTGAATTACACACTACTTGGCTATAGTGATATTAGTAAGGTGCAGATCATATAAAATAGGTTCTAAGCCTTTAAATTGACATTTTTGTTGGTGGCTTCATCACTATCTCGTTCTTCTATGAGGAACTTCCTTCTCTTCTTCAGCTTTCTGGCATTAACTCTTATGTTGCTACTGGAAGTGCCCTCCCCCTCGCCAGCATTTTCTTTAGAGGTGTATGTGTGTGAACTTCTGCATTCTGGACATGTGGTTGTGGCGTATCTTCCATTTTTGTGTTTTACCTATAGAGTAAAATGCATATTCATTATTAAACTCGGTGTATGTTCCACAACTTGGGTGGAGATGAATGATATCTGTATAAATGCAATAGGTATTATAATATGAATAACACTATGGTACATCACCTTTTTATCTTTGTTGATGTGATGTTGTAATTCTAATTGTTCATCTGGCAGGTACATTTTTGTCACTGTATAATTTTCCAGCCCCTCTTTCAAGTTGTACTTGCTTAATTTTAGTTTGAATACAAACTCCTTGCTGCAAAGGGCCTCAATTTGTGATGGTAGCTACATATCACTTTTGTACAATCGATTCACCAACTTAGAAAGTAGAAGTATCAAGCAATTTTTCTGCCACCCCATTAAACAAGTCCAAAGTAGTCTTCCCACCATTGTCTTTCACCTTAATATGTATCTTGTACTTGTGTTTGACATTAAAAGTAGTGTTTATTTAAACATAAGCGTGTTGCAGGATATGTAATACCAATCAAAAAAGCTATCTATTTTAGTGATCTGAGCCCGCCATGTAACCATGCATTCCTAATATTTGTAAAAATAGCGCATATGAATTTGAAATGGAGGCATGTTGATTTTTTGTATTATTGATAGGGTAGGATGACGTATTGAGGCACTAACCTCTATGTCGTAACTCCAGTTTGAATCCAGTAACTCTGAGACGATCATCCTATTGACAAACATTGCTTCTTCCATGGGTATGTTACTTGCATTCAGACTCTAGATGGTTTGTACATGTACAGGCATAGTTGCAAACTTCTGAATCAATGAGTTGATGTTGTCCATTAGAAAATTAACATGTGTTTTGCTTGCGGCAGTGGAGGCAAAAGTAATTTCACCTATTATAAAATAAACCCACATTAAACGTCATGAAGAGTTTAAAATGCTAACAGAGCAAATAACCACTAAGATCTTAAATTGGTGTACCTCTGAATTCCTTTACTATAGTTGATGTAACAATGACAATATATGGTTCGGACTCTAGGGAAATAAGTAGGGATAAAATCCTTCTCCGTAACCCTCCCACAATGTTATTTTTGCTTTGACAAATCGATCTGCCCGAAATAACCAATATAATCTATTAGTGTAAAAATCAATATGATTAGTTGGTACACTAGTAAATCGGTATGTCTGCATGTAATTGATAAGGGAATGATTTTGTATGCTTATTCTAAGGGGTGAATCAATATAAGTGAATATCAAATAAGATTAGTAGATTACGGATCAGTGAGAATGTGCATGTCTCGTTTCTTCTACTTCAAACCAACACTCTCTATATCACCTATTCCACATAAGCATCCAACAACATCTACAAGTTCAAGAGGGAGAGTATTACGAACATAAGTTCGAGAATATGTGGAACATAAATGATGTAAATAAGTATACCTGATAGGATACAGTTGTTATTGACCCTTGAACGAATCATGTTTGGCTGAATAAACTGGAAACCATTATAGGGATACGAACAATATCATCCTGTAGTTTTTGGATGGCAGTTATCCGGAACAATGGTATTTTCAAATGGGACTGTACTGGTATGTACTATCCCGTAATTTTAGCAACTTTAAAGTTCCCGATAATGATGACAGAGCCTTTGCTCAAATTATGTCGAAACTTGCTCACTTGATTCTTTCAGATTATAGCATGCATCAAAGTTCCCTAATAGTTGGCATATGTTAAGTGCATTCCAAAAATCCAAACCAACAATGTCATATATATTTAAAAAGGATTGGGCATTACCTCTTCGTTAATAAGTACCATGTCCAGATTTATCATCTCGTTGCCTCGCTTGTAGTTTCTAAATTCCCACATCTTGCAAACTCGTACCCTAACCAACCAGTTATCCCTTGTAGTATCCAATTCTGAAAGACGTGAATATGTCATATTTGATAAAAATTTGCAGATAGTAGAAGAATAATTGTGAGTTTATTAGGGAAGGCAGAGAGAAGTGATCGTTAATGGGTGTAGGGAGGTTGGAAGCCATTATCTAGACCATTGAGGAAATGTAAAAGAGGTTGGAACCCATTTGAAAAAGACGTACTATTTCGCAAGTGTCGTTTGGAACAGACACACTAGTTGGGAAAATGTGTGCTAACTTTGTTGAAACTTGGGGTACTTGTTCACTGTTGTTATGAATTATGATGGCTTATTTGACTATAGTTTGTGGCTTGGATGATTTAAATCTAACTCTGCATTGTTTGATACCTAGTAGGACTCCTGATGAACATTAAATTATATGAATTTTGTCATTACTCCTAACTATGACCGTAGGTAATGTGTCCTATTTAATATGACGCCTATATTTTTTGTGTAGAAGTTGCTAATTAAGTGCTCTAATAATCACGTGCTACCTTTTTTTTTTTTTTGAGTTTTTTCATTAATATTATAATGTACGCAGGTTTTTAATGAACTTATAAACTATTTTTACACAACTTAGGCATAATTATAAGCTTTACAATATGTGAATTTATTTTTTTAATAGTCCATATTTGCCCATATAAGTTATTATAAATTGGATTTGCCCATGTAAAGTTTTTTATGCATTCAATTTTGTACTTGGCCTTTATAACATTTATTTATGCAAGGAATCTAATTTTATGGTAATTCTTTATTTTGACACTTAGCCTATTTTATTAATTAAGCCTGATCGGTAAACTGTTATTTAATGGATCTTTAGACAACTCGTTTACCTAATTAGTTTATGAATCTCTAATATGTTGTAGACTATTTTGACTCAATAAAAATGAATATACATATCATATGTAAAATAGAGTACTTTTAGGTTGACTATGTGTTAGTATTTCATTTCATAATGTCGTTTAATAGGCAAGGATGCCTATTTGAAAGTTGAGTAACTACCGCAAACTTGGTGTGAGCATTAAAGGCAGGAATGGAGAGACTTGGCGTGATGATAAATTTGTGATCACATAGGCAATAATGCATGCAAAAGCTCGATGCATCCAGTTCACCAATCTCATGTTAATGTTTTCCTTATGTGTTTAGTGGTAGGCATTAAATGGAGCAAAGATAGAGGAAAAGTTGGATTTTATTGGTAGGATTCGAGTACTTAGTTTGTTAAACTATGGTCAGCAAAGAAGGAGTTACCGAAAAAACAACATACTGGAGCCTAAACTATCCCCATATATTTTAGTTAGGAATTTTCTAGTTTAGTAACTATGGGAAATTTGGTGAACGTATGTATTTTCGAATTCGCAATTTCAGGGAATATGGGAAAGCATTATGGTATGATAGTCAGTGTCCATAGGTTTATAAAACAGGGGAAATAGTATTATAGATTAAGTTTGGTGCAGCACGCAGAAGATTCAACTGTATCAATAAATTTGGAAGGTTTGGCGAACAAACGTGGACTTTCAAAGGCCCACGTCAAGTATAAGTAGAACGGTAACAGTGCCACAATTTTCCAAATTGTAAGTAAATGTGTAATAGTAACAGCGCCACACTTTTGCATTGTGTTGAGAATTAAAGATATCTCAATGGATACTTCAGCAACATATTGTATAGCTGGTGAACGTTTCACTTTGTATTAAATAATAGTTTATTCAATAATTGGGTCAGTGTGTTGTGGTAAAATCATGTAAATGAAGGGACATAAGTCCTTCACGTAATACAAATACATATATTAACAACCATAGGACTTCCACATTCTTTATAAGGACCATCAAATGGAACATGATAATTATTTTCCCTTTGAAAAAGGTTTGTATGTATATAGAGTGGGTAATGACCATTGGCCCAGTGTGTTCCGCTAAATTCATGTTAATGAAGGGACACAAGAAGTCATGTTACTAAAGGAGCAGAAAATCTACCGAAGGATAGATATAATTGTAATGTAAGTTGTAACATAATACAAATAGAATAAGAGGCTAGTTCTTCTGAAGTAAATGACATTGTGGTAACAATTTCAATGGTGAGAACCTTAGTGGGTTCAGCCGGGTAATTGTTAGTACAAGGATAACAAAATGAAAAGGTAAACATGAGACAAAAATCTATCAGTACATAAGGCAATGGTTCCGCTTGTTAACCGCCTGCTGGTGGTTCCATGCTTCTGGTATGAATGAAGGCCCTCTGGTGGACGTGTTCTTATCGCAGGTAGTTGATTCACAGTTTTGATAGGTAAGCATATGCCCATTGAAGGGCGTCCGTAGGTAGTAATGTTAATTGTCGCCAACAATAACAAAGTACAAGTCATAATGTGGGAATTATGTGGAAATTCAGTATGAAGGTTTAGGTTTGAAGGGGTAGATGCGGTTTTTTCTTCATTCGATATAGTCCTGGGTGTTTTGAGATTGTAGCATTTAAAGCATGACTTAACAGGTGACTCTAAAGTAAGTTGAAGGGTGTGAGGGTGAGACAACCAATAAATGGTCAAACACTTAAATATATGATTGTGTGCTAAGACCTAATTCGCTGGACTGATCGTGGATTTCTTTAAGTTTCATTGCAGCCACATCAGGAGGCAGTTCTTTTACGTCCATAATAGGACTCCTGGTAGGCGATGAAGAAGAATATTAGAGTTAAGCATTAGATTTTAAAAATAGGAAATGAAAATGTGAGGTAAGAAGAGGCACCTCATGCAAAATATTTGTGTGTTTATACAATGTAGCAATTTAAGCAAGGGAAGGGCGTGAGGGTGAGACAACCAATAAATCGTGAAAGGCTTCATTTTATGAATGGATGGTGAGAGGTGATTACCTAAATTTAGTGCGGATTTGTTCAGGATTCTTTGCATCCACATTAGGAGACAGATCTTTGGTGTCCATAGTAGCACTCCTAGCAGGCGATAAAGAGGAATAGTACTTGTTAAGCATTAGGTAAAATGAAGGAGATGAAAATATGAATGGCAAGAAGAGGAACCATAGTCCATAGGTACGCTAAGGTGGGTGTAAAGGGTGCATGAAAATCAAGGCGACGGGTGGGAGTCTCTGAAAGAGAATAAACAGTGAAAGCATAACATTGATAAGGATATATTTTGTAACAACTCGTATTAGAAAGAGGGAAGATTAAAGGATTTTAGAACTCCCAGATGTCATCCACGAGGGCCAACCACGGTCAATGGTTTGAACCACGCCCCGTAGGTGGACACCACAGACACTTCTTAAGGCAGCTACAGTTGGACCCACGCCTCATAGATGGGTCCACGACCCATGGTTGAAGTTGTCGTAGGTTGCCATGAAAAGTCTCTGAACCAAACCATGCTTGACCAGGACGGACCGTAGGTCCATCCACGGCCCATCAACGTGGTCTCATGGTTGGTTACTGGACTGCTAATTTGAGGACACAAGGGTCCTTTCCGGATTTAATTAGACTTAAGTGGTGTCGTTTTACCCTAGCCTAAACCACCTATATAAGTAATTTAGACCCCTAAATTAAGTCATTTAAGTCATGTTCTCAAACTCACCCAAGAATTAGGTGCTTCTCCCAAATAATTCTCTCTCTAGAAAGTTGAAGAAGAAGAAGAGGGTTCAAGTTAGGTCAAGTTAAGTACCTAATCTTCCAAGCTTTGTGGGCTTTGTAATCAAGGTATGATGGTTTATTCATCCATGGAACCCCATGATTTCCCCAATTTAGAAGAAGAATTCCCCAAGTCAAATTAGGGTTTCTTCTAATCTTATGGGTTATTGATACGCTCAAATTAAACCTCCCTAAAGAAGTATAAGCGATCGTTGTCAAATAAAGAACCCAACTTGTTGGTTGGGGTCGATCCCACGAGGAATATGATTTAGACTTAAACTGAACTCACAATTATATCTTTTTAATCAAATTATTTTCGATAAAAGTAAACAGGGGGTTTTTGTAAACAAGTAACATATTTTTTATTTAAAGCAATGAGTAACCAATAAGCAAGATTAATAGTTTGAGAAATCAATATAAGGTGGAAACTGGGGTATGTGTGTTCCCCATAAGATTTTAACACAGTAATCCTAATAATAGTAATCCTTTCCTAGTGTATGATATGCAAGGTTGGTAAGTTAGGTATCCCTAAGTGATTGGTCCTCCAAATAGGGAATTTCTCCACGCAACTTGGTCCGTCTACGGGTGTATGCTTTACTAACCCTTACCTTTACCCCAAATTAGTCATCATATCAATTTAGTTTAGTTTTCACCCTCACTTTAATTGAAATCAGACTAGTAGATATCATCCACTAAATCTCTGTTGTTTAATCCTTTTCTCATTCATTACATCCTTGGTCTGGCAAGTAGGAACGAGGCGAGTTCTAATGTGTGCACCCGTTAAAAAGACTTCTAAACGAAAGGATTAACAATACATCCATAAACACTATTCAAGAATTACTTAATTATTATTCATACTTTGTTAATTGCTCATGGTTCCCATAACCCTAGTTGTGTATTTAGCTACTCATGCTTGAGAGTTCACAATTCATGATTAGGTTAAAAGAATTCATGAGCTTATAGTTGGAATAGATGAAAACCCAAATCTTGAATTGACGTTGAAAGTGTAATTGCATAAACCAACTTCCGTAAATTAAATTGCTAAGAATTTGCAAATTAATTCCCAAAGACCAAAACTAGAAGTATACAATAATTTCTAACCCCCAAAAATGGAATTTACAACTAATATTTATAGAAACAAATCCTAAACCAACTAGGAAAAAAATAAGGAAAGTTAGTCTGGGACGCGATTTCGACTGACGGCTTGACCTATGGACTGTGGTTTGACCTACAGTCTGTGGTCTGCCTCCGTGGACCAACACTTAGAAAATAAATCAGGTACTGGAACTTTAACTCTCTGACTCCCAAACGACGGTTGTGCAAGACGGGGTGTCAATTGATCTACGATCCATGGTAAGCTTCGTGGTTCCACGCTTGGTTAGAATTCCCTGATCTTTGACCTATTATGTGCCACCTACGGACCGTCACTGGACCTACGATCCATAGTTGGTTCTGTTGGTTGTTGTTGCTACCAATTTCAGTCCCTTTTTCTCTCAACCGCTTCCAAACCAATTTCCTACAAAAGAGTTCATAAAAACATTATTTCTAATAACAAAATAGCTCAAGACACACACAAACTAAGTGAAATTCATCAAAAATACCGTAAACGCACGGTATATCAACACCCTCAACTTAAACTTGTTGATTGTCCTCAAGCGACACACTAACACTCTAAACGACACTTATATAGAAGCAAAGATACAAACTTGAGCAATCACATGGCCTTCTCAATAAATTCCATCATTTAGTGCAAATCTTTTCATCTAGACTCAACAAGCAACTTATGCGGATCAACACATGACATAGATCGACCAATAGACATCACAACATAAACTTTTCACAATCCCCAAAGTACCAACTCTCCAACAATGTAACTAGTGCTCTCACTTCAAAACAAATCCTTTTTCACACACTAGATATGAATTTCAAGTTTAAGGATTCATTCAACACTCACGCTCAGAAGTGACTTCAAGTACAGTTAGTGCTCAATACCACAGGCTTGCCCTTATTTTCACTGCATAGACTCTCCAAACAAGTCACTAGGATCACTATAGAACTTTCTTAGCTTGTAGCGTAGGCTCAGGGTTAGGTAGGGTATATTTGGGTACTTTTTAGTGACTTTTCTGCCTCCTTGACATTACATTGGTTTTTTACCCCTTTTCTCAACCAATTCTTGACATATTTTTATTTTCTCCTCTTTCCCTTGATTCTCTTCAACACAGATGTGACTTTTGACTTTATCACTCTTATTTTTCTCTTTCTTCTTTTTCTTTTACTTCATCTTTCTTTTTTTCTTTCAACACTTTTGTCATTCATCTTTTTTCTTCTTTTGACTTCAATCACATCTTTTTCTTTCTTTTCTTTTCTTTTTCTTTATTCTACACAAACTCGTTACATACCCTTTTTCTTTCTGTTTCCTTTTTTATAGCCACCTTCAATTTATGTATTTTGCATGAGTTGAGGTGATAAATATCCGATGTCGGACCAGGGCAAAGCTTAAGGTAACTTTTTGAATTAGCCACCCTCAACTTAGGCTTATGGCCAAAGTTAAGGTGCACATGTCCAAGGAGGTATCGGGGCCAAAACAATCTTTCTAGGGAAGGTGAAGTAGGTGTATTGAAAGAAGTGGTAATCATTAGGCTAAAACATTTGGATCAAAGGGGGAATTTATTTCTTTTGGTTGACTTTTAGGCTTGAGTGGACTTATTTGAACAAGGGCCTATGATCATTTCCCAACTTTTAGCCCAGATTATCTTAGCAGGACCAATGGGGCAAGTTCTAGATTGGCACATACTGCAAGAACATTCAAAATCATCTTACACACACTTGGCACATTGTTTCATTACCGGATTATTATATTACCCAGTTCAAGATTTACCTTAAGTCATGCTATTATATCGGTTCCTTATCATGTCATATGAAGATCCATCACATTCAACTCATTCAGCCTATAGATCTAGCACATTTTAAAATTTTTGGACATGTATCAATTTCATGCTATTATGTCATCATGCTTTCATTCTTCTACTTACTTCTACACATACAATCCTAAACATGCCGGTTCAACATAAAAGTAAAGCAGTCCCTTGGGGAAAAAGAACACAGGCAAGAAAACCCCAAGGGAGGATTATGAGTTGGGTTACTCAGATTTCACCCTATCACTCACAATACATTTACCCTACCCCCAACAAAATAAGGTGCAATTGCCCTCAATGCACAAAATAAAAAGTAAAGCCTAGGGTGAATCAAACTTGTGGCGTAAATGAGCCGAAGACCCATCAAAAAGCAGGTAGATCCGATTTCCCAAAACCCGCAGCATCAATAATAGGGACGTTATAGTAGCGCCCTCACAAACAATGGGAACACCATTAGTAGTGCTCCTCGAAACGGACGGACCAACATCAACCTCACGAGCCCACTACTATCGCACCTCCTTATAAATGATGGACTGCTTATGGGTTGCTTCTAATTGTTGGCGCTCTTTCTTCTTCAATCATCGAGCCTCTTCAATGTTGGAAGGGTGATCGGAGCGGTGGCGCTTCCCAACAACACGGGAAGGATTGGGTTGTGTCTCCAAATAGGGCAGTCATCACTACCTCGTCCTCCTCCACCTCAGGTGCAGACTCTGGTACAACCTCAGAAGGGGCTAGCAAGGCAAAAACATCAGCCCAGAGCCTAGCCAACTCTATCTAGAAGGTGGTCATATCTATAGTAGGGACAGGCCTCTCCAAAACTCGTAACTCAAATGCATCCAGGCACTTATGAACGACCTGAATCTTCCTCTCCATCATCTGCTCCATCCTAGCCTTAGATTCCTCAGCACAACGCTGCATCTATGACCTCATACGTTGCAGCAAGGTAGCCACTTTGGTCTCCAACTTCTGGACTCTGGCCAGAGGAACAACAGTGGACCCTAAAGAGGCAATGGCTCGGGATGAGCTCTGGGCCTGGCTAGTGGTAGTAGAAGGTGGAGCCTGGGCATTAGTAGTTGTAGGAGGAACGACGGTCTCATCAACCTGGATCTGCTCCAAATCAACATCAAGATAAGCGCCCAAGGAAGGTAGGTCAACTTGTGGCTCCCTCCATGGTGCCGTAAGATTGACATTATCTCGAATGAGGCTAATGTCCACTGTCTTGGTCACCTCGAGCAACCTGTCACAATGCTAAATAGGCACTGAAGCCTCCATGTGAAGATGGAATATCAAACACGGGAAAGGCAAAGTGGTGGTGGTCTTAAAGGCCCTCTCATGGATCTCAACTATCAAAATGCGGGAGAAATCAAGCTCCAGCCCTGCCATCATAGCTGCTATCATCACGGCCCGGTCCCAAGTAACAATATTGTCCGCCTGAGTAGGGGACAGTCTAGTACGAACCACTAACCAAAACAACTTTGCAGTGAAGCTCAAAGTCACCTTCCTGATAGGCAGAGAAGTATTGTGCACCCACTTGGTATGCTCTCCATCCTCAGCAATATGACATGCCATCCAACAAAGCAATGTCTTTCTTTGATCAGCATCTCTCTGACATGCCCCACTCTGAACAATGCTCATCCTGTAGTCATACTCCGATGTATTAATAGGCAGAGTGTGAGCTGGGCCATAGATGAATCGGCAGATAGTAGCCTCAGAGATGTCCACGAAGAAATTCCACACCAAGGTAGCCTAGAGTGGGAGTTGAGCTACGGGCTTGGCCCATTTAGATATAGAATTATGGATGGTGGTGGCATAGAAGGCATAAAACTCTCTAGTCATCTTCTCGTTGTATTTCTCTGGGCTTCATGCCATCCATTCATAATTGTGCCTCCGGAATAGCCCCTCAATAAGGGGCATGGTATGGATACTCCATGTCAGAACCCTATGCTCCTCAGTAATGGTCCTCGCCATCTTCTGGTGTTCATCCAACATAGTGTCATTCTTATATATTTGATACTGCCCCGCAACGCACCACCTGTTTGGTTCCACAGCATTAGGGACTGGTTCAGCTTTGGGTGGTACAAGGGCATCAAGTGAAGATGATGAGGTGGAATCACCACTGGAATGGGAGCCGGAATGCAACTTATTTGCGTATGAAGCCCCCTCTTGAGACTGGGGGGCAGTAACCTCGTCTCTGGATGAGAGAACCTACCTTGTCATATTTCTCGTGGTCCGTGGGGAAGTAGGGGAGCCTTTAGTGGTCTCCAAGACGTACTCCTGATCGGTTTCCTCATCTAACAGACGTCGGGAAGAGGCAACAAATTTGGACTTGCCCTTCCGTGAGTATATGGGAGCTTGCTACGGTGCCATGGTACCTGTGGAAGCTTAGTTAGTACACAAAGGACACAAAAAGACCCAAGAAAAAAATTTAAAACACCTTTCAAACTTAAACAAAAAATTTAAAATTTCCAGGTAGTAGCTGGAATTGTGACCCACGGTAGGTACCTAAGGTCCATCGATGGAATGACAGCCCATTGGTCCCCTCCGTAGGTCAGTATTAAAAGAAAATCAGTTGCAGATGGGGAACCATGGATGTGAAGAATGGTCCGTCGATCAAACGATGGACCATAGTTTATATCGTGGTTCAGGACTTAACCCAAATATTGTGTGCTACTGATCAATGGACCCCTACCTACGGTCCGTGGGTGGAGGTCGTTGATCACTATTGTGCTAGGCATAACACTTCAACTTTTATTCAAACCACAAGTTCAACAACTACTCAATCAAAATAAGTCTAATCATGCACTTCAACATAATATATGGTAGTTCATCATCCGTAAGGTTGTGATCATGCAATTTTTCACATTCAACACATAAACATTTAACAACCCTAAGTCAAAACTTCCAACTAGACCCATTACCCTAATTAATTGATTAAAGGTAACTACACACTCACATACCATCATTCGAAGGGTGTTTCTAAACTAAAAGCAACATTGACAAGTAATTTAACACCCCAAGGTCAACTTCTTTATTGTGACTCCAATTTAAAACAATGAAATATTCAAAGCTTAGGAGGAATCGATTTACGTTACAAGTCAGCAACGATGGTGTGAGTGTGTGATCAAGTAGAAACACTCCTAAAAGAGCTTTGACACCAAATCCGTACCTTGAAAGTTGTGGGAGAGAAAATGGAAGTGATGGAATTTGGGAGTGATTAGAAATGGAAGGTGAGGCAATTATGGATGTAATGGGAAGTTTTAATGAGAGATGATGGGGTAAATTGAGGGTTTAAAATGGTTGGGTAGAAAAATGGAAGTGGGAAAAGAATTTGAAAAGAGGGCTTTTATTTATTTGGGGTCCAGATCGGATCAGGT
The DNA here is from genome assembly GCA_035578085.1 of Solanum pinnatisectum. Taxonomy (NCBI): domain Eukaryota; kingdom Viridiplantae; phylum Streptophyta; class Magnoliopsida; order Solanales; family Solanaceae; genus Solanum; species Solanum pinnatisectum. The sequence continues at coordinate 14,434,051 of CM069079.1, forward strand.
AAAAACCCTAACTTGGACCCATGAGACCCCATCGACGGTCCGTGGGTCGACCTACGGTCCATTGATAGGGGTCCATAAGTCACTCTGACACTTAGAAAAAAATTAGACACTTACCTAGGATCTACGGATGCCATCCACGGTCCGTGGATTGACCAACGGACCGTCGATGGGACCCATAGACCACTGCAATAGCTTATTTTCTACAGATTTTGCTTTTTGCCCATGCATAAGTAGCAACTATTAAGACTTTCGTTTTACATTTTCTAGACACTTTTTAGAGACGGACCCTATTCTATATATAGCCAACACTAAATAGAAAAAAATAACAAACACCTATCTAAAGGGCTACAAAATTCAAAAAAGAAAGAAGAAAACTCCTATATCGAAAAGAAAATCCTATAGTTGGTTAGATTGTACATCTTTGGTTGCCTCCCAAGCAGCGCTTGATTTAACATTGCGACATGACACACACATCTTGATTACTCAGACTTCATCAAGATAACCAGCCTCTATAACTTCATGTACACTCTCAGATTTCCCCAAGTAGAGTTTTATCCTCTGTCCATTCACCTTGAACCTCGTTCCTTTCTTGTTCTCAAGCTCAACCGCTCCATGTGGAGAAACAAGCGCAACCTTGAATTAAATAAGAGCACCAGATCATCGGCAACAAATTTACTCTTTTCAATCTTCTGATCATGGTACTTCTTCATCTTCTCCTTGTACAAGGCCGAACTTTCATATGCTTTTAGGCGAAACTCATCAAGCTCATTCATGTCAATCAATATTTGACTCAATGCGGCGCCCCAATCCAAATTCAAGTTCTTTAGCGCCCACATTACTTTATGCTCTAGCTCTACAGGCAAATGACATGACTTCCCATATATAAGTTGGTAGGGGGACATACACATGGGAGTCTTCAATACGGTGTGATAGGCCCATGGAGCATCATCAAGCTTTCTTGAATAATCAATTTTGTTGGCATTCATAGTCTTTGCAAGAATTTGCTTATCTATATATTGACACCTTAACTTGCCCACTAGACTACAGATGGTAAAGAGTGGCTATATTGTGACGAACCACATATTTCTCTAGCAACACCTTGAACAACTTGTTACAAAACTGAGAACCTTCATCGCTGATAATTGCCCTAGGTGTACCAAATCTGGAGAAGATACTCTTTTTTAGGAATGCGGTGACACTCTTTCCTTCATCGTTTGAAAGCGCAATTGCTTCCACCTATTTCGATACATAGTCAACCGCAAATAGAATATACTTCATCCTATGCAAACTCACAAACAGACCCATGAAGTCAAGACCCTAGACATCCAATAGCTCAATCACCAATACTATCCGGTTCATATGTAGTTCTTTCTTCTTTGAAAATCCTCCTTCTTGTTGGCAATGATCACAAGACCTGGCAAAATCATGAGCATCGTGGTGGATGGTAGGCTAGTAATACCCACACTGCAAGATCTTATGAGCAGTCCGAATACCATTATGGTGCCCACCAAAAGGCGATGAATGACACGCCCCGAGTATACTTATCATCTCAATCTCAGGCACACAGCGACGAATAATCCCATTAGCACAAACATGAAACAAGTAAGGATCATCCCAAAGAACTTCTTCACATCAGACATAAACTTGTTCCTTTGGTGAAATTACAAATCCGATGGAACCAAATCGCTTACAGAGTAATTAGAAAAATCTGTGAACCAAGGGATAAGATCATAAGAGGCAGCCAATACCTTTTCATCAGGGAATGCATCATTAATCTCAGCCCCATCTCCTAGTTTAAGCATATCTTCCTCCTCCAATTTGGACAAATGATCGGCGACTTGATTTTTTGTTCCCTTTGTATCCTTTACCTCAAAATTGAACTCTTGCAACAAAAGCACCCATATAATCAACCTCTGTTTTGCATCCTTTTTAGCCATCAGATACCTCAATGCAGAATGGTCAGTATGCACTATGACCTTAGTACCAAGCAAATAGGATCTAACTTTTTCAAATGCGAAAACCACAACAAGGAGTTCCTGCTCAGTCACGGTATAGTTCTTTTGAGCCACATTCAGAGCTTTGTTGGCATAGTAAATAGGATGAATGATAATCTCTCACCTCTGTCCTAGTACCACACCAAGTGCCACTCCACTCGCATCACACATCACTTCAAACGATTGCCCCCAATCTGGTGAAATAATGATAGGTGCTGATACTAACTTTTCTTTTTAACTCTCCAAATGCTCTCAGACAAACATCATCAAAATCAAACTTACACTCATTTTTGAGTAGCTTGCACAATCGGTGTGCAATTTTTGAGAAATCTTTTATGATCCTCCGATAGATACCTGCATGCCTAAGAAAACTCTGTACACTTTTGACAGAGATAAGTGGTGGAAGCTTTTCTATTACCTCATATTTGGCTCTATCAACCTTAATACCTTTCTGCGAAATCCAATGACCTAGAACTATACCCTCTTTCACCATGAGGTGGCACTTTTCCCAATTGAACACAAGATTGCACTCTTTGTATAGTTTCAGTACCTCAGCTAGATGCATCAAACAGCCATCAAACGAGTCACCCACCACAGAGAAAACATCCATAAATACCTCAATTGCGTCTCCACCATATCTGAAAATATCGACATCATGCACCTCTGAAAGTCGCTGGAGCATTACATAACACAAATAGCATCCTTTTGAAGGCAAAAGTCCCATATGGACAAGTGAAGGTGGTCTTCTCTTGATCTTTCAGAGCTATGGAGATTTGATTGTAGCCCGAATACCCATCTAGAAAACAATACCAACCCTTACCAGCAAGACAATCCAGCATATGGTCCATGAGGCATCATAAAGTGATTTTTCTCTATCCAGGCATTTAACCTGCGGTAGTCTATGCATACTCTCCATCCAGTCACTGACCTTATTGGAACCAGCTTGTTTTTCATATTAGGAACAACAGTGATGCCACATTTCTTAGCTACGCACTAAACATGACAGACCCAATTATTATCTACAATGGGGTATATGACTCTAGCATCCAACCATTTAATAATTTCCTTTTTCACTACATCTTGCATAGGGGGATTTAGTCTCCTTTGGTGCTCAATACTTGGCTTACTGTCTGGCGTAAATTGGATTTGTGAGAATAAATGCCTGTGGAATCTGAATAATGTCCACAATAGATCATCCAATATCCCTCTTAAACCACTTCACTTTAGTATCGATAACACGACCTTTATTTTCCTTCCACTCAAGTCAGCAGTAATGATCACAAGCAACGTGTTATCTTTCCCCAAGAATACATACCTCAAGTGTGATGGTAGAGCTTGAACCTTAAACCTCGTTCCTTTCTTGTTCTCAAGATCAACCGCTTTATGTGGAAATACTTGAGTTACTCTGAATGGCCCCGTCCACTTGGACTTAAGCTTGCCAGGAAACAAGCGCAACCTTGAATTAAATAAGAGCACCAGATCACTAACAACAAATTCACGCTTTTCAATCTTCTGATCATGGTACTTCTTCATCTTCTCCTTGTACAAGGCTGAACTTTCATATGATTTTAGGTGAAACTCATCAAGCTCATTCATGTCATTCAATCTTTGACTCGATGCGGCACCCCCAATCCAAATTCAACTTCTTTAGCGCCCATATTGCTTTATGATCTATCTCTACAGGCAAATGACATGACTTTCCATATACAAGTTGGTAGGGGGACATACCTATAGGAGTCTTGAATGCGGTGTGATAGGCCCATAGAGCATCATCAACCTTTCTTGACCAATCAATTCTATTAACGTTCACAGTCTTTGCAAGAATTTGCTTTATCTATCTATTTGACTCCTCAATTTGCCCACTAGACTGCAGATGATAAGGAGTTGCTACATTGTGATGAACCCCATATTTCTCTAGCAACGCCTTGAACAACTTGTTACAAAACTGAGAACCTTCATCGTTGATAATTGGCCTAGTTGTACCAAATCTAGAGAAGATACTCTTTTTCAAGAATGCGGTGACACTCTTTCCCTTATTATTTGAAAGCACAATTTCTTCCACCTATTTCGATACATAAACACCCGCAAATAGAATATACTTAATCCCATGCGAACTCACAAACGGACCCATGAAGTCAAGACCCTAGACATCCAATAGCTCAATCACAAATATTATCGGGTTCATAGGTAGTTCTTGCTTATTTGAAATTCCCCCTTCTCATTGGCAACAATCACAAGACTTGGCGAAATCATGAGTATTTTGGTGGATGGTAGAGTAGTAATACCCACACTGTAAGATCTTATGAGCAGTCCGAATACCACTATGGTGCCCACCAAAAGGTGATGAATGACACACCTCGCATATACTCATCATCTCAACCTCAGGCACAAAACGATGAATAATCCCATCAGCACAAACACAAAACAAGTAAAGCTCATCCCAAAAGAACTTATTCACATCATACATAAACTTTTTCCTTTGATGAAATGACAAATCCGATGGAACCAAATCGCTTGCCAAGTAATTAGCAAAATCTACGAACCAAGGGATAAGATCATAAGAGGTAGCCAATACCTGTTCATTAGGGAACGCATCATTAATCTCAGTCCCATCTCCTAGCTTAAGCATAGCTTCCTCCTCCAATTTGGACAAATGATCGGCGACTTGATTTTATGTTCCCATTGTATCCTTTACCTCAAAATCGAACTCTTGCAAAAAAAGCACCCATCTAATCAACCTCGGTTTTGCATCCATTTTAGCCATCAGATACCTCAATGCAAAATGGTCAGTATGCACTATGACCTTAGTACCAAGCAAGTAGGATCTAAATTTTTCGAAGTCAAAAACCACATCAAGGAGTTCCTGTTCCATCACAGTATAGTTTTTTTTAGCCACATTCAGAGCTTTGCTAGCATAGTAAATAGGATGAAGAATCTTCTCTCGCCTCTATCAATAGATTCATAGATGAGACTTTACATGCTTAGAATGAGGGGTTTAGTGGTTGAACGTCAAGGTACATATTAGACCTAGTAGCTTAGAAGACCATTTAGAGTTTGGTTAAGCATGGGAAGGGCAAGTACCAAGGCAAAAGGGCTAGCCTAAGCCAAGGGGCCAAGGCTTCCAACCTTGGCAAGCTATTACCTAAGGGTTCACGACCACCTTCATGACCAGTGGTCTTGAACATGGTCTGTGTAGGGGTACGTGAAGACCCCTTAGTCTCATGAAAGGCCAAGCTACTTCCCTAAGTCGACGAGCCACTTTACGATCCGTGGTCTTGACCACGGTCCGTCAAAGTAGTCGTGAAGGTGCCTTAAAATTTTAGGGGCTTGGCAAGTTGGGAAAGCCACTGGTCAAGGGACCACAGTAACCACCACGGGTCGTGGAACCCTTGACGAGCCATCAAAGTGACCGTGGTGCCTGGACGGGGCTGCCTAGTTGAGGGGCTTTTTGGTAAAATCCTATTCGACTAGTTTTAAGTGGGGGTCATTTTGTATGTGTTTTATACACCTATATATATAGTTTTAAGTCATTATCCCCCAAGTTTAAGTCACTTTACATTAGACCCAAATCAAAACCCCAAATCACTCCTCTCTTAAATATTTCTCTCTCTAAGAGAAACCTCCATTGAAGAAGAAGCTAGAGGTTGAAGTTAAGGTCAAGAACAAGGATCCATTGATAAGGGCTTGTGCTAGGACTTTGTTTAATGTATGTTTAGATTTTCATCTATGAGTTCTTCCACCCATAGAGTCCCCTAGAATTTCCCCTAATATGTGAAGAAGAACCCCAATCAAGCTATTTCCAATGTATGGGTTTTGGGTGGGTATGATTCCAATGGGTTGGATAATACTCATATATGGCTATTTTAGTGTTGATTCATGATATTATGATGAATTTATGTGAATTCTTTGTTTAACCCTAATTTTCAAAGTAAGTGGGTTTATGTCTTTTGATGAGAAATTGATGGTTCTTGATGGATTTTCTAGAATTGTCACCATGAATAGGACTTATCCAAGAATGGGAAAATGAAATCATGAATTGAACTAGACTTATGCATGTATGATAGAAAATTAATTGAAATTATTGGAATTGGGACTTTATGATGAATTATGTTAGAGTTGCCTATGATTAAGGCTTATGTCAATATGTCTTGTGATCTAGACTAGTATGTTGATTGTGGAGTAGAGCTTGAAAGTAAGGCTTGAAGTCATAATGTTGGTCACTAGGGCTTAAAGAGTAAGTCTAATATGATGAACTAGCTTGCATAGATTTGATACACAATATAGATAGAGTTATGGTGGAAGGCACTTTCCCACATGACCTACCTAGAACTATACGAATGCATGTTTGTAGAATGTGAAAGGTTAATCACCTCAAATAAATCATGCTTTTCAAAATAGAATAGCTTGAAGTTGAGTCTTATGATTCCTTCATGTATAGTTGAATTATGTAGCTTGGGATGGTAGATCTCATGGTAGCTTGGGATTGAGGAATTAAGCTCTCCTAAGGTTAGCTTGAACTAGCATTGGTAGGATGCCTTTTATGGTTGCTTGCATTAGTATAGGCATAGTAGCCTAGGATTGAGGATCTATAATATCCTAAGGGTAGCTTGAACTAGCATTGTTAGAATGCCTTCATGGTAGCTTAACTTAGTTAGGCCAAGACCATTTCATGGTAGCTTAGTATTAAGACACCATACTCTCCTAAGGATAGCTTAGGGTTGAGGATTCACACTCCCTTAAGGGTAGCTTGCATTATATTGAATGCTTGCATGATAGCTAGGTTGGAATACTTGTATCCTTCCTTGGATAGCTTGGATTTCATGATAGGGTGTTTTCCATGGTAGTTAGGTCTAGCATAGTAGTATGATATTCTTTGATAGTCTAGAATGATAAATAGTAAGCATTCAGTAAGCTAGCCTAAATGAGTACTTAATGTGAGTGCTAGTACGGATGCCATTCATACATGGCACAAGTATGACTTGAAGCTACTTATGAAGTGTCATTTTATGTGATGTATGATTGCTTGGATTGTTGCTGTAGTTGCCTTCCATTATATGATTGACTTAAGCTGATAGTTCCTTGTCAATATGAAGTTGGTCAATAGTGACACCTAGAAATGGTAAATATGAATATGGTGAGTTCAAGGATATGCTTAGTGTGTGTGGTATTATGGGATGTCCCACATGCATTGCACAAGTGTGCCTTGAGGTTACTTAGGAGTATAGTGCTCTTATGACATAAAAACCTAGGTCTTGACTATGAAGGTGGACTATGACCAAGAATGACCAAAGAGAGATACTTAGCTTGGATAGTATTATGGGATGCTATTCTTTCCTTGAAAAAGTATACTTGGAGATGGCTTGTGAAGTAGTTCTCTTGTAATATGATAGACTAATGGTTGAAGGATGTAAATATGAAAGTTTAAGTTAAGGCTATGCTATAAACATGATTTAGCTTTTATGCTCATTTACTATGTCTTATGTTGACTTGTGATGATATTATACTTATGTCGGAGATTATGTTATGACTATGTCAATGTCTCATATGCTTATGTCGTATGTTAAATAACCATTTGAGATGCTTTATGATATTGTGCTAACTTTCATACTTGGTACATTTAGTACTAACGCATATTGCCTACATTCTAATCAAATGTAGGATGTTGGGAGATTGAGTTGCTTGAAGGCTAGGTTCATAAGGTGCAAGAAGACTTGAAGAATTGGTGAGTCCTCATAGCTTCGAGGACAAGCCCACTATGTTCCTTTTATGTCATTTCTTATGTTTTAGACTTTATATGGGCTGCATCCCAAGACTTTTATTCATGTCATTCATAGATGGGTTGAAACAAAGGCTTTAGTAATGACTTCCGCTTTCTTATGAAAAATGCTTTACGATTGTATGGTTTAAAGAAAGTTTTAAATTTTCTCTACTTTTCTATGATCTTATGTTATGGTGATGCTAAGGGCTTGTATGAGACCCCTTCGGGGTGAAGTAGGCCATGTTATGTCTAGGGGGTACACCTGGGTCATGAGAAACTTGATAACCAGAGCAAAAGGTTTAGAATGGTTCTAGGATTGTCTCAAACCACGTCTAAGTAGAGTCTTATGCATGGGTGTGAGTTGCGACACATTTATGAATAGGAGGCTATTGGATGCGTAGGAAAAATCTAACTTCTTCATTGTTTTAGTCGTGCCATAGAGTTTGGCTTTAGTAGCCCCTTTTTTCTAATTTGTGCCTGTTTTTTTCAGGGTATGGCTAATACAAGGGCAAATGCTAGGAGAGAAGGGGAAGACAATGGGGACCAAGAGATTCCTCCCCAAGTTCAAAATCAAGCTCCTCCTCAAGTTCCAAATAACCCTCCAATTGGGAATGTCACTCTTGCAGAATTTAAGGCTTCTATGCAATTGTTGGCTCAAGCCTTGACGGCGCAAGCCAATAGAGCTCCGACAAACCCTATAAGGGGGATGGGTGCTTATAGGATAAGGAAGTTCTTGAGGATGAACCCTCTGGAGTTTAATGGCTCCAAGGTGGAAGAGGATCCAAATGGGTTCATAGAAGAGGTTTATAAGACACTTGCTATCATGGGGGTAACTTCTAGAGAGAAAGCGGAACTAGCCGCTTACTAATTGAAATATACTGCCCAAATTTGGTATGAGCAATGGAAAGATGCTAGGCCGGTATAGGCGGATCCTATAAAATGGGAAACTTTTAAGTTGGCATTTTTAGATAGGTTCTTCCCCCAGGAGTTGAGGGAAGCCAAAGTTGGAGAACTCATCAATCTTAAGCAAGGTGATATGAGTGTTAAAGAATACTCTTTGAAATTCACCCTTTTGTCTAAGTATGCACCTTCTATGGCAGCAAGTCCGAGGGATATGATAAATAGGTTTTTGTCGGGAGTGCCCAAGCTAGTGTCAAAAGAATGTTGTACAGCAATGCTCCATGATGATATGGACATATCACGCCTTATGGTATATGCTCAACAAATGGATAAGGATTAACTTCAAGAGGAAAAATCTAGGGAGAAAAAGAGGTCTAGGATGGATAATGATAAGTCTTTTCATGATGGGTCTGATGGACACGGTTGTTCTAGGAATCGACAAAAGTTTTTTGGGCAAGGCTTTTCTAATGCTCCTAAGTATAAGGATGAGAGGGTGTCTACCCCTAGGCCACAAGGGATGAGTAATGAGTCCCTATGGCCCACTTGTTCTAGGTGTGGTAAGAGGCATAAGGGTAAGTGTTTAGCCGGTAGAGATGGTTGTTATGGATGTAGTGAGAGTGGCCACATGAAGAAAGCTTGCCCAAAGGCAAAGGCTTCTATAAGAGAGGGTTAGCAAGTTACTTCTAGTGATGGGGATGTTGAGCCTCAAAAGAAGAATAGGTTTTATGCTCTCCAATCTAGAGAAGATCAAGAGTGATCTCCTCATGTCTTTTCCGGTATGTGTTTTATGCTTTAGTAATTTTTCTGGATTTCTTGTCTTTTGTGACTTGTTATGTTGGACTTGATGTTGTCCTTGCCATGAATGATGTTTAGAAAAGCATGTGTAGGCTTTCTCCCAAGGGGGAGATAGTGTTCCTACCTAATAACGCTATTATGTGATTATGTGTTCCTATGATTTCCTCATATGCATGTTCATGAAAATGCTTAGGTCTTATTAGTAATGACTTACATGCATTGTTTTGCCTCATGTTGTAGAATCTTTGAGTCAATGTGCATTTTAGGCTCCATGAATGTATGTTGAGCATGTTGTAACCAGGAGATATTAGTTCCTCCTTGAAAATGAGTAGATATAGAATTTCATGCATTTTGGGTTGGTAGATGTAGTTCCTACTCCCTTATGTTGCATTGAGTATGTTTAGCTTGGAATTGAAGTTTCCTTGTTTGGTTGTGTGCATGTAGATGTAGTGCATACATGATGGGTTACTAGTCTAGAGTCATTTCCTTTAAGAAGTGTCTAGAATGGTCATTCGAGGATGAATGTTCCCAAGTGGGAGATATTGTAGCACCCCGAAAACTAGTAGACCAAACTAGAGCCACAAGCTATGGTTCTAAGGTTTGATGTATGTGAAATAAAGTCTTAGATGAGAATTTACGTGCTTAGAATGAGGGGTTTAGTGGTTGAACGTCAAGGTACGTATTAGACCTAGTAGCTTAGAAGACCACTTAGAGTTTGGTTGAGCATGGGAAGGGAAAATACCAAGGCAAAAAAGCAAGTATAAGCCAAGGGGCCAAGGCTGCCCAACCTTGGCAAGCTACTGCCTAAGGGTTCACGACCACCTTCACAACCAGCGGTCTTAACCACGGTCTGAGAAAATCCCTTAGTCTCATGAGAGGCAAGGCCTTGAGGCCAAGCTACTGCCCCAAGTCCACGAGCCACTTCACGATCCGTGGTCTTGACCACAGTCCGTCAAAGTGGTCATAAAGGTGCCTTAGAGTTTTAGGGGCTTGGAAAGTTGGGGGAGACACTGTTCAAAGGACCACGGTCACCACCATGGGATGTGGTACCCTTGACGAGCCATCAAAGTGGCCGTGGTGTCTGGATGGGGCTGCCTAGTTGAGGGGCTTTTTGGTAAAATCCTATTCGACTAGTTTGAAGTGGGGGTCATTTGTATGTGTTTTATACACCTATATATTTAGTTTTAAGTCATTAACCCCCAAGTTTAAGTCACTTTACATTAGACCCAAATCAAAACCCCAAATCACTCCTCTCTCAAATATTTCTCTCTCTAAGAAAAACCTCCATTGAAGAAGAAGCTAGAGGTTGGAGCTAAGGTCAAGAACAAGGCTCCATTGATAAAGGATTGTGCTAGCGCTTTGATTAAGGTGTGTTTGGGATTTCATCTATGGGTTCTTCCACCCATAGAGTCCCCTAGACTTATGCATGTATGATAGAACATGAATTGAAATGATTGGAATTGGGACTTTATGATGAATTATGTTAGAGTTGCCTATGATTAAGGCTTATGTCTATGTCTTGTGATCTAGACTAGTATGTTGATTGTGGAGTAGAGCTTGAAAGTAAGTCTTGAAGTCATAATGTTGGTCACTAGGACTTAAAGAGTAAGTCTAATATGATGAACTAGCTTGTATAGATTTGATACACAATATAGATAGAGTTTTGGTGGAAGGCACTTACCCACATGACCTACCTAGAACTATACGAATGCATGTTTGTAGAATGTTAAAGGTTCATCACCTAAAATGAATCATGCTTGTTAGAATAGAATAGCTTGAAGTTGAGTCTTATGATTCCTTCATGCATAGTTGAATTATGTAGCTTGGGATTGAGGAATTAAGCTCTCCTAAGGTTAGCTTGAACTAGCATTGGTAGGATGATTTTCATGGTAGCTAGCATTAATATAGGCATGGTAGCCTAGGATTGAGGATCTATACTCTCCTAAGGGTATCTTGAGCTAGCATTGTTAGAATTCCTTCATGGTAGCTTGACTTGGTTAGGTCAAAACCATTTCATGGTAGCTTAGGATTGAGACACCATACTCTCCTAAGGATATCTTAGGGTTGAGGATTCGTACTCCCCTAAGGGTAGCTTACATCATATTAAATGTTTGCATGGTAGCTAGGTTGGAATACTTGTATCCTTCCTTGGATAGCTTGGATTGCATGACAGGGTGTTTTCCATGGTAGTTAGGTCTAGCATAGTACTATGCTATTCTTTGATAGTCTAGAATGATAAATAGCAAGCATTGAGTAAGCTAGCCTAAATGAGTATTTAGTGTGACTGGTAGTATGGGATGTCATTCATACATGGCACAAGTATGACTTGAAGTTACTTATGAAGTGTCCTCTTATGTGATGTATGCTAGCTTGGATTGTTGCTATAGATACCTTCCATGATATGATTGACTTAAGTTGGTAGTTACTTGTCAATATGAAGTAGGTCAATAGTGAGACCTAGAAATGGTAAATATGAATATGGTGACCTCAAGGATATGCTTAGTGTGTGTGGTATTATGGGATGCCCCACATTCATTGCACAAGTGTGCCTTGAGGTTACTTAGGAGTATAGTGCTCTTATGACATGAAAACCTAGGTCTTGACTATGAAGGTGGACTATGACAAAGAATGACCAAAGAGAGATACTTAGCTTGGATAGTATTATGGGATGCTATTCTTGCCTTGAACAAGTATACTTGGAGGTGGCTTGTGAAGTAGTTCTCTTGTAATATGATAGACTAATGGTTGAAGGATGTAAATATGAAAGTTTAAGTTAAGTCTATGCTATAAACATGATTTAGCTTTTATGCTCATTTACTATGTCTTATGTTTACTTGTGATGATATTATGCTTATGTTGGAGATTATGTTATAACTATGTCAATGTCTCATATGCTTATGTCTTATGTTGACTAACCATTTGAGATGCTTTATGATGTTGTGCTAACTTTCATACTTGGTACATTTTGTACTAACGCATACTGCCTACATTCTAATCAAATGTAGGGTGGAGATTGAGTTGCTTGAAGGCTAGGTTCGTAAGGTGCAAGAAGAGTTGAAGAATTGGTGAGTCCTCATAGCTTCGAGGACAAACTCACTATGTTCCTTTTATGTCATTTCTTATGTTTTAGACTTTATATGGGTTGTGTCCCAAGACTTTTATTCATGTCATTCTTAGATGGGTTGAGATAATGGTTTTAGTAAACACTTCCGCTTGCTTATGAAAAATGCTTTTCGATTATATGGTCTAAAGAAAGTTTTAAATTTTCCCTACTTTTCTATGATCTTATGTTATAATGATGCTAAGGGCTTGTATGAGACCTCTTCGAGGTCAAGTACGCCATGTTACATCTAGGGGGTACCCTTGGGTCATGGCACACACCAAGCGCCACTCCACTCACATCACACATCACTTCAAACGGTTGCCCCCAATCCGGTGAAATATTGATAGGTACTGATACTAAATTTTCTTTTAAATCTCTAAATGCTCTTAGACAAGCATCATCAAAATCAAACTTACACTTCTTTTCGAGTAGCTTGCACATGGGTGTGCAATTTTTGAGAAATATTTTATGAACCTCTAGTAGAAACATGCATGCCAAGAAAACTTTGAACACCTTTGACAGAGATGGGTGGTGGAAGCTTTTATATTACCTCAACTTTGGATATATCAACCTTAATACCTTTATGCGAAATCCAATGACCCAAAACTATACCCTTTTTCACCACGAGGTGGCACTTTTCCTAATTGAACACAAGATTGCACTCTTCGTATCGTTTCAGTACCTCAGCCAGATACATCAAACAACCATCAAATGAGTCACCCACCATAGATAAATCATCCATAAATACTGTGTCTCCACCATATCTGAAAATATTGACATCATGTACCTCTAAAAGTCGTCGGAGCATTACACAACCCAAATGGCATTCTTTTGAAGGAAAAAGTCCCATATGTACAAGTGAAGGTGGTCTTCTCTTGATCTTTTGGAGCTATGGAGACTTTATTGTAGCCCGAATACCCATCTAGAAAACAATACCAACCCTTACCAGCATCTGGTCCATGAAAGGCATCGGAAAGTGATCTTTTTCTATTCGGGCATTTAACTTGCGGTAGTCTATGCATACTCTCCATCAAGTCACTGGCCTCATTGAAATCAGCTTGTTTTTCGCATTAGGAACAACAGTGATCCCACCTTTCTTAGGTACAAACTGAATAGGACAGACCCAACTACTATCTACAATGGGGTATATGACTCTAGCATCCAACCATTTAGTAATTTCCATTTTCACTACCTCTTGCATAGGGAGATTTAGTCTCATTTGGTGCTCAATACTTGGCTTATTGTCCGGCGTAAGTTGGATTTTGTGAGAACAAATGCCTGGTGAAATACCAATAATGTCCGCAATAGTCCATCCAATAGCTCTGTTAAACCACTTAAGTACCAAAACCACAAACTCTATTTTCCCTTCACTGAAGTCAACAGCAATGAACAGAGGCAACGTGCTATCTTTCCCCAAGAATACGTACCTTAAGTCAGATGGTAGAGCCTTGAGTTCCAATTTTGGAGGCTTATCTACAAAAGGTTTTGTAGGTGGGGAGTCTCGATTCTTTATATCTAACTCCAATCTTTTTGGTTTGGAACGAAACTGGAACCTATCAAGTGCGCAACTAGCTCATTAGACTCATCAATACCATCACTGTCAAAGATCATCATCACCGCTGCTAGTGTATCAACACCTAACCTTTCCTTAATAGATACCTCAGATTCTTTCCCCACAATGTGATTCACCACAGATACAGATTTAAGATCACTTTCATATTTCATAGACCTATAGATGTTAAAAGTTACCTCCTTATTGTTTAATTGGAACTTCATCTGCCTTCTCTCCATATCAAACAACACATGCTCAGTAATAAGAAATGGTCACCCTAAGATGATGGGAACCTCAAAATCAACCTCACAATCTAAGATCAGAAAGTCCGCCGGAAAGATGAATGACTCTACTTTCACAAGGACATCTTGCAACACTCCAATGGGCCTCTTCACAGTTCTATCAGCCATAAGTAAACGCATCGCAGTCGGTTTTGGAGCTATTAAATCCAACTTCTTATAAATCGACAATGGCATCATATTAATGTTGGCGCCCAAATCACACAAAGCCTTCACAAAGTGCAACATACCGATGGTACAAGGAATAGTGAAGGCTCCAGGATCCTCTTTCTTCTGCACAAGTGACCTAGTAGCAATAGAACTACAATGTTGTAACCTTTCTTCATCCTTAAAACTGATAGCCCTCTTTTTGGTCACCAAGCCCTTCATGAATTTTGCATACCCAAGCATTTTATCCAAAGCTTCTATCAACGGAACATTAATGGAAAGTTGTTTCAACATAGTTATGGACCTATGGTATTTTCCATCTTCGGTCTTTTTCACCAATCTCTGTGGGAATGGAGGTGGAGGTTTAGGCATGGGAACAACTTTTTAGGTCACCTCCGCTTCCTTCTCTATTGTATCTTTCAACTCTCCAGTAACCTCAATCTCATCCGCATCTTATTCTACCATACTTTCAACCTCAGATGGCATAGGGAGATCAATGGTTTGTTTACCTTTGCGAGTAGTGATTGTCATATAATACCCATCATTCTTCGAATTCTGGATGGTGTTGCTAGAAAGTGTGCTAGGCTGATGTGGGTTCACAGTAGTGGACAACTAACTAAACTGCTGCTTAAGTTGCTTGATCGACACTGCATGGGCATCAACTTTTTGACCAATTCCAGACAAGTTATTTCGCATCTCTTTCACATTCTCATCAGTTGCATCAAACCTCTTCATCCTATTTTGCATCATATCCTCAATGCATGACATACTACTACTAACCTCTCTATTATTGGATTCTCTATTATCATGTGGAACATAGGGCCCACTTCTCTTATTCATGTTGCCATAGTTGTTCCGGTTGTAGTTGTTATCACGATTGTAGTTCCCATCTTGGACATAGTTTCCCTCTCATTTGTAGTTGCCATAGTTCCGACCTTGGTTTCCTTTACCTTGGCACTAATTATCCGTATTGGAGCCTTGGGCGTTGGTTCGGAAACCCCTTATCTGATCATTCACTAAGTTCACATCCTCTTCATAGTAACATTCCTCAACTGGCAGTGGTGGAGCTCTAGTTATATAATTTACCGCATTCAACTTTTCTACATTTCCACTCACGTGTTTCAATACCAAGCCCAATTCTGTCCTCATTTGAGCCATCCCTTCATGAATTTCATCATTCGCTTGATTTTGTACAGTTTAGACTACGAACATGCTTCTACCAGTATTTGCCTTCCTAGTGTTCTATCCTTTATTATTTTGGGAAATCTTCTCTAGTTTTTCAGCGATCTCCTCAAAAGTGCACTCACCAAATGATCCTCCAACAATAGTATCAAGCACAACCTTTCCATTGTCATCCTGACCTCTATAGAAGTACTCCTTTAGTGACTCATCATCTATGCGGTGATTTAGAACACTTCTTATGAACACAGTGAACTTATCCCATGAACTGCTTACGGACTCTCTAGGTAGTGCTACAAAATTATTCAGTTTATCCTTGTGATTTAACTTCTTAGACACCAGAAAATACTTTGCCATGAACACCTTATGCAATTGGTCCCATGTATGAATTGAATCGTATGGCAGCTTTGAAAACCACAGTGCAGCATCACCAGTCAATGACAGAGGGAGAACTCTCAAACCTATGACATTTATATTCAATTTAGGTCATCTTACACAACTCTTACATACACTTTTCAACCCTATGGATCTTCCGAAGCTAGACCAGAAAACAACCCTCTTGCTGTAAGCATTTGCATAAGACTGTTAGTCACCACAAATGTATGCCTCAGAGGTAGAGGAGGAAGAACAATAGGCCCTTTTGATTCAACTGTATTGTAGTCAACCCTGTAGTTATCACGAAACCTCGGTGCAGGCGAATTCTGCACCCTTTCTACATTACCACCATGAACATGAGCGGGCGCATCAACAACCCTAGGAGGCTACAATTCAACTTCATCTTTGTGACCGTATCTGATTGGATTATTGTGTACCCCTAGATTATTCATTTTCCTCAGAGTTCTTCTTAGTTCAGGATTGTAGGGGGTCAAGGGTTCACCTCAACTCCGTGTACTTAGCATACACTAGAGTTGAAACCTGTAGAAAACAAAAACAAAACAAAACGTAAAATCAGGAAATACTTTACTAAATTTCAATAATGTAGTTAAACTTAATCTAAAAGCCAAATTCCCCGGCAGCGGCGCCAAAATTTGATAAGCTCAAATTACACCTCCCTAAAGAAGTATAAGAGGTCATTGTCAAATAAAGAACCCAACATGTAGGTTGGGGTCGATCCCACGAGGAATATGGTTTAGAGTTAAACTTAACTCACAATTATATCTTTTTAGTCAAATTATTTCCGAAAAAAGTAATAAGGGGGGTTTTTTGTAAACAAGTAACAGATTGTTGATTTAAATCAATAAGTAACCAGTAAGCAAGATTAACAGTTTGAGAAATTAATAAAGGATGGAACTAGGATATGTGTATTCCCCATAAGCTTTTAACGCAGTAATCCTAATAATAGTAATCATTTCATAGTGTTTGACATGCAAGGTTGGTAAGTTAGGTATCCCTAAGTGTTTGGTCCTCCAAATAGGGAATTTCACCACACAACTTGGTCCGTCTATGGGTGTATGCTTTACTAACCCTTACCTTAAGCCCAGATTAGTCATCATATCAATTTAGTTTAGTTTTCACCCCCACTTTAATTGAAATCGGACTATTAGATAGCATCCACTAAATCTTTGATGTTTAATCCTTTTCTCATTCATTATCTCCTTGGACCGGTAAGTAGGAACGAGGCAAGTTCTAATATGTGCACCCGTTAAAAAGACTTCTAAACTAAAGGATTAACAATACAAGCATAAACACTATTCAAGAATTACTTAATTATTATTCATACTTTGTTAATTGCTCATGGTTCCTATAACCCTTGTTGTGGGTTTAGCTACTCATGCTTGAGAGTTCACAATTCATAATTAGGTTAAAATAATTCATGAACTTACAGTTAGAATAGATGAAAACCCAAATCTTGAATTGATTTCAAAGTGTCATTGCATAAACCAACTTCCGGAAATTAAATTGCTAAGAGTTTGAAAATGAATTCCCAAAAGACCAAAACTAGAAGTATACAATAATGTTTAACTCCCAAATTTGGAATTTACAACTAATATTTAATGAAAACAAATCCTAAACAAACTAGGAAACAAAATAAGGAAAATTAGTTTGGGAGGCGGTTTTGACTAACGACTTGACCTACGGACCGTGGTTTCGACCTACTGTCTGTGGTCTGCCTCCGTGGACCAACACTTAGAAAATAAATCAAGTACTGGAACTTCAACTCTCTAACCCCCAAACGACAGATGTGCAGGATGGGGCGTCAATTGATCTACGACCCGTGGTAAGCTTCGTGGTTCCATACTTGGTCAGAATTCCTTGATCTTCTACCTACGATGTGCCACCTACGGACCATCACTTAACCTACGGTCCGTGGTTGGTTCTGTTGGTTGCTGCTGCTGCCAATTCCAATCCCTTTTTCTCTCAACTACTTCCAAACCAATTTCCTGCAAAAGAGTTCATAATAACATTATTTCTAATAACAAAATATCTCAAGACACACACAAACTCTAAGTGAAATGCATAAAAAAATGCGGTAAATGCACGGTATATCAGTTATGATTCAATTGAGTGGATTATGGTTGTTTATGATTGTTTATGATATAATTGCATGTTTTTAGTACGATTATACATGTATTCATGCCTAACCTATGATTCTAGGATGAATTTGACATAGATAGGTTCTATGCCATGAAATTGAGGATTCAGATATAATCTTCTAGGATTGATGAAATACATGATAGATTGCTTGAGATTAGAGTATATAGACATGGATTGAATTAGATTAAAGTATATATGATGAATCATGACTAGTAGTGCTTGAGATTGAGCCTATATGATGATATATGAATAGAGTTACTTAAGAATGAAGCATGTAATTAGAATGTCTTGAGATCTAGGCATATGTGATGATCACGAGAAGTATTGCTTCGAGAGTGAGGCTTGTAGTTATGAATGTTGAAATGCTAGGGCTTTGAGAGTAAAGCTAATATGATGAACTATGAATGTTAAGGCTTTGAGAGTGAAGCTTATATGATAATGGTAGATTAGTAAATAGAAATGTAATGAAAGGACTTCACCTACATGATCTACCTTATAAATGTATGAATGTATAATGTGAAAGGTTTTCTCACATTGAATGGTGCTAGGTTGAAAGGATTGCTCACCTAAAATGAATCAAAGCATGTATGAACTATAATATGTTGAAGTTGTGATATGAGGTCCCTTCATGAATAGCTTGACTTGGTAAGACAAGACCATGCATGGTAGCTTGAGATAGTAGAACTCATGGATAGCCTTGGATTGAGAAATCGTACCCTTCCAAAGGTTAGCTTGAACTAGCATGAGAGGGTGCTTGCATGATAACTTGACTTGGTGAGGCCACACCACTTCATGATAGCTTGGATTGAGCAATAGTACCCTTCATTGAGTAGCTTGGACTTGCATGAGACGATGCTTTCCATGATAGCTTGGTCTAGCATATTGAGGTGCTTTTCCTTGGTTGCCTTGAATTGGTAAATCGTAACCATTCATGAGTGATGATATGTCATTGGACTAGTAAGAAGTACTCTTCCATGAATAGTAAGAATAGCTAATGAGGGACTAATCCCTAATCAAAGTAGCATGTTTATGATGAAACAAAGTTACTTCAAGGAAGTATCATAAGTATGTTTTAATATGAGATTTACTTGTTATGATGTTAGATTAGCTTGGATTGTTGCTTGAGTTGCCTTCCTTTATATGTATGACTAGAGGTGATGACCTGTGTATTGAGTAAGAACAAGTTGAGGCTACTTGGAAATGTTCCTCTTAATTTATGTTGATTTATGTGCATTGAATATGCTTATGACTTATATGTTTATCTCTTATGCTTTTGGTATATGTCCTATGTTGACTAATGCATATGTTGTGCTTATGTTGATGATTTATGCTAGCCATCATATTTAGTACATTCTTGTACTAACGTATACTCTTGTCTACATTTTTATTAAATGTAGGGTCCAGCGATATTGACTTCCATCCTCGTGGCTAGGTTCTAAGTAGAGCAAGCAAGTGAAGATTTGGAGAGTCCTCATAGCATCGAGGATTTGACCACCTTTGCTTTATGTCTTTCTTTTATGTTTTAGAACTATTGTATGGGTTGTGTCCCTAAGAGATGGTTTGGGACAAGTGTTAAAGACTTCCGCTTTGTTTTATGAAACTTTGATATTATTGAAATGCTTTAAATTTCCGCACCATTTTCTATTATCTTGCGTCATGATATGCTAAGTGGCTTGTATGAGGCCTCTCGGGGTCTCATACGCCTTGTTACATCTATAGGGTACCCCTAGGTCGTGATATGTTTACATCAAAATACCTTAAATGACTGGGGATATGATTGTTTTCCGTTGCATCCGTTGTGACCATATCAAGAGTTTTCCATAGTAGAAAGCCTAAAAGGCGTTGAGGAAGTGTGTTCTGGTTGGAAGAAGCAACACAATCAGCGAATGAAAATATGAACCATAAAAAAAGGTACAATCTTACAGGAAGTCGATAATTACCGTTTAGCGGGTGATTGAAAATTAAGGTGTAGGAGGTGAGAGTCAGACAAGTAAACGATAGCAACTGTTACATTCAAACACAAACTATCAATTAACAAAAAAAGGTTAAAACATATTCCATACGTAAATTAATTTGTAATCTTTATATTTGAAAATTAGATTTAAATGTTGAAGTACTATAATTATGAACTGTATAGAAGACAGAATGAAATCTGGTTGTTGATTAACATTTTAGCTATAGTCAAATTCCATTGGTAAAAGTTTGATGCAGAGGTCTTGTTGATTTCGACATTTGCAACAAGGATGCGTTAAAAATTAAGAAAGATATTAATAGCAGTGAAACACAAGTGAACTCGGGTTGAATTATGAATATTGAACAAACAACAAAAGAGTGTTTTTAAGAATAATAACAATACAACCCTTATACAAGAAATAGTATATAAGAGAACTTTGGAAAATGGATGACATTGCATCAAATAAGTGCAAGTTTTTTTAAAAATATAAACAATACAGCTCTCGTGCAAGAAAGAGTAGAGAAGGGAAACATACAATATGTACAACATTGCATCAAATAAATTCCGTATGAATGTATGGGTGGACAAAATCATGGTAGTTATTGAACTCATATGAACGATTTGGTCCTGCTGAACTCTTTGGGCAGAATCTGATCTGGGCAAAATCTCATCCACATTTGAGATACTTTAATGGAGGTTGGTGAGGGTGAGGCAGCGCAACCATGGCTTTTACGGGTGATTGAAATTAAGGCACAGGATGTGTTAGAGAGAAAGTGAATATACAATGAAAGATTTAATTTGAAGAGTGCAGGTTAAGAGCACCATACCTGCATTGAGAGCGGAAATTTGTTAGATTATGAAGACAACGGCGAAGAACGATTGCGACTAGTAGAAGTAATGAAGGGGATAGTAGTTTGTGCAGAGGAAGGGGGAGTTACAACAAGTGAAGGAGGGAGGTTTGGTGGAGGTGAAAGTTGAAAGGGGGAGGTGACGGATGTGTAGAGTTACGTTGGTTGGGAAGGGGTAAGACTAAATATAGGGGAAGGATATTTGGGGGATTAATTTTTTTTAAGAGAACTCTGAAGTGGTTATTGTTGTTGTAATTATTGTATAACAACAACAACAACAACAACAACAACAACAACAATAATAATAATTGTTATTATTATTATCATTATTATTATTGTTATTATTATTATTATTATTATTATAATTATAATAATTATTATTGTTATTGTTATTGTTATTGTTATTGTTATTTTATTGTTATTATTTGTTATGATTATTGTTATTATTTTTATTTATTATTATTGCTTGTTATTGTTTTTGTTATTATTTGTTATTGTTATTATTTTTTATTTGTTATTGTTATTGTTATTATTTTTATTTATTATTATTGTTTGTTATTGTTTTTGTTATTATTTGTTATTGTTATTATTTTTTATTATTGTTATTATTTGTTAATGTTGTAGTTGTTATTATTATTATTATTTGTTGTATTATCATCATCATCATCATCATCATTATTATTATTATTATTATTTGGTAAATAAACAACTTTTATTGATTACCAAAAACTGCAACATTACAATGCTAAAACAAGATTAGACCATTGTTTCTCACAATCTCTATAGCCTAAAGCAACACCATCGTAGGGACTAAAATAGTGTGGTTCTAAAAGAAAAACATTGAGCTAAGCATGTATTTAACAATCAACAAACACGGTAAGAAAGACAAATATAGGCCTGTCTCAGGGCATATGGTTTAACTATTGGAGGTAGTCTTGTCACTTCATTTGTCTTTCTCCTATTGTGTGTATGTAGATTGCAACCTCTCTTGATATTCTATCATTTGTGAACTGACCTCCTTGAAAGCGCATTAAGTTCCTTTCCCTTCATATCAACGTAACCACTATTACAAATAGGCTACTGAGTATGCCCCCTCTCCCAGATCTCTTCTTAGCTCAATCAATTGCATGAACCACCTCTTCTTGCCAGCTCGCAATAAGCTTATAATCACCCACCCATCTTAACAGTATACTCCAAAGTGCGTGAGTAGTTGGGCATTCAAACAATAGATGAGTCAGATTTTCCAAAGGATCAGCATAGAATACACAAGCATTAGGAATTGCTATACCAAATTTTTGTGGCCTATCAACAACTGGTAATCGTTGGTGGAGGGCTAGCCATAAACAAAATTTGTGTTGTGGATGGATTACAGGATAAGTTGTCAAATTCTTCCATTATATTTTAGGGTACTATGGTCTCAAAGCTACATACATACTCCTATACTGAATTTGTTGTCATGGACCATTGTATCTAGGCTGTGACACCCCACCCGTTTAAACGTTGGAATTAACTCGTACTTTTGGAATAAGTCTAAGACTACCTCCCATATTAGGAAGGATGTTATATCAGTTATTTTGAGTGCACAATTTTTGTGTGTTAAGTTTTAAGTTCAAGGAAGTTGCAAAATAAAAGTCGACAAAAGATATTGTATATGTCGTAAAGGAATTCTCTGTAATTTAGGGTTAGATATCTCAACAATTTTTTTCTAATATGCAAAGAGTTAGAATACTCATGGCCTATCAAATCGAAGATCTACAAGTCTATTTTCCAATGCACTAAACCATTCATCAATATGACTTCATAATTGAGAGATATCCAGGTTTTTGTGAGACTGCACAAGTAGGAACCTCGAAGTGGGCCCCAACCCCTAAGTTGGTTATTCTTTAAATACACCCATCTTATTTTTTTCATTAGAACTGATAAAAAACCCAGAAAAATCATCAGTCAAGCTACTAAATCCTCCAGGGGTATTGGTTCTTTCAACTCAGAAGTTTAACGAAATTTACTCTAGTCGTGAGATCAACGTTGTTGTATAATTTTCTTCTTGATTTGGGCTATAGTTATTGTAGTTGAAAAGAGGCAGAATCTTAGTATTATTATTTCACACATTTTGGTTAAGGCAATCATATTTTTACAACCCTCTTTCGTAGTTCCATGTATAGCATAATTTTTATAGATTTTTAAGTCAGGTGGTGTTATGTTCGATATTGTGGTTGTGAGAAGCCCCTTTTTCTTATTTGTTTCACTGTTATTGTTGTTTATTGATGGTGTTAAGGTGTCAGAGGTTATTAGGGGTTGGTTTGATTCTTATTGGAGTCGCGTACGATGCTTGTTGGATTGAACGACATGAAGTACGCCTAATTATGTTGCCTCGGGAGCTTGTGCTCATTCGAGACGTTGTCAAAATGTATTAAATAGATTTAGCTGCTAATTTCTGTCTCATTTTATTATTTGGACTTTGTTGGTCATGAGTGTAGCATTAGCGTCTTATTAATTATTTATGGTTCATTCTTATTGCCTTGTTGATTTTTGCGTTATTGCATTACTTTGGTTGGCCAAGCATCATAGAGACAACTTTTGGACATTTGTTGAAAGGGACGTTAAGGCTATTATTTCT
Source organism: Solanum pinnatisectum (assembly GCA_035578085.1). Lineage (NCBI taxonomy): Eukaryota > Viridiplantae > Streptophyta > Magnoliopsida > Solanales > Solanaceae > Solanum > Solanum pinnatisectum. Next base: position 14,457,732 of record CM069079.1, read on the forward strand.
CTTCAGGCATGATCCTAATGGCCTAAGCTTGTTATGGCCGGTGTATTATCATTAGTTTACTTGTAGACCTGTCATGTTGAGTTGGCTGTGACCATATGATATAATGTCTATCGACGACACTCTACTCCTTAGTTGCCTAGAAAAGTAGGTTATGATTTTGTATTGATTAATTATGATTACTTGTTATTGTTGTAATGTTTTATCGTCTGGCAGCTGCCTATGAACTTGTTTTGGCCTCAGCTTACACTGATATTGTAGGGGTTCTTGAGCATACATATTAATTCTTATACCAAGCCTACAGACCGGGTAAACCAAGCCTTCAGGTTGAGAAAAGAGAGCCTACATGCCAGGTAGACCGTGCCTAAGGGTTGGGTAGGTTGTACATATTCCTATACTGAATTTGTTGTCACGTACCATTGTATCCAGGTTGTGACACCCCACCCATTTGAACGTTGGAATTTACTTGTACTTTTGGAATAAGTCTAAGACTACCTAGCATATTAGGAAGAATGTTATATGAGTTATTTTGAGTGCACAATGTTTGTATGTTAAGTCTTAAGTTCAAGAAAGGTTCGAATAAAAGTCGACAAAAGTTATTGTAAATGTCGAGTTCTCTGTAATTTAGGGTCAGATGTCTAAACATTTTCTCCTAATATATAAATATTTAGAATACCCATTACCTATGAAATCGAAGGTCTATGAGTCTAGTTTCCAACACACTAAACCATTCATCAATATGACTCAATAATTGAGAGATGTGCAGGTTTTCATGAAAGTGCACAAGCAGACGAATGAACTTCGCAATTGAATAACTTATTTTTGAAGATTTAAGCTCGAGAGATAATAGTTTTCTAAACAAGTAAGCAAGGGTTAAAATTGAAACACTCTGAAATCGAGAGGATATGAGTGATATTCACCTAAAAAGGCTGAAAAGTCTTTAGGTGTATGTAACTTGTTACGACTGCATGCATTGTATCAAAATACTGTTATTTGTGCAAAATCTAAGTTGTAGTCTAGATGTCATGGGAACACAATCCTAGTCTACTCTAAATTGATAACCAAACCTTGGAACTGTCACCTCTTACAGTTACTATTTAACTCTAAATACCATTGGTTACTTGGATATTAAAACAAACCCAATATTTACTTTATGCAATTTTATTTTTGGGAATATCAACCGCGACTGAACATAAGAACTAGTAGATTTGTTTCTTTTGTAATTCCCTGTTCGATCGACCTCAACTCTTGTCGAGTTCATTAATTAACATCAATCGTTTATACTTCTTATTTGAGGTGTAAGCTTGGACGTATCAATCTCTTAAATTGAAGTTGTAAATCAACACCCTAATGGCTGAGAATGTTTTCAGTATATTTTCTTTTACTTTTAACATGATTAGCTAAAACCCCTATTCTAGGGGTGTGCAAATGGAGTTGAGTTTTGATTAAATTGGTGGAATAGTGTGTATTTATCTATTTTATTTTGATTTCATGTATTCAACTTGATTGTCATGTGTTAATTTATGAATTGAGGTTGCAAACTTAATTCTACTTCAAGATATTCATATACTGCTTGAGAGAGAATGTATGAAGTGGGTAATTGATTTGATGCTTGCATATTAGTTTGGAATTCCTTATTTGCTTGAGAAAGAAATTTGGGGTTTTACCTCTAAATTCTAGACTTGCTCAAGAGAATATCTATGTCAAGGTAATGGGTTGTTTAGTAAATTATACATAGGAATGTCTGAGAGGAATTCTTGTGATAAACATGTTGTGATTGAGAAATACAATGTGTTTGAGATTGGCCCAACCTACCCATGGGTAGTCAAGGTTATTGAGCAATCACATTGACCCATCTTTTGAAATCAATACCCACCTCCGCACACTCCTAGATTATTACTCTATTTGCTTGCTAAACACTTGTTTTAGTTAAAATTGTCGAAATTGGTTAGTAAATAATATTAATATGATATTTGGAATTTACCTACCCTTTTTACCATCTATATACAATGAATAATGACACAATTTGACTTCATAATTGAATTCTTTCATATACCATTCCTTGTGGGGGTTCCTCATACGTTCAGTAATTAGATTGCTAATGACGACTTACTAGTTTAGTGATTTTACCAAAAAATTGAGTGTTATACAAAATGAAGTCGTTGTCAGGGAGTGGTGCTTAGAATTCTTTTAGTGAAGTGATTTTGTGAACTGAATTAGTATATTAGAATACTTTTATTACCATTTGTTCCATTGTTTTTCTCTTTATAGGTGAAGACATCAGTGACATTGGAAACAATGATGCTAGCCAACATGGGCAAAATTAAAATGTGGGAAATTTAGATGATGTGAACTTCAAAGCAATACAGGAGCTACTCGGTTACCCCCAACCGTGGGGAAAGATATGTTTCATATAACCGCAACTATGCTTAAAATTCTCCAAATGAAGGAAATGTTTGGAGGTCTAGCTTAGCTCATGAGGATTCCCGTGAGCATATTCAAAACTTTATGGATGTATGTGATCCATTTACTTTCAAGCATTACCCAAAAGTCCATTTGATTGAGGCTCTTTCCCTTCTCTAAATGGGGGAAACTTCAAAATGATTGGCTGAATTACGAAGAGACTCAATCACTACTTGGGAAGAACTAACTCAAGTGTGATAAGTGGTAGATTTGAACTCCTTTGAGGCCTATTAAGCTCAAATATTAGTGTCCTCAATGCCTAATTTTATTCTGTTCTGATGATATTTTGATGATTTGCAGCTATGAAGGCAAATGGACAAGTCAAGGATAAATGTTTGAAAGAATGATCAAAAGTGTGAAAAGAAGTGCAAATTTACATTGACGATCGCCAAGAAAGAAATGTGGATCACCTAGTGAGCATGATCTCACCCAAAGTGACAGTGCACAACACTTGTATTTATCAAGATACGTCGGTGAACTCCAAAACAAAAGGCGACTCACCAAATGAGAAATGTGACCTTGCTGACCATCACGAAAAGCGACAGTGCAAGAAGGAAAATTGAAGGCTCGAAAGGTGAACCAAGGTGGTATTTCTTGATTTGCGTAACATGAAAGGCAGACTCGAACGAGCCCATCATTTGAGGTTCAAACAATTAAAGCCTAGAATAAGAGAAGGTAAGATGAAGCATGGTTGACAATTCGCCAAATGAACTTGTGCCTAGATTGTTTTATTATATAGGTTCTAGCGCTTCTCATCCAACTTGCAGTTAGCATAAACTCCATTCAGCTTTGCTTGGGATTGGTGAGTGTTTAGGGACATGCCACTTATGCTTTTATATTCTTTTCAGACTTATTTTAGTTTCAAATTGTTTCGTGAGCTAGGGCCTGTCCTAGCCACACCTATGTATAATAGAGGCTTGTTGTCAGAAATTACTATTTTCACATTTAGTCTTTGTACTCAGGTTCTCTTTTATGTTGAGATTGTCATTTGAGATTTATCTTCCTCTTATATTTTTTATTTAGTTATGTTGTCATCTTAGTGTCATGCTATGTCATGTGGCTCGTTTAGAATTTTTCGGGATTATATTCACCTTGTCACGTCTATGAGATAGTCTTGAGTCATGACAATAACCTTCTTAGGCAACAACATAGCCCCGTAGGCGAAGATCACATAGTCCTTTTTGGCAACAACATAACTCCATATGCAAAGTTCACATAACTCTCTTACGCAAAATATAGCCCCGTAGGCAAAAATCACAAAGCATTCTTAGGCAAAAATATAGCCTTATTGCCATAAATCATATTTCTGCAACTAACCACAATAGCCCCAAGGGAAATAATAACAATTCAATAGGCCAAAAGTGAAGAGTTTAGTTATAAACAACCTATACAAATAATTTATAAGTCATGCCTAACAAGTTGCTACCAACATAATAAGAATTTCAAAAAGAGAGGAATATAACAACTCGAGCATCCAACCACCAACAATTATGGCTATGAGTACATCAACGATAACAAAAATCTCTTTACATCGCTCATAGCTTTAAGGAAACATGTTGAAAGAAGCGAATTGCCTTAGCATACCTTTTTTGATGAATTCAAGTGGTCTATCGACTTTTATTTGAAACCCCCTTCAATAACAAGGACCACAATCAATACACAAGAATACAAGGTGCCACGATAAACCGACAAAAGATATGGATTTTTGTTGTAGCTTACTATTTGCGGCTTATTGAAGCTAGAATCAATGAAATGAGGGTCTTATCCTGATCTTAAGCTACAACTCAAAACCTCAAAACACAGTAAAACCCTGCTGCCACAGTCTTCACAGAGGTACGCCGCACAATTTACAAAGAAAAAAAATTAAAATGACAAGCTCGTGAGTAGGACAATTTTCGTTAAAGATCCCAGATGAGATTATCAATGTATAGAAATGATTAAGGGTGTAAATTTCTGATTTTTGTGGGTTTGTACGAACTGAAAATGAATTAAAATGAAGAAGATAAAGATTTTATAACCTTCCACAAACCTAGGGGTCCACTAGTCGTCTCTACTACACATTCATTACAAAAACGCGAATATCTCTCTATTTTGAAGTCGCCTAGACGAATAGTTTGATGCATTGGAAACTAGACTCATAAACCTTATTTTGTTAGGCTGCGGGTCCCATAACTCTTTAGATATTGGAGAAAAGGTCCAAGACAGTTGACCCAAATTTCAGAGAAATCTTTAAAACAGAACTTGCGATAATTTTTGCCAACTTTTATTTTACAACTCGCTTAACTTCAAAACTTGAGATACGATTCTTGAACGTTTAAAATTATGATATATCACATCATTCTTAATTTATTAATCACTGTAAGGCCTCATTTGTTTGCACTTAACGAAAGTCTGAATCTTAATCATTCAAATTCAATATATTAAGTGTGTTTGTTTTTAAGATCTGAATATTCAACCCATTAAGTACATTTGTTTTATTTTCTTATTAAGCCTCAAAATGGGTCTTAATGAGTCTAAGCGAATCAAATCCATATAAGAGTTTTAATACCATTTAGACTCTATTACAATAATTAACGTTATTTCAAAAAAAAAGAATTTCTCTTCTTCCCCGATTTTCTTCTAGGGCAAAGTTTCAAGTTTCTTTCTCTCCTTTTCCAACCAAATACAATTTTTTTTTCTTTTTAATAAGTAAGTTTTCATAATCTCTTACAAGTATTTATCTAGTATTTTTAATATATATAATATTTTTGGGTGAATTGATATTTATGAAGAACTCTTCTTGTCACAAATATTGAGTAAAATTGTGAAAATAAAAGAAAGGAAAAAATTTCTTGTATGCTTATTTTTGAAACAACCACTAAAGCGTTCCTTTAGTGTCAAAACTTCTTCGGGAGAAGTTGTCACATCTTGTGAAAAAATTGTTTGAGAAGATAGACATATCATTTGAGTGTGTCTGGGGGGGAGGGGAGGGTTATACTCTTATTCTCGAAAACAACTTTTTGGATGAAGTTATCTTGGTTTTGGGTTATAATTTTTTTTATTAATGTAGTGTTTAATTTCTAATTTTAAAAAAATATAATTTGTGTACATTCAGGTATAGAAAACAAACAATCTTAAACATTCAACGTTCAGACTTAGAAACAACATCTGAATATTCAAATGTGTATTCAAATTCTCACATTTTAATCTCAATGCAAATCTTAATATTCATATGTGCATTCAGATTCAAATGTCTTAATCTTAATGAAAAAAAAATAAGGCCTAACACTATTTAGGAAAAATGTGTTAAAATAGGAAAAATATAATATAGTATGAGAAAAATGTATTTTTGACCTAATTAATTAAGTAACACTAGAGATATTTTGAAGCAAGTAATTACTAGTGCAAGATAAATTGTATGAAATAACAAACTATTGATTCAAATTAAATATTATAGCCATAGTTTATTTCAATTGTAATTCGCAGCAAACATTTTCTTTTTTTGCCATCTGATTTGATATAAAATTAGCCATTTTCGGTATACAATTAGCCATTTTATATATTTTGGTATAAAATATATAAAATGCATTTTTGTTTGTATAAAACGAGAGAAAAATGTATATACACATTCAAATACATATATTTTTGTCCTATACACTTATAATTATACAAATACATATCTTATTATATAAATTACAATGTATAAATGAATTTATACAAAATTAGATAATTTGTATAAAATTGAATATTTGTAGCGAATTATACAAATATAACTTTTATGTTTGCTATATATGAAAGTTTCTCAATTAAAGAAATTATTAACACATAGTGTAATACTTTAATTGAATTTTAGGTAGTTTGACCAAAAAATGAATTAGAAAAAAAAGTAAATATGCGCAAGTGATATTTTGCAAAGTTATCTCCATTGTAATGTTAATGCTTATTTTGACACAACTCAGTTTTTGAAAGATAGAAGAAACAAGTGCGGAGTTGAGTGAGAGAGAAGAAGAAGAAGATGTTAGGAAAAGATGAATCGAACATGCTGTTGACGTTGCTCAAAGCCGGAGATCATCGTCCGTTCGATGAGATCGTCGCCGACTTCACTTCCAGTTTCCCTCCCCATCGACAATTTTATGCCTGCATCTCTCTCGCCTTAATACTTGACGTAAATCTCTCTCTCTCTTTCTCCATCTATATCTTTCCGAAGAGCAGTACCTTTGAAATTAATTTAGGGTTTCAATTGCTGTGTGATGTGACAAGGATTTTTCCTCTCCATTTAGGGTTTTCTAATTCGTGTATGTGGTGACTATTTTTTTACATTTTATATACTTCATTTGGAAGTCTGGTTTTATTCCACAAGGAAATGCATTTTAATTTAATGATTTAAGCAATTCCAGCAAAAAATTGGAGACATTAAATTTTTGAACTTCAAAGAAATGTAGATTTCCAACTATCAATTGTAACTTCTAAATTCCAGCTGCTTTTTTTCTGGAAACACAAAGGAATATGAATAAAAGGAGCAAACAAAATGTTCCTTTATGCTTTAAAAGGATCTGCTATTCTAGCAGGAACCGAGTTTTCAAGCAAAAGATATTAGTGCATTTAGAAAGTTTTCACTTGCAAGATTTGCTAATAACTAATTTTATTAGATTTATTTGAGGAATTTTAATATCTAGCTGACTAGGGTGCTGTGTACGCAATCTTAATATTTAGCTGTTTGAAGAAATTGCCATCAGGAACCCAAGTGTGGCCTTGTGGTTGAGAGTTAAATAACAACACAACCTTGTAGTCCCACCAGAAGTGACAGTACATGAATTCCTCCCATCTGTTTAAGTGTTTGTGGATAGAGTTAAATTAATTCTTGGTGGGTAGAGTTAGCTGGTATTTGTGCCGCTCAGATGTAACATGTATCTGGTGAATTAGTTGAGGTGCACACAAGCTGGTGTGCACTAGTGTTGTCACAAGAAAAGAAAAAAAAAAAGAAATTGCAATCAGAGTTTTGCATGTTGGAGGGAACTGTCTTCTGTTCTTTTGAAATTGGAACCAGCACAGAGGTTTGACTGGGTTATAGAATTTCCTATCGTCCTTCTTTTCCACATTCAGGAAAAGTCACTACATACTTCCTCTTATCCTTTTGTCTTTAAGTGGTATTTAAAAGCTGCTTGAGAAACTATGTATTTCCTTTGTACTGTATTCTTTTCAATGACACCTAGAAGTTGCACCTTTTCTTCATGGATTCATATACTGTAGAATATTGGAAAGTTTCCAAATGTTTGTTTAGTTGAATGATTAGATGACCTTTACTCATGTTGTATCTTGTAGAGAAGAAAAGTTTTGCAAGTTATAGCTATTAAACTAAATATATCATCTTCTCTGCAGGAAAAACTTCTTAAACCAGTACAGAGATTAGTTGCTTTTGCAATTCTTCTGCAGGTTTATTCCTCTCAAGAGCCTTCTTCAAATCCATTCATTTCGTTGCTGGTAAATGTAAGTGCTGTTTTTAATGTTCATTATGATTCCATTTGCTATCATTTTATGTGCTGCAAATTGGGATGATGCCCTGTAATATGCAAAATATATTTATTCCAATATTAGCTGCATATGTTCTCTGAAAGATTTCTTCTGAAATTTCTCCTTTGTTTGTGGATTCTTTTAATGTTTAGATTTGTGCTCATGCTAGATTTTGCAATGTTACCAACAATATAATGTCTCATGCAAATACCCTTCAGTATCCTTGGTTCCTGCTTGTGGTTCCTTTTTTATTAATCAAGCATACCTCTATTGGATATTGTTCTCTTCTATTTTCCTTAGTTTCCATGAATCGAGGTTTGTACAACACAATTGCGACAAGTATTGAGTTGAAAAAATGGGTAGTCGCAGTCTTCCTAAATCTTAGTTATATCTTGAGGGAGGTGATGGGGCTAAAAAGTTAGACCTGACTAAGAGATGGCAGAAAGGTATTCATGAAGAAAATGAATTGAAGGCCTTACGTTGCTGGGACCCTTTCAAAAATCCCTGTTGCACCCGTGTCGAATTTGTGTGGGGGTGTTTGATCCACACCAAATTTGGTCAAATTATCTTGGGTGCTTTGACTACATCTATAAAACTATAGCAAAGAAGTATAGATCATTGGGTATTTAGTTTGATATTTGAGTTTCTATCTCACAGATAGACAGTGAAGAGAAAGAGAGTTATATAAAGTACGAGAGTGCTTTGCTATTACACAAGATGTCTTATGGATAAATACTAGGTGTTTATAAAGAATTAAATTTGATTGGCTTCGTTTGATAACTTTAATTAATTGAAATATATACTTATATATGTCGTAATTGTGAGAAATATAGGAAAAGAATATTATTGAATTGTTGTTCTAAATTATTACATTGAGACCCCCCTTTTATGGTACGACACATTTCCTTTTCCAACTAGGATTCCTATTCTTATTCATTCCTATATCTCTATTCTAAGAGTAAATAGGGATTATTTCTATTCTAAACTCACCCTCGCATATATAAAAATGTCATATTCATCATGTGTTACGTATGTGTTTGACATAACACATACATGATGATAAGGAGGGATACTCGTGATCGATGATTCATTGACTTCAATGACTTCACAAATTTCCTAATAATATTCCTGAAGGCATCTTTTCTCGAACAAGCGCATAGTCATCTTTGTTGATTTCATGAACGTGAAGCACCGATTGATCATTTATATCATTAGCATCGTTATCACACAAGTTCCATTTTTCAATTTTTGCCAAATTTCGTTCTGATCTTGAAATTGCTGATCCAATTGTTCCGCTTCATCTACGGATATTGCTCGATCTTCTCCATCGAGCAAACTTTATCATTCATTTCTATTTCTTACTATCTCAAACACACCAAATTACTCTAACAACTACTCTAAATCACGCGTGATGATGTGATTCCCGCATATCAATCATCGAGCCATCCTCCAGAGGTAGTCTCATGGAGATGACTTTAAATATCGGCTCCCATCTGAGAGATGACTATATATCGCAATACGCAAACAATCGCCATCAACGACTACAACCAAGGGGCAATCGAAATTAGAACACTTCAGTCATATGAAGAAAGATATGCCGGTCTAGTCACCAGAGATACTTTCTTGCCAACAAGCCTACCGCATCTTTTTTAGGTCTTTAAACTCCCTCCTCCGAGGGAGTCTGCGTAGATCACCACAGATCTTACAGTTTCTTAAGATGATCATCCACAGGTCTCACGCTTTCATATTCATTCAAGGCATACTTGAAATAATACAATACGACCCCGAGAAATAGCAAAAGTCTCAATACTTCATGCAAAAGTCAATAAGTAGAAATGAGGTAAGAGATTATATTACATTTCAATGATAACATCAAGATCTATTAACCAGACCGATACCAATATCGACAACAAACACCAAACAGAATATCATTACCGCACCACCAAATAGATACATCGCCCCATGTGACCAATAAAACATGCAAAAATACCCACGAATAATCAGATTGTTTCATATCAACCAAGTGACCTCAGATTGATTCACTACACAATACGTGACTCCCATACGACAAAACCAGTACAAAACTAACACATACACAAAACCAAACTCACATATGCAATAAGTGGTTGTCTTGATGTCCACTTGACCGCACGATCAATGAAGCATTCTTTACGAATCCCACAGAAATGATGCTATTTGTGAGAGAAAAAAGACAAGATAGAAAAGACTTCCATTATAATCTATAAGCAAATATCAGAGCTAAGTGTCGCATCCGAGTGTATACCTTTGGTCGATCAATCACTCCAACCGCAACACAACTCGACGAACCGACCAACAAAAACCAACAGACGACTAACAAAAGCCACATGATTTCTCATGCCAAAGGGAGACAAAACTCATAATACTCTTATGTAAGGCATATCCATCCACATTGGAAATAGAAAGATCCATCAGAAATAGTGAATGAAAGGGTCTGGAAATGAGAGAGTGCCTAATGATGAGTCAAAGAATGGGAAATAGAGGACGGGAGTATGGCATAAAGGTACATGGTATAATGTATTTGCATTTATGCTTGTATACGTACAGTGCACCACAGTAAAAGCAGGTGGCAGATAGCAGCAAAGAATCATTACTGAATCAGCAGGGGGCACGTTTGACGATGATAAGTTAGGTAGTGGACGAGACTTGATCATTGAAGTAACCATCGAGATTATCAGATTGCGAAAGAAACTGTAAAGTGGTACTGTATGGGATGTGGTGAGATGCACGGAGATTGGTAATGAGTAAGAGCACAGATACTAAGGTAATCAATAAAGATAATAACGAAGATAAAACGATCAATAGCATAATAAAAGATATGACTTAAAAACACGGACTCTCAGGAAACATATAATTCTTCAATAAGATCTGAATAATAGGCACGATTATGAGGGGGACGGATCTAAGTTATGCACACTATGGGGAAACAAAAAGACGCGAAAGGAAACAAACGGAATGCGGATAGATGAAAATAATAACAGGTTGTATTACGAAGATCAAGAGAAATTTCAAAAATTCGATAGATGAGAGAATGTGAACCCTGAAAAAAGAAGCGATGGCATATTCATTTATTTCAGTACAAGATGTCTCGAGGCGGCATCATTTTTTCTTTTCATTTGGAAATACACCAGGTACGGTTAAATTGAGATGTGCATCTAGATAAGGTGCACCATAAATCTTTCAACACAGTCTATTAAGTCATTAGGAGGGCATTTTCACTAGGAATAATAAATAAATAGATGAATAAACAATTCAAGAAACTTTTTAAAAGAAAAATAAGAAAAATAAAGTTAATAAGAAACTAGAAAAAGAAAAAAAAATCAAGAATGAAACTATAATGAATAAATTAAATATGAGAATAACGAAATCCATTAAGAAAACCAACTACTAGAAATAATCATGAAAATGAATAAAATCCAAAGGAAGACTTGACTGAAAACGAAAACTACGTAAAGACCTCGCATTCCAGAAAATGAAAAATAGACTGACAGCTTCCCTAATGTACTTTTAAAAAAGAGTTGGAGACTTCTATGGTGCACTTGACATGAAATAAACCAAAGAAGTGACAAATGTTAACAAATTAAATCAGAATTCCTTTCCATGAATCAAGGACTAAAGATGTCCTAGATCCTGAACTTCAAATCCTGTTCCGCATGAGCATCCCTGATCTGTCACCTGAAGAAAAGATAAATGTAAAAAAAATCATCATAAAATATTAAACCAACAGAAGTCGCTAAGACATCAGTTGATGAAAAGGATAAAAAATTACAAAGTAAATGTAGTAGAGATCTAACTAAAGAATGACAAGACAAAGGTTTTGGCTAACTGGTGATGCAAGTTAACAGTTTGGACATGATTTGATAGTAGGCCATTATTACTCAAAATAAATTATCTAAGTTCTATATCATCACAAACACATAAGCAAAGAACATGTGTTCCAAGAGTACTGAATCATGACACACAAGCAAATACTATCAACTGGCTTATACATTTGCCCGCAACCGAACGTTGTTTATACTTATGCTTGTCGCATTGTTCCAAATCGAGCATCCGCATTGTCATTATTCAGCACATCGAGCATATACTTTATTGATTCTTGTTTGTTTAATGAGCAGCATTGTCGGAGATTTGATTTCATACAAGCTGAGATTGCTGAGATGAGGTTTACATTTATAATGGCTGTAACAATAGCCATAAATCAGTGCTTTGTCACGATATGACATATCGTTTATATCATGACTACTAATTAGAACAATTTCCTGTAATCGTGCTCAAGGTTGCAAAATCCAGGATCACATGAGAGGGTCAACGGCGCTCAGGAGCTTTTCTAAGTTTGGATCGCAGGATTCGGCAATGCAAGGTATGATGAAACCATTAAAGAGAGATCGAGGTGAGCTTTTCTAAAGGAATAATTCATCAATTAATATCGTAAATGGGTGACAAAAATCTCCACGCATGCATCGAAGGAAGCGGAAGAAATCGGCCAAGAAGGGCTTGATGCAATAATTTTTGGTTGAAGAATTTCCACATCACGTATAATCGCATCAATTGTGCGTAGTCCTCCAAGTGTAGCATCCAGAAATTCTGCCAAGTAAGTTTCTTCTGGTCTTGTTCATTTTCTTTTCAATTTGGATCACACAGAATGCCATCATCACATCTCGATATGTCATCAATTAAAATAACAAATGATTTCACGTTCTTTAAGTTAATAAGGCGCGATACCTAAGCAATCAACAAAATGAGATTACACTGAGCATCTACATGTGCCATTTGACCTCTATTGCATCTTCCGTCGAATGCTGTGCCTTTGAAGAACATTTGAATCTTCTTGCCCACATGGATATTGGATTTAACTTCCATAAGTTCAAAGTGATCTTGTCAGCCTGAAGCATTTGTACCAATGGTCTAAAGCTTTACATCTACTTCCATATAAACTTCCCAAAAGATTATGATTATTTGAAGTCACACACAAATTATTTTTAATATTTTAAAGGGAAATTACAGACATTATGCTAATTTTATTGTTCAAATGACAAAAAATAAATACTTGAAATCCTATATTTTTGTAATGGAAAAAAAATCCTGAAAATAGTCTCCCGAATAAATTTGTCTGACGAAATAATACCAAAAAAGCCTTGGATTAGCCATAATCCTGAGAAAATAGCCCCACGAAGCCTGGATTCGCCGGAATTGGCTACCCGAATGCAACTATCAAAAACTCCCGAAATAGTCGATCAACTAAGCTAGTGAACAACCGCTTTATCTGCGTAACTCGCACTCGCTCGTGCCAAAGAGCGGTGGAAAAAATGGGAGACGACCCCCTCCGCTTTAATCTCTGGAAAGTGTGATAAGTAGGGGCGGTTTGCTCCGCTGTCGTTCGCAGTTGGGTAATGGCTAAAAAGGTGTAATGAATAATTTAATCGTATAAAAAACAATTTCATAATAAGACTTGGGGTGACCTCACCAATCTTGAATACTCATGATAGAAAGTGAATTTGTTGTTCTTTATTGCATTGTTGAATGACTATGAATAAATTAAGAAATTTATTTTTTAATTAGTAATATACATTTATTGGTTGCATCCTAGCACCCTACCACGCTCGGATTCACACTCCGGATTCTAAAATTTATGTGATGAAGAACCCCACCTATGGATCCGCACTCGTATCCGGTACCTGCACCCGAGTCCGAGCAACATGAAGTGCAACAATTGATTTGGTGAGGATGCAAATATAGTGCAATTGGAAGGCAAGGCTGTTGCAACTTTGGACTCTAGTTTGCCTGATCTTGATCTAAATATAATAATCTTCCTTTTGCCTCTAGTTTTTTGGCTCCTATAACTGTCTTAATCTTATTAAAGTCAGCAATAACATGATTTTCCAACAAAAGAAGATAGCTGGCAATTGTACTAAATTGCTATTTCAAGGTTTAACTCAAGAAGGTGAGGGAGAAAACCCAACAATTTCGAGAAGTTAGTGTCATTTTATGTATAAACAAAACCCAAGAATATGCAACCCAAGGGTGTTGGTCTAGTGGCCAATGAAGTGGGTTGAGAACCATGAGGTCCCAGGTTCGAATCTTAGCGGATATATAGTTACGTACCTCTGCTGGTGGGAGGTAGAAACTAGCAGGTATCATGTGAAATTAGTCGGTGTGCGAAAGCTGTCTCGAACACCACTTTTCCTGACAAGGAAAAAAGAAACCCAAGAATCATCGCAGCAGTGTAAAACATGTAACATATATTATGTATACGGGTAAAATGTTTCATTAAATTTTAGGGAGTATAAAGAATTTTTTAATTGTCATCCATATGTATACTGTTCGGGTGTGCACTGGGGAAGCTTTCAATGTTCTTTTAACACATAAATGCAGACTCTAAAAGTCTGAGGCAGATTAAGACAGTTAAGGAGCCATCACAGTACAAGCAGGATCAGTTCATGACTATCTTGAAAAAAGAGCAGGATTTATAACTTAGATGTAATCAAGCTTAGTTGCTGATTAGATGGTAACAAGGAGAGGTATATGGTATGAAGCTGAGCAGATTCCGGATTGTCCTTACCAGCTTTGGACTCTATAAAATTCTTATTATGACTTGCATATTTAGGTGCATGCAATTTGTCAATATTTTCAAGTGAAGGGGCAGTATTAGCTATATCTGGGGGTAAATTTTAAATGTTAAGACTGAAAATTTCCTGACTCAAAAAAAGAAAAAAAGAAAAAAGAAAAAAGAAAGAGGCACAATTTATTTTTCTATGAGCTGTAGATGAATACTGAGAGAGTTAAGAATTGTACTGCTTTGGTAGCTGATCGTTTGTAAGCATTCACGAACTGTCCATCTCATTTACTCTCTCCCCAGCCACACTTATTTTTAATGAGCTTTCAAGAGCTGTGAAGTTAGTAAATCACTTTCTTCACCTGTAAATGATAAGCTCTTTATATGATTTGCATGATACATTCTTGGTTGAATTCCTTGATAGTTGTGATTAAGTGAACATTGATATTTCACTGTGGTTCTTTGTTTTGCTTATTTGCAGGCAGCCTGTGATGAAGGAGCTGAACAACGCGAAAGGGCTTTTATTCTTCAGTTGTTAGGCTCAGCCAGCTCAACCAGTAGCAGAGAGGTTCACTTATTGTTTCCCTGTTGTGTGTACAATTGGTCTTGTTTAGAGGGTAAAAAGCCCTGGTTTTAATCATTTGCTATATCTGTTGTTTAAAGCTTATAGTAGAGTTATTTTTGTGTGAGGTCATTTCTAACCTAAGGGCTGTAGTTGTATGTATGATGAATTTTCTCATTCATAAGAGAATATAATAATAACTATTTCGATTTATTATGATTTGGTCATACCTTTCTTAAGAATCGGACCATTGCTGCAGAAAGAATAATTGTTCATCTACCCACAGGACTTCCTGGGTATGGTGGTTTTTGCCTGTATGATAGGTTGCTAATTAGCATTTATTGTGTTAGGGAAATAGAGCCATGGTCTTGTATGTAGTGCAGCAGCTGCACTGATCTTATCTCCA
Source organism: Solanum pinnatisectum (assembly GCA_035578085.1). Classification (NCBI taxonomy): domain Eukaryota; kingdom Viridiplantae; phylum Streptophyta; class Magnoliopsida; order Solanales; family Solanaceae; genus Solanum; species Solanum pinnatisectum. The sequence continues at coordinate 14,473,242 of CM069079.1, forward strand.
GAAGGAAATTTTCTGTTGCTGAGCAAGTTCTACCTAGATATTTCATTTGTCTTGAAATGTTTCATCATCAAAACGGGGGACAAGGACAGAATAACTAAACTTTACTGTACTGCAGTATTGAAGTGAAGTTGGATTCTAATATGCAAAAGACACTTGGGATATGCTATGTCCATACAAATTTTCTTTCTTTATACCTTTTGTATTTTAAGCTTGTCAGAATTCAGGAATTAACTTATGCCCTGTTCCACTCACTCCTGAGCACCAAGAAAGGGAAAAAAATATTACAAGTTTGGTTAGTGTTATTTGGTTTATAATGTATGTTTTGACATATCTTGGTGTTTAACTTGAGTACCACGAGTGATTATTTTGAGGTTATTCAATATTAGAACCGTTTCAGAATTAATGACTCATTGCAGGTTCTTAAACAATCAGCAACAGATTACATGAAAATGTTCGATACTTCACAACTTGTAAGTGACCAATTGTCTAAAATATTCATGTGCTTATAAGAAATTTGACTCCACAATATGGGTATATGTAGTGCAATTAATTTAAAACTATCAACAGCAAATTGCCTTGATATTCTCATATCTTCTTTTTTATTACTGGTGGTTACATATGCATATAACTTGCCCTCTTTGGTTTCGATTTTCAACTTTGCAGTCTTTCCCACAGCGAGAGCAGTTGCAACAGCAGTATGGCAGTAAAGCTCTACCAGAACAGTTTCAATGCTTGATTGGGAAAAATTCTGTGAAAAATAGCATTGCAGACCCTGATGTACCTCGTGGCTGTGACAGCAATTCATTAGAGTATAGTTCCTCACTTTTATTTCTTGGTATTCTGTTTAGATTACCCCCCCTCCCCCTCCATTTTTCTGTTTCCCCTTCACAGAACCACAGTTGGAACAATTCATCTGTCATCATATTAATCTTGCGTTGAGAACTCAAATCAGTCATTGCTTTCTTATTCTTGGACATTGTGTAATATTTAGCGTTGGGTAATTTCAGGTTTGATCTTCTTCCTGGATCTAACCCTAAAATTGGATCTGGGGATGTTGATGAGACAATAACTGGATTGTTATCGAATTTGTCATTGGAAGGATTAGGACCTCAATGGATGAGGCCTCATCCTCCCAGGCTTCCTGTATTGGATGGAGAGGTAAGGACTACATGTGCTTATGTCCAGGGAATAAGTTGATCAATTTCTGGAGTTGTGTTAGATATACCCTCATATTTGGTGCAGCTAGTGTGGCTAAACCCCGATTACAATTATGAGCTTCTGTGGGATCATGGGATGTGTGCCGATACTAGCAGAGGAGCAGCAGTCAGGGATTTGATTGCAAAAGCTCTAAAAGGTCCACTTGTACCTGCTCAGCAAGAGGTTCATATGCTTCCTGTTGGATATTGTTAACTGCGGGCTTGTTTAAGTTTTATTATTATATACATGAGGTGATTCACAAAATAAATGCTTTTTCCCTGATAAGTAAGTCAAGCATCGTCTTTTTTCTTAGATTTCTGTGGCCATTCCTTGTGGATATTACCATGTTTGACCTTCGTGGGAAAAACATAGGGTTGCATACCAATGAGAAAAGTGACTAGGTGGAACTGATTATCTGGAGAAGGTCAAGTTTGCTTATTTGTACTTATTAAACCTCCTTGGTTTTATGGTTCTAAACTTCCACAAAAAAGAAGAAAGATTTGGAGGTTCAACTACATACCTGGCTGAATGGCATCTAGACCATTTTTTTTTTCTTTAAGGATTTGGAGGTTCAACTACATACCTTGTTGAATGGTATCTAGACTTATTTTATTTATGCAATTTGACCATGTCAACTTTGAACATTGTCAACCCAGGGAAACAGTAGATCAAAGCAGGATGGATGGTATTTTTCTGTTTTTTTAATAACCAATGTAAATTTAATTTAATAAAAGCCTGGCACTATTTCTCTAAGGAACTAATGAAGTCTAATAGAGTTTACATACTCCATTCTACGCCAGAGAGCAAAAAATGGAAGATGGCATTTATTTTTCTGTAGGTCAAGGCCTATAATATCAAGAAAACATATGGAAAGATGGGGGAATGATATGACTGGATAGAAATAAACAGAAATTCCACTACGAGAACAGTGTTTAATGCGAAAACTCTGGAATGATTGCTCAGGTCTTGCGTGAAGCATCCTAGACAAAGGGGAATATGGTGAAGCGGTGGAAGAAGAAAAGATGTTTTCTTAGAAGTGTTCTGCTCTAGGAACTATAATTAATATGGCCGTCACATCAGTCTGATAAATTTGAGAGGCAGGAGGGCAGTTATTATTATTCCTGAGATTCATTTAACTCAGGATGGATGAATATTGGGGAAAAGGTGGGGAGATTCATCAATAGTGCCCCACAGGAATGCCGTTAACTTTTGGGAACACAGGTTGGTGGACAGAAACATTCCTTATGCTGAGATACTTGAGAGCAATGAATGGGCTAATAAAGAGTGTAAAGAATCAGTCGTAGAGAGGGTAATAAAGAAAGGCATAGAATATGCATTAATTGCAGCCCAAAGGAGTGTAGCGAAGTGTTAAAGAGGAGCAACTCTGTCAGAAATCAGAAGATGGGCTTATATATAAGATTGAGGAAGCAAACACATGGGTTTCACATGAGATGGGAAATGGATACTTGTTTGAGTTTGAAAAGCCCCAAAACAAAAAGATTTGCAGATTGCTACAATACCTAGTTATTGTAGCAATTTTTTTTAGTCTTTTTTATGGTTCAAATCAATAGATCGGGCAAGTATAAGAATACCAAACCATTCAAAGCTCTGATACCACTTGATAATTACACTGTTAGCGATGGACTTTAACTTAGAAGTTAGAAAGGGAGGAATTGATTCTTGAATGAGAAGAACACAAGCTCAAGTATTTGATATTTGAAACCCCTTGTTAAGTATTAAAAGCAACAGTGAGATGAAGAATAAGAGGGAAGGAGCACAAACAAGGAATCTTACCATTGAAGAAATGCAAGATATGGTTCATGGTAGAACAAAAAGGGCGAAACCCAAAAGAGAATCTCAAAGGGTAGGCTACTATTATTAATATTAATATTGGTTCAAAGTTGGATGATGAAGAAGAAGCCCCCCTTTATAGCCTAGACGAGGCGGCTGCCATCCCCTTGAATTTATCAATGGGTATAGTCATACTAAATTTAATATGCTAGTAAATCCTAGGTGCAGGAAAGAACCTATTTTGATTGACCTATTTGAAGTGCTTTTAAGCCAAAATAGCTTTTAAGCACTTTTTTAGTGTTTAGGTAAATTAAAAAGTGCTTAAACCACTTGATTTTAAGCTAAAATGATAAAAATAAGGCAAAAGCCGTAAGTTAGGATTTCTAACTTATCACCAGTGTTATCAAAGGCGAAAAGCGCAAAAAAGCTCTAAGGTTCGTAGGGGCTTTAAGCGCAAATAAAGTGTGGGCTTAAATAAAAAAAGGCGCAAAGGGAGGAAAGAAAACAAATATATTTGTTTAGTCCAAGACTAATTATTATAAACATGAATGACAAATATATGACCAAAGAAATTAATTTTTTTTTTATGATAAAGTGAAATATCAATTATTTAGTGTCACTTCTTCATAAGAAGCTCATTGGCAAGGAAACGTTTGCCTTAGAACCTTGATCACGACATTGAAGCACACATAAAGCGAGGCGAAGTGCTCAACACGTTTTGAGCCTCGCTTCAGGGCTTAAGCTAGCCAAAAGCTAATCCAAACAGGCTATAAGGCTGCCATCACTTTGTTCAATACGCGTTAAAGTGATCTACCTAAAGTAAATAAGGTGGAATTTTTTGGGGAGGGGGGGGGGATTTGGTGGCCCTGTCTTATCTCACTCGGGCTTTAATCTCTTCTTCCACCATAAGGCAGTATTTTTTGAGAATGATAACTGCTAAACTATATAGCCACAGGTATGCTGCATCAAAGAGTGTAGTCCCCCTAGTATTACAACTTACATCTAGATCTCCTATTTGTTACTTTGCTTACAAATAGTCCAAAACATCAAAAATATCTTCACCTATCAAGTCCTGTTTAATTCAAAAATAGTAAAGAGCTAGACAATTCATCTTAAATTTCTGAATTTTGCTCTGCTTATCCTCAAATCATCTCTCATTTCTTTCCCTCCATATTGACCTCCATATTGACCACTAGACACATGCTGGGACAATCTTCCATCTTTCCTCCTTTTTTGTTGCATTACCATCTCTGTTCCAACAATAATTCCTCTTTTGTTGGAAGCTCTTTTTTTCACGTGTCAATGCTATTTCTTAGCCAGAAATAAAGAAAAGTAGTTCACCTTGTGAGACACTTTCACTCTTCATATCATCTTCCATGTCCACCCTTCCTCCTGATTGATGAGAAGCTTAGATCCTTATATGCAGAATTGACACTGAATGCCCCTTTGCTGATAAGTTGTTGAATTGTCCAACTGTGGTATAGAAGGCTACTATTCTTTCCATTTCCCAATTTAAATCTCCTCTAAGGTGTAGTTACTATTCTTTTCATTTCCCAATTCAAATGTCCTCTAAGGTGTATCTTCCATCCTTGTCTTGTTCACATGTCAACCACAGTATCTTGTTTTTGTTCGCATAAGGTGTAAAGATCTGGGTAGAGCTGTTTCAAGGGTTCATGTCCAATCCATTTATCATTCCAAAATGAAACCTTCAGGCCATTTCCAACTTTAATCTAGATTGGGTTAAAACTAGTGGCAAAAAGTCCCTGATGAATCTCCAAACACTACAACCTTATCGTGTGTTCACAACATTTGTTGTCCATTTATTCTCCATAGCAAATTGCCGGTTGTTGCCAGTTTCCATAACCATTTCATCATCAAACTTTTGTTCTTCATCTTCATGTCTCTAATGCTCACACCTCCTTTCTTGCTCATTGTGAGCTCCTCCCACTTGACTAGATGAATCTTCTTGTCTTCATTACCCTTTCAGAAGAAGTTCCTCATTAGAGCATCAGTCCTTTAATACTGGATCAAGTCTTAACATGTAATTCATCTCCAATGACTCTTTTATGATCAATTCAAAGATGTATAACATTGTCTTCAGGAGGAATGGGAATTTTCTGGCTAGTCTATGTTTTTATGTTCATTGTTGTGTTGGTCTCTGCCTAGAGAGAAACTGTACCCAGCTCTCAATTTTTTTCCCGATGACCATGGTGTCCATGGTGTCTGGGCCAGATTTTGTGCACCTCATCTAACTTTGAGCTAACAACTTACAGAATTCTCATAATCGCTAGAACGAGTCCATCAAAGATGGTTCTGGACCTAGTTGCTTTGTCCATTTCCACTGTCAACTGTTCTCGCTGCTTGTCGCCTATAGTATTTTCTCTGGAATGTAACACACCATGAATAGTTTTATCCATGCTCGTTCAGTTTAATTGCAAATTGAGAGGCACCTGACCGTCAACATTCACTGTTTCAGTATCATATACTTGCGGGACCATACCCCTAAATTAATTCTTGTCTTAATGCTTAAATTAACATCTGCAATTGTCCCGATTTAAAACCAGCTCCTAAGTTCCTGGTTTTCCTGTTTAAGTACCTCTACCTGACGGAATGACTTAATAAACCTCTCTGATGCTTAGCCATGCTTATGTGGTGGCGATGATTTTGATGCGGCCAAAGTTAGTGTTAATCACTCTTATGAAGTGCTCGCTATGATTGTTGCAACTAAAAAAATTTTATAATCAGAATCTTTTAATAGTGTGCTAGACATCATATCAACCTATTACATGTCACTATTTACCATTGTAAATTCAGTTCTTAAGTAGCTGGACAGATATAGGAAAACAGTTTGTCGGGTAGGAAGCATTAAGTCACAAATTTCACTTGGAAAAATGGTCTGATGTTACAAATTTCACTTGGTCAATTGGTCCAAAGTCACTTGACTAAATTCTCAAGGTGGATTGAGCATTAGTGATTTGAAGTCTCACAATAATAGCATGCTTATAAAATGATTATGGAGATACGGGCAGGAGAAGCTTGGCTTTACCAGGAAGTCATCAATGCTAAATATGGAGTTCACAATCACTGATGTTAAAAAAAATCACAACCCATCATGGTGTTCGTCCTTGGAAAATTATTAGCAAGCATTGGGAGTGAATCTTTTCAGAAATACTTGTAAAGTTTGGGATGGCTCCCATGGTAAATTCTGCGAGGATTGATGGCTTGGGAACTCCTTACGGATGGATACATTTCCTGGTCTATCTCAAATTTCCTGCAATCTAGACTTCACTATTACTCAAAACTGGGATGGCATTACTCGGAAAATATCCCTTCAGGGGGAATTTGCAAGATTGACAAATCGGTGATTTACTAACCCTCCTTGCTTCTCTTGAAGGTTGCAACCTAGAAGAATTATATCTAGATAGGGCAAGATCACATCAGAGTAGCCTAAAACCACATTTGTGCATAGAATGGGTAGAGGATGGCCTCGGAAGCATGTGTGCGGGGACTAGATTACCTATCAAGATAATTTACTTTACCTGGATAGCACGAGATTGTGCATGTTTGACACAAGATAACCTTGGTAGTAGAAACTTTCAGCTTGTGAACAGATGTTGCACTTGCCTGTAAAGCTCCGAGAGTATTAGTCAACTTTTCCTTCACAGCACAGTTGCAACAAACCTTTGGAGCTTTTTTCCTTTCAGGTTTTGGACCTAGTTGGATTATGCCAAAACTATCGAAGAAGCTTCAGAGTGCTAGTGTTTCTGGAGTTGAAGGCCATCAAAAGGATCTGGAAAATGATCTCATCAACTTTTTTTTGGTGTTTTCCGCTGAGAGGAATCACAGATGTTTTAATGGAATCTCAACTCCTACATACTCCTTGAAAGCTAGATGTTTAGTTAGAGCATCTTTTGTTGGAACATCATAACCCTTGTCAATAGTACTGGTGATCTTTTTGGACTTCATTATCTCTTTGGTCTTAATATAGTTCACTTACGTAGCGAAGCTAACTACTACAGATCTTTTATACTTATTGCATCTTCTTCATGCCTTTTTAATGAAACCATCTTACTTCATAAACGTAACATGAAAATCAGAATAAAATAGAAATGATGAGGAAAAGACAAAGAAAGAATGAAAAAAGGCAAACCATCTTTCCCAGCTTATTCCCTCCTCCCCCCCGTTGGGTCATCACCAATTGGTTGATTGTTGCTCGCCGAACTCTCATTTCCTTGTTATGTCATTTTATTGCCTCAGTTCACCAAAGCTAACTGTTTTTGTTCTCTAGTTGAACTTGACTAAAGGCAAAGTCACCGACTGAACGAACCAACTTACTGCCTTGTTTGGGTCAGATCTTGATGTTGTGAGTTAAGGATTTGGATCATGCCTAATGGTATGCAACTTCGTTTTGGGAACTGATGTCCAGTATGAATGAGTCATCATTGATTCCAATACATTATTTTGGATGCAATGCTTCAAATACGGTTGCAAATTAAAAAAAGATAAATTGTAGTGAATTTTTTGATGAGAGTGTACTAGAAGATAGCGGTTTTAGCCACCCAACAGTTGTTACATATGTAAAAGGGAAACTGAAAATCCTGGCCATCTTTTTTTCTACATTGTGAAGTTGCCTCCGATATTTGGTGCATACTCATGTGCATTTTTGGCCTCAAAATAGGCCACTCAATCAGTTAGGGAAGCATAAGTGTGCTGGTGTTTGTGGAGTTGATAAATCCATCAAGTCTATCTGGAGAATGATACCGACTTGCATTTTGTTTGGAGTATTTGATCATAAAAGGAACAGGAGATGTTTTGATGGTGTCTCAACTCTTGTGGCTCTTTAAAGGCTAAATGTATTGCTAGTTTATTTTGATGGTCTAGATTGTTCTCAGTTAATAGTCCAGATCAGTTTCTGGACTTATTAGCACCTTAGCTTTGGGCATAGTCAGCTTTTGTTGTATAAAAGCCAAGAACTTTTTTGAAAGCTTCAATGACCTATCGTTTTTTTTTTTTTTTTGACTAAGCCAAGAACTTTTTTGTATGCTTCAATGGCATATCTTGTGGCTCTTTAAAGGTTAAATGTATTGCTAGTTTATTTTGATGGTCTAGATTGTACTCAGTTAATAATCCAGATCAGTTTTCTGGACTTATTAGCTTCCTAGCTTTGGGCATAGTCAGCTTTTGTTGTATAAAAGCCAAGAACTTTTTTGTAAGCTTCAATGACATGTCTTTTTTTTTTTTTTTTTTATTAAGGTAACATTCAATGACATCTTATCACAACTCAATCTTCTTGATGCTCTTTTCTAATGAAATCACTTCATCAAAAATACAAAAAGAATGAGAGCAATGGATGACATTGCGAAGAAGGGAAGATGAAGCAACTTGAGCTTTGAAGAAATCTATCCTTTAGATCTAAAAAAGTTAGGATGAAGGGGAATATCGATGATGGTGGGTGCTGTTGGCCATTGTAAAAGAAAGGAAAGGAAGATGAAGGTGTGGGTGTGGTGTTTGTGACATTTTTTAATACAGTGGTGAAAATAATAGAGTAAGTCTATTTTCTGGATAAGTTTTAAGTTCCTTCTTACGCTAGATAAAGTATGTTAGAATAGGATTAATAATCCTCTACCAATTGGTCCCTAGGTGAACTAACTATGGTATATAAGTGGAGAAGTGTAGGGGGTACTCATCATCCCTGAGTTTTGAAGGTTGTTGACTCAAAAGGTCTGCTCCAGACAGATTTCTCGGTCAGCAAAAAAAATGATCAATCTTCTACTAACTTTGCAGCTAATGAAGTTTCTCCTCCTCACCACTTATTTGTACTTGTGAACGAATTTAAGCATGCAACTAAAACTTTTAAGACAATTTGTGGAGTAAGCCTAAAACCTTTATCAACTCCTGGAAAATCTTATAAATACCATGTGGAACAACCATATAGCTTAACATCCTCTCACTCGTCTTAACTTTTATTGGGGAGTGACATTGTCATTTATTTTTACTTTGTATGATATTAGCCTAAGGTGAACTTAAATGGAGCAACTTTGTTGGTGAGGATTCATATAGCTGACCCCATTTTGTTTGCAGTTGAGGTGTAATTGTTGACAGTACATGGCAAACTTATGAGTGAGAATGAGCTTACCAATTGTCTTCTTTAATATCGTGTGGAAGAATTTGAGCCACCAACCAAAAACTTTTAAAGTACTTTGGAAGTCCTATATACCACATGGGACAATGATATAACTCAATATTATCATATAACCGCCTGTGTTATCTCCTCAGTGATATTGTTGAATTTGTTACCAACAATGAAAGGTTTTCCTTTATGCTCTCCGACTGAAATCTAGGTTCAACTTGATCGCTTTTCATGTTGCCTTATTCTAGCCTTAGGTTACCATGTTTGGTTAGAAACTGGATGCATTTTGCCATAGATTTGCTGTAGTTGTTTGGTAGTCGCTCACTGCTTGAACCAATTTTGTTGAGAGAATGAAGAAGCTCTGCACCCAGCTGGTCAGATAGTATTCTTTCTGATCTTTTCATTACATGGAAGTTGTTCATTCCTTGTTCAAAATCATTCTTTATGGGAAGTTTTGGTTTAGCATAGGAAGTTCTTTGTTTTTGTTATGACTAACAGAGTAATGATTGTGAAAAAGCACATTAGGTGCAGAATTCTTTTTTATGCACATTTGTTGAGACTTGTATTGCATCCATTAGGCATTTTTTGAAATTGTTTCTTGTTCTCTTGACCAGCAAGTACTATTGGAGTTGGCGAATGATCCAAAACTTGTCTACCATTGTGGGTTGACACCAAGGAAACTGCCAGTATGAATTCTGCAACCTTAAATGTATTGTGAGTGACTAATAACTAGTGGCTGTGCTTGATTCTGAAATTATGTATATTTTTCAGGAACTTGTGGAGAACAATCCTGTTATTGCAGTTGAAGTTCTGGTTAAGCTGGTCAATTCACCAGAGATTGCAGAGTATGCCTTTGTTCTCTCTTCCCTTGTTCATTGATTTGCATACCTGATACCCTTTTGATCACGATTTCAGAGCCCCATATACTAGTTCATTTATTTTAAGTGTTAATTGGGTGGTTTATTCAAACTTTTTGTTGGAAGTTGCAGAGCTAGCATTCTGTATTTTGTTTGGATGTGTGAGCACCAAACTTCACACGTTCTGAGATTCTGCAGTTTATTTGTGGTTGCAGATATTTTACAGTTCTTGTTAATATGGAGATGAGTCTTCATTCTATGGAAGTTGTTAACAGGCTCACTCAAGCAGTTGAATTGCCAACTGAATTCATACATATGTATATCACCAATTGTATATCTTCCTGCGAGAACATCAAGGTCCTCTATCTGCTTAACTTCTTCCTTATTAATTGAACCTTCACTTAATTTATTTGACTGGCAATTGTTAGGTCATTTAGAGTGTGATTCAATGTAACTCTTCACTGACCATGAGTTACTTGGGTCACCATGCTATTCTTGAGTTAGTTTCTCAACCATATTGTGCATATCAATTTCAGATTGGTGTTTTAGTAGAAAAAACTTGGTATTTCTGTAGGTTCTTTGCAGACTTTCTTTATCATAAAACATGTTTAAGGGGTGAACTACTGCCAATGTGGGTAAACAGTGTAAGCTTTGCCTGCAACTGTCCTGCTTCTGAAGATTGTAATGACCTTTGTGTCTCATTCTGTTTCGATCATGTAGTTATTTTTGTTATAACTGGTGAAGAGCTGAAGTCAGTGAACTGATGTTTAATATCATAGCAAAAGGGATGTGAATCTGTTTTACTCTATTCTTCTCTGTCATAGTAGTTGGAGGCAGTGGCTCTAGTGTATACATGGGAGATGTAACAGGGGAAGAGATGAAGAGACAGACATGATCTCATTGCCTCTGTTCAGATTTCTGTTTACCTACATATGTTTCTTCTAATGTAGGAAGGAGAGGACCCGTGACATGCACACATTGGTTTCCTTTTATTAGCATAATTAGCGTTCCTAGAATCTATGATGTTGTTCTCATTGTTTGTGTGATTACATATTTCTTTTCCAAAATTTCAGGATAGATATATGCAAAACAGACTAGTAAGACTGGTATGTGTTTTCCTACAGAGCTTGATCCGGAATAAGATCATTAATGGTAAGTGTCTATTATCATTACTTTAGTGTTATAATAAATAGATAGAAAAACTACATATATCGCATACAGTTTATATTGAGTAGTTTGAGAACTCAACTCTGGGGCGTGAGTGCCAATTTATCTATGGGGTTGCAACAGAGGATGACTGGGATAATAATTGTGAGGCTAGTTGCATCAAACAGCCTTTAGGACACGTTTAGTGTGATGGATAAAGATATAATCTTGGGATAAATTTTTAGTACCCCTTAATCCCTTGGTTGGTTACAAAGCTTCGGATAACTTATCAGGATTAATAATTAATATTGGGATAAGTTGTTTGTTTACAATTATATCCTCCATAAGTGTAAAGGATGTGAAAAGTGATGTACAGAAAGGGTTTGAAGGGGTATTTTTGTCATTTTAACTATTTTGTCCCAGAACAAGTTATTCCAGGATTAATAATTGGTACTCGGATAACTTATCCTAGGATTTATAATTAGTCCTGGGATAAAATAGTTAAAATGACAAATAACCCCTCAAATTCTTTTTGTACTTAACTTTTCACATCTTCAACATTTATGGAGGGTATTTTTGTAAACAAACAACTTATTCTTAGAAATTATGCAATGCATATTATTTTTAATACAACAAACCAAACATTTACTATGAAATGATCCCATCATAACTTGTCTTCAAACCAAACGATACGTTTATGCTTGGGTTAATGTTTGCTTCTCTCACTGAATTCTGGTCCATCAGATACCTTCTTAATGCTTGGCTGAGCAGTTAATTTGTGTGTTGTTTGTTGCAGTCCAAGATCTGTTCATTGAAGTACAAGCATTTTGCATTGAGTTCTCAAGGATTAGAGAGGCTGCTGGTCTGTTTAGGCTTCTGAAGACATTGGAGTAGATTGTCTCATTCACCTCACCCCATTCCTTGGATAAAGTTTTCTTTGATGTAGCATGTGTACATGTGTTTTGATTTGTGATTCCGTTCTTCCAAGTAGTTAGCACCCAATTGTGGGTCATTGTATCGTTGGTTCAGCAAAGTTATCGTTATAAAGTTTATTTCACAGTTAGCCATTCATTTCCCCAAAGTCTAAAAATGGAAGAATGTTTTGATCATTTTGGTTGTGCACTCAATTCCAATTCAATTAGAAAAAAACTATAATAGAATGAAAGACAGCATGGTGAGGCGATGTTGGAAATCAAAATTTAATAGCCAAAACTTGTGGAGCAAGTTGATGTATTGCTGATATACCTCCAACAACATTTCATCAGAGTTATAGACTATTGGAGATGACTGATCAATACAATGTTAGATTTTTAGATTTAGTATTTGGGCCGGGTCCTTCTTGTGCTTACTCAACGTTTCTTTTTTTGGTTGTTTCGATTATTTTCTTTGAATGAGATTTAAAATATACAAAAGAGGTCTTTCCATCAATTTAAAGTTCTACACTATTGGAGCAGATTGATCTATACAACGACATATAGCACCGGATTTTTGCATCTAAAATTTGGGCAAAATCTTTTTTGTGCTTGGTCAATGCATTTTTAGTTATTTTGATTATTTTATTTAGTTCGTTTTGTTTAAATTTTTGGATGAGATTTTAAATATATATAAAAAAAGGTCTTTGGATTCCTATATTTAACATCATTTTCTTGAAACTTTACTTATGACTAGTCATGAGGTTACCTTTCAATAGGACGAAGTCATTTGTATCATACTTACTATTTACCAAGTCTACATGTCTTGTTCGAAATTTGCATGGTGATGGTCATCTCGTCTCTTATCCCATTGAACCTATGAATAAAACTAATGAAAGTTTTATTAGTTGAACCTATGAATAAAATTAATGAAAGTTTCATTAACTTCACGTAATATTTATGTTTTTTGCAGGTTCATTACTTTCAAAATGTTATCAATCGTATCTCACCTAATACGACAATATTTCTTGTGTATGTCGTCCATGTCTTTTGATGTGATTGTTCTGTCATAAATCGATAGTGACCATTCTTAGAAGTGCTATATATATAGTTGGTCATGCGAGAACACATTATGGTAGATACAATCCAACATTTGGAATTGTTTGACTTGCATTTATAGTTGAAAAAATAGATGTTGCATTGAAGATTATAGTAGAAGAAGGTGTTGATGCAGTGAACTTTGAGTTGAGAGATGAACTTTCATGGGTGTACACTACTTACAAAGGTGACAACATTGTGTATATAATTGTTGTTTTTGCAGCTATCGACTGTGAATAATAGTTAGGTAGTATCAATTATTTTAGAATAAGTAGAGGGCAGAACAAGTTATCACTCGAATAGACATTTACTTTACATCTCAATTATGCTTGTCATGTTACTTATTTGCTCTGGACTAAATTCAACTACTTTATATTACTTAGCATGTAAATGAGTTAGCCTACCATTTAGTAATGTGTTGATTTCAGACTCAGAACGTGTCATTGTATAAAACTATATCACTCGTAGTTGTCTCAAAGTTGTATTCTTAGATATCTTCTCCATATTAGGCAAGTAATTATAATTTTGTACGTAGAACTAATTTGTTTGGTGTATGTAGGAACTTAGTTTTATTTAAACATGCTTAACTTGTTCTTCATTGGCTAACATCTCCGTGAAAGTTGTGTATGATCAAGGTTGTCTGATATCTTTGTAGATTGAGACTCTAACGTCACATAAGCTATGAATCCATTGATCATCTTTAAGGCATTGTCATTTACTACAAAAAATCTCCCCACAGAGTAACAATAATATGTTCTATGCTAGATTTTCAGTTACAAGAACATTGTAAATATATCACCATATATCTATAAACGATGAAAAATTCATAATTTCAACTTACAGTTCATTTGTAACAACAATTTTTTGTCTTTGAGTATCGCCTTTTTCAATGAAGGAATTCAACATGATTAACACGCAAATCAAGTCTAAATAGATGTAAATTAGTGAAAGGTCTTATGTATTTGAGAATGTAAATAGTCAATTATTCATTTGGAGATTTACCAAATATGGTGTCATTTTGCAATTTCACTAGGAGTTTCAAAGATACAAAGCCATCAATGAATTTGTGAGGTGAAATGTCATGGTCATTGTGTGGTCTGTAAATGACAATTCAACATCTTTGGACACCAAAGAGTAGTTGAGGTTGACCATTAGCAATGTAATAACTCTTATTTGGCTTCAAGAAGTCCTTCCATATTTGGATATACTTGTTAAAGTGAGTGTTGGTTGAATCTTTGTCCTGTAGTATTGATTTATCCAGTGGGTGATGTCCTTAGTAAAGTAAATATGAACAATAAGTATGCATGTTAATGATATTACGTCTTCTTCAATTAATATTATCATCTTCATGCATTGAATTCTTGTATGATATTACATAACCCCTTTGAATAACTATAATTCTCATCATTCAATCAGCATAGTGTTTTGGTGTATTGTTAGTCAACACACTCTAGTTTGATAGTTTCGTTTCAATCGTCATGTGTGCTGAATCTGGATGCTTAGAGGAATAGAGGGGAAAGAGATTATCAATGTTAATTCCAGGTGTATTTTTGTATTAGTACAAGTCATAAGAAAACAGAAAGCACACGATACAAACTATTTTGTAACACCAAGAACCTGGTGTTATTAGTCATTTTTCAAATTTAATGGCAAATACAAAATAATTTACAGTAGAAATGGATCGAGTGTTTCCTATGTTGAGAATGTCATATGTTGTAACCTGCAAGAATTAGATGGAAATGGTTGTGGCTTCCTGAACTCCTTTGGACAAATTACAGTCCATGTACATATTATTTTTCTAGTAGGGTTTGTTCCAAAAGGATCATGTAACCATCTATTTCTATTTCTATTTTTTGCTGTAAAAGTGAATAATTTAAATGGACTATGTATCAGTTTTAAATGCAAACTAAGTTAAACAGAGATGGATTGTGAGGTGCAATATTTCAATCAGTTGGACTATTAAATCACAGAGTATCAGAAGTTTGATGAGGTGTATCTTAAGAGGCTGTAATGTAAGTGTGTGTATAGAGGTACATTGTCTATAAAGTTGAGTTGTTAGTAAACCTTTATCATAATAAAGCAAAATTGAAAGACACTCACTTGTCTTGAGGTCACTAATTAGTATTCTTTGATTTTTCACTAAACCATCATACTTTTTTATTTAATCTCAACAACTTCTATTATTTTGAAGCTAATGTTAAGTTTCCATGATTTAACTAACTGCAGGATCTAACATGGGACCAGATCCATGAAAGACTCAATCTTCTGGATTGGGACTGGTGACAGGGGAAATGAATGAATAAACTCAGTGTGAGGAATTTGTTTTATCATTATCAAAAAGGGGGAAAATATTGTATTCTAGGTGTTTTGATGATCCTCACAAATGTAGGAACCCGGTCCCTGGCAGAGTGCTCTCGTCTAGGTTCAAAATGGTGTACAGTTGTAAAGCTGTCTTGTCAGGTTGGTTGGTGAAAAGTGCAGCGTACTTCACCAATAGGAAGGACGGACGAGGTTGTTTGTTTTAGTGATTGATATATACAACAATAAACAAACAACATTATTCATTCAAAGAGAGAGAGAGAGAGAGAGAGAGAGCTGGGAAGTCTTTTCAAGAACTCACGCATCAAAGAACACACTGCAAGAGACCTGGTTCCGAAAAGACTGCGTACGTGAAAAAGATGAAAAGGCAGCTGTTAAAAAGCTGCCAACTCTGATGTGGTTGGTGCACATCTTTTTAGAGAAGCAGACTCTCAGCCAATAGTGTCGTCCCAAGGGGTTTGTGTCCATTTTGATATAGTCCCTTCTCACAAGACACAAACTCAAGATTTGACAAACAAAGTTTTGAACTTCTGAAAATTCATAAGCTCAAAAAGAAGAAGCCACATGAAGAACACTGATCATACTCAACAAGGGACTAGATGGAGTGCTGAAGCGTCTTTGTTGTATTTTGAGCTTTGTGTCTTATGTGCTTATATTGTAAATCTACTCTGATGTTATAAAGGATAGTAGATTGGTTGCTTGTCTAAGTCTTTAGTTTGAGTCGCACTTACTAGAGTTAGTTAGTCGAATCATATATGTTCTAGTCAAGCCTTTTTACATCATTGTTTTGATGTTCTCTTGGGTAGAGTTGCCTAGGAGTATAAACTAGAGTTAGTTGATGTTTGGGTGCAACAAAGTTGCTTCTTGTTTAGCTCTCATTGTTGAGATAGGAGTTGGTGGCTAGAGTTAGCCTTGTTGGGTTCTTGAAGTCTATATCAACTAGAGTTATTTGGTTTAGTGGGCAATAGAATTATTGCTTAGTTTTCCTTTGTAGTAGAGTTGCTACAGTAAGGGGGAAGGGATTAAAGAGTTTTAATTCCTAGGTTGTAAGAGTTTGTAATATGAAACTTTGCTCCGTTAGAATGAAATGCAGTTTGGATTGAAATCCTGTGAGTACAGGTCATGGTTTTCACCGCCCTTGAGCAAGGGGTTTCCACGTAAAATTATTGTGCCTGATCTACTTTGAGATATTTATTTTCTTCACTATTATTCAGTATAGGGACCTGGTCTTGTGATCTCTGGTGAACGCATACATTCTAACAATTGGTATCAGAACTTGAGCTCTCTATTTGGTTAACACCAAGAGGGAGATTCCTACGAAGAATAGTGAGTCCACTGAACTTGAAAAAAGGTCAGTCTCCTACAAGGCCACCTCTTTTTGATGGTCAGTTGTATAGATGGTGGAATATTTGAATGAGTGACTATCTCATGGCTGAGGATATTGAGGCATGGTATGTTATTTGTGAAGGTCCTTATGTACCAACTATAAAATTAAAAGATGGAGATGTCACAAGAGTCGTTCCCAAAATTCGACAGCAATATAATGACTTTGACAGAAGCAAAGTTGAGAAAAATCACAAAGACAATAAGCTATCGATGTGTGGAATTGGAGTAAATGAATATGATCTGATTTCATCTTGTGAATCAGCCAAGAAAATCTGGGATCAATTGAGAATAATGTACGAGGGTACTGAGGAAACAAAGAAATCTAAGCTAGATCTCTTCACTACTCAGTTTGAAAGTTTCACCATAAAAGAAGGTGAATCTATTCATGAAATGTGTACTAGATTCTCCACCATTACAAATGAGCTTATGTTCCCGGAAGAATCTCTCCCTATATGCAAGCAAGTCTCTAAGATACTGGAAATTCTTCCCAGATCTTGGACAAATGAATTTGTGATTGATGATGAGACAAGGGACCCTGAAGTAGTGACACTTGATGCACTATTTGAACATCTTCAAGGTCATGAGATGCATAGAAAAAAGGATGGTCTCATTCTGAGAGACAAGGACAAAAGAAGGGACCACATCGCTGACAATTCAAGCAGAAGAGAAACTACTGATCATGCAGTGAAGAAAGATCTCAATGTCTGGGAAAATACCCTAAGCGATTTAGATGATTCTGAACACATTGATGATGCTTTCATGGTAAAGTTAGATGATGAAGATGCTAATGAAGATGTAACCTTATCATACTTCAAGCAAAACTTGAATACCTTTTCCATTAGTAAATTGAGAAAGCTAGTTGCTGTACTAATTAATTTGATCAGTGAGCTAACTACTGAGAATGATTTCGTGAACAATAGCCTAGACATCTCTCAAGATAGAAAAATTGCTCTAGTTACCCAAATATCTAATATTGAAAAACAAATGGTTGTTCTAGAAGCTGAAAATCTAGAACTGAAGGAAAAGATAAAAATGGTGACTACTATGGTTTCTAAAGGAAAAAATGAGGCCAACAGCTTGTTGCTGGAGCTTGAAAATAAGCTGCACACTGCTGAAATGAAGATGAAATTGACTCTAGAATGAAATCTTGTTTTGGAGAGGGACCTGGTTTGTGTAAAAGAGGAACCAGACATATCACTCAAATGGAAAACTTCTTCTATGATTCTTACATATTTAATAAGTCTGGGTAACAACAATAGAAGAGGGCTGGGTTGTGGGGAGATAGATTCCCCATACTATCCTCATAACAAATATGTTTCTGTTGCTGATAATTTGCTATGTGTGTATTGCGGTTGAAATGAACATCTTAAGAAAGATTGTCCTGTCTGGAAAAAACATGAAGGAAGTTGTTCAAACTATTCCAAACAGAGGAACATACAGAAGAAGGGACCTGGTCTTGCTTCTGGTCCTGAGTTGAAGAAAACCAGTCTGCCTTACTTGACAAAAGATTTTCTTATCACTCTGTTAGCTGCTTACTGGGAACTAGTCTCAAATGGGTTCCCAAGGCTAACAAGTGATTTGCTATGCAAGTGAGAGAAGGTAACATCAGTCAATGTTGGTTCATGAATAGTGGATGCTCAAAGCACATGAATGGATAAACTAAAAACTTCCTCTATCTCAAGGCACTTCAAGGTGGAGGTGTCTCTTTTGGCAATGGCAAGAATGGGTACATTCTTGGTGTAGGCAGGACTTGAAAGTCTGTGGAACACTTTATTAAAGTTGTGTACTATATCAATGGTTGAAGTACAATCTTTATTTGTGATGAACAAAATAGAGTTAAGTTCTTATCAGGTAAATGTGTGGTCACAACTTGATCTCTCAAATGGTAATTTTGACATAAAAGAGATGCAAGAACATGTTTACTGTTGGTCTAAGAACTGTTCGTAGTAACTTTCTCACTTTCCTTAGTGCTCAAGGTGAGAATACTGATCTATGACACACGAGACTTGGTCATGCGAGTGCTTCTCCACTGAACAAACTTGTGTCATGGGACCTGGTTCATAGTCTTCCAAAGATAAAATTTGCAGATGCAAAAGTTTGTGATACTCGTGCTAAAGGGAAGTAAACCAACTCATCATTCAAATAGAAGAAGCAAGTTAGTTTCATCAGACCTCTTGAGCTGCTCCATATGTATCTGTATGGTCTAGTGAAGATTTAGAGCACAGAAGGAAGGAAGTATATTTTTGAGATTGTGGATGACTTCTCAAGGTTCACTTGGACTATGTTTCTATGTGACCAACATGTGTCTGATAAGGTAAATCCTCAACAAAACTCCTTATGTACTGCTCAACAATAGAAAGCCTAAATTGAGTTATCTAAAGGCTTTTGGTTGTAAATGTTTTGTTCTAAACAATGGGAGGGATGATATTGGGAAGTTTGATCCCAATAATGATGAAAGAGTATTTTTGGGATATTCTTCCTCTAGCAAGGCTCATCTGGTGTAAAAAAAATAAAATAAAAAATTGTGTGCATTGAAAAAGGCGTTCATGTGATTTTTGATGAGTCTTGAAGAATTGAGAAGTTGCAAAACAAAGAAGATTCTGAGATGGAAGAAGTAGAGTTAGAGAGATGGTCTTAACAGTGAGCTTGCTGAAGAATATCCTCTTCACGAATCCAACAATCCCAAAGAAGCTGATATAAATGATGAACCTGATGAGGGACCTGGTTTGGTAGACAATGCTTAACAAAGGTAATGCAGTTCAAACTAATAATGCATATTTTGAAGGTGAGAATGAAGAAGCTGATCAAACTAAGTTTGAAAGAAGCTAAGTATGACACTTGGTTCCCCAACCAGCTGATATGTTATCCAAGTTCCTCTTTGACAATGGCTCAAAAGAGATCAAGCAAACTTCTAAGGGTACCTTCGTTTGTCAAGAAAATTACAACAAGTTCCTGAAGAAGTTCCACATTGTGGACACTAAGACAATTGATACTCCTATGGAGACCAATTCGAAGCTGGATGCTTATGGACCTGGTCCATATGTGAATGATACAATGTATAGAGGAATCATTGGATTCTTGCTATTTCTCATTGCTAGTACATCAGACATTGTGTTCAGTATTGGAGTGTGTACAAGATACAAAGCTTGTCCCAAGGAATCACACTTGAAGGTTGTTAAGAGAATCTTGAAACATTTGAAGAAAACAGGGACCTAGTTCTACTCTATCCATCATGAGATTATTTTGGAAAAATATGGTGATGCTGCTTTGATTGCTCTTTCAACAGCTGAGGGAGAGTATGTAGCAGATGCAGCTTAGTGTGCTCAACTCATATGGATAAAAAACAGTATGAATCTCTTAGAGAATTTGGCTGAGATAAAAAAAATTAAAGATTAGGGATGCTGACACTTGACTAAATAGATCTTGCCTAAAGCAATCAACCCTCTCATGAATATGCAAAGGGAGCAGGTATCCTTGTTTTTCAGTTATGTATGGTTTAGCAAATTCAATCTTATACCTTTTGTAGGTATACGCACATGGCGAAAGTGCTGAAGGAAAAGGGAGGTCGGGATAGATATAGGCAATTACATTCAAACTACAGAGAGGGACTCGATCCATTTCTGGAAGGTTAACACTATTAACATTGCATTTTGAATTATGCATGAGAGCCGTTGCATTTGCCACATATCGGTCATCCAGGTATCTGACCATTTTTCCCATCTTTTGAATACCAAATGACACTTCCCTTCGCCTAATACACCCTTTCACTCTGAGTTCATTCAATCTCCATAGAGAATTCAAAACCCCTTCCAAAATCAGAAATTTTCAAAACCCTCTTTTCTCCTTTCTCAAAAACACTTCAAAATGTCTAAACCCTTTGTTCATACTGGAGAATTTACTGATGAAGATATTTTTTTAGTGTGAAGATGGACCAGGTTCAACAACCAAAAAAAGAAGGTGGAAAAGATGATGTCCAAAAAGGAAAAGGCTGATATCCTGAGAACTCAAAGTATTGCGAATGGGAGGGTGTCTGACCTTGAAATGAAAAAAAAATTAGGCGTGAGGAGTCTGTT
Organism: Solanum pinnatisectum; assembly: GCA_035578085.1. NCBI lineage: Eukaryota > Viridiplantae > Streptophyta > Magnoliopsida > Solanales > Solanaceae > Solanum > Solanum pinnatisectum. The sequence continues at coordinate 14,494,150 of CM069079.1, forward strand.
TGATGATGTAGAGATTCAGAGAGGGACCCATTTGTTTGAAGGCCACTTACATGTGCGGTAAGAGTCAGAAGTGAGTGATTTCTATTACATCATGGTTGTTACTAATGGGAGCCTAAATACTTAGGTAGGTAACTATCTCTTCCATCTAAATGAGGAAATTTTGGGAGACATTCTGAATATGTCTAGGGAAGGGATCAGGTTGATTATTGGAGGATCTATCTTACTATAGTTTACTCATGAAATCAGCAAACTCCAAGATCTCAGTGGTACAAGTATTCCTAAGAAGCATCTTAAAAGGGAATATCAATTGTTCTTTGAGTTTTTTAATAATGTGTTGTTTCCTAGATAAAAAAATGAAATGGTTCCTCGACTACTGATCTGTTCATCTTGGAGTCCTTGAGTAAGTTTAAGTTTACCAATCTGCTTGTCATTATGCGAGAATATATGCATAAGATCATATCTGCTAAGGATGGTAAATATGGCATGAGATATAGGTACCTTTTGACTTGGAATGTGAATGTGTTGAAGGGAAGATAGGTAACAAGAGTAATGTGTGTGTTGTTGGTGGAACATGAGAAACTCAAGCTTGATTTGAAGCTATGTCAGCTGCTTTTGCTAACAGGGATACTAAAATAGTTAGTTTGAAGGCTCCACTTCTGAAAGTATAATCATAGGGACCAGGTTGAGAAGAACTGGCAGCCTTGAATGTTCAACCTAAAGCCCGGGCAGAAAAGAATGTGAACTTCAAGAGAGGCTTCTAAGAAACCATGCTGAGGCAAATCCTCTCCTAATCTTACTCTTTCAATCTCTTGTTCCTAAGCCCCTCTCTCTTCCTAAATTCCTGTGTCAATCCTCGTTCCTCCTTTTCTATTGAAGCTCTATGGGTATTGTCCTGATTCTCATTCGTAATAATATTTGCAGTGCTTTGATTGCTAATCCTTTATTTATGAATGAAAAGGCCCTTTATTCTACTGACTTGTCTCAGTACTTTATGCATTTTTACTCATGCTCAGTGTTTCCCAAGTGGCCATGAATTTGCTTGAATTGCATTTCTGTCAACTTGGTTTATTGCTTTAACCTTTTTTTTTATGATGTCAAAAAAGGGAAAATTGTTAAGGTATGAGATAACTGTTAGCTACTTGAAGAGGACATGATCATGCCGATAGGGGGAATCAATGCTAGTTACTTGAAGAGGACATGGTCAGGCCGATAGGAGGAACTGGGAAGGGGGGGAAGAAGTTGAATAAGTTTGTCATCATCAAAAAGGGGGAAAATGCTATTTCGTTACTGATGTAACAAACTTCGGGAATGATGAAACAAGGGGACTAACGCCAGTTACCTGAAGAGTCATGCTAATAGGGGGAATTGGTGAAATGGGGAAGAAGTTGAATAAGTTTGTCATCATCAAAAAGGGGGAAAATGTTATTTTGAAGCATATGTTAAATTTTGATGATTTCAAAAACTTCAGGATCTAACATGGGACAAGATCAATGAAAGACTAAGTCTTCTGGTATTGGGACTGGTGACAAGGGAAATGAATGAATAAATTCAGTGTGAGGTATGTTTATTTGTCGTCATAAAAAAGGGGGAAAATGTTGTATTCTAGGTATTTTGTTGATCCTCACAAATGCAGGGACCCGGTTCCTACCAGAGTGCTCTCGTCTAGGTTTAAAATGGTGTACAACTGTAAAGCCGTCTTGTCAGGTTGGTTGGTGAAAAGTGCGCATACTTCACCAATAGGAAGGGCGGGCGAGGTTGTTTGTTTCAATGGTTAAAACTCTTGTTGGTGATTGATATATACAATAATAAACAATCAACATTATTCATTCAAAAAGAGAGAGAGAGCTAACAAGTCTTTTCAATAACTCACGCATTAAAGAACACACTGCACAGGACCTGGTCCCGGAAAGACTACTTCATGAAAAAGATGAAAAGACAACTGTCGAAAATCTGCCAACTCTAATGTGGTTGGTGCACGTCTTTTTACAAAAGAAGGCTCTCATCCAATGGTGTCGTCCTAAGGGGTTTGTGTCCATTTTGATATAGTGTCTTCTCACAAGACACAAACTCAAGATCTGGTAAACAAAGTTTTGAATTTCTGAAAATTCATAAGCTTAAAAATAAGAAGCCATATGAAGAACAATGCTCATACTCAACAAGGGACCAGATGGAGTGCTGAAGCATCTTTGTTGTATTTTGAGCTTTGTGTCTTATGTTCTTATATTGTAAATCTACTCTTAAGTTATAAAGGATAGTAGATCGGTTGCTTGTCTAAGTCTTTAGTTTGAGTCGTATTAACTAGAGTTAGTTAGTCGAATCATCTATATTCTAGTCAAGCCTTTTTACATCATTATTTTGATGTTCTCTTGGGTAGACTTGCCTAGGAGTGTCAACTAGAGTTAGTTGATGTTTGGGTGCAACAAAGTTGCTGCTTGTTTAGCTCTCATTGTTGATATCGAAGTTGGTGGCTAGAGTTAGCCTTGTTTGGTTCTTAAAGTGTAGATCAACTAGAGTTAGTTGGTTTAGTAGGCAATATAATTATTGCTTAGTTTTCCTTTGTAGTAGAGTTGCTACAGTAAAGGGGAAGGGATTAAAGAGTTTCAATTCCTAGGTTTCAAGAGTTTGCAATCTTAAACTTTGCTCCATTTGAACGAAATGAAGTTTGGGTTGAAAGCCTGTGAGTACAGGTCGTGGTTTTCACCGCCTTGAGTAAGGGGGTTTCCACGTAAAATCATTGTGCCTGATCTACTTTGAGATATTTATTTTCTGCACTATTATTCTGTATTGGACCTGGTCCTATGATCAATGGTGGACGCATACATTCTAACAACTTCTTTCTCTTTCATGTGCATCTAACCTTTATTCAAACCCGTCTCTTCGAAGTTCAAGAAACTTATGCTAGCAAGATTTCAAACATATGCATGCATAGTATGCTTGATTTCAATACAATTGAATAAATATTTTCTTTTAAAAAAGACATCAAAGTAAATTAACTTTCAATCATATTCTTAAAGTCTCCTTATTTTTCTGATGCCTTAAGCTTTAGGATTACTTCTCTTTAGCTACTTTTGTGATGTTTTAGAAACATAATCTTGCTATTTGGTGGAGTTGCGTGATAATCACTAATGTGTGGAGAAATCACTGAAGAACCATTGTCCCATTTGTTATGATGTTTGAGTCAACTCTTCATTTGACTTTTACTGCATTAACTTTCTGATATAGTTTGTGTGGAACTATACACTAATAGTAAACTTATGGTTCAATTTAGTTTCTTTTTGACTTGGTGAAAGACACCACAATTATGAATAGTGAACATACAATGCATAGGGAATTCTACATTGTGATTATCCATAAGAGTAAAGTTTTATCAATGACATGATTATTATATTTTTTGTCTCTTCATGTGAATCAACCTATCTGATTTTGAGATAGCAATTAACTTACATATTATACTCGTCTCCAACCCCCCCTTTTTTTATAGGTGTCGCTTCCCTAAATGTTCTAAGTCTAATAACAACATGTTTGAAACTTACAACTCATTCGGTGGCAAGCAATTTCACCAAACCCTATTCCAATTTTTTAATGCATTTAGTAGGAGGAGCAATGCTAGCCTGGAATTTCTGCCCATAAAGGAAATTTGAATTACACAATTAGAAGAAGGCTTGATCAATTAAGATCATACACTTGGAAAGTCATATGTAAAACATCATACCTTTTCATTTATTGCATAAATTGGATGCCTGAGGGGAGATTGTGTTCTATGCATTATGGTTTTAAAGAGAGAAAAGCCAGAAGGTGCATCTGTTGGGCCTGTGGATAGATGTTGGTGCCTCTATAGAATGTCATTGTTGGCAGTCACGACAAATGCAAAGAAGTGTGTATGGTAGTAGTTTTTTTAGTTAGATTCTTTTTGGTTAGGTGTATTTACGCTTTTATGTCAAACTTTTCTATTCATATGAGATTCTTTACTTTTGTCTATTATATCATGTATATGTATGTCAAGTGTCTTATGTGGTCCTCTCGGGGTTTTATACATCATTTCATGTCTAGGGTGTACTTTAGGTCATGACAAACTTGGTATTCATAGCATAATGTTTAGAAAAAGGTCCTAAGATGTCTAAAAAGCCGCGTTGAGTAGATTCTTGTTCATGAGTATAAAGCGCACCAAATTTATAAAGAAGAGGCTACAAAGCATTTAAGAAACCTCACTTCTTTCATTACTCTAAAGTCCTGCCATAGATCCTATCTCTATAAAGATCTTTCTCCTAAATCTTGTCCAATGCATTTTAGGATATGTCCCTCAAAGAGATTATGTGAGAAGAAATGCGGGTGAGAATGTGGAGCCCAAGCTTCCTCAAGTTTCGGTTGATCGTTTGGTCGAGCAAGTTACTCATGTCAAATTCTAAGCCACTTTCCAAGTGTTGTCTCAAGCTACGCCGACTCAAGAAAATAGAGAAGACATTGTACCTGTGAAACCAAAAGTGGGTACGACGACGACAAGGATAAAAGACTTTACTAGGATGAATCCTCCAGATTTCCATGGTTCCAAGATTGATGAGGATCCTTAAGAGTTCATTGATGAAGTGCACAAGATAGTGGGAATTATGGGATTGTCTACCATTGAGAGGGAGGAAATGGCCACTTTTCAACTCAATGGTGTCGCTCAAGTTTTGTTTGAACAATGGAAAAGTGAGATGATGGTTGATGCGGGTACTCTTGATTGGGAGAAATTCAAAGGAGCTTTTCTTGATCATTTTTTCCTCTTGAAGCGAGAGAAGCAAAAGTGATTGAGTTCATTAATCTTAGACAAAAGAATATGAGTGTGAAAGATTATGCGTTGAAATTCACTCAACTGGCTAAGTATGCTCCAACTATGATTACCAACTCTAAGGCAAAGATGAATAAGTTTATGTCGGGTGTTTCCAACTTGGTTGTAAAAGAGCGTTGTACCATCGTGTTTATTAAGGAGATGTATATCTCTTGTTTGATACATCCCAAAAAATTGAGGAGGAAAAGGTCAAGGGAAAGATATAGAGTCAAATAGGGCAAAGACCGACGATGGTGACTTTTCTCATTCAAGGTTCGATGGACATGGGTGTCCTCAACTCTAGAAAAAGTTTTGTAGTCAGGGTTCTTCCAATGCTCCAATATCGAAGTCCAACGAAGATAGGGTGTCTAACCCCAAGTTTCAAGGAGGTGGTGTTAATGGATCTTCTATTCCCGCTTGCTCAAGGTGTGGTAAGAAACATGATGGTAAATATTTGGCCGGTATGGATGATTGCTTTAATTTTGGAAAGAATGGTCACAAGATAAGAGATTGCCCAGTGCTTGGTACTAAGGGAAGGGAAGGTATATAACTTTAGCCTAGTTGTTCCAGTTTGAGTGCTCCAAAGCAAAACAAATTGTATGCTCTTAATACTCGACAGGATCACGAGGGTTCCTCGGATGTTGTGACTGATATATTGAAAGTCTTTCATTTTGATGTTATGCTTTGCTTGATCTGAGCACTAAATTATCCTTTGTTACTTCTTATGTAGCCATGAGATTTGGTGTTGGTCCTGAAATCCTTTTCAATCCCTTTCATGTCTCTACTCTTGTTGGAGATTCTATTATTGCTAAGAGAGTTGATGTTTACATAATTAAGGACACAACTTTCGATGCAAGTGTCTACGATCGTACAATAGTATAATAACCCAACCAAGGGTTGGGGTCGAGTCCCAAGGGAGTGGGTGTGAGAATTAGTGGTTAAGTGCGAAAGTGCTAAAGCTAATCGTAGCTAAATACTTTGGCGAATGAAAACATAACAAATTAAAAAGGGTGATGCAAGCGTCAAGTATCAAATGGGGGTTTGTAAGAAAGAAACAACTAAAATAGTGAAAATAAGAAAAAAATACAAGTATCGATGTAACACCCCTAAAATACTAAACAAGAGTAGTATGTCGATTTACCGTTGCTTAATTACTACAATATGTTTTACTCTCATGTTGGGAACTTGAAACTTAGTGATAATTGCTAGCTTGTTTAACATAAATTATATCATAATTTATGGGATTGTATTGGGGTATTTACGTAATAGTATAATTAGAATTTTGTATAATTGTTAAAGGAGGTGAAGGATATATACATATAGGTATGTATATATGCATTTTGGGCAGCACACTTTTATTTGGGGCAGCACCTTTGAAGGACAAGTGTACAAGTGATAAACATCACTTGTTTGACTATATATTTTCACTCCTCTTTGAGATAATTTCGGTTCCTTCAAGACATAGAACCTTAGAACCCTAGCTTACCAATTGTTCTTCAAAATCACAAGAGAAAAACTTGGTCTTTTGGCTGGAATTCGAGACACACACTGCTTTTTGGTAAGTAGTCGAAATCTATTTTGTAGCTGAGTAGTGTGTATTAATTTTAGAATATCTCGTTGTATAGAACTCATTTTTGTATGAATAAATATGATTTGAAAAGATAATTCATATACCTACAACTCTTATGTTTACGTAAAACTCTAAATTCGATGTTATGGATTCGAAATATGGGACGCAACATAGGACAAGTTCTGTCCAGATTTCGGATTTAGAAATTCTGTATGAACCACTATTAGTGTATCGATGATATATTTTTGTAAAAAATGTATTTTTCGGTGATTCTTGTTGGCTTGCAACCTTAAGTGATGTATATACATCTTTCATGAAGGTTATAAAGTCTAGTTTTGCCGTTTTCCTGTTCAAATCTAAGTTACAACATAGGGTACTAGACTGGCCAGAATCACTGTTCTGGGAACATAGTTGTATCTGTGCAGGCTGAGCTTACTTGTGATGATAATCCTATTTTATTTCGATATTATTGAGATATTAGGAATTAAAGAAGTTATTTAATTGCATTTTTAAGGTTGTATATACTTGTGAACAAGTGGAGGACCTTGATACGTTGGTTGGTCTATGGTTTGAACTCGCGGAGTTGTGTTGGACTGTTCTACACTAAAGCATTGAAGTTTGCATATAAACTTGTACTTGCACTCTTTTAACTACTGGTATATATGAAATTTGATCTTGATACCTTGGTTACCTCTTGTCACTTTGCATTGTCTTGTTGGTATGACGCTTGTGTAACTCGCCCACTTGTATGAATTGTTTGATCACTTGGCACTCTTGTTGGGACCTTGTTCTTCTTGTGGCTATGACTTTGTCACTATTGGCATGCCTCTTGATTTGGATCATTTGCCATCTTGATTCTGGATTTGTAGTCTGTCTTAAGAATGGAAGTTGTCCATTTTAAGTACGAACTAGAAAGCCATTTTTAATATGGTTCTTGGTATCTTGATTATTGGGCTTTGACCCTTCTTGATACTTGCTTGTGCTGGGTGTGACGACATGAGGTATATATTGGGCGAGCCTTGTTATTGAATCTCTTGGAAAATGGTGCTATGAGCGTTCTTGACATTTGGATCTTTGAATATCGAACTTGATACTCTTTATATATTGCTACTTGATTTATTTATTATGTTTCAAGTATGCTGCCCATGACTTGAGAAAGGTAGTGTGGTGAATTGTTGAGGGCTCCAAACCTATAGTTTTTACACCACTAAGCTATATGCTTAGCGATAGTTGTTTCTATTGTAGGGAATGTTCGAGAGGAGGCATGAAGCTGGCCATTGGAGATGGAGATTTTGAGAACTTTAAGGAATATCACATTTGCATATAGGCATCTATATTTTGTATAAACTTTGGTACTTCTACACGATCTATGTGGTGTATATTTGCATGTAATTTTGAGGGCTAATCGGATCATGTCCATGGGACATGTTTTGCTTATTTGGGGTGTGTAAGCCCAAGTTTTGTAATATATTACATTTCCTACTTGTTTTGAATGATCGTATGAAGCTTGAACCTGTTTAGTTTGGGTACTCGAAAGTTGATAATATATATATATATATATATATATATATTATATCATTGTTTACTAGCGTGGGGACAATATATGCATAAAAATCTCATGGGTCATTGGCATATATTAATTGGAAAGGGTCGTTACAATGGAGACAAAATTCTTGGGATGTAATAGGAATATGGAATAGACTAAATCATTGGGCACATGCTTGTGAGAGTAAATTCATTGAGTATTTGTGACTAGGATAGACTTTAAAGGGGATAAGCTCTCTCTCAAGCAACTTACCCCGTTTCAAGAGGGTTCCTCTCGGACACCCACTTGCTGCATGAAGAACAACCTCCGCCTTAACCTACTCACTCTCTCGAGCTGAGTGTGTGGACATAGGACTAGGGTTCACTCTCTCGAGTTGAGTGTGTGGACATGGGACTAGGGTTCACTCTCTCGAGCTGAACCTCATGTCGACCCACTCGCATTGGCCATCAATTTAGTGGTCTTAGTTTTACGACCTCTCTCTCTCACAAGCCAAAAACACATAAATAAACTTGTATTTGCAACTACAAATTCATTAAATTCATCCACAACCACTGAACGAAATCACATTGAAACTATGAATAAACTATCAGCAAGCGGGACCCAACAACAAATATAACCCATATTCGCTAAATCGCACCCCAAGAATTGGGGTTTTTAGCCACACATCAAGAGATAGAAATTTATACCTAAATGATCTTGCATTCAAATGGGTATGAAGATTTAATTGTTGTTACAGGCCAAGAGTGAAGAATCCAAGAGACCCAAGTCCAAATCTTTGGAGATGAAACCCTCTTCTTCTTTAAGTTTTCAAAACCCTCTCAAACTCTAGAGAGAATATCTCCAAAACTCTGTCTAAAACTTAATAATCTAAAAACTAGATAAAAATAAGGTAAAATTTCACTTGCTAAGAATAAAAACTGAACTAGTATTTATAGTTTTCAGAAAATGTGCTCCGAAGGATCTTTCGGCGTCGTTAGTCAAAATCGCCGATCAACTCGGCGATTTGCCCTCTGGTGTAGTTCATCGCCATCTTGCACCAGCCTTCAGCATCGTCGTGCTCTGGGTCATTGGGCGGCATGGTACTGCTTCACGAAACTTCTCGGTGATGCGCCGACTGCTCCTTTTTTTCGCCAACTTGATCCTTTTCTTCAGGGCTCAGCACACTGGAACAAAAGGAGAAGTAAGACCCTTCGTCGACTCGCCAAGTGGACTCGGCGATCCTTAGGCCTTCATTTCTTCATTCTTTTCAGCCTTTTCATTCCTTTTTGCGATGTAGTGTCCATGCTTTCCTTAAAACTTCAAATACCTGAAACTTAAGGGTTTTCATCAGATATTGAGATAAAATAAGCATTTGTTGGCACAATTTCAATTAAAATATAGCCCTAAATGAATCCAATTTGTGGACTCATCAAGAGTTTATAGAAATTTCCCTATTTTTGTTTCTCATAGAGTCACTCATGTTGATCTTGTAGAGCTTGATATGTTAGATTTTGATGTTATTTTTGGGATGGATTAGCTTCATGCATGTTATGCTTCCATATATTGTAGGACCCAATTGGTCATATTCAAGGTTCCGAACGAACCTATCATGTCATGGGAATGGGGAAATTCTATGCCTAAGGGTCAATATGTTTCTTGTCTAAAAGTTAGGAAAATTATTTCTGGGGGTTGCCACTATCACCTAGTTTGGGTTAAAGATATAGATTCCAAAAAACCTACTCTTGAGTCAGTTCCTATTGTAAATGAGTTTCCAGAAGTGTTCTTGACGACCTTCTTGGTATTTCTCTCGAAAGAGATATAGACTTCAGTATTGACCTCCTCCTAAATACACAACCTATATCTATTCCTCTTTATCGTATGGCCTCGATAGAACTTAAGCAGTTAAAGGATCAATTGAAGGATTTTTTGAATAAGAGTTTTATTAGACCAAGTATCTCTCCATAGGCTGCTCCGATATTGTTTGTCCAAAAGAAGAATGGTTCCCTCCGAATGTGCATTGCCTATCGTCAATTGAATAAGGTTACTGTTAATAATAAGCATCTGATTCCAATGATAGATTATTTGTTTGATCAACTCCAAGGAGTGACTTACTTTTCTAAGATTGATCTTTGGTTGGGTTATCACCAATTGAGGGTGAAAGAGAGTGACATTCCGAAGATGACTTTTAAAACTCAGTATGTTCATTCTTTGTTTTCGATAATGTCTTTTTGTTTGACTAATGCCTTGATGATGTGTATAAATTTTATGAATTAGGTATATAATTAATATATTGACATGTTTGTGATTGTGTTTACTGATGATATTTCAATTTACTCACGGTGTGAGAATGAGCATGTTGACCATTTGAGGATTGTGTTGCAAATTATCTTGGATTGTGGTTTGTATGCTAAGTGAAGAAAATGTGAGTTTTGGTTGAGGACCATTGCTTTCCTTGTCCATATTGTCTCCGGTGAAGGTATTCAAGTCGATCCTATGAAAACCAAGGTGGTTAAGAATTTGCCTAGGCCTTTGTCCCCTTCAGACATATAAAGTTTCTTTGGTTCAACTGTTTATTATAAAAGGTTTGTGGAAGGATTTTCCTCTATTGATTCTCCTTTGATAACATTGACTCAAAAGAAGGTGAAATTCCTATGGTTGGAAGTTTGTGAGAGGAGTTTCTAATAATTAAAGGATAGACTCACTGCGGCTCTTATATTAACATTACCAGAATGATCAGATGGTTTATTGTGATGCTTCACGAATTGGTCTTGGTTGTGTATTGATACAACATGGGAAAGTCATAGCCTATGCTTTAAGGAAATTGAAGGTTCATGAAAATAACTACCCTATCCATGATTTGGAATTAGTATTAGTAGTGTTTGCCTTAAAGATTTGGAGTCATTACTTATATGTTGTTAATGTAGATGTGCTTACCGACCACAAGATCTTGAAGTACGTGTTCACTCAAAAAGATCCAAATCTTCATCAAAAAAGATGGCTTGAGTTATTTAAAGATTACAACATGAGTGTCCTTTATCATCCAGGTAACATGAATGTGGTGGCTAATGCTCTTAGTCAACTATCGATGAGAGTCATTGCTCATGTTGAGTATGATAAAAAGTAGTTAGTACGTGATGTTCATTAATTGGTCTGATTGGGTGTTCACTTGGTTGATTTTAATAAAGGTGGTGTAGTGCTTCATAACGGGTCGGAATCATCTTTTGTATTAGATGTGAAGGCTAAGCAAGATCTTGATTTGGTACTAGTTGACTTGAAGAATTTGATTTCTGAAAAAGTCATTGAGGCTTTCTCCTAATGGGGAGATGGTGTCCTTCTATATCAAGGTCATTTATGTGTTCTGAATATTAATGAATTGAGGAATCAAATTCTGATAGAAGCTCAAAATTCTTGATATTCTATTTACTAGGGAGCCACTTAGATTTACCGTGATTTGTTGGAAGTGTATTGGTGAAATGAGATGAAGAAGGATATTGCGGAATTAGTGGCTAAATATTCAAATTTTCAACAAGTGAAAGTTGAGCATAAAAATTTAGGTGGTTTGGCTCAAGATATTAGTATCCCTATATGTACGTTGGAAGATTTGAATATGCACTTCATCATGCGCTTACCTCGCACCCTTCAGCAGTTTGATTCGATTTGGATTGTTGTGGACTGAATGAAAAAAATTGGGTCACTTCCTTTCCATTAAGACTTCACTCTCATCGGAAGATTACACAAAGCTTTATATTTGGGAAATGGTAAGATTTGATGGAGTGCCATTGTCCATTACCTCCGATCGTGGTACTCAGTTTACATCTCAGTTTTAGAAATCATTTCAAAAGGGTCTTGGTACCCGAGTGAAACTTAGCACAAATTTTCATCCTCAAACAGATGGACAAGCCACATGTACTATTCAGACTTTAGAAGATATGTCAAGAGCTTTTGTAATTGACTTCAAGGGTAGTTGGGATGATCACTTGCCTTTGATTGAGTTTGCTTATAATAATAACTATCATTCTAGAATTGGGATGACTCCATTTAAGGCTCTTTATGGTAGGAGGTGTAGGTCTCCTATTGGTTGATTTGAAGTTTGAGAGGTTGCTTTGATAGGGCCTAAGTTGGTGTACGAGGCTATGTAAAAGATTCAACTTATTTGCGTAAGGTTGAGAACGACTCAAAGTCGACAAAACTCTTATGCCGATGTTAGAAGAAGAGAGCCTGAGTTTGAGGTTGATCATTGGGTCTACTTGAAAATTTCACCCATGAAGGGTGTAATGAGATTTTGAAATAAGGGAAGCTTAGTCCCCGCTATGTGGGCCCATATAAAATTTTTAGGCGTATTAGTAAAGTTGTTTATGAACTTGATTTGCCTGATGATTTAGCGTCGGTACATCCGATTCTCTATGTCTCTTTGTTAAAGAAATGTGTTGGAGATCCAACATCCATAGTACCTTTAGAAGGTTGGGGATTTAAATAGAATATTTACTATGAAGAGTTTCTGATTGATATTTTAGACTGACAGTTTTGGAAGTTGAGAAATAAGGAAGTTGTTTTCGTGAAGGTTCTATTGAGAAATCAATTAGTTGAGGATGTTACTTGGGCGACCAAAGACGTTATGATGTCCCGATATCCCCATCTTTTTCTCTCTGCTCATATTCTACCTTGAAGTATTAGTTCCTCATGGTTTATTATTTCTGATTCACGTGTTTTAGTCATTCTCATGTTTCCATATACATGCATGTTCATGGAAACTATATTTTTGATGTTATGATTTAGCTTGGAGTGATTCTCCATGTGTGCATTTTGATGAGATTTGCATTCATTATCTGTTGATAGTTTCTCTGCTACTTTATTCATGCTAGCTTGAGTTTCATTTGAGCATGAATGTTCCTAAGATGGAGATATTGTAACACCTCGGAAGTTGCAAAGCCAAATTTGGAAAATGAAGGTCTCATTTTTGGCTACTAGTTATGTCGTATGAGACAAATCTACGGCTCATTGAAAGGTTCTATGGGTTGTAGATTGTACTCTTAGGAATAGGGTTGATATTTGGGAAATTCAAGTTTCTGAAGTTTGACCTAAAAATGTACAGGATGAGCCGTAGGGAGATGGACGAGTCGTAGATGGGTTTCGTAGGAGGGTTGCAGACTTAATAAAATTTTGGACTTAAACTAGGATCTAAGGATAAGGTCTACGAATAGTAGGAATTTAGACGGACCATAGAAAGATATCGTGAGAAGCAAGGTGAAAATTGGGTTTCTGAAATTGGTTTTAGAGTTGACCAGTACAGAGCGTAGGAACCATCTGGTAGTTATTTTTAATGGAATTTGAGTCTTTTCATATGCATTTAATACCTACACATGTCATTTTAACCCTTATTTTAATCCTTATAACTACCCTTCCACCCTTGTAACTTCCCCAATTCTCTTGTTCACTCAAACCCTCAAATCCTCCAATTCTCTCCCAAGGTATAGAAAAAGGCTAGGGCTTCAAAGCATCAAACCTCCAATTCCTCCATCATTTTTGGGATTTGAATAGCAAGGTATGTAGGGCTTCATCAATGGCTTCTATTCACCCATTGATCTCTAAAGATTCCTCTATTTTTCAAATTTAATTCCATCAATTGATTAGGTTTTTATTCAATTCTTCATAGGTTTTAATTGTGTTGATTCATTTTCTTGAGTTCGATCTTATTTGGATTGTTTGGACTCAATTACATGCTTTCCAATTGATAGGACATGAACCCATGTATTGATTATGATTTCGACTATGAACCCTTGAATGCATGAATTGATGAAGGAATTATGAGCTTGTGAATGATGTTTTCAGGAAAACTATGCATGATCTATGAAAAGAAAGGTTTTATCATCTAGGATTCTTTAAGATAAGAATCAATGAAATTGTGAAAGGTTTTGTCACACATGGTTAAAGGAGCTACTCTATGATGTTTTTAGCATGGATTAGTAACTTAATTGTCCATTTCAATGGATGATGATAGGTTTACGTTTATGACTATGTCATGTGGTTTTTTACTTACAACCAAGAGGATATTGAGATGGATGCTCTCCCGTTAGTAGAAGCAGGGTCTCTACTAGTAATCTCCTTATCCCTAACTATGTGCCCCTGTAGGTTTTTCTTAGAAATACATAACTAATGGATCCATCTAAGTTAGAAATTTAAGGTCTTTGCCATGGCTAGCAAGGACACCTTATTTTAGAATGGGAACAGGACATCAAAATTTCATGTTATAGCTTACGTGGTCTATATCAGTTAATAGTAATTATCCCACAAAATGAACCAAGTTGTTTTTCAAGGTTTATAAAGCTCTTCTCATCATTTTAAGATGCATTGACCATGTTCATGATTCTTCATTGAAAAGGTTTTACTATGTTTAGGTTTGTCATGCACATCATGTTTTCGATTATGTCCCTGGATCATGTTTCATGTTTTATGCATATCCCTCATACTTAGTACATTCCATGTACTAATGCATACTTGTGCCAACATTGTTTAATAATGTAAGGTGTGACACTTTTTTTCCTCCTGCTAGTGGCTAGTTGGTGATCATGGGATGATCCATAGAGTTGGTGAGTCCTTATGTTTCGAGGACCATGTTTCACTTTGCTTCATTTTCTTATGCTTTAGTTTCTAGACATTGTATGTGGTGTACGTGTTACGTACCAAGAACTTCTTTTGATGTATTAGATAGCTTGTCAAGACTATTTAGATTTCCGCTTTTATGTTAAACTTTTATATTCATACGAGTTCCTTTACTTTTGTATATTATATCATATATATGTATGTCAAGTGGCTTGTGTAGGGTCTCTCAGGGTCGTATACAAAATCTCACATCTAGGGTGTATTTTAGATCGTGACAAACTTGGTATTCAGAGCATAAGGTTTAGAAAAAGGTCCTAGGATATTTGAGAAGCTGCGTTGAGTAAAGTTTTGTTCATGAGTGAAGCACACCATATTTATAAATAAGAGGAGACAAAGCATTTTGAAAACCTCACTTCTTTTTACTCTAAAGTTGTGCCATAGAGCCTATCTTAATAAAGATCTTTCTCCTAAATATTGTATGATGCTTTTCAGGATATGGCCCCTCGAAGAGCTTATGTGAGAAAGAATGTAGGTGAGAATGTGGAGCCCGAGGTTCCTCAAGTCTTGGTTAATATTTTGGCCGAGCAAGTGACTCATGCCAAATTCTGAGCCGCTTTCTAAGTGTTGGCTCAAGCTATGATAGCTCAGGAAAATAGAGAAGTTATTGCTCTCATGAATCCAAATGTGGAAACAATGGTTACAAGTATAAGAGACTTCACTAGGGTGAATTCTCTAGAGTTCCATGGTTTCAAGATTGATGTGGATCCTCAAGCGTTCATTGATGAAACGTACAAGATAGTAGGAATTATGTGATTGTCTACTGCTGAGAGGGAGAAATGGCCTCTTATTAACTCAAGCGTGTCGCTCAAGTTTGGTTTGAACAATGAAAAAGTGAGAGGGAGGTTGATGTGGGTCCTTTTGATTGGGAGAAATTGAAAGTAGCTTTTCTTGATAGTTTGTTTCCTGGTGAAATGAGAGAAGCAAAAGTTCTTGAGTTCATTAATCTTCGACAAGGGAATATCAATGTGAAGGAGTATAATTTGACGTTCTCTCAATCGGCTAAGTATGCTCCAACTATAGTTTCCAACTCTAGGGCAAGGATGGGTAAATTTGTATCGTGTTTCACTTGATTGTCAAAGAGTGATGTAGCACCATGTTGTTTAAAGAGATTGATATCTTTCATTTGATGATACGTGCCTAACAAATTAAAAAGGAAAATCTTAAGAAAAAGGCAAAAGAGTCCAAGTGCGCAAGGACCGGGGATGGTGACATTTTTCATTCTAGGTTCGCTGGACATGGGCGTTCTCAATTCCACTAAAGTTTTTCGTTAAGGTTCTTACAATGCTCCGAGCTTGAAGTTCAACAAAGATAGGTGTAAAACCCCAAGCTTCAAATAAGTGGTGATAATGGATCTTATTCCCGTTGCTCATGGTGTGGTAAGAAACATGATGGTAAATCTTTGGACAGTATGGATGGTTGCTTTAATTGTAAAAATAATGGCCACAAGATAAGAGATTTCCCATTTCTTTATACTAAGGGAAGGGATGGTAGGAAAGTTCAGCCTAGTGGTTCCGATTTGGGTGCTTCTCCAGATGTTATAACCGGCATCTTAAAAGTCTTTCATATTTAGGTGTATGCTATGCTTGATCTGGGTGCTACATTATCCTTAGGTACTCCTTATGTGGCGATGAGAATTGGTGTTGGTCCCGAAATCCTTTCGAATCTCTTTCTTGTATCTACTCCTGTTGGTGATTCTATTATTACCAAGAGAGTTTACAAAAATTTCCCTGTTTTTGTTTCTCATAAAGCCACTCATGTTGATCTTGTAGATATTGATATGTTATATTTTGAAGTTATTCTTGGGATGGATAGTCTTCATGCATGTTATGCTTTCAATGATTGTCGGACCCGATTGGTCACATTCAAGGTTTTGAACGAACCTATCATGTCACGGGAAGGGGTAAATTCTATGTCTAAGGGTTAGTTTGTTTGTTTCCGAAAGGCTGGCATATTGATTTCTAAGGGTTACATTTATCATCTAGTTTGAGTTAGGAATACAGATTCTGAAACCTATACTCTTGAGCCATTTTCGATTGTAATTGAGTTTCTAGAAGTTTTTCCTGATAACCTTCATAGTATTCCTTACGAAAGGGAAATAGACTTTGGTATTGACCTCCTCTTAGATACATAAATTATCTCTATTCCTTCTTATCATATGGCCCGATAGAACTTAACGAGTTATAGGATCAATTGAAGGATTTGTTGGATAAGGGTTGTATTAGACCAACTATCTCTCCATGGGGTGCTTCGTCTAAAGAAGGATGGTTCCTTCGTAATGTGCATTGACTATCGATAATTGAATAAGGTCAGTAAAGAATAAGTATCCTATTCCAATGATATATGATTTGTTTGATCAACTCCAAGCGATGAGTTACTTCTAAGATTGACTTTTGATCGAGTTATGACCAATTGTGGGTGAAAGAGAGCGACATTCTGAAGATGACTTTTTGAGCTCAGTATGGTAATTATGAGTTTTTGGTAATGTATTTTGGTTTGACTAATGCCCAGTGGCGTGTAAGAATTTTATGAATAGGGTCTTTAAGCAATATCTCGACATGTTTGTGATTGTGTTTATTGATGATATTTTGGCTTACTCACGGAGTAAGAATGAGCATGTTGAGCTTTTGAGGATTGTGTTGCAAATTCTCAAGGATCGTGAGTTGTATGCTAAGTTTAGAAAATGTGAGTTTCGGTTGAGGTTTGCTACTTTCCTTGGCCATATTGTTCTGCTGAAGGTATTCAAGTCAATCCTAAGAAAACCAAGGTGGTTAAGAATCAGCCTAGACCTTTGTCCCCTTTAGACATTCAGAGTTTCTTGGGTTTGGCGGTTATTATTGAAGGTTTGTGAAAGGATTTTCCTCTATTGCTTCGCCTTTGACGCCAGAAACTCAAAAAAGGTGAAATTCCTATGGTTGGAAGCTTATGAGAAGAGTTTTCAAGAATTAAAGGATAGACTCACTTTGGCCCCTATATTGAATGATCGAAAGTATCAAATGGTTTTGTGGTTTATGGTGATGCTTCACGAATTGATCTTGGTTATGGTTTGATGCAACATAAGAAAGTCATCACCGATGCTTCAAGAAAATTGAAGGTGTATGAAAAGATTTACCCGACCCATGATTTGAAATTAACGGCGGTAGTTTTTCCCTTAAAGATTTGGAGACATTACTTATATGGTTTTAATGTAGATGTGTGTACCGACCACAAGAGCTTGAAGTGTGTGTTCACTTAAAAGGATCCAAATCTTTGCGAAATAAGATGACTTGAGTTATTTAAAATTCTGACATGAGTGTCCTCTATCAACCTGGTAAGGAGAATGTGGTGGAAGATGCTTTTAGTGGACTATTGATGGGAGGTGTTTCTCATGTTGAGGATGATAAAAAAGAGTTAGTACGTGATGTTCATAGATTGTTCCAATTGGGTGTGGGTGTTCGCTTGGTTGATTATGAAGAGGAAGGTGTAATGGTTCATAATGGATCAGAATCATCTTTTGTATTGGATGTGGAGGCTAAGAAAGATCTTGATCAACTACTAATTGACTTGGTGATGTTGGTTTTCAAAAAATCCATTAAGGCTTTCTCCCACGGGGGAGATGGTGTCCTTCAATATCAAGGTCGGTTTTATGTTCTGAATGTTGATGAGTTGAGGAATTAGATTCCAACAGAAGCTTGGAGTTCTTAGTATTCTATTCACCCAAAAGCAACTAAGATCATGATTTGTAGGAAGTCTATTTGTGGAATGGGATGAAGAAGGATATTGCAGAATTTGTGGCTAAATATCCGAATTGTCTACAAGTAAAAGTTGAGCCTAAAAAACTGGGTGGTTTGGCTCAAGACATTACTATCCCTACATGGAAGTGGGAAGATTTGAATATGGACTTCAGCATGAGCTTACCTCGCACCCATCAGTATTTTGATTTGATTTGGATTACTGTAGACTGAATGATGAAATCAGCTCACTTCCTTCTCGTTAAGACTTCATTCTCATCGGAAGATTACACCAAACTTTATATTAAGGAAATGGTAAGGTTGAATATAATGCCTTTGACCATTACTTTGATTGTAGTGCTCAGTTTACATCTCAGTATTGGAAGTCATTTCAAAAGGGTCTTGGTGCCCGAGTGAAACTTAATATGAATTTTCATACTTAGACACATGGGCAAGCGAGAATACCATTCAAACTTTAGAAGATATGTTAACGAGTTGAGTTTTCTTATAATAATAGCTATCATTCTAGCATTGGGATGACTCCCATTGAGGCACTCTATAGTAGGAGGTGTAGGTCTCCTATTTGTTGGTTTGAAGTTGGTGTGGTTGCTTTGATAGATGATGAGTTGTAGATTTAAACTCATTTGGGTTTAGCTCAATAATTAGTTTTCTCAATGCCTAATTATGTCCTATTTTGATTATATTTTGATTATTTGCAGTTATGAAAGCTGATGGACAAGGCAAGGATAAATGTTTGAAGGAATGGCCAAAGATGTGAAAAGAAGCTACACTACTGTTTGCCAAGCATAAAGGGCAAATAGCATAATGAGTCAGGTATCGCCCAAGTAGACATGCACTAGGTCATTTCTCAAGGTTACTTGGCGATCCAAAGGTTAAGTGGTGATGCTCTTATTTAAAAGACGAATAGGGTGAATATTGCTGAATTTTGTAGTACCAATTGAAAAAATGAAGCTTCAAAAGGCGAACAAAGGTGATGATCGGTGCCTAGCCGAATTGATAAAACCAAAATTGAATGCGAACACCGAATAAGGTTCAAATACCCGAAGCTTGAAACAAAAATATGGCGAACTGAAGCAGGATTGGCAATTCACCAAATGTATTTGAAAAACCCAACTAAAATCGTTGAGTGAGAAAAAAAATTAGTTCTTGAGCCAAATTTTGGAAAACTATAAATAGCCCAAAGGAGAGAGAAATAGGGAGTTCATTTTTGGTAAAAAAGTCTAAATATTCTAGAGAGAGAAATACTTTCTATTGAGTGACACACTTTTAGTTTTGGGGTTTATGAATTTGTGAACTTGAATTTGATAAATTGAGGTTGAATTAAAAGTGGTTTTACTCTTAATTGCTCAATTTCAAGTTACCCATGGCTAATTTAATGCAAGGTAAAACTCCTCTACATTTTGTGATGCATGTCTAAAACCCCAAACTCTTGGGGGTACAATTATGAGGTTGGGTGTTTATTTTATATAGTGAGTTTGCTAAATTGTTCTGTTTTATGGTTGTTAATCCTAGATTTGAATGATTACCAAGTGATTAATTCATGAATTAAGGTGGCCAACTTGATTTTAGCTTCGATCTTACATTGATGCTCGAAAGAGACTTATATGAGTTGGTAATCTGTACAATGGTTTCCATTAAGTTAGACTTAATTATAGATATAAGGTTTTGGATTTTTTAGGATAACATGTATATGAGATCGAAAGGAGATTCTAGCAAGGATTCAATGAGTTCGAAAGAAGATTATCATCATTAAAGATGACCTAGCCTATCTTTGGTTATTTGGTTTTAATGAGCAATTCTACAATACCCCTATTGAGATCAATATTCAATTCACACTTCCCTAGAGTCGACTAGTTTTGTGAGTCTTTGCTTATTTTAATATTGCTAAGTGAGTGTCTAAATTAGTGTTGCTAAATTTGGTGGAATAATCCACTAATTTGTTATATCAATTCCATTGGAAGTAATTGCGATTTAACTCACTAGTTGAATTTTAACCATACACCATCCCCTGTGGGATTCAATCCAGACTCTGGGTATTTTTATTGACGACGACAACTGTCCCTTTTAATTGGTTTTAACGAGGAAATTTGAGAGTTATAAAAAATGGTGCCGCTGTCGAGAAATGGTAGTTAAGAATTCAATTTGAGAAGTAATTCATAGATTATTTGTTATGTAGTTGAACAAAATTACGCTTGGATCTCTTATTGTGATCTCTTGATAGGTGAAATGATGAGTGGACATAATGATGACAACTCTAGTTGCCTTGGGAAAGATAGTGATGTTAGGAAAGAAGACAAGGTGGTTTCTCAAACCAACAATGAAGTTGGAGCAATTTGGTTACTGTCGGTGCATAAGAACACCACGTTTTTCGTAACCAAGTCTATGTTGAAGCTTATTAGAAATGGAGGACTATTTGGGGGATTCGAGCATGAAGTTCCTAATGAGCATATCTGTAAGTTTGTGAGTGTATTCATTGGCTTATGTAATTTGATGAGTGAAGATTATGTGTCACTTCTGCACTCGGGCATGTTGAAGGAACAAGAAGAAAAAACAAAGAGCATGACAAAAGCATTGCTAAATTGACTGCTCAACTTGACATGTCATCCATTATGTTATTGGAGATGGCACAAATTCAATGAACGCAATATCTTGGCAATTATATGATGATGGGGGTTACATGAGAGGTGGAAATTCAGAGGGTTATCTGATTAGCTACTCAATGCTTGCTAGAAATAAAGGTTGGAGTAAAAATAATAATGAGATGTCGTATGAACGAGAATGTGAAATTGCTATATGTGTGCAGCCCACAAATTACATGAGCCAATGAATACACACACTAATGTTTTGTTGACTAAAATTCCCGACAAAGTGGAGGGGTTAGATATGATTTTGCAAGAGATGAAGAGCAACGTTTCTGCCTTGTCCATTACCATAAGCTCACATGCATTTTCCATTAAGGTGCTTGAAGGAAAAATGTGTTGTATGCTACTCCCTAAGTGAGTTCAATGAATCATGGAGATGAAAATTAAAGGGATGATACCTAAGTCTCGGCCATAGTTACTAGAAGTGGAAGGACTTTTCAAGAAATAACAAGGTCCGGTAATGTGGAGTTTTAAAAGATGATTACTGATAATGAATCACCTAAGGAAATGGGTAAGACACAAGCAAAAGAAGTGGAAGGCGAGTCAAAGACAAATGTGAAGGAAGGTGGTGTTAAGGATTCATCCACATTACCTCAAATAAAGATTATACCTCATTTTCTCAAAGATTGAAAAAGAAAAATGACAACAAAAAATTCCAAAAGTTTGTGATAATAGCAAAAGATTTGAAAGTGAATATCCCATTGGTAGAAGCCTTGAACGAAATGCCGGTTAATCCAACTATATGATAGAATTGGTAAAATGAAGAGGGTTATAGATTGAAACATTTGAATTTTGGAAAAATATGTTGCGTAATGACAAAGACTATAGTCCTCAAGAAAGATGATCTGGAAGCTTTCACTATTGCATGCACTATTGATGCGTACACCTTTGCAAAAGCCTTGTGTGATCTTGGTGCAAGTATAAATTTGATGCCATTGGTGATATTTAATAAGCTTGGGCTTGAAAAGCTGAAACCAACAAACATGAGGCTCTTAATGGCTAATCATTCAATAAAGAGACCTGTAGGTGTTGTCTATGATGTGCTACTAAAAGTTAATGAATTTGTATTACCCGTTGATTTTGTAGTGCTTGATTATTAGATATTGAGATGCCAATTATTTTTGGTAGAACTTTCTTAGCCTTGGGAGAAGCTTTGGTTGATGTGGAAGGTGGTGAGTTGAAGTTCCGAGTCAATGATAAAGTAGTGAGCTTCAATATTCACAAATAAATGACATATCCAAATAATATGCAAGTTGTGTATCACTTGGATCAGATTGATGAAGCGGTGGCAAGTATTAGAAGTGTAGAATATTATGGGGAATGAGTGGATCAACTGCTACTTAATTATGATCAACCCGAATTTAGCGACTAAGCATAAATATAGTTTCACCTCATCATTCTTCTACAATATCATGATCCATCACCCATTAAATGATCACTTACACAATATTCAAATTTACGCTTAAGCATAGAAGTGTATTTATCTATCTTATATACCCTACCTTAACATATTTCCTTTAACAATGGTGGACCTTAACAAGTATGTCAAATCATGAAACAAAGGAGTAAGCAAATCCCCATTCAATATAAGATCAACAACACACTTTTCAAAACACAAACAAGTCAATAGAGCTATTGAAATTATATCCATCCTAGCACTCTCTCTATCTCTAAATAATCATAAGGCTCACTCTCATATGTTCACACATGCTAAAGGGTTTTATTCTTTCCCATCTAGTTGTGACTTGTGGTGGATCCTAGGTGTTTAAGTACTATACTAGCGTGGTACCCAATCTAACCACACACATAATCACTTTTCTCGTAGCTTACATTAGCCTCTATTAACTCATCATCTAAATAGTAAATGTATTCTTACTATATCTACATATTCCAATATGCTATCCTCTTCAGTTATCTCTAAGGATAACACAATAAGTATAGAATATTCACATGTTCATATTTTATTACATCAGTGAAATAGACAACTCAACATTTATGTGTTCATTTATACAAGAAACTCTTAATCCAATTGTAAATCACACCAATTATGTCTGAAGACCAATCAACATTCAATACCACTCGAATTACATATCAACAACTAAGCAAAGTCTAACTCCAAGTACGTTGTAACCTATCTCAACCAATGAACTAGAAGAGAACAAGCCAAATTGCTAGAATTTTTCCTTTTCTCAATGCCTCAGAATGCTCAAAGTCTAAGACAAACAAAATATAATGACAATTTAATCATGTACTTCCTCAAAAAAAGGTCTTTGGTATTCAAAATCACATAATTCTACCTTTTAGACGGTCTAACTAATGATTTAAGTGCTACATTTTTTTGATCAAGTGTGAGGTTTCCATAATCATATCAATCTCCTTCATGGAGATTCAACCCTACTAACCTCACTTGAGCAATTCATATGCTCAAAAACCCATTTTTATAGGGTTTCTGGATTCTTTAATATCAAAATTCAAGGCCCGGTTCATTAATTTCATACTAAATGACATAATTCAAAAGACTAAAATTTGAATCATGCATGATTATTGTTTCCATACACTTTGTCCAGTAGTATAATATCATGACTCAAAGTACCTCTCTAGGCGTGACATGGTGAATAGGACCCCGAGGGTCCCTAGACAAGCCACTTGACATAAGCATGACATAATGAAACTAAATAAAAGAGAATATAAACCAACATAAGTGTTAAAGCTTTAGATGGCATAAGAGGTACCAATATTGTACATATTAGAATACGCGAAACATTAGCTAAGTCTGACATGAGATGTGACTAGGACAAACCCCTAACTCACGAACATAGTCTAAAATTGAAAGACTAAAAAAACAATAAAAGTGACGATGGCCTAGCCTTGAAACATGATGACTCACTAATCCAAGTAATCAATATTTGAGCCATCCCAATCTTGCCACGTTTGGGAGGAGGAGCAGCATATCCTATATTTTAAAACAATATAGGCACAAAATCATCACTATTTTTAATGTACTGGATATGGGAAAAATGTATAAAAATATAAACATGATAATATAGTGAACCTAAGATATGATATGCATGACCAAGTGAAACGTAGTAAATCCTTTAAAATGAAATACTAAATAATGAACAAGGTCAATGCATATTTGAAAATCATAATGAAAGCTTACATTAAAACCTTTGAAGAAAACAAAGTTCAATCATGGATATTTACCGTTATCCGACAATAGACCGCTTGAGCTATAATATGTAATCCGTGTAACCTCACACCAAAAGCAGAGGGTCCTACTTGCCAAGGTAAGGCACGTATAACAATTCTTGCTAAAGTGATCCACTATCTTTAGTCATTTAAGATAATCTTGGGCACGTAGTTTAGGACAAGGGAGTTTCTATTAAAGATTAAATCTCTACTACTAGTAAGGCCTCCATTCCAAACTCCTCTAGGTGCTAAGTAAATCCCAACAGAATAGGCAAAATCATAATCATATCAAAATACTTGGAATGATAATAATCAAGGACTACCAATCCAATCAAAAGATAATATTTGAATAGCTCCTTTCAAAATATGATTTTCATAATTGTAAATCAAGACATTTCCTTTTTAAGAATCTAAATTATGATTCCTTTGAAATATGAGAAAACCTTTCACAAATCATTGACACTTTATCTTAAATGCATCCTTTAGTACGATAACCTCAATTTTATAAAACATGCATAAATCCATAATCATAATTTATAAGTTCATAACCATAGAAAAAGCAATAAGGCATGACTTAGATGAAATCGATTAAAAAAATGTAATTGCATCAAATCATGCATAAGAAGATTGAATATAAGCCATTGAATCATAATAAATTGAATCCATGACAATTTAACATGAAACCCTAGAATTTGGGTGAAAATTAATTGGAGAATTGAGTATCTTTTGGGACCCAATGGGTAAAAGGAATCATTTGGTAAAGTTCTTGCATTCCTTGGGTAATCAAAGCCCTAGCAATGGAGGAAGATACCTGAAGCTTGATGAACCATAGAATTCCTTGAACAACATTGAATAGAATTTTGAGAGGAAGAATTATGAGCCTTTGAGGGTTTTGAGGAATGAGAGGGAATGGGTACATTTTGAAGGGTAAAATCAGTTTTAGGATTAAAATGACACGCTTTAAGGGTTAAATGAGTATGAGATGACCAAAACACTCTTAATTAAAAACTACCGGATAATGTCTATGGTTGGACCTAATTCAGATGACTTTCTACGCAATGTCCCGTCAACCGTAGAATCACATTTGAATTCATTAATTGACCATACTTTAACGAGACCCTTCCAATAGGCCGTGGAATTTTCTACACTGTAGGGCCTCGTAAGTAGAACCCCAAAACCATCCAAAATTTCGATAAGTCAAAACAAATTTTTCTATGGGCTTCCTAAATCATGGAATTTTTTCCCAAAACCTAAATCAAGTTCCATGAGTGCGTTCTATGACCCGTAGAGATTTTTATGAAAGGTAGATGGGTTCAGAGGAATTGCACCAACACACATTTATGCAATCTTTTCCTTTTCAAACCCAACTTCAATTCCAAAGTGTTATAATAGCCCCTTGGGAACATTCGTCCTTGAATGGGACTCAAGCTATCACAAATAGTGTAGGAGAGAGATCTAACAACCCAACATGAATGCATATCACATAAAAATGCACATAACAAGGAGTAATCAACCCCAAGCTAAAACATAGACTTAAAACAAATTTTCATGAACATGCATGCATATTGAAACATAAGAATGACTAAAATACATAAATCCAAAAGAATGAACCATGAGGAACTAATACCTCAAGATAGAATAGGAGTGAGGAAAGAGATGATCATAGTTGGACATCATATTGGCTTTGGCTTGGCTCGGATGCTTTGATAGGGCTCGAGTTGGTGCACGCGCTATGAAGAAGGTTCAAATTATTCGAGAAAGGTTGAAAACGGTTCAAAGTAGACAAAAGTCTTATGCAGATGTTAGAAGAAGAGATCTTGAATTCGGTGTTGATAAGTGTGTTTATTAGAAAATCTTACCTATGAAGGATGTGATGAGGTTCAAAAGAAAGCGGCTTAGTCCTCGTTATGTTTGCCCATATCAAATTTGAGACATGTTGGCAAAGTAGTCTATAAGCTAAAGTTACATTATGATTTGGCATTAGTGTATTTGGTGTTTATCTTTGTTGAAAAGTGTGTTGGTGATCATACGTCTATAGTTCCATTTGAAAGTTTGGGACTTAAGGAAAGCCTTTCTTATGAGGAGGTTTCGATTGAAATTTTGGATCAGAAGTTCGAAAGTTGAGAAATAAAGAAGATGCTTTCATGAAAGTTCTTTGTATGAAGTTGTATTGAGATTTACTTTAGTACCAAAGACGCTTCGGAAATGACCTCCAAAACTGCGATTTCAACTGAGTACCATAATAACAAATAATGGACACAAGTACCCCGTGCAACCTCACCATTTTCCAAATATAAAGCCTAGCATAGTCTTTGGATGAAAATGAAGTATTCACTAGAAGAGAATGAGCTGATTTTGTCATCCGGTCCTCGCGACTCCAAATCAAATCAAATTGATAGTGAGTATGGGTAAACATGTAATGAAGTCCACATTAAAATCTTCCCACTTCCAAGTAGGAATTCTAATGTATTAATCCATACCACCCAATTTTTTATGCTTAAACTTTACTTGTTGATAAATAGGAAAGTTAGCTACAAATTCCACGATATCATTCTTCATCCCATTCAACCAATAGACCTTTTAAAAATTGTGGTACATATTGCTGGCTCTTGTGTAACTATGAGCTTCCACCAAATCTGATTCCTTAATCCATCAATATTTGGAACACACTATCGACCTTGGTAATAAAGTACACCATCTCCTCCCTGGGAGAAAGCTTGAATGGCTTTTCTGGAAATTGACTTCTTCAGTTCAACCAAAATCGGATCAGATCTTGCTTAGCCTTCACATCCAAAAAAAAAAAAAGAGATGATTCTAAACCATTTTTTACAATCACACCACCCTCATTGGAATGAACCAACTGAACACATAATCGAGCTAGTTTCACAACCCTATACATCAAGTCATGCTGACACCTACTATAACCCGCCAATAGGTAAGCCAAACCATAACCCAAAATGACAAGTAATGAGTATAAGGGTAGAAATAAGTAGAAATCAAGCTATAATAGCCAACACACAGAAGTGGAAGAAACCTAAAACTATAAACATAAAAATCCCTCCCAGAATCTGGAATTCACAAGTATAGAGCTCTTTAAAATGTGGGCACAAGTCCTAAAACTGGACCAAAAGCAAAGTTGTCTCAAAAGCAAAACACTAGCTACATAATATACAAAAAGGATACCATCAAGTTCGGGATGTCAAGTGCTAACCCTCGTCTTCAATCCAAAAGGCTACTAATGGCACGAATAATATTGTTAGCTAATTGATACACCTAAATTAAACCTCCTAAGGAAGTATAAGTGATCGTTGTTAAAATAAAGAACCTAACAGAGGTTAGTGTATATCCCACGAGAAATAAGGTCTTGACTTAGGCCAATTAATCGTTGATTGTACTTTTAGTCGTTTTCTCAAGAAATGGGGTTTTGTTACACAAAATATTAATCGATTGATTTCGAACTAGTAACCAAGTAAGCATTTTGTAAATTCAATAGAAGATGAAACTAGGGTGTATGTGTTCCCCACAAGTTCTTAATGCAATAAACCTTATAATAGTAACCCTTATCTAGTGTTCAACATGCAAAGTAAGTAACTTAGGTATTTCCTAAGTGATTGGTCATCCAAATAGGGAGTTTTACCATGTCATTTGGCTAGTCTATGGGTGTATGCTTTACTAATCCTTACCCTTAATCCAATATTAGTTCTCGCACTCCAGGTTTAGGCTATTAGATTGTAATGACCCTTAGGGTCATTTATGTGTTTTATGTGTGTTTTTCCTATTTTTTGCCTTTCTGGAGCTTATTTATAGTTTATGTGTGGTTCTAGGTTGGGTGGCATGCTCACTGAGGTGTTTTGTTGAGTTTGGCATGAGTTTTGAGTTTTGGAAACTTAATGTTGCAGAGTTGACTAAAGTCAACATCTAGAGATTCTAACGTCAGATTGGAATTATTTCTATTCCATCACCTATGGAAGGGTCATTATGGTGTAGTATGATGATTGGTTAGGGTTTTGGGCTTCCATTTAGAGTTGTTGCGATTAAGAATTTTAGCTTTTGAGTTTAGCCAAAAGTTGAACTTTGGGCAGCTTTCTTGGCAAACATGCTTGGAATTGTATTCCACCAGCACAGTTAACTTTGGAATGCCGAGTTTGGTCTAGAATGACCTCTGGTTTGATCTTGAGGGTGTCGAGGTAAGTTTTTAACTTTTTGGCATTTTGTTTTGTTTACTTTGTTGAAGTGTTGCCTTAGGTTAATATTTTGACGAGAAATTATGTATGGTTATTTCATTGATTTTGTTTAGTCTATAATATTGTTTCCAAGTAGTTTTCACTTATGGTTTGCATTGTTTGGACTCTGAATGAATTTCTCGGGCTTGTTCAATGTTTTGGACACTTAGCCAATTTTGAAATTTCTATTGTCTGGGGTGACGACTTAAGCAAACTCTTGATCTTTTAAGCGAAGTCCACTTAAGAGACCAAGAGGCCACTTAAGTGAAGGGCATCAGAGGACGGGGGTCGTTTAAGCAACCCACCCTTGGCCTTTGAGAAGGCCGCTTAAGAGACCAAGTCGCCGCTTAAGTAAGTGAAGGGCGCCTCTTAGGTAGGCTCTGCTTTTGCAAACATTTGTCTGCTTAAATGAAGTCCTTTTTTTTGGTCACTTTTGTGAAGATCGCTGGGTTAAAATCCTATTTTCATCCTTTCTTTTCGTAAAATAACCCACCATCTTTGGAGCTTAGTCATGGAGGTTTTGGAGCTATTCTTAATCATTTCCAACCATTTAAAGGTAAATTTCTCCATCTCCCTTTTCTATATGCTTTTGCATCTTTAAATTTGTAATTTAAATTTATTTCGATGTCAAATCCCTTTAATTTCTAAACTTGAAAGTACGCTAATTTGGCCATTTGAGGTCCGAATTGAGTCCCATCCGTACTCCATCTTATGGGCATGTGATCCTCATTCATTAGAGGATAGTATGACGATTTCTTTTCATAGTTCAACAGGTCGATTTGTGGTCCGATTTTGGCCCAATTTTCATTATGATTTTTGATTTAGTGATATTAATATTGTTGGAATCGTATTAATTATCTCATTGTGTTCTTCATAGCTTGGCGAAAATCCACATTCTGTGGAAGTGAAAGCACCATAGTTGTAGTTCGTGAGCGGTTTTCGCCCCGAGGTAGGTTATGACTTCCTTTTCTTAAACTTAGATTAGTTAGATTGATTATATGTGGTAGCATCACATGATTTAGGTTGAGCCCTTAGGTATTATTGAGATTTATTGATCCTTGGATAGTTATGGCCATAGCTTGGGTGGTTTAACTTAAGTTTAGTCGGAGGAGCCTTAGTTTGTGTGATCCTTGCATGAGTAGTATCATTAGACCGCTTCTAGGTGGCGTGAAACTTAGGAGTGTGTGGTTTTGACTGGTTTTGGTTGATTTATATAGGTCCTTGAGTTGTGAATTTGGTTGTTTATTAAACTGCTTGGGGCTAAGACCATGAGCTTGGATTAGTAGTAGTTTTAGGTTCAGACTTTTGTTATATGATGAGTATTCTTCCCAATTCAAGGTGTATGCCATGAGTCGATTGTTATTATGCTTCCGAGGAGTTTCCATTTGAATGATTTCTGAGGAAAAATGACTTGGTTTGTAAAAAGAAAGTTAACCTTATTGAGTTGGAAGTCCTTGAGAATTATTTTTTTGACTTAAAAGTGGTAAAAAGGACTTTACTTGATTTAACGACCTCTCAACCGCTTATACTACGATGAGATTGATGTGTCATTCTAGCGGCCCATTGGCTTAGGCTTAGGCTACAATCGCTACCTAGTCCTATATTGTTGAGAAGCTCAAAGTTCTATCCTAGGTATACATCTATCCGGTTGTTGGTAAACTCGAGGTGCCATTTTCATGGCCCATGGATACATTTATCAAGGTTATTGGCTTATGGTTAAGATTGAGTTATTATTCCTGATGACTTGATATTTCTTCCAGGCTTAGGATCTATCTTGTCTTGGAGTTTTACATTGTATCTTTGCATGAGTTTGTCTTTGAGTGTGTTGATTGTCTAGTTTGTGGGTAGTTGTAGGTGGTTATTGATCTTATCTATTTGTTATCTATTATTATCTTGTTATGCTTTAGCTTTCCTTTGTCTTGCTAGTATTATCTAGCTTCTTATATATATTTGATCTTTCTGAGTTTGGTCGGCCTGTGATGCTTACTGGGAACCCCATGTTTGGTACTTATACTACACTTCCGTATCTTTTACTGATGCAACTCCCAGCTCGAGCCACCGTCAGTGAGCCTTTGGATCTGCCCTAGTCATAAACTTGGATCAGGTGAGCTCATGGCATTGAGAGACTTGATGTTGTTCTTATTTCGTACAACCTCTCATTATGTATTTTGGATTGGTGAGTTCTCTGAATATATATGACTTTCTGTTCGTGGTAGATCCTATATAGGTGACATTAGGTCCCGCAGATTGATTTCTTGTGTTAGTTTCTCTTTTGGTGACTTTTGGGCCTATTTGGTACATTTTGTATCGAAGTATAGATATATATACGATACAACCTTCTTTCTATATACATTACCCTTGTATTCCGCTTGTATTTCCTATGTATTATTTAAATATGTCTTTCCCATCTTGTTATTTAGGGTTAGGCTTGTCCACTCAACGGGTTGAAGTGGACTCCATCACGACCCAACTTAGGTTGTGAAAGAATGGTATTAGAGCTTTAGGTTCACCGATATCACCAATACAAGAGCAAATGTCTAGTAGAGTCTCGCGGATCGATCGATGACGTCCGTATTCAATCTTAAGAGACTATAGGGCATTCTTAGGAAATACTTCGCTATTTCTTGTTTCTTGTCATGTATTGATGGTTGTACCAATATTTAAACTCCATTTTTTCACTCTTTCTCGTGGAAAGGACGAGATCGACTATGCGTGAGTAAGTGTGGCAACGGACCGAACCGCACTATCGACCGACCGACCGAACTGAATGGAATCCGCACCACGGGCGAACCGTGATCGAAACCGGACGGATCGGAACTAGTAATTTTGGAAATAAATATGTATACCCGTTTCGATCGGACCGATCGTAAATCGGGTCCCAGGCTATATTTAAAAAAATTATTAAAAATTAGGAACATTACTCAAATAATACTAAAACTTTATAATTTTAAAGTTAAAAATTTATACTTTTAAACTTTTAAAGTTTTAAATACAAACTTTCAAACTTTAGAAGTATAAAGTTTAAATTTCACACTTTAAAAGTTTGAAAATTTAAATTCAAACTTTAAAAGTATAAAAGTTTAAATTTCACTTTAAAAGTTTGAAAATTTAAATTCAAACTTTAAAACTATAAAAGTTTAAATTTCACCCTTTAAAAGTTTGAAAATTTAAATTCAAACTTTAAACTATAAAAGTTTAAATTTCCTTTAAAAGTGTGAAAATTTAAATTCAAACTTTAAAACTATAAAAGTTTAAATTTCACTCTTTAAAAGTTGAAAATTTAAATTCAAACTTTAAAACTATAAAAGTTTAAATTTCACCCTTTAAAAGTTTGAAAATTTAAATTCAAACTTTAAAACTATTAATGTTTAAATTTCACCCTTTAAAAGTTTGAAAATTTAAATTCAAACTTTAAAACTATTAATGTTTAAATTTCACCCTTTAAAAGTTTGAAAAATTTAAATTCAAGACAATAATAAAAAAATTAAGGCGAATAGCCTATACTTTTATTAATATTAATTAAATAGTACAAGTTGAGTTACAAATATTAGTAGATTATTAAAAAATCTAATCTACATAGCCACCTTATAGGAAGGGTTCTGTTTCAATTAGACCTCGAATTATTATACTCATACTAATAGATATTTAAATTTAATAGTTCATGCTACCAAGGAAATCTTTTTTTTTTTTTAAATCACTTAATATTTCTCTAGTAACATTCTCTGGAATTGGTTGATTAGCTAGTTCCTCCATTGCATCAATGCCGTCATCACTAAAATCTTGCATTATTTCATCAACGTCATTTTCAAATTTGGTCGGTAAGGTGGACGACCATAACTCCTTCTCTCGCCATTAATCCAATTCTAAATAGTACCGATATCTCCAAGCTATCCGCTAATGAATATCTATGCTCTCCAATTTGAAATCTTGTCGCACTAAAAGCGCCTTCCGGTTATCAAGATGCTTCAATAGCTAACACTAACACGCGGCATGAGTGTGGACCTCTTGCACCTCCGGTGAAGCCCTAACTAAGGGAAGAGTTAGAGGTCGACCAAAGGTCAAGACGGGCACCAACTCTAGAGATCGAGAGAGAGGTTGAGCATGTCGCATAAACTGAGGGTGTGGGGCCGTAAAGCCTCAACCACTATTTGTGGCGATGCCAATACTTCGTGATACTTTGACTAGATCCTTAGCTTCTCGAAGTATGCTGTATGTCCTATTCCTAGAACTTCAATGATGACATGTTAGATATGAGGCTCAAACTTCAGCCCGTGCCAAGGCACACGACACTTAGGAACCATAGGCGCATCATGCTTTGCATCTCCTAATATAGTAGTTTAGCCTCCGACTATTGCTTCATCTTTGGCTCCTAGGCCTTATACGACCCAAAAGTAGAATATATGGGTGGTTTATCGATAAGGTCTTCCTAGGTTCACTCGGCTTTGCGCAGGATGCCTAGCGTTAGTAGTAACTTACTGTGAGAGGTTGCATAACCTTGGGTTAGTAGAGTCCCCGGAGTTGATTACACAACTTAACAAATGAAAGAGGCCAACAAAGTAGTGGTGAGATTTTATTTAGATTTTCGACCACTCATGTCACCTTTGATGACTTGGTCTCGCCTCGATGCTTTCGAGAAGTATGTACCTAGTAGCCCGAGGGAGCGGTTGGTGGATTTGTTTTCGTATCACTAAGGGATCACTTTTAGTTGCAGAGTATAAGGCACTGTTCCGTGAGTTTGTGAGACATACGGCTATGCTTATGCCGTGAGTAGGAGAGAGTTTGCGGGTTTGTCGCAGTTCTCTCATTTCTCTTAGGTTGGCCATAGATCATATGGTGGCATCGGTTGTTCTTTCCTACGAGATAGTTGATCATGCATGTACCATTGAGGATTTGTGCAGGCCTATAGAGGCAAATGCGATAAGAAGCCCCATCGCCAGTGGTGGTTTTAATGGTCTCAATCTCGGTAGTAGAGGGTTTTAGGGCCGGGTATCCATAGTAGCATCAACCTAGTAGGTTGGTCCAGCATCTCTAAAGATTACGTACGGTGGCATAGTAAGTGCTAGTGGTCAAATAGTTCAACTTCTCGAGGTACATATTCGGGTATTCAGCCGTGACTCCCACTCAAGTTTAGCCGAGTCATCTCGAGGCGGTTATGGTAGGAGTTTCTATGAGAGTTATGTAGCGGGTCACTGGCTAAAGTGTCCTATGATTAGTCATCATAGGAGGTAGGTTCAATTAGGGAAGCTGGGTCGGAGGTAAACAAGGTCAATCGGGTTCATAAAACACTTTCGTGAAATCCTCCCAAGAAGTGATTGATTCCTTAGTAGTTCGTCAACTATCCTCATTGCTTCCCATTAGAGAAAAGGGAAAGAACGGAGTTGGACCGGCTCTTGGATGATGTTCTTAGAAAAATGGTCCACACACATCCACGAAATTTTGACGTGGTCATAAGGATAGTCATGAGCAAGCCCCTAAAGAGACTCCTTCATTTGCAACAATCGTAAGATTGTGCCGGGTCACATGATACACCACATTGCCCATAGTCGGAGGCAATCGAGAGAACTCACACTCCCGGATGATCTTTATTGACATCGCAAGTTCGATGTCATAATTATTCCCAAGTTGACTTGCGTTGCTCCTGTTCACACTTATTTCTTTGCCTATTTCGGAGCAATCAACAAGAACAAAATTAAGACAATGCAACTACGATAAAATTAGTTCACGAAAACACTTCAATACAAAAATTCTAAGCACCACTCCCACAGAGGCACCATTTTTGATAATGCTTAACTACACTTCTTCTAATTCTAAGTGTAGGCGGTCGATAATAAGTATAAACCCAACTAAGAGTTCGTTATATACCATAGAAAGTGATGCAATAGAGAATTCAATTAGGAAGTGAGAATGTGTCCTAATCGTTTGTAGAAGTAAAGGTTTCAGAATATGAAATTAAATCATGAATTTTCAATAATTAATATCAAATGGGGAGGGGGTTAGTAACCAATTTGTGACAAAGAATAACTAACATGGGAAGTAAACAATTAGAAATCGTGACCTTAGGAACGTGATAACTCGAATGCTAATTTTGCGCAATAGGTAATTACTAATTGGTTAAAGTTGTCGAGTCTCAATGGGTAGCTAGGTTTTGAATATAAAAGCTATCTCTCGATCAGCTATAATGTTTCGAGTGAGTTCTCTGGAACCTGAACAAGATTATCATTACTAAACAACCCAATTCCTTAATTAACCCACTTTCTCAAGCCGGATTTGTAAAGATGCAATCAAACCCACTTTCTCAAGCTAGATTTCAAAGACGCAATGAATACAACTATTAATCAATCATTCTACTCTAATACCTTTTTCTCAAGTAAGCATAGAGAGCTAT
Organism: Solanum pinnatisectum; assembly: GCA_035578085.1. NCBI lineage: Eukaryota > Viridiplantae > Streptophyta > Magnoliopsida > Solanales > Solanaceae > Solanum > Solanum pinnatisectum. The sequence goes on from CM069079.1 coordinate 14,528,879, forward strand.
AGTAGAACTAAATTTGCAACTTCAGTTCAACAATTTAAACAAGAATAAACAATTGAGCCCATTTCAAAACAACATTAAGTTCAACAATTAACAATAACGACAAGCTAATTTATCTATTCCATTACATGATCACTCCCCTAAGGTAAGGGGTTTAGCAAACCATAGAAAAAAGCAAGAAATCGTTACCAACAAAGTTTTCCATTTGAATTGCTAATGATCCGCAATACCCAAATGCCAAATCAAAGCAAAAATGTTACAATCTCCAATTCTAGATCCAAAACTTCTAACAATGTTAAACAATGTGAAAAAATGTAAAAACTCTCAAAGACTCAGTAGTACAAATTGTGGGAACTCTGAAAAATTGTTCAAAAATGAATTTATACGTTCCCAAATTCTCAGTACGGAGTCTACTCAATGAGATTAGTCATGATCGCCGATCAACTCTTGATCCACCGAATTATGCTTCTTGCGTTTTGGCCGACTCCTACAACAAATTGTTCTGGAAGTTTAGGCAAGCAACATCGTGATCACCAATCAATTCGGCGAGTGGCCAAATCGTCCGTTTTGCTCGCCAAGTTGGTTTGGAACATGGGCCACTTCACTGGAACTTTAGGCGAGCTGGAGGCCCACTCGGTGAGTCACCGAGTGGCTTTTGTGAGCTTTAAATTCTCTTTTCTTCAGCTTTTCCAACATTTTCACTCTTTTTTGCATAGTAATTTTCTTGCCTTGCCATTAATCCTTTATTGCTACATATTAACACATTAACATCAGTTATGAGCACAAAATAGGTATTGAGGACACTAGATCATTGAATAATAAGTCCTAAATGAGTCAAAATTCCCGACGCATCATGGGTCAATACGACTATCCAGGTCAGGCCCCAAGGCTCTGGTTCAGGGTACTAAGGGTGGTCCCTGTGGTACTAGAGGTGATCCTCAAGCAGTGCGATCAAGTGGTCGGCGTGGAGGTGACACACGTATGACTTTCTGCAGAGTGTAGAGGTGGAGATATTGGATGTTGTAATCACAGTACGATCTGCCTCCCATCCGCTTGTTTATGCTTTATTTGATCCAGGTCTACCTTTTCATACGTGTCCGCTTATTATGCTACACGTTAAATTTATCTTATGAGCCTATGTATGTGTCGATATGTGTATCTACCCCCATAGGTTATTCTTTGGTAGTGGATCGTATATAGAGATTTTGTGATGACCATCTTGGGGTACGATACTTGGTAGATCTTATCAGGTTAGATATGGTAGATTTTGACGCTATTCTAGGCATGGATTGGTTGTCTTCCTATCATGCGGTCTTGGATTATTCTCCAAGAATATTACTTTATGCATGCTGATATTCCTCCTCTTATATGGACCTGGCTCGATAGTCAAATGTGAAGGATATGATCTTCTTTCCGATTGTGCGATGGTTAGTAAAGAAGGGGTGTCCTGCCTTATCTTGCTTATGTCCGTGATATTAGTGCAAAAATTCTCCTCTCGAAGTTAGTTTCATGGTTAAAAGGTTTATCGATGTGTTTCCTACCGATATACCAAATTTCTTCAACTCGACCACAAAATTGATTTTTGGATTGATATTTAGCTAGGTACACAAATGTAGCTGAGGAGATTAAGGAGCAATTCAAGGACCTCCGAGAAAGGGGTTTATTAGACCAATCATATCTTATTAGGGGCTCTGTACTATTCGTGAAGAAGAAAGATGGTACCTTGTGTATGTGCATTAACTATGAAGTGAATAAGGTAACTCTCATGAACAAGTATCCCAAGCCACCGATTGATGATTTATTCAACCACTTTAGGTGCATCTGTTCTTTAAGATTGACTTACCACCACTGAGGATTAGGGCAGGGAGACATCCTTAAAACTACCTTAGACTCGGTATAGCCACTACGAGTTCTTAGTCATGTCTTTTGGTTGACTAATTCCTTTGGAACATTTATAAAGTTGATGAACCGTGTGTTTAGGCCTTGTTTAGACTCATTTTTTTATAGTATTCATCAATGACATCCCGGTCTATTTTGGGAGTAGGATAAAACATGAGCAACATCCGAGGATTGTACTCGCACCTTGAGAGAGAAGTGGTTGTATGCAAAATTCACTAAACGTGAGTTTTTTCTTAAGTCCAGAGCCTTCTGGCACATCAGGTCCAATAATGACATTATGGTGGATATGGTGAAGATTGAGGCGCTCATGGTTGGGCTAAGCCTACTTCTATTAATGAGGTTTGCGCTTTGTCTGTTATCAAAGCTACTACGCATTTGTCAGGAGGGTTTTCTTCTATTAGAACACTCTTGAATAGATTGACTCGGAAGGATGTTCCTTTCTGGCGATGAATGTGAGCAAGCTCAAGCTTAAGGCCTTATTTACTTTAACACCGATTTCACTCTTTTCGTTGAGGCTGGCGATTTCGCGGGTTCTATCGGATTATTTTGGTGTAGGCCTAGGTTGTCTTTTGATACAACAAGGTAGAAGTTACAACTTATGCTTCCAAGCAACTAAAGCTTCACGAGAGGAACTACACCACTAAGACTTGGAGTTGGCAATGGTAGTCTTCGCATTCAAGATTTGGTGGCATTGTTTGTATTGAGTTCATGGGTATTCACAAACCATCATAGTCTTTAATATATTTTTAGCCGTAGGACCTTAATTCGAGACAATGGTGCTGTCGAGTTATCAAGGACAATGTCATTTCTATCCTTATTATCCAGATAGTATAATGTGGTAGCAGTATGCCTTGAGTCCGAGGGTAGTGAGTATGGGAGTTTGGATTTCTTAGCATTGGAGGAGCGACCTATGGATTTGATATTCAATACTTACACAATCAGATGTTAAGAGTTCATATTTCGACCGCAAACTATTTGTTTATGTAAAGGCTAGATCTTCCTCGATGGAGTATATTTGGGCACATTAGTTTGATGATCCATAGTTAAGGATAATTCAAGACATGGTTCTTATCGGTGAGGCTTAGGAAAGCAGCCTTAGCTCTGAGGGAATCTTAAGGATCGGGCGTCATATTTGTGTTCCTAAAGTTGGTGAGTTAATCGGGTTGATCCTTCAAGAGTCTCATTGTTCCGTATTCTATTCATCCTACTGTCGCGAAGATGTATCATGATATGAGGCACCATTAATAGTGGTGTTGAAATGAAGAGGACATTGCAACTTTTGTAGCTAGGTGGTTGAAATATCAACATGTGAAGTATAAGCACCAAAGTCCGAGTGGTTTGACTCACCTCTGTAATGGAAGTGAGAGCGTATACCATGGCATTTTGGTCCTTTGCCATGAACCTTCCAAGCTTTTTTATCTCTATTTGGGCATCCCCGATAGATTGACCAAGTCAACTCACTTTCTACCATTCGCACTACCTACACATTCACAAAGTTGACTTAAATATACTTTAGAGAGGTTGTCCGTTGCATGAGTGCCAATTTCTATCATTTCCAGATCATGCTACCTACCACTTCCACTTCGGGTCCATACAAAGGGAGTTGGGAACTTGGGTTGATCGCACAACTTTCACCCTCGCAGCAATGGCTAGTTTAGAAGGCTATTCAAGTTCTTTGTGTTATTCTACATGCTTTTGCTATTGATTTTGGTGGCCACGGATCGATCTTTGGCTTTTCGCAGAGTTTGCATATAATAATAGCTACCATTCAAGCATTCATATGGCACCATTTGACACATTATATGGTAGGAGATGTCGTTATCCAGTGGGTTGGTTTGATGATTTTGAGATAGGCCATGGGGCAATCGACTTGATAAGTTGATTCTTCAAATAGTGTCCGTGTGATCTGCGAGCAATTTGACTGCCCAGTAGGTAGAAGAGCTATGCAGATTGGAGGCCATAACTTAAAGTTCATGGTTAGAGATCGTGGTGTTTTGTTGGTATAACCTGAAGCGGTATGATGAGATTCGTGAGAAGCGGAAAGCTAACCCCATGTTTATTGGACTCTTTGAGATTCTAAGGCGGGTGGGAGAGATGGCTTATGAGTTATCCTTACCTCTAACTCTTTCTAGTGTTCATCCCGTGTTTCATGTCTTATGTTGAGACAATATGTTCCCGATGTGTCTCACGGCTTTACGGGAGTCACTTGACACGAGACTTCAGGTGGACAAGGAGCTAGTGGCCATTCTAGACAAGAAGGTTAGATAGTTGCGGTCTAAGGAGATCCCGTCGGTGAATGTTTAGTGGATGCACCATCCGCTCGATGAGGAGCTACTTGGGAGACCAAGCTTGATATGCGAACTCGGTATCCTCATCTTTTGAGCCTTTATGTATTGTTTTGTCTCACTTTCATGATGAAAGTCCTTTTAGTGATATTTGTTGTAATGACCCTCGGGTCATTTATATGTTTTTGCATTCTTTTCCTATTTTCCCTTCGCATAGATTCTTTGTAGCTTATGTGTGGTGTCAATAAGGTGGCACCTCTCCGAAAGTTATTTGGTTGACTTTGGTGTGAGGTTTGAGTTTTGAAGCCAGTTTAATGCTTGAATATTTTGACTTGAAACATGCAAAGATTCTAACATCGATCAAATTCCATTAGTTCCTCAAATTGGAAGGGTCATTGTTGTGTAGTGTGATGATTGGTTTGGGTTTTGGGCTTTTGTTTAGAGTTGATACGATTAGGCATTTTAGCTTTTGATTTTAGTCAAAAGTGGAACTTGGGGTAGCTTTCTATAAACATGCTTGGAATTGATTCCGTTAGTGCGTTTAGCTCCAGAATGTCGAAGTTTGGTCTAGAATGAAGTTTTGTTTGATTCCCAAGGGTTTATGTGAGCTTTTAGCTTCTTGATTTTTGTTGTGTTTCCTTTGTCAAATTTTGATGAGACGACCTCATATGGATGTTTTGTCAATTTCTTTGAGTGGGGAATGTCTTTTCGAAGTGGTTTGCCCTTTTGGTTTGCGTTATTTGGAATCCAAATGGATTCTAAAGGCTTGTTCAAAGTTTTGGACACTTGGCCTATTTTGAAACTTCTAGTTTTGGAAAGCGATGGCTTGCTTAACTATTGATCACCAGAGAAGTCTTCTTAAGAGACCTCTGGTCTCTTAAGAGAAGGGCATCAGGGGCGGGGTCGCTTAATGACCCACCCTTTGCTTTTCAAGGCTAAGCAACCAAGTGGCTACTTAAGAAAAGGGTGCCTCTTAGGTGGGCTTCGCTTTTGCAAACATTTGGCCGCTTAAGTGAAGCTTGCTTAAGAAAAATTTTGCTGCTTTTGCGAAGATTGCTGGGTTAAAATCCCATTTTCGTCCTTTCTTTCCAGAAAAGAATCCACCATATGTCACGCATCCAAGTGGTACCCTTAGATGTAACAAGGTGTATAGAACCCCGAAGGACTTCATACAAGCCACTTAGTCCTCATAACATAAGAAATAGAACAATTTAGAGTAAAACAATATTTCAAGTCTTAAAAAGTTTTTCATAAAAGGAAGCACAAGTCTAGAAACTTTGTCCCATCATAGCCATCTATTACAATATTGAATGAAATAGGCCAAGCCCATACAACATGTCCAAAAGGGAAAGCACACAAAAGAAACTAGACATAAGAAAATCTTTCTCGAACCATGAGAATTCACCAAGCTCGGGAACACTTAAATACAAGCTCTAGCCACAAGTATGATCACCTCTAGTGCCGAACCCTACACTTGGGAAAAAGTATGCAAAAGTAGGCGCTTAGTACAAAATGCACTAAGTATGGTAGCCATGCAGAAAACCACTTGAAACATGCAAAAGGACATTTCATTTGAAAGTATGCAATTCACCAAGTTTAAACATCATCATAGAGATAGTTGGTAAACATGAGTCATAACATCATAGTCAACATAAGCCAGCATCATCTTTATAACTTTTGAACACTTACGGCATACTTCCTACATGCCTTTGCTCATTATTAAACTTCTTGTTATTGTGGGAAATATCCTTAATCGATATGAGACCATGTGAGGTATAACATGATCACCCTGTTACCTATACCAAAAAGGGTTGCACTACTTGCTAAGGTAGAACCATGGTTTGTTAGCTTAGGTGGATCCACTAGCTAAATATCCTATACGCACGTAGTTTATGGATAAGGAGATTGCTACTAGAAACTCCGACCTTTTAATAAGTGAGCTTCCATCTCAAGAGATTGCTTCTAGAAACCCGTCCTTTCTAGCAGATGAGCTTCCATCTCAATACAATATCCATCTTGGCATAAGCATAAATCCCACAAAGTACTTACTAAGTCATAACTGTATCATGTCTCATGGAGGTGTCCTTGAAACTCAATCCAACTTAGTTCATTAGATAGCTCATGAGATCATGTGTAGGAAAACCTTCATTGTCCATGTCTACATGTAAGTATTAGATTCAATTAGTGAGAAAACCTTTCAACCTTATAATCTTCATTATGGAGAATACCTTTCAATTGATGTTCATTATGTGTTCATGAGAATGACCTTTCAATCAACACAACAACATTAACATAATTATTAACACTTCACTCTAAAAGTGTTCTTAAGCATTTACATGAACTTCTTAAAACATGCATAATCTCATACTTTTCCTCTTTGAGGTTCAAAACTTATTTCAATCAACACATATATAATTAAAGCATTAGACATGAATATCATTATAATTCATGTGATTCTATCACCTCAAGCATTAATTCATAAAATCCTCTTTCATCAACAAAGACCCACATCATATAATCAACTCTCGAGAAATACGGGATTACATGAGTTCTTAGGATACATCATAAAAATCATAGGAAATAATCAATTCATGCTTAATATAACTCAATTCAATCATTAAAATCAAGTTTGAAAGGTAGTAAATCCATGACTTTGGAATCAAACCCTAACTTTTGGGGATTTCTATCTTTTGAAATTGGAGATTTTGAGAGGATTTCATGGATAAAACTACCCATGGATGAAAGCTACCATACCTTAATCACAATGCCCAAAGAAATTGATTTGTAAAAGCTTGCTTTTCAAAACCCTAGCTTGAATCTCCTTGTCTTTCTTCTTCAAGTTTTTTTAGAGAGACAAGTTTTGAGGAGGATGAACTTTGAGGAATTGATTTGGGTTTTGGAAAATATGGCTTAATCAAAGTGGGTGGGCTTTGACTTTAAATGACTTATATGGGTGTACCAAACTAAGGCAAAATGACTTCACTTAAGTTTGATTAAAACTGTAATCTACCCAATTGACTCCCTCAACTTTAAGTGACCTACCCATGGACTCAATGTGAGGTCCCACGAGCGATGGTTCCTTCGCTGGACTTTGGAGGCAGTGTCTAGGCAACTATGCCTTTAACCCCAAGTTCCAAGGCATCTTTCTAATGGAGGGTTCCAATGAGCCATGGTTCCTCTGACAATGAGCCATGGTCCTCTCGAAATGGACAACTTATAGGCGGTGCTAAGGTTTACCTTCCCTCAACCCTTACACACCAACTCCCTCCACAAGCCTTAGTCTTCACCACAAGCAGGATGGCCTCGTGAAGAGGAGGCTGATTTTTGGCGATTTGGGGAGGCTGCATCGCCTAGCCCACTCACGAGCCACACTTTGAGAAGGGCTTAGTGGTGGTGAAATGGTAGGTGGGGTAGTGCTCATACACACATAGGTAGGATGCCCTCTAGACCACTCCCTTGGTCGCTTGCCCTCCTTCTCTTTGACTATAATCTTCGTGTTTAGCTCTAGTTTAGCCTACTAGTTTTCAGTGGTGTTACACCATCTTTCTGAGCTCATTCTTGAGGTTTTGGAGCTATTCTTTCATTATTACCAACCATTTGCTGTAATATTCGTTTCATCTTCCATTTCTCTTCACTTTTAAGTCTTTAATTTTGTAGTTCAAATTTGTTTCCCTAACCTCAAATCCCTTAATTTCTAAACTTCAAAGTATGGCAATTTGTCCATTTAATGTTTGAATTGCATCCCGTTGTGCCAACGCCCATCTTATTGGGCAAAAAGTGTGATCCACCTAGGTCACCAAGAGGAGCAGTATGACGGTTCCTCACTTATGAGAATTCAAGAGCGCTAAGATTTATGGGCTGATTTTGGCCCATAATTTCCATTCCAATTTTTGAGTTAGTGATAAGGGTATTGTTGGACTTTATAATAACTTACTCGTTGTGTTCTTGATAACTTCGGCAGCGAAATTAAGGCTCTCTAAAAAGGGAAAATCACATGATTTGTAAAGTTAGTGTATCCGATTTTAGCACAGTGACGGTAAGTGTTACGGCTTCTTTTTCTTAGACTCATTTGGTTAGATCGGATTATATTTGGTTATTATCACATGATTTAGGTTGATACCTTAGGTCTTGTTGACCTTCATTGATCCCTTGGCAGTATAGTCAAAGTGTACATAGGTCAGGTGTAGTTTTAGCTTTAAGATTTAGTTGGAGGACCACTTAGTTTAGGTAATCCTTGCGTGAGTAGTGATCCTGGAGACCTTTCTTCCACAGGACTACATGGAAACTTATGAAATGTGTGGTTTGACTTGGTTTTTTGTTGCTTTTTGTGGGTCCTTGAGCTGTGTGACTTTGGTTGTTTACTAAATTATTACCGCTCTAAGGCCGTGAGGTTGGATTAGGAGGAGTTCCAAGTTAGTACTCTTACATGGTGTAACAGTATTCACCAAATGCGTAGTGTATGGTGATACACCCAAATTACACCTCCTCCTAAAGAAGTATAAGCGGTAGTTTGTCAACATACCAGTACTTAATCTGAGGGTAGGGTCGATCTCACAAAAAGAGAATATAGGTCTAAAGACTTAGGTTAATTTATGGTTAATTGAACTTTTATCGCAAGATTACTCTGATAAAAAGAGGATTTGTAAACAGAGTAATTGTTGATTGATTTGTAGTAACAAGTATCAAGTAAGCAAAATCCACAATTTGTAATATCAATATGAGATGGAAACTAGGGCATAAGTGTTCCACAAAGTTGCTCTAACGCAAATAAATCCTAATAATGCGAACTCTTTCCTAGTGTTAACTACGCAAAGTTGGTAAGTTAGGGATCTCCTAAGTGATTGGTCGTCCAAGTAGGAATTTCACCCTACAACTTGGTCGGTCTATGTGTGTATGATTTACTAACCCTTACCTCGACTCTGTTGATTAGCCCTCGTGATAGAGTGGGTCGGCTATTAGATAGCCGATTATCACGCTTAAATCTACTCATTGTACATTCTTTTCATTCATTACTTCTTGGTTAGGCAAGTAAGAATGGGTGAGTTCTAACAGTTGTCACCATTAAAAACATTCAAAATGAAATAATCACAATACATGCATAGAAACTAGTTCGTAACTACTGAATTATTAGTTTCACATTGTTAAATACTCATGGTCCTCACAACACTTAGTTATGGAGTTACAATTGTGTTATTCATGCTTGAGTTATCAAAATTCATAATAGGGTTTACAATATAAATCATGAACTTACAATAAGAATAGACTTGAAATTGCGGAATCTTGAATTGATGAACAAACGTTAAATCAGACAGTAGAAACCAAACTCTAAGAATTAAAAGTTGCAAGTGTTTTCAAATTATTTCAATGCCAAAAACAGCATCATAAAAAGTCTAACAACCCAACAATGAAAATTATGACTAATATTTATAGAAATAAATCAACTTCAACCAAGTAGGAAAAAAGAAGCTTCGAGGAAATTCGGCCCAAATGAGGTTATCCACAGGAATGGTCACATACGCTAAATCACCAACACACGAACAGCAAGCTCATGCAGTTCAATCTTCATTCAAAATTTCAGTCAAATTCGCTGGGTTCCATCGATAGTCATGACCTATGCCTCATTGATCTAAGCATGGCCTATCCCGCTCAATCATGATTCATGCTGCGGAACTCACGCCAGCTATTCTCGAAGTCACCCCATTTACTCATCATCCATGGCAAAACAGATTCAAAGGACCTATGGTCCATATTTAGTCGCTTAACAATTGTTCCAGACCATAGTCCATTTTCATAGCAGAGTTCACCGCTACGCAGCAACCCACGGCTCCAGCAAAGGAATGACGCCTCACCGTTGAAACTCGTTTGTTGCCAATCTCACAACTGTAATTTCAAGCATTCCTTTCAACACCATCACTCCAAAACCTGTTTCCCCGTATATAGAAATTACATCAAACACCACCATATATATTAACAAAATGCCTAAAGACTCATGAAAAAATCAAGTTTAATGCATTAAAAATACCTATAAACTCATGATACATCATATGCCATAAGTTGATTGTGATTATGCTTTTGAGGATTTTCTATTGAATGAGTTTTGAGGAAAATGACTTGGTTTGTATAAAGAAAGTGAACCTTATTGGAGTTGGAAGTCCTTGAGGCTAAATGTTTTGACTAAAAAGTTGTAAAAAGCTCTTTTCCGGGATTTATCACATCTCTTTATCCGCTTATACCTTGATGTGCATGATGCTTATCATTCTGGTGGACTATTGGCTTAGGTTTGGGTTGTAGTCTACAATGTAGACCCACACTACATTGATATGCTTTTTGAATTCTACTTATCCTAGGAGGCTGGTTGATAAATATATTGGGTTATTAGTAAGCTCGAGGTACTCATTTCGAGAGGCTTGTGGATACTTTTATCTCGGTTATCGTTTGTTATTAGGCTTGGAGTTGCACCATTCCAGGTAACCGTAGCTCAAGCTTTCGCCGATGTTCGCCAGGAGCTTAAGATCTTTTCTATTTTGGAAGTTTTACATTGTATCTTTGCATGTAGGTTGTTTTTGACTATTTTGATTGTTCGGGATTTATGTGTAGTTATGAGTACGGTTATTTATATTATATGTATATTCTCTATATTTATCTTGTAATGCTTTGACTTTCCTTTGTCTTCCTAGTATCGTCATTGCTTATTATTTATATTTGATCTTTCTCCGAGTCTCGGTCGTACTTCACGCTTACCTCTGGGTACCCATATTTCGGGGTACTCATAATGTACTTCGCATCTTTTACGATGTAACTTCCAATTCGATCCACCCCAATGAGCATTTGGATCTCCTGGTGGCTATCACAAACTTTGATTGTGGTAAGCTCCTCGTGGTTCGTGAGAGGCTTGTTGAGGTGTCAACATTTGTCTGCACTTCCATTTTGTATTTTGGATTAGTTTATTACGTGTATATATATGACTTGCTGCTTGCTTAGTAGAGTCCTAGTATAGGAGACAAACCCACGGGTCCCGAGGTTTGAGTATCTTGTGTTAGCTTGTCATTTGGTCACTTTTCGGGCATATTATGTACATTTTGTAAAAGTACACAGATATATATTGATATGGCCGCTTCTTTCTATATACATTACCACTTTTCTTTATAACACTCCAAAAATTAGTAGGCTAAATTAGAGGCTTAACGTGGAGGGCTGTGAGTCTTGTAGATGTAACTCCCATATTTAAAAATAAAGGATTTTGTGTTAGAACGTCAAGCAGTACGACTCCCATGACCAACCATGGGTCCTGAATACACCTTAGAAAGGCCTCGCAAGGACTAAACGAAGGACCTACGCTCATGGTCCATCCGCGCCCTCGGGGCGTGGGGTCAGGATCAGTGTCTCAAAAATTAAGCCAGACATCTCACCCATTGTTCACCATCATGCCACGTGGTCCATCCACGCACTCATGGCTGTGGTGTCGGGTAGTGATCTCAGATCGTTTTCTTAAGAAGAAGTTAGGGTGTGCTTGGGTTTTTCGGGTTTTAATTAATACTAAGTGGGAGGTCTTTAAGCCTAAATTAGATCATCTATATAAGGATTTTTATATCACATATTAAGTCATCCAAGCCATTATTTTGAATCACTAAAAGAAAATCCGATTCCCTCTCAAATATTCTCTCTCTAATCCCGCCAAGCATGAAGCATGAAGGATATAGGTTAATGGAAATGAAGGTTTTATTCTCAAATTCACTGGATTTCATTGTTGTTGTTCTTAATCCATGGATAGAATTCATCCATTTTGAGCTCCCTTCAAAATCCCACTAAGATAGAAATTCTCAAAGCTGGGGGTTTGACTCAAGTCATGTATTACTGTCAAAAATAATTCTAATGATAATTAATTTCTTTATAATATGATTGAATTTATGATTTATTATGGTTTTTATGTTAAAATCCCAAGAAATACATGAAATCCTGCTATTTCCCAATTATGATCTTGTAATGTGGGTTTGCTTGATGAAATACATGATATTACGAGAAAGGTGCTTCTAGTAATCGAGTGACTCAATTCATGTTATTATCCATGTATAATGTAGTGAATTCTAGATGTTTTGATTGAATATGATCTTTGATCCTGAGAGTAAAGTGATTGATTTATGACCTTGTTGTAAAGTTGTTGGAAAGGATATTCTCATTTACACACCCATGTATGAATATGATACGACGTGAAAGATTTTCTAACAATACGACGATTCTAAGGCCGAAAGTCTATTCTCACCTACTAAATCTATGAGCTATCTTATGAATTACGCTGGATTGACTATCAAGACATTCTTCCATGAATATGAACTTGTCAAAACTTAATATGTAAT